>JAPJBO010000010.1:0-725163 GCA_030068145.1 Diplonema papillatum | reverse complement strand
ACCCACCCACCCACACACACACCACCCACCTACCCACCTACCTACCCACCCACCCACCCACCCACCCACCCACCCACCCAAGCAAATCCACTTTTTCTCCCAAAAACGGGGTGAGTTTCGGGGAGTTTCGGGGAGTTTCGGGGAGTTTCGAGCAAGTTTCGGGGAGTTTCGGGGAACTGCCTCTGAGCCGGGATCAGGTGGCATTATTGTAAATTATCGTAAATTATTGTATTATATGAGCCAATTCACCTACCCCCCCTGAAAGCGACTTGAGCTCGATTACGCGTCGATTACACTCGATTACACTGCAGCATTACTCAGAGGCGTCTGGGACCCGGTGAGGCTGCATCGGGCACAGGAGGCCGTGTTGGGCATTCTAAACAAGGCCCACGTGCTCGACCCCTACTCAGTGCTGCCGTATCGGTCGCTCGGTATGATTGCAGAAGTGTGCCGAAAGAGGCCGGTATGGAGGGCCCGCGTCGCAACAGTTCGAAGGGCGTATGGCAGCAGAATCCGCGCATGGGGACCGATCGGTATTGCGGCCGAGCATGCAAAAAAGCTCGGTATACGATGGACGGAAGATCTCGACGACGCCGAGGACGAGGCAGGGAATGTGCTGAGACTGGTGCGACAGAGTAAGGGGGAGCGAGGGCACACCCTGAGAAAGGCGATTCACGGCTGGCGACTAGGGGAGCTCGAGAAGAGGCGCACAAACTTCGGAGGGGTACGGGCGGGTGTCGACTACACCGCGACGAATGCCTACGGGCTGAAGGCGTCGACAACGCTGACGGCCGCGCGGGACGTTGCCGAGGTCGTAGCAGGGTCGGTGATGACGGAATCACATGCTGCCAAGCTGTGGGGAGGTGACGGGCTGTGCAGACGCTGTGACGAGGCGACGGAAGAAACTCTGGGCCACATTTGGTGGCAGTGCCGGGCGTATGAACGAATCCGAATGCAACAGCAGTATGCCGAAATTGTTGACGCAGATCGCTCGACTTGGCCTCCGTGCCTGCAAGAACACGGGATTCTGCCGAAGGGAAGTCGAATCAACATCGAAGTGCTGCACACATTCATGGCGGAAGTCATGCAAGAGAGACGACGGCTGGAGAGAGAAGGAAGAGACCGGGCAGTCGGCCACCCCTGGAGACAACTGCACCCTGACGACTGCCCCCCGCGCCGGCTGAATTTCGAAGCGATCGCTGGACCGGGGACCTTCACGGCGGTCGCAGGAGAGAGGTGGTTCCGGGCGCTGCAGTATTGGCTGGATGGGATGTGCTGGTCGGTAGCGGGTGACGTCTCGACGGCAGAGCTCGCAGTAGACTTCGAAGTGTACACCGGGCTCGATCTACCGGGCAGTTTAGTGGCGACGACAGGTGGGACGCCGCTGTGTATCCGTGCGAGAATGTTGGCGCGGATGCTGAAAACGATCGGGGAAGCGCTTGAGCGGAAAGGGGTGGGGCCGCTTCTGCCGGGTAGAAAGCTGGAGAAGGTAGGTTCATTGAGAACGGTAGGGGCCCCCCCATGCCTCACGGGCTACGAGATGAGGCCAATTTTCCGCGGCGGCGAGGAGACGATGGGAATCTTGGAGACGCAGCTGAAGGCGAGCCGGCATGCGTTCACCGGCGAGGCGTGGGGGATGGACCTTTTCCCGACGTACGGAAGAGAAAGGGCGGAGCGTGCGGCGAGATGGGCGGCCTTCGATGACGCTACGGAGAAGAAGAGAGGCAAGAAGTCGGCTGTCGTCGGAGGGGATCCGTGGCTCGTGCCGGAAGGGATTCCCCGACACGAAAAGTGGGGTGAGCGGGTGTGCCCCGGGCACCAAAAGGTGAAGTGCGACGTGTGCAAGCGCCGGGGCAAGTCGGTGGCGTGGTGCTGCCAGGCCCATCACAGGGAGGGTGATGGCCTAGCCGTAAAAATGTGTGCCGAGCACCGGATGACGCAGTGCGCCACGTGTAAGACGACAGCGGAGTGCTGTCGCAACCATCACCACCGATGCCTCGACCATGGCATGCCGACGTGCGACGGCTGTAAGAAACACGCCGACCTGAGGAGTAGGAGACCCGGGCACTGCTGCAGGAAAGGGCACCACCGGGCGGCCGTGGCGAGAGGTGAAGAAACAACAACGGAGAAGAGGAAGGCGGAGCCGGAGGGTCCCGCGCCAGCGCCGAGACAGGCGAAACGTGAGAACGTGGTGCTCGTTCTGCCGGAAGCAGAGGAAGACGAGCGAGAACCCGCAACATCAACGCCGACATCAGCAGCGAAGGTCGGGAAGACGGCGCCAACGCCAGCGAAGAAGCGGCAATCAGACTCCGCGGCGGAGCCGGTACCGAAAAGACGCAAAGGACGCGTCGATGCGCCACGACCATCGCCCAGGCGCCGAGAAGAAGCAGATATCGACGCGCAACCGATGAACCTCGACGAGCAATCGAAGAAGAAGCGAAGCACCAAACGCGCGCCTGAGCGCGACGATCAAGACGAGCTAAAGAGGCGAAAGCATGACACATCACGTGCGAAGAGATAACCGCGCCGTCGGCGATGCAGATTATCGCCACAGATTCTTTGCATTCTAATCCAAACGATTACCCTCGATTACGATCGATTACAGCTTTTGGTGAATTGGGGGGGTACTGTAACAATTGATTAAACACACAGCACTCAGCCAATCCTGATTAGCCGATGCAACGTGTCTATTATCGAGCCTTCTTCTGGGGCTAAAGATGCTGATAGCACGATCATCGAATATCGAACAAAAAGAAGCATATTCGTCTGAAAAAAGGATGTAGCCAGGCAGTGCAGCAGGGGACGAGGAAGTTCGGACTGACTTGTGGAAGCAGGTTGTCGAGTGCATAGGGGCTCGGGTACCCTTTTCCCGTATTAGCAACCTTTGCAATTTAGCGCAGCTAATACTCGAGCCTTTTGGCATTCCCTGCGGGGCAGTTCCAGGCGATATGGCTGTTCGACAAGCGCTTGGCAGACACCCTGTCCTCGAAGATGTCAAGTTTCTGTTTGTGGGTTCGATCTCCCTGGCGATAACAAGGCGGTTGAAGACGGAGGCTAATCTCACCTTTAGGCGCATGCCATTGTCAGACGCTACCGTCTGGCATTGCGCAATTCGTGCCATAGTCGTTGGGGGTATTGGCAAGGGGGTTCAGTGGACACTCATCTGTTGGCTCCTCGTTACTGCCCACGTAGGTTCCGGGAGGTCTGCTTGGCTGCACGCGGCTTGTGGTGTTGCTTCGTTCTTGAACTTTTTCTTCGGCTTCATGCGGTTCATCGTCCCGGCCTGCCCCTGGTACACGACTCGTCTCGTCTCCGTAGCTCGTCTATCCTGCTTCACTTCGTGCTTCCATCGAGCCTACTTGCGCTGTCACATTCCGATGGGTAGTGCGTCTGCGGGAGGAACCTGGCTGACACACCCTGTCCCTGCGGCCTTCATCGCTGTCTGCTCTCGTGCGGCCACTGTGGGGCATGATTCCGCCTCGGATCCTCGGTTGTGCTCCTTAGCTGGATTGCTAGCTCGATAAGAAGAGCTGGTGTGTGGGCACAAGCGAATGTGGTTGCGGTTGCGGGCCGGCCGGCGTGACTGCGAGCAGACAGGCTGCATGCGCGTGGGCCCAATCGCGCCATTCACGCGGTACTCCAAAGGCCTAATCGGGCCGGGCCGGCACATACAGATTGCGACCGGGGCCAGCGTCGCACCTCGGTCTCGTCCCTTACAGCCGGAGCTCGTGGCTCTCCCCAAGCCTCTGGGAAGGTGGCGGAGCTGGGAAGACGCGAGAGAAAACCAAAGTAGCGGCGGCCGACCTCTGTCTGCAAGCACGTCTCTGGCAGGGCAGTCGGCACCAAACGGAGCACAGTACCTCTTCCAAAGCAGTCGGCTGAAGCGGAGCACAGTCAATGGGCATTCAGAGAGTGCAAAGCATGTCTCTTGTAGGGCAGTGGGCAGCGGGCTTTGACTTGTTTTGATGTGCTCTCGGGAAAGGTCAGCGCGGTAGCGATGACCAGGAGATCACATACAGATGGGTGGGGAGAGGCCCTGGGACTAAGGCGTGACTACCCCCTCCCAGGGCGCCACCCCGAATCTAGCCTGGCTCCACCACGGTGAAGGCCCACACCTGCGGTTTCCGTCCCTCGTATGCTTGTGCCTGGCACTTCTTGGGCCAGACAGTGGTCAACATGGTCGCTCATGGGCCAGCCAGGGGTCCACCAGTGGTCGAACCCAAAATACTAGTGTCAATTTCGATCACACTCTACAACGCTCGACTACACTCTACTACACTCGATTACACTCTACTACACTCGATTACACTATATTACACTCGATTACGCTCGATCAGGGGGTGGGTGAATTGGCTCAATATTATTGTACAGTATTGTATACAATAATATACGAAAATCTGTACAATAAAAATACAATAAAATACAATAAACGATTCGTATCACAACCGTGGTATTTGCAAAACTCTGCTGTCCATACAAAGGCCCTTTTAGAAACTAGTGAGCCCATACAAAGGTTTATTCCAAAACTTCGGCTCCGGATAAGGAACTTTGTCCTTTCGTTTATTTTTTACCAAACATGAAATGTTGGAGGAAATGAGCAGCTCGTCGCCGCAAACCGTGGCGTTTTCACTTGCGTCCTGAATCCAGCTTTACGTAAAAAACGATCAGGCACTGCGTTCAGGGGATTAGTTTCTGTTGCAGATTTAGACCGACGGTCTAAATCTGCAAACCGGACTTGGCCGGGAAAAAAAAAAAAAGTTCAAAAAACGGTGTTCAAAGTAAAAATAGGTGGGGGGTGTGGTGTTTAGCAGTGTGCTGAAGGTGCTGGAAGGCTGCTGAGCCTCCGCTGCTGAGACCCAGCCGCTGCCGTTCAATTGCGTTCAGCTGCGGGTCGGCAGCCACTGTGCTTACCGGGCCAAGGTCCTGTTTGACAGTTGAGTATCACACACGAGCTAAGAGTTGCCCACACATGATAAAGGGGGGGCGGAGTTATTTTTGCCCAAATTTTCCGCCGCGCCTTCGGCGCGATGTTGCTAAAAATAACGCTAAAAATGTTGTTGTAAGCACGGCGGTGCACACCAAAACCGTGGACCTATCATCATAAGAATCATAGGAAAATAGGTCCCCAGGTCGCCCCCCTTCAGCTGCCTGACGAGACTGTCTGTTTACGATTTTGACTGTTTTTGGAGCGCGTCCCCCCACAGGGAACCCAGAAGCATTCGGAAAACCCCGAAAAGCTTGATCCAGTGGTGTGATCCATATAGTACGGTGAAACCATGATGGAACTACGGAAGAACTACGGAAAACTCGAAAGGGGTGTCCAAAAGTTATTTTTTCCGGCGCTCGGGATTTTTCCAGGAACCCGGGTTTCGGCTAGGGGGTAATGCGGGTTTCCGCACCTTTTCATGCAGCCTTTTGATGACATTTGAGCACTGGGAGCGAAAGAAACGTGAAAACGGGGATTTGCAACGAGGAAAGGAGAAGTGATGGAGGCTGACGATGTTGTTCGACCAGACTCGAGTGCATTGTCACTTTCGTTTTCCTTTGGCATCCCACGCATCCTAGACGTAACTGTTCTGGTTGAGTGCGAGAGACGTTATGTCGCTGGCAGCCAGGAAGCAGACGACACGGTTGCGCACCGTCGTAGGTATTCTCATGCACGAGTGGGTAAGCAAAGGTGTCTCGTCGGCGCGTCGAAGAGATCTGGGCCTTGAACCTAGTCTCGCGAGATATGGAGTTCCTGAAGGAACCCAAACCTGCATTGTCGCCCTACAGCTGGGCCACCAGACCCGGCTTCGCAACGGGTCGGTGGCCACTTTACAGCGACATGGAAAAACGATGAAGGGAGAATCCTGTGGCACCACCTCGACGTTCACATCACATGCCGTCAATGGTATCATCCAGAAGATGATTCAGTACTTCGCGAAGTTGACAGACGAACTGATTGCGTTGAATGTACTGGACGAGGAAGCCCCATTTGGGCAAGACCGTTTTTGTGTCGTGTATGTCGATGGGTGGATTCGCGTGCACGCGGGGCTTTGAAGTTGTCCACCGCATGCACCGGGTTGCCACAACAGCGATCTCGTCGCTTCACTTTGAGAAGGAGACAAAGGCTGTATGCTAGGCCGCAAATTACGTCAGTCGGTCCAGAGTTTCAGGAATGGCTTGCCGCCGAATACAGCATTCAAGAGGTCAAGGGGTTCTTGTGGCAGTGCGCCACACTAGGCAGGTTTGGCCCTGCATGGGCTGCTGCGTTCTGCATGAGAGCCCATGTTGGAAACTCGGGAAAGTCGGTACTTGAGTTGCTACTCGTGTTCTTCGGTAAGTTCCCTAAGATGGTATCGCAGTCATCTGCAAAGACGAACGTCCTGCACCGCTTACAGATCGCAGGTTGGGTCTAGGCTTCGCTCTTGTTGTGTACCCTTTCTTCAGAGCTCTGTGGGGGTTTGCTGATGGTAATCACACAAACTTCACATTCACGGTTGGCATCGTGAAATCGCTGTCCTCAAGTTTGTCCATCGTTGCAATGAAAGCAGACATTGCGAGAATGGTGCGACGTAGGGAAACTGTGCTGGGTGTTCCTCAGGAATGTCGGGTCACACCTGAGACGCTGTCGTGGAAGACAACCGTATCCCGATCCCGAAGCAGTGACACAAGTGAACGCCAACCTTCCCGACGGTGTTGTACGTCACGGAATTTGAAAGTACTATGGAGCAAAGGCACTTCGTCTCGGGCGATCACCCCACTTTCCGACTGCAACACAAGTGAAAGGCCTGCTGCACCACGCAGCCTGCGGGTTCATCTTGGAAGTACAAAGGTTTTGCACTCAGGAAGACCCGGCACGGTCGGAAAGCTCAAGCGAGAAATAGCGGATCAGGAAACCGGCGGATTCGACATTTGCTGTCGCGCCAAGTTGTGCACCGCGGCACCTCCCCGTCTACGGTACGCCGCCACTTCGGGTGCAAAGATGCCTTGAAAATACGGTGGCGTCAGCAATCATCGAAAGCATCGATCGCAAAGTACGCCTGGGGCGCTTGAAGTTGGACTACCTCGCCAAGAAAGAGAAGATAGCCGGTAAAGCTCGCAGGAGAAAGCAACGGCGGGAGGCGTACCGCCAGAACGTGGAATTGCGGTTCGATTATGACACCAACTGGCCGAAGGAGCTCCCCATGGAGCAAGCTGACGCTCGTCGCTTCACCGCGTCACAGAAGTTGAACAAGAAGGACTTGGTCTCCCGCATTCAAGGGTGCGATGCAGGAATACGAACGCGGCGCTTCTTGAAGCGCGGCATCAGTAGAGTTGGTCCTTCGAGCACAACACCCACCCTGCTCAAAAAACTGCAAGAGTATGACGACAAGTTGCCGTTGCCATCATCGGTGAAAGACTCCATGTTAACTGTCGATGATGGCAACGAGTCTGTGTCGGAGGATGATATTGAAGACGGACACTTTGAGAGCGGTGGAGACAGCGACAACAGCGACTACCCTAAACGAAGACGTCAAACATGACATGATGCAAATACAGATATTCTGTGACACAACCAGTAGAATCTAGCGGTCGATTTTCTGCCTCGTTTTTTTTGTATAAGCACCTGCTTTGTCGGAAATACTTGAGGAGACTGCCAGCTGCAAAAGATCAAAGGAGGTAAATGTGCTGTAGCCCACACGAAACACAGGTGAATCTGGGTTTAGTGGCGGGCGTAAGCGTTCAACAAAAAAGACCCATTTTGTAGTTGTATTGTTTCTCCCCCTCTAGCCTCCTTCGAAGTAAGCACACTCTTTTTTGGTTGCAGAAGAGGCAGATTTTTGATGCTCCAGGCATGCAGAGACCAAACTGACAGCCCTGCGCACGTAGTTGGGTAAAAGCGAACTTTCACTGTAAAAATAATTTTTGGACACCCCTTAGTACGGCAAGACTACGGAAGAAGTACGGAAGAACTACGGAAAACTGGAGGGCGGATCACACCATCCAGGCTGGTGTACGTTGAAAAAACGCCCGCAGAAATAGCTGACGGGGTGACCATAATTGACCCATGAAGGACCCATGAAGATCCCTCTTTTGCCGAACGACGTTGTGGAGATGTGTCGGCTCTGCCCCAAGACGCCGTACATCGGCGAAAACGGCACTGAAACACCGCCCAAAACCACCCCATAGTAACGGTCTAAATCTGCAAATCCCGGAAGCCTTCAAACTAATACCCTGACTGCGTTCAAAAAAAAAAAAAAAAAAAAAAAAAATCTTCGACTTTCTCTTATATCCCTAAGGGTAGGCGGTTTTTTTTTTTTGGCCCATGTCCGCGCGCGCGTAAATTTTTGGAACCCCCCGGAAAAAAAAAACTTTTGCAAAAAAAAAACTTTTGGGATCTGTGCATTGGAACCGGTCGTGAGAGCGACTGCAGGCGTAGTCACGAGCGTGTCCGGCTCGGGAAAAGTCGAAAACCTGTTCATCACACCGATACTTCACGGCGATGCAAATCGCGTAGACGTTGTTTACCTCAGTGTGTATTGACTTTGAAGCCGACTATGCCCGGTGCTGGGTTGGTGCGCTGGGCAAGCAATATCGTGATACTTTGACGTTGGTGTCAATCTAAACAGCAAGATTTGCGTAGCTTTAGCCAGCTCCTGCTGGACGCAGTCGAAGCACGCGGGATACAAGCACAGCCTCAGCCTCGAAACCGTGCGCGGTTTTACCGGCAAGGCATGTCGGGGGGTTTTGCCGCTGTGGTGCGATTATCACACAGAACCAGTCCGCGGGCAGTGCACGCGTCTATGCCTTCCGACGCCTGAAGCAGCTACTAGTAGGGACGTATCTGAGACTCGACTGAGGAGGCATTAAAAGGACGCAGGGCAAGCGATGCGTTCGCGGTGCTTGCGACATAGTGCTTTGCACTTGACCGGCGGCAATGCTTGTGCCGAGGTATATTTGCGAAGAAAACGGCACTCGGACCGTGACATCGCAATGGGGCATGTCAGAAGAGAGATACAAGATTGACGGACACCCGCACAATCGACAGTCCTCTGGTTCACTGCTTTATCGTTCGCGGCGTACCCGGCGAACCGCGATCTCGAGTTTAAACCCGAGTGTTTTTTCTCCTGTGGCATCGTCTATCCTCTGCAGCCTTCGACTATGGAACTGTTGAACTCTAGACTGCCACCGCAACCCCTCGGACACATCAAGCTCACCACATTCATCTTTGAGCTCATCGTCCAGGAATTCCACCAACAACGGGCACAAAAGTGCCAACAGCGGACCGGCCAGTAGTATAGCCGGTACATACGGTGTGAAGCGGTAGGTAGAGCCGGTACATACGGTGTGAAGCGGTAGGTAGAGCCGGTACATACGGTGTGAAGCGGTAGGTAGAGCCGGTACATACGGTGTGAAGCGGTAGGTAGAGCCGGTTCATACGGTGTGAAGCGGTAGGTAGAGCCGGTTCATACGGTGTGAAGCGGTAGGTAGAGCCGGTACATACGGTGTGAAGCGGTGTGTAGCCGGTACATACGGTGTGAAGCGGTGTGTAGCCGGTACATACGGTGTGACATCCAGTAGCAGAAAGTCTTGTGGCAAAAGTTTTTTTTTTCTGAAAAGTTTTTTTTTTGCGCGCGCGCGCGTAAATTTCTGTGGGCCGACGGACATGGGCCAAAAAAAAAAAAAACCCGCCTACCCTAACTAGGGATATAAGGGAAAATAGCTAGGGATATAAGAGAAAACAACTAGGGATGTACGAGAACCTATTAGGGATATAAGAGAAAACATTAGGGATATAAGAGAACACATTCGGGATACAAGAGAAAACATTAGGGATATAAGAGAATGTTTTGTCTCAGTGTTCTGCCCACGTGTTCTTCGTGTTTTTTTTTTTGCCCATTTTTTTTTTTGCCCATTTTTTTGAAACTGCAGAAGGCGGCTGCGAATGGGAAGAAGCCATACCGCACCCCTGGCATCGTCAAGTAGCCGGAGTTTCAGCTATGAAGGAATGGCATGGCGGCAATGGGTTTCAAGGAGGATCAGACCTACCCACGGAACCACGCATAAGCATTGAGTTCTTTTAAGTACATGAACCACATGGATTAACATGCACTCGCATAAGCACATTATTGGAAGAATACAAACGAAGAAAACATGTCTGCACTGGCTATACTAGTTGCAATCAGCCACCTGATGCCCTAGTTGATTCTGACAATGCCCTGAACCTTGTTGGCACATGCGGCAGTGACAGGTGTGTCCAACGTCGTTTCTGCACTACAGGAAGTACCAGGAGTGCTACTGGCGACACTGTGCAACATATTTGCATCCACTGCCTGCCGAAAGAAGCAAGTCCGCCGAATTTGTTGGGTTAGAATGCAAAGAATCTGTGGCGATAATCTGCATCGCCGACGGCGCTGTTATCTCTTCGCACGTCTCTCCGCAGGCAAATGCTCCAGCCCCAGCCCCAAAGCCTGTTCCAGGCACGACACCCACACGTTTGACACGGCGGATGACACGCCAGATGCGTGTTCCTGAAGACACGCGTGAGACGGAGTGCGGCAGGATGCAAACTGAGGTTGTGTCTCGCCAGATTCGATCCCATGTGGCGGCAAACCCACAGACCACAACGAAGGCTCTGGTCCCCCTTCTTCGCACCCAGTGCAATGAGAGTCACAAAGAAGATTGCTTGGCAGGGTCTTCGACGAGTTAGGTCCTGACGCAGGAACGGCTCTCTCGAAGCTCCGCTCATCATACAGCCCATGTGCTAGAGCATGACGAAGGCAGTGTTGTTGGTGTGAAGGAAACTGATGGCGTATTCGAGTTTGCTCGTGTCATTCCCAGCTCTGGTGCATGCTGCAAAAAAGTCCCTCTCGTGTCTGTTGATGGACCACACCTACCTAACATATGGGGCATCTTGTTCACCGCAATGACAGTGGACGCAGAACAGCAGAGTATCCCTGTGGTGTAGAGCTTTTGACCCAAATTTCCGACCCAAATTCAGCCCAATTGTACTCAGTTTTACTCAGGACTTCTTTTCTCTTATATCCCTAGAGAGTTTCTCTTTTATCCCTAATGCCATTCTCTTATATCCCTAATTAGGGATATAAGGGAAAACCTTTTCAACCCTAGGGATATATGGTAATTACACCTTTATTTTTTCACCTGAAAATGGCTGGCGGCACAAAGTAAATGCTGCCACACAAAATAAATTCCAAAAATAAACTCGTGTATAGTTATTTTTCCGGCCTGTGTAAACACAACGGAATCCTGCCAAAAATATACGAAATTTATCGTCACGCTCCGCAAGCCATTTCCACCAGAGGGAATTTATTTTTCCCAATAATAAGAAAGAATTTGGCAGCCAGGCGTGTGTCAAATAAATGGTATTATTCGACCCCCCCCCCCCCAAAAAAAAAAAAAAAAAAACCCAAGAAACATTTTCCCCCCTTTACGAGTGGTGTGTGATAAAGTTCGAGTGGGAAGACGTAGGATGGTACGGTGGGTGTGTGGGGTTGCACTTTGGTCTGGCCTGCGATGTAAGTGCGAGTAGTTGTAGCCGTAGAGCGGCGCGGTTGGTTTAGCGTCTGGTGTGGTGAACACTGGTGAGCCGTCGGGGAACCGGATGCTTTGCTCGAAATAGACGGCGGTGTTGGGTTGATCGTGGGGACGTACCTGTCTGAACGGGCTGCGACGTCGCTGTACGAGGTCGGTGTCGAACGATTTGTTGACGGTGTTTGAGGTGTGAGTTGCTTCGATTGTCGGTATGGTCGGGGGATGAAGAACTCGCGAAGACCATCGCCACGGTTCGCACCACCAACAAGCAGAGACACCGCAACCCCCGCCGACTGGTACGTCCCTACGGCCAACCCACCGCTACCCTCCTTTCCGGCAGACTCTTTCTTTTTACCAAGTCCGCGAAGTTCGAACTACAAACCGATCATGCACAGATTGTCACCAGTACGAACACCGGTATATAGAGGTCCGTCGGTGTTGTTGGAAAATTGTGCATGTGTGACTTTGGCGAACTGTACGCAGTGCGCCGTGCCGGAGAGTATGATGATTCGGAGGGTGACAGTGGGTTGGCTGTAGGGACGTACCAATCAGCAGGGGTTGCCGCGTCTTTGTATATTGTTGGTGCGAACCGCGGTGGCGGTCTTCGCGGGTGTCGACGAAAAACGAATGGATCTACCGAAATCGTATCAACATCTTTCCACAGATCCGATCTTGAAGCATTCGGCGAAGAGATAGTCCAGGCGCTTTGCGATGAAATTGTTGAATCTCTCCAGAAGTATGCATTCGAATCGTTCAGTCGTGCACTAAAGGAACCGGAATATGTATGTTTATCCAAACGAGTATACCCGTGGTCTCAAATGCAAGTACTGCACCACATCAGGGAAGGCGCTCCACACACGAAACCCTAAACCACGTAAATGTCCAAGATTATCTGATGAAGATGAATGCCATTTTATTGTAGCGTAGGTGTCTCATAGGCTGAAAGACAAAACTATTAGAACCATAAAATGAACCCCCAAGTCCTGCTGGACATCAGTCGCAGCATACATGGCGCTAACCACCACTTCACCACTTCACCGATTTTGCCTTTTTTTTTTTTTTGAGTGGGATACCAGGACCTTATGCAGTCCGTTTTCTCGTTCAGAATAGACACCGAGCCCGTTTTCTCTGGAGAGTCTTAATACAGGGGGGGTCCGCCCCCCGGGGGACGGTACGCCTCAGAATCTGATGTCCTGGCTGATGGCAGGCCTTCTGCAGCCAGCGTTCTCCTTCAGAAGACACCTAGCCTACTATTGATAGCTCTGATGCAAGGTCTCACCTTCTTGGCCAGAATAGGAGGAGAAAGTATTCCCACTCCAGACACCCAAACCCCCTGCCAACCCAGAATACAACGCTGCCCAACCCAATCCGAGGTAGTGTAAATCAACCCAACCTCCCACCCGATTTCCATTTTTTTTGGGTGAGATACCTCACCCAACCGCTGCAGTGCATAACCCCCTGTCTCATATGTATCATAAACACGCAGTCTTTTTCCCTCCTTTATTGTCGCAAACGAATCCCCGTGTGCAGCGGGCGGTGCCCACGGCACACGGCACCAAGCATCCATGCGGAGCATCAAGCTCGTGTAACAGCCAGCGCACACGTATCAGGCTGCCACGCAAACCCACATCATCGCACACACACACGTGTCAGGTTACCACACAACGCACACACAACCTCCGGTAGCTCCGGTCCGCTGACCTCCGCGGCCTTTGGAAAGTTAGCTAGAATGCCACTGAAGCAGCAGAACGTGCCCTCCGCCGAAGACGTGGCGCTGCTGGAGAAGCGCTTGATTGAGTTGGAGCAGAGGGTTGCCTTGCGGGAGTCGGAGGTCGAGGCCGCTGAGACGAGGGAAAGGGAGGCTAAGAAGCCTCGCAAGGAGCTACCGGAGGAGGGGGGGAAACAGCCGATCCCGGCTGATATAATGCCGGGGCTGCCGAAGAACAGAACTGAGGAGATTTTCCTCGCCTTCCAAGACGATGTCCCATCGTTCTGGGAGAGCTTGAGCCCGGCGCGAGCTCTGCAGCTTAGAAGATTGCTCGCGGTACTGGACGAGGCTGCACCACCCGACTTTTTTGTATCTCATGGGGGTTCACGAGGGGGAAAACGGGGGATTCTCCCCCGTGACCCCGTGACACCCCCGTGACACCGTCGGGGTTTTCTGGACACCCTTTAGAAGACAGCAGAACCAGCGCAATAGGACTGTTGTCTATGAACCAGCCAACGTCGCTAGCACCTTTCCGCCTTTTTGTGCTCACGTCAAGGTTGACGTTCGCCTTGAAGTCCCCACGAACAAGAACCAAGCGGCGTCAAGAAGATGCCGTCGGTACGCTGCCTATGAACTAACGAGGAAGATAGGCACCAAGCGCGCATGAACGTGGCAATCCTGACGGAACTCTTCGAAAACACAATGCTTGAGTGCTTTAGCAAATCAGCAACGACAACCGGGCACTCACATTTGTTGACAAGGAACCGAGGCAGCGCGAGTTCTGATGTTGCGCAAGGAGATTTAATCGTCTTTGCCCCGGAATACACTTTGCAGATATCACGTTCTGATAGGCATCGGCTCCGCTCACCTCCTCGACATCGTACAACTCAAGGAGGTTGTCACTCAGTTCACTTGAGGCACCGCTTCCGCTGCACCGCGTGCGGTGATCGGTTCAGGCCCCTTCAAGTCGCGAAGCATCTGCACAGCGCGTTCACTGGAGAGGCTCCTGACTTGAAAGCGGCGTGAATAGTCGCAAGTCTGTCTCTGATAGGATGACACACTTGAGCGAGGGTCTTGGCAAGCTCCTCCTGCTGAGACCTGTAGCGCTGTTGGCGCGTCGAGGCGTGGAAATCATCCTTCTGCTGAATCTATGTGCACCGAAGTTTTACCCCCAACTCAGCGGACGAAGTGGAATCCCCAACTTTCCAAACAAAGTGGTACCGCCAACACAGCAAACGAAGTGGAACCCGGGCTGAGAGAACAGAAACGTGCACATTAGACGGGTTCCAATCCGTGTATTAGGCTAATAACTTTCACTCTAAGTAAACAATGCAGGAATCAAAGCAGTAAGAGGATGCTTTCGGCGGCATTTAGTCAGGAATTAAAGACGCAGCTCAACGCGATGCTTGAGAAGCGTATGCCCGAGATCTGCGAGTTCTTGGTGATGCTTGAACTTGACTACCAAAAGTATGTTCCTTCGCGTTAGTTGACGACCGATGCGCGCTGGGCGGAGTTCAGCCGCTGTGAAGCATGGGCCCTACTTCACAAACCCGCCCCCATTGAGCAGCTGTACTATGGGCGTAAAGAAAATGGAAGAGTCGGAAACGCAGCAGGTTTCGCAAGAGAACATGCCCGAACGACTGGGCCGGGCATAGTACGTCAAGACACTTGGCTGATAGTTTCTGCTTCAGTATTCGCAAGTCTTCCGGGTTTGGCAAAATAGTCGTACCCAAAGGAACAACTGGACTTGAACTCGGAACCAGAAGACCCCAGCATCCAAGAACAAACACGAACCCATTAATCCAGCTATACGCGTGATGCGCTGGTACGTTTGGAACAGAAGTTCAGCAGCGGTCGTGAAGCTCCGGCTATCCGAGCAGGTACAAGCTTTGCAAATCGCGACGGTGGCTCCTTCCAAAACTTCCGCAGTATGTCGTCGGACATCGACAAGGTTCTCAACGACTTCACGAACTCGGTATGTCTTTCATTTGGGAAATGGGCGAGCTCAGCTTGAACATCAGCAATCAGCGAGCGTGAGCTGCTCCCGTCACGTCGACGCCGAGGGGCAGTCATAAGGAACCTGAGCTACATGTGCGAGTCTTTTTATTACCTACCCCCCCCCGTGTTAGTGTCGCCTACCTAAAGGCACCTTTTCCAAAAAGGCGACACTGACACGGGAAGGCGACACTTACACGGGGTGTGACCAGGGGTGAAGGGAAATTGGTGTGACTGGCACCGTGGTAGACAGTTACGTTCCCTCGTGCATTCTTCCGATGCTCACCAGTAAAACTGCAAACCCGCAAACCAGCCATCCTGAACCAGAATGCCGTAGCCGGATGGTAGTCGTGGAAGTAGAGGGCAGACGTCTGCATACAGCACACTCTCATGACATCTCGCGCTTTCTTGGCATGTAAAAGCGCGTTCGTTGACACTGTCTCCCGCTACAAACAAGGCCGCACGCGGATGTGGTCTCGACGGTTTTGGTGTTGTTTTGGTCCTTCCTCTGTTGGCTCAAAATTTAGACCCTGTGTCAGTTCTCCTGTCATGCTTCTTCGAGTACTTGCGCTTGTTCTGCACCGCACCGGGGGCTCGAGTTGTTCTTCTGGCAAACTGTGTCCGGGGAAACTCTGTCGACTCGTCCGTGGCAAGTATGCGGTTGTACCTCCCTCCCCATTCTTCGAGGACCAGTGGAGGGACTGTCTGGCTTCGGAACGCGATGATCGTTTGACACAACAGCACTACTCGACCGGCTACCAATATCGTGTTGAAATCCCATTCAGTCGGCGAAAGACGACCACCATTTTTCTAAGTTTGCATGGGGGCGTTGTCGAGCACAGATTTACATTGGCGAGGTGAAATCAACACCTGTCGATCACGCGAGGAAGCTTTCAACTTCTTCATGGACGTGTGGGGTACCAGCAACCGCACTCTGCGTTCTTAGATCAGCCTCCACCTCTGCAGGCTTGTGCTTTGGTCATGCATGTTTATAGATGGTGCAAGACGGGTTTCTTGCCCCGTCTTGTTTCCTGCTGGTTCAGTATCGGATCAGTCGAATCTAGGTTAATGACTCTCGCAGTCATGAGAAGCGGGATGTTTGCTTTCTGCCACAAGCTTCAGTCAATCGGTGTCAATTCTTTCAGGTGCCCTAGCTCCGTTGCTTAGGTGCGGAGGAGACATTCGGAGAAATACGGGAAACCCTATTGAAAACCGTATTCCCGTGTTAGTGTCGCCTCGCGTCTCCAGGACAAAAGGCGACACTGACAAGGGAGAAACGGAGGCGACACTAACACGGGGGGGGGGGGGGGGGGGTAGGTACCTGATAATTTAGGCTTTTCTTTTGGAAATATCACCAACCAGTCCCCGCCACTGGATCAACTAGCCAGAACCCCCCCACAACCATGTTCTAGAGGTAGTTGCTTGCCCCAGACACCTGTGAGTGCAGCTAGAATGATGTGGTAGCGGGGTTTCGAGTCAACCTGGCCTTGCCTGCATGTGTCAAGGTCCTGCAGACGTATGCTTCCACTGCTGAAGGTGTGCAGAAACTGCCAGAGGCAGCCAGAATGAGGCTGAAAATGGAGCCCTCTACGTCTTAAGGGGCAATTTGCACGGATGGATGCTAAAATGCAAACGGCAAGTTTCTGAAAGACCCGCAACGCTGCCGAGGAGGCCCCAGGTGGCCAGCACTCTCATTTTCTGGATAGTGTGAGGGTGGGGAGTGGTCAGGGAGGGTTTGGATGGCTATTGCGTGATTGCGTGAGGTTTCTTGCCTATTGTCGCTTGTTAGTCTTTCTCCCAGCTGTTTGGTTCCCGAAACTGCAGGTGTGAGAGGCTTTGTTGGGCGAGCTCCGGGAGCAAAAGCCGTTTGGCTCGCGAGGCACACAGAACGGTTCCGTCAAGCTGGTGACGAATGAACTGCGGAAAGTTCTAGATGTGTTGAGTGGGGGTGACGCATCTGAGATGCTGAGGGCTGCAAGCACACCCTTTTTCAGCCGAGCTCGTCCAACAAGGTGGCCAGCACTCTCACTTTCTGGATTGTGTGAGGGTGGGGAGTGGTCGGGGAGGGGCCTGGATGGTTATTTCGCGATTGCGTGAGGGTTTCTTGCGTATTGTCGCTTCTTAGTTCTCTAACTGCAGTTGTGGGAGGCTTGGGGCTTCCTCGACAGCGTTGCGGGTCCTTGAGACCTGCCGTTTACGTTTTAGCATCCATTCCATGCTTATTGGCCCGTTGGGCGTTCCAGGGCCGCTTGCCCAACCTAACCCATTCTGAAGCTGATCTGGCAGACCGTGGCAAAAGAGTTGGCGCTGCCTGTTGTCGGCTCCGTCGTGACCCATCGTGGAAGGAAGCTCAAAACGTCAGAAATGGGCTGCCGGGGTGTCTCCGAGGAGACCCCAGGGCCCTACTGTCGTGGATACGAACCCACAAAACAGTTTCTGGGGTGCCTTGGCCCCGTTCTGCCCCCAGTCTGGACCAGCTGGTCATATTCGAAAAAAGCCTAAATTGTCAGGTAATAAAAAGACGCTCACATATGACAGGCTGGGTGAAGCCTCCCCACGCCGGTTAGGAGGAAGAACGTGATGCGGCTGCTTCGGCATGGAAGAAAACAACGCGCACACGTCCGTACGTGCCCTAAACACGGTTCCGGGCTGCAGCCTGAAAATAAGCCAATTCTTCCCGGTTTCAGGGACCGCCCAATATGCCTACTTTTTGCGACAACCAATTCCTGCTTCCCTGGAGACAGTATTTGTTGCAGCAAAAAATAACGTTGGCAGCGGTTTAACCAGAACACATGTAGGTTAAATCGCACAAACAATAGCTATTTATTCACTGTGATTAATAGAGGAAAAAGGCACTCGAGTTTTTTATTTTTTGGCCACGAGTGCCGGGAGGCACGCGTAGCCAAAAAATAAAAAAAAACGAGAGTGCCTTTTTCCTCTATTCAGCGGAAAACATAATTTTTTTGCATCGGTCACAAAATTGAGTCACTCCCCAGCCATCTCGTACACACGGCCTCATGCAAAAAAAGCCGTGAGAAAACCTTTTTGCCCCGAATCGTCCGTTACAAAAAACCTGACACCACGAGCATCTAAGGGGACAGACCACTATGCCGATAAGGGAGCGTCTGACAAGAGCATGCGTGACTCAGCCGTGTTTTAAAGGTGAGATGAGAGGCACCGGCTCACTCTGTCAAAGGACCATACCACTATGCCGATAAGGGAGCGCCCCGAATTTTTGAGCAGTTCGAGTCGACTTCGAGCTCATCCGGAGTCCTAGACGCCAGCAAAGCGCAGAAACAGAGCTGGCAGGAATGCCTCAGAGTCGAGAGATGAACCTCTGTGCCTGAGGTCCCTCAGGCTTTGCCTTATGCAGAGAATTCCTTGCCCCGTTTGGTGCAGTTCTTTTCAGGAAACCCCCGTCTGCTGTGAATTCCTACAACAATTCGTTCTCGTACATTTGTGAACGTGCAAATATCACCATTGGCGTTCCTTCTGCACTGATGGCAGCGCCAAAGATGGCAGCAAAGGCAGCACCAAAGCGTTCTAACAAGTAGCTCTCAGAGGACCACCTCGCACCGCTCTTTCTCCTTCTCTTTCGTCATCAGCACAGCATTCCTCGTGTGTTCCGACTCACTTTCGGTTGTGCATCAGTCATTTACTTGGTTGGCGACCATTTTTATTCACTTTTGTGTCATTTATGTGCACCACACATCCTCATTTTTTTGTGCTGTCCCATATTTTTGGAGCCGTGACATAATGAGCGTTTGCGTGACATAATGAGCGTTTGCGTGACATAATGGAGTGAAGAAATTTTGTGACCCATGCAAAATAGCTATTTATTCAGTGACAATAGTAGCAATATTTCACGAGGGAGCGGTTTCGGCCCGAGTGGAGGTATTTCCCGAGCCGAAGGCGAGGGAAATACTGGAACGAGGGCCGAAACCGCTCCCGAGTGAAATATCGCTCAATATTGTCACTGAATTATACATTTTATCCGAGTCTAGAGGTTGGTAAATTGAAATTCTCAATTTAGCTCTCTAGCGAGCTATCCCACTTTTCTGGGGCAGGCCGTGGGGGTACCCCCACCCCGGACATTTCTCTACCGTTTTTTTTTTGTGGTATTTTTGAGAATTCAAAATTCGTCGAAAAAATTTCTCGCGGCGGACAACGGCGTGGCACAGTCGTCAGTTGACGACGTTCCTTACCTACGGGTGGGAGGTTCGGTTCCTCGGTTTTTTCCGGGTCTGCACTCAGCATCAAAGGTTCACCAGGGGTGGTCCGGAGGGGCCCTCCCCCCTGGATAAGGGCCCCCAACTTGCCATCATCAAGGTAGGCTGTACTTTATTGGTGGCTTGCCGTGGCTACCCTTGAAGGAAAGCGGCTCCGGGTTCTGCGGAAACACCTCGGGTGAAAAAAAAGAAGTGGTGGGATATCAGATCAGAAAAAGAGAACGAGTATAAGTATCAGCTAAGAGAAGCGTGAAGGGGGGTCCATCCCCGCTCTCATTCGAGTATGGATGACGTCGACGCACTGATCGCCAGGGCGTCCGCCTTGGCTGGGAAGTGCCATGACAAAAAGACGAGGCAGCAACTGCTGAAAATCTTAGCCGTCATCCTGTCCTTGGTCGAGACAGGGATGGCCGGATCGTCGCCCGCACGGCTTGGCGCCCAGAAACCCGCGCCCCCTTCGACGCATGGCTCCGGGGCACAAGAGGCTCGACCTCCGGTATCCGAGAAGCGTTCGGTGTCCGATAAGCGACCGGTATCCGAGAAGCGACCGGACCCCTCCACCGAAGATTCATGGGCGGAAAGAATGCGCCGCTCTACATCGACGAAGCAACCGCAGGTGCCTAGCACGTGGTCGGAGAGGACACGCCGCACCCGTCCGAAGGCCAGTATGGTCTTCCATGACTGGCAAGTGGCGAAGGTCGGGTCAACCGACGAGTTGAGGAACGGAAAGGGCGGCCTACTCGTGGCTGCAAGTATCGAAGATGCGGAATCCGCATGGGGTGCGGCCCTCGACACCGTCGCGGTTTACCCCGAAGCGAAGGTTGCCGTCGTCTGCAGCGTTCCGTGGGACGATTCAGTGAGGCACCTCGTCACCTTATCTGACGGCGGTCATCAGGACGTATGGTCGCGGTTCCAAAACCTGGCCCTGCCCACGGTGCATTGCAAAGCAGTCAACACCCTCCAGCCGACGACACAGGTTTGTCTGTTCCAGGTGCGCGCCGCCTACGTCCACGCGGCCACCTCCCCGAACTTGCTATCATCCCAACCGAACTTGCCATCAGGGTTCAACGGGTTCGGGTTTTCACAAACGCCGAACTGGACAAAAAGGTTCGGGTTTGCAACCTGGGCAAAAGGTGCGGATTTGCACCAACGCCAGGCTGAGCAAAACAATTCGGGTTGGACAAACCGGACCGGCAAGAAGCTTCGGGTTTGCACAACGCCCGACTGGGCAAACGGTTCGGGTTGCACAAACGCTGGACTGGGCAAAAAGGTTCGGGTTTGCACAAACGCCGAACTGGACAAAAAGGTTCGGGTTTGCACCAACGCCGGACCTGGGCAAAAGGTGCGGATTTGCACCAACGCCAGGCTGAGCAAAACAATTCGGGTTGGACAAACCGGACCGGCAAGAAGCTTCGGGTTTGCGCAAACGCTGGACTGGACAAAAAGGTTCGGGTTTGCACAAACGCCGGACTGGGCAAAAAGGTTCGGGTTTGCGCAAACGCCGGACTGGACAAAAAGGTTCGGGTTTGCACAAACGCCGGACTGGACAAAAAGGCTCGGGTTTGCACAAACGCCGGACTGGGCAAAAAGGTTCGGGTTTGCGCAAACGCCGGACTGGGCAAAAAGGTTCGGGTTTGCACACAACGCCGGACTGGACAAAAAGGTTCGGGTTTGCACACAACGCCGGACTGGACAAAAAGGTTCGGGTTTGCGCAAACGCCGGACTGGACAAAAAGGTTCGGGTTTGCACACAACGCCGGACTGGACAAAAAGGTTCGGGTTTGCGCAAACGCCGGACTGGACAAAAAGGTTCGGGTTTGCACACAACGCCGGACTGGACAAAAATATTCGGTATGCACAAACGCCGGACTGGACAAAAAGGTTCGGGTTTGCACAAACGCCGGCCTGGGCAAAAAGGTTCGGGTTTGCGCAAACGCCGGACTGAGCAAAAGGTTACCTCTAGACTCGCTAAGGGTGGTCCTAACACCCATGTACTTCCACGACCAAAAAAATCGAGAAGGGTTTGTATTGGGCGCGTGACGGGCATACCGTGTGACACAGCGATAGCTCTTCGTCGTTAGGGAGAAAAGATGGATACTATTTTCAATTTTTTTGGGGTCTGGGAGTGGGTCTCCTGGACGATTTTGCGATTTGTGTCTCGGGTGCAAAGACATTTTTGGCATCGGGAACCATTTTTCACGAGGGCCCTTTAGTGGTCACAGGAGGGTCTAAATTGGATTCTGATGGCTGCAATGGCCTCAAATGCCTCCAAATAGTCAATTTTCCTGGGGATTTTTTTTGAAAGGGTCCCCTTAGCGATTTTTCTGTGTAGTGACAATAAAGTAACTGGGCGTGACAATAAAGTAAATTTGCCGTGACAATAAAGTAACAAATTTACTCGTAAAACGAGCCGTGACAATAAGGTCTTTATTTCACGCCCGTGAAATAAAGTGATTGAGCCAATTCACCCACCCCCTGATCGAGCGTAATCGAGTGTAATATAGTGTAATCGAGTGTAGTAGAGTGTAATCGAGTGTAGTAGAGTGTAGTAGAGTGTAGTCGAGCGTTGTAGAGTGTGATCGAAATTGACACTAGTATTTTGGGTTCGACCTCTGGTGGACCCCTGGCTGGCCCATGAGCGACCATGTTGACCACTGTCTGGCCCAAGAAGTGCCAAGCACAAGCATACGAGGGACGGAAACCGCACGTGTGGGCCTTCACCGTGGTGGAGCCAGGCTAGATTCGGGGTGGCGCCCTGGGAGGGACAGGGACGGGGGTAGTCACGCCTTAGTCCCAGGGCCTCTCCCCACCCATCTGTATGTGTTCTCCTGGTCATCGCTACCGCGCTGACCTTTCCCTCAAAGCCCGCTGCCCACTGCCCTACAAGAGACATGCTTTGCACTCTCTGAATGCCCATTGACTGTGCTCCGCTTCAGCCGACTGCTTTGGAAGAGGTACTGTGCTCCGTTTGGTGCCGACTGCCCTGCCAGAGACGTGCTTGCAGACAGAGGTCGGCCGCCGCTACTTTGGTTTTCTCTCGCGTCTTCCCAGCTCCGCCACCTTCCCAGAGGCTTGGGGAGAGCCACGTGCTCCGGCTGTAAGGGACGAGACCGAGGTGCGACGCTGGCCCCGGTCGCAATCTGTATGTGCCGGCCCGGCCCGATTAGGCCTTTGGAGTACCGCGTGAATGGCGCGATTGGGCCCACGCGCATGCAGCCTGTCTGCTCGCAGTCACGCCGGCCGGCCCGCAACCGCAACCACATTCGCTTGTGCCCACACACCAGCTCTTCTTATCGAGCTAGCGATCCAGCTAAGGAGCACAACCGAGGATCCGAGGCGGAATCATGCCCCACAGTGGCCGCACGAGAGCAGACAGCGATGAAGGCCGCAGGGACAGGGTGTGTCAGCCACAATAACGGCAGGTTCCTCCCGCAGACGCACTACCCATCGGAATGTGACAGCGCAAGTAGGCTCGATGGAAGCACGAAGTGAAGCAGGATAGACGAGCTACGGAGACGAGACGAGTCGTGTACCAGGGGCAGGCCGGGACGATGAACCGCATGAAGCCGAAGAAAAAGTTCAAGAACGAAGCAACACCACAAGCCGCGTGCAGCCAAGCAGACCTCCCGGAACCTACGTGGGCAGTAACGAGGAGCCAACAGATGAGTGTCCACTGAACCCCCTTGTCAATACCCCCAACGACTATGGCACGAATTGCGCAATGCCAGACGGTAGCGTCTGACAATGGCATGCGTGACATTGCAGTGCCTAAAGGTGAGATTAGCCTCCGTTTTCAACCGCCTTGTTGTCGCCAGGGAGATCGAACCCACAAACAGAAACTTGACATCTTCGAGGACAGGGTGTCTGCCAAGCGCTTGCCCTATCGCCTGGAACTGCCCCGCAGGGAATGCCAAAAGGCTCGAGTATTAGCTGCGCTAAATTGCAAAGGTTGCTAATACGGGAAAACGGGTACCCGAGCCCCTATGCACTCGACAACCTGCTTCCACAAGTCAGTCCGAACTTCCTCGTCCCCTGCTGCACTGCCTGGCTACATCCTTTTTTCATACGAATATGCTTCTTTTTGTTCGATATTCGATGATCGTGCTATCAGCATCTTTAGCCCCAGAAGAAGGCTCGATAATAGACACGTTGCATCGGCTAATCAGGATTGGCTGAGTGCTGTGTGTTTAATCAATTGTTACAGTACCCCCCCAATTCACCAAAAGCTGATCGATTGTAATCGATCGTAATCGAGTGTAATCGAGTGTAATCGACGCGTAATCGAGTGTAATCGAGCTCAAGTCGCTTTCAGGGGGGGTAGGTGAATTGGCTCAACGTGATTCTTTACCGTCACGCTTCCATTACAAACCCTTCGAGATTTTTTGTGTCTAACAAATGCAATTTGTCAAGAACAAAAACAGCTCGATGGCAGCGTACTATCCTCACTCCCGTTAGATAAACAGGTTTGAAGGAAGTGCGCACAAACAAAAAAGGCACGTAAGTGAAAATGCCCGCCGTACATCGTGACGACATTGATCTTTCTACTGTGAAGTGGAAGGACGTGGCCGCGGTTGAGTGGCCCGCGGAGGAGACGAAAGCTGATGAAAGAACAACTTGTGTGTTCTATCCCTCATGCGACACCGTGCACGCCGAGGGTGCCAATTTTTACCGGTGTGGTAACAAAGGCGATCAGACCTGCCTGAAGAGCAGGCTGAAAAACAAGCAGGTGGTTGACCGGCTTGGCCTCCCGGAGGCAAAAAACGCTTGGGTGTGCCCCCCTTGCGCCTGGGCGATAAGCGGTGGTGCGCTGCTTATCGACCCTGATCGCCTAGTGGCTGACCAGCAAGAAGACCTCGACGACGAGGAACTTCTTGGCGTAGAGTCGATGGCTGTGCCACCATCGGCTCTCGCCAGTTCGGACCCGGCGGTACGGGCGTTGGCTCTGCAGATGCAGCATCAGCAGGCGGCGTATGCAGCGCTGCAAGAAGAGGTCCTGGTTTTGCGATCTCAAACGGACTCTCTTAGGGTGCCGTTTGACATCGACCTGCGCCGCGTGTGTGAGTGGGTGCCTTTCCTGGGCTATCCCTCATCTGTGGATGAGATACTCAACCGCCTTCGGCACAGGTACGGGCCTTTCCCGGAGAGGCCAGAAACCGACGGATCGGGACGCAGCCACGAGTTGCGTGTGCTGTGGGGGGTGCTCAGTCACTCTCGCAACGAGAAAGAGGTCTGGACCCGAGACCGCTTGCCGTTCCTCCACCAGCTGATGGTCCGGATGGAAGCTCTCCGGATCGGTCGGGAGTCGAATGAGCACTCGTCAGTGGCGACGGCCATGACGATCTCATACGAATCGTACCTGCACGGCGTGCGGTGGGACGAGTTCACCGACAAGGTGTTACGAATGGCCGTGAAAGCCACTTCGGACTCGGACCGCGTCCAGGACGCGTCAAAGAAAGTGAGAGAGGGGAGGAAACGTGCCCTTCCTACCCCCAGCTCTTTGCCAAAAAAGTTCGCAAAGAGGCAGTGACTGCCGGACCCCTCCCAGTGCCCGGAGGACCCTGTGTACTTGTGGCGGGCGCACATCGCGGCAACGCAGACGCGAAAGCCGACGCTGATCGAGCCCGCAGCTATCCCGACTTTGCTGCAGAGCACCCGAGGTACAATGGCCTCCGCGTTCAAAAAACGCACAATGCCCGCCTTCATCTCCGTGATCCGGAGGGCGGAAGAGTTTCGCCAACTAGTTCAGCGTCACAACCCGGAACTCACCCGCGAGGAGTGTTTCCTCATGTGGCTCCAAACCCTGAGGTCTTCGGACCAGATCTCGGTGGTTTCGGCAAGGCAGTACATGACGTACTACCACATGTCGCTGAAAAGTCCGTTCGAGGCTTACAGCCGAGCTCTGAAACTGAAGTGCAATCGGTTTCAACAGCACGAAGCGAAAATGGCGAAGGTACCCAGTGTCAGGACCATCGCAATGGCTACGTTGAGAACGGAGCCAATCTTCGCCGCAGCCCTTGCCCTACAGCTGGCTCTGGGTGCCCGTTGGGTGGACTTGGAACTGCTCGAGCGCCAACATGTGCAGTTGGATCGCCTCGATGTGCCACCGGGCACTTTCATGGTGACAATGGTGGGAGGGAAGACGGACCCCGAGTCCGAGGGACAGTCTCTTCTGTTGCCGAAGAGCGGACACCTGTCCGCTGTCTTCCTCCAGTGGCTGCAGTCGATTCCTGCCGAGCCAACCCTGAGAATCTTCGAAGGTCTGACCTACGAGCGCTACAATGCGTTCACGAAGACGAGACTGGGCGTCTCGACTCGCTTTGTTCGCCATGCGGCACTGAATTCGGTGGCCAGCATTCTGGGCGAGCAAGCAGCAAAGGCGCTGGGAAGACATCGCACGATAAGTTCGTCGCGAAACTACATCTCCCGCGCGTTCTGGGGTCCTACCCAGAAATCGCTCGATGCGACCCGCACCGTGCAGCGGATCCGATGAAGCGCCTCTGGTCGGTACTGCAGTACTACGACTACGATTGGTCGTGGTGGGAATGGGGCTCGGGCCTGCCGAAAATTCCCAAGGCATCGTACGAAGGCACGATCGACGGGGCTCCACAGTCAGCGTTGAATACGGAACTTCTGCTCGCAGACTTCCCGCGCCTATGCGAGAACTTTCGCTGGATTGATCCGAATTTTTTGAAAGCGTCGTCTCTCTCGAGCCTTCGATCGGCCCGCCGAACATGCGCTTGCAGCCGTTGCTTGACCAACTCATCACCGGTCATGTCGCCGAGGGGGCTCCGAGGAATCGGGTGGGGTGCGTTTTCCACCCGGCCTTCTGCGTGCCTAAGAAGGCTGCCGGTCGTCTCCGCTTTATTCTGGCGACTAACCGCCTGAACGACGCCATAAAACATCTGCCCTTGCCTGCGTCGTACAGGGATATTGTCGACACCATCTTGCAGGGTCGCTTCGCTAGGCAGTACGATTTCAAGAGCTGGGTTTTCCAGTTCTTACTGCCGAAGGCACCAGACCATTCTTCGCCTTCCGAGTCGGAAGTGCTGTCTACTGGATGCGCCGCTTAGCTATGGGTTACCGTCCTGGGGCAAAGTGTAGCGAGCGCTCTAGCGACGGAGGCTACTCGTTCGTCAGAGATTTCGTCTATTGTTTGGTTGGACAACGTAGTGTTCGTGGGAAACACGGTCGCCGAACTAGAGCTAGCCTCGTCGCGATTCGAGGCTCTTTGTGCCCGATACTCCGCAGTGATCGGTGAGTGCTCCGCCGAAGCTGAAACGTCATTGGGCGCCTTGGGTTTGGAGTTTAATCTTGTCGATAAACAATGGCGCATGAATGGAGATTGGGCGGCCAAGGTTGTCTCGATAGTCGACCAGATAGATGTCCACGGGGCATTCGAACGGCGCCTGTGGTGGCGGCTGGCTGGCATGATTTTGTGGAGGGTACACGCCCTGAGGAAGCCACTTTTTCGCATAGCCTCCCTTCTGCGCTGGTTGTCGGCAACAACTTCAGGCCATTGCCTCAGCAAGGATCACGGATTCTGGAAGCAGCGTGTAGGCGTCCCGGGCGAGGTTCAGCAACTTTTCCGTGCCGAATTTGCAGAACGTGTGGTCAATCCTTGGGCGAAGTGGATGCCACCCCCGACGCGTGTTCTTACCGCGTTCACCGACGCTAGCCTTAGCGGTTGGTGTTTCATCTTGGGGAATGACCCTCGATACGGTCCGACTCCACTAGAGTACAGCAGATGCGACATCGCCGTGCTGGAGATGTACGCACTTTTGCGTCTGTCTTCGGGAGGGGAGGAATGGCGAGACCAAGCTAGTCGTTGGTGTGGATAACACCGCGGTAATCGGTGCTTGGAACAAGAGGTTCTCGCACACTATTCCTCTTTTCGACATGTTATGTGAAGCATACGCTCTGGTGGAGGCCGTCGGGTCAGTGGTTTCATTGTTCTACGTGGAGTCGAAAAACAACCCGGCCGACGCTTACACTCGGATCTTCGGAGCCGCCGATCCGACGTTCGCCTCGTTTTCCGGTAGCTAAGCAGGTAGGCGCGGAATCCTACCCTTTCTTAGCCGCCGTGTTTACTGGGAATGTTAGAGGGTGAGGGGGAGGGGTGGGGTAATCAGACAAAGTAAGTAGAGACCGTAAGTGCGCACAAACAAAGGAAGCGCCAGATCCGTTTTTGTGTCTAAAATGCAATTTGTCAAGAACAAAAACAGATCGATGGCAGCGTACTATCCTCACTCCCGTTAGATGAACAAAACAGGTTTGAAGGAAGTGCGCACAAACGAATAAAAAGACATATTGCTCTTGCAGATGGCGATTTACCTGAAGGCTGTCGACTAGTCTCCCATCGAGGTCGTCCTCGCCCCCGACGGTTGGGAGGCCGCCGACGAGGACGCGGACTGCTGCGTCGACTGTGGCAAGACCCACACCTCGGGTGCCTTCTGCGTCCGGTGGGTTCCCATCGTGCCTGAAGGCATCCCTGCCGAAGGAGGTCGCGCCGCTGTTCCTCGAACACTTGTCCGAGGATGGCTGGGTCTGTCCCCAATGCCTGGTGTCACTGCACCAGGCCGGCAGCAGCCTAAAAGAAGAACAGAAAGCGAGGGGACCCGTGATCACGATCCGGCTGTCCCCCCGAGCTTGGACCCATGCTCCCTGCTCGCTGCTCTCGAAGAGGGGCCAGTCAAGACTGTCTTTCTTGCATTGTTTGCACATTCTGCCACGCAGGCTCACTCCAGCGCCAGCCGCACCGGTCACTACCGAAGCGGTACACGTCGAGTCACTACTTGGCTGGCAGGATTGGCGAGCGGACAGGGGCGACAGATGCCACGTACCACCTGGTCCCAGAGCACGCACCCCCACGATGCGGGAAGCTCCCTGGATCATGAGCGGATCATTTCTTCACGCTCACGGCTCTGATGCCCCTGACACACAGCTCCCCGCCTGTCCTCCAGGTCTTGCACCAGATCATGGTCCGCCTCGAAGCCCTTCGCCTTAAATGCCTCCACTCGAACGGAACTGAGTTCCAGGTTTTCTGGGAGACTCGCTTCGGGTCCATGGACTATGCCGACTTCACGAAGGCGGCCTTGATCCAAGCCCAGAAGGCCATGGCCGAGCTGGCAAAAAAGGCAGACAACAAGGACGAGAAGAAGGAGCCTTCCCTGAAGAGGCCTCGAAGGTGAGGGTCGGCGAGTCCCGCGAGCCTGCCTACAGCGGGCTTGTGGGCAGAGGTGGTGGAGAGGTCACTACCTAGGAAACAAGACTTCGGCGGTCCCGATCAAGATCGGTTCCGAAGGGATCACTCCTCCTCGCCGTGCAGAAGTGCTACAAGAGCACCCCTGCCATGCTGTCAGTGGTGAGCCGCGCTCAGAGATACGCGGAGGAGGCCCGACGCTTTCGCCCCACGACGAGGAAGCCTTCCTGATGTGGGTGAATCGGAAGGTGACGGCTGGCGAGATCAAGGCCGAGTCGGCTCTCCAGTACGTGACCTACTTCCGGATGTCTCGGGTGAACTGGATGAGCGCATACCGTCGCTCGGTCAGGCTGACCACGGATCAGTTCGAGGACCGACGTACCCGCGATGCTGGGCGGACCCCGTCCAAAGAGGAGGTCCTACTGGTGGTCTCACGGGGACCATGGCCCTCCGGTTCCAGTGGTCGACGGCGTGCCGTTCGTGGACCTGCAACGGGTCCAGTTGGACCACATGTGGTCGGTGGACAAGCAACAGGCGATGATCCTGTTTGTCGGTGGGAAGACCGACCCAACGTCCCGAGGACAGGGTCTCTTACTGCCACGAAGCGGGCCTTTTCTGACGCCTTTTGGGAATGGATCACGATCCAACGTCCTGCCAGCGGCCCCAAGGCGTTCGTGTTCCCCAACTGCTGACTTGAGTGGCTTTTGTGCAAGGAGAGCAAGCAGCGATGTGCGTAGGTCATCACAGCCGGTCCAGCGAACAGTCCCGGGCACAGCTGCACTTGCAGAAAACCGGCTGAACGACCGCCCCGCTAAGCCTCCATTGTGGCCGCGCCACCTGGACAAGATCCTCCAGGGTTACGACTACGCCAACGGTTGGTTGGAAGCCAGCAGTGGAAAACGCGTAGCGAGGCATCCGATGAAGGTGAAATAGCTTCGACGGCTCCGCCGTTCAGTCACGAAGGCTCCTGCAGGATTTTCCCACTCTCGGACCAACATGCGTTGGTTGCTGGATCCCGAGTTAATCGGAAGCGCAACTCATGAATGAGACCTTTTGCATTCGCTGGTCTGGGTCCATGATGAACCAAAGAGGTGCCGCGGGGCCAAAACCACCCGAAATTCACTAAAAGCACGGAAAAACAGTGCCAATTAATATAATACGCTCTTGGCCCCACGTAAAAAGGCCTGAGTCGCAGCTGCCATACAAAAATAAGGCCACGGGTAACGGGTAACGGGTAACAGGGGGTAGCGTGACCGGTTCCGCCGGGTCGGGTTTCCATTGCGCGCTCGTTCAGCGGGGAAGACTGTCAGAGGGGCAATATGCGCTGAAAGGACCGGAAACTTCTTACTACGGCCTCCCGTTTTCCTCCGCCAAGGTGGCATATTAGGGGTTTGGCCTGACGTAAAAGTCCACCAGAGATGAAGCTCTTCCTTGGATAACTTCGTTTGAGTCACTTCGGACAACACTCGTTGCGTCGGTTGGGTCGGGTCTGTCCCAGCGAAAGCCATCTGGCTGCCTGCCGTGGAACTGCTATAAGACGTAGAACGCATGCAGGATGCGTCTGCATGCATGGTTTCCAATGGGCCACGGGGGTGGCCGTCGGAACGTGGTGGCAGACACAACACCGCAAGATTTAGCACCCAACGGTTTTTTGGTTGCAGAAGTTTGGCGTCAGACAGAAGAGCGATGACTCGTCTTCCCATCCCATGGTTGAAAGTCCCTGATACCTCCGCCTACAGACAGATGGATTCCGCGAAAGATTGAAGTCTTCCACTGTGGCCTGTGGACCCACTTTGAACCCACTGAGGACTTTGGACCCACCGTGTGAGCCTCGAACAGTCTCTGACCTAGCAGAAAGTAGGGCGGAACCTTGCAGCTGCTGTAACATGCGCTAGGAAGCTTGGACCCATAGTTTGGCGCAAGGGGACAAGGGAATGCACACTCGTTCCCAGTCACAACAATTCGAAGAAGATGGCAAATCTGCCACGGGTCGACCCGTAGTCCGACGTTAATGTGTAGAGGGCAAGGTTTACAGAAGGTGTGAGGGGGGAAACCACCAGAGAAGTAAAAAAATAAGGACGGGTAGCGGGTAACGGATATCACCGCCCCAAAAAAGTTCAATTCTTATTTTTGTGTACACGGCGGGCTCCCCCACCGGTTGGCTACGGTTTAATGTGCCCCCCAGTATCCTAAGCGACAAACATACCTTCTCTGGTTCACGCACCCAACATCCGCCGCAGATGCGAGCCTTGTTCGTTTCACACGAAGCATCATGTCGTGATACGACGACACCTGGCGTTGAATCCCTTATCCGAGCGGCTTACGACAGCACACGTCAGCAGCAACCTCAGCTACCTCAACCGCCGCATCAGCAACAGCATGCACCAGCCCCTACGTCCCAACCGGTATGCCTGAGTTCGTATTTAGTCAACAGGAACGTGCAAAGACCAACTGGCTGGTTTGCCGGCCCTCCTTTCTCTGCATTGAAATGCACTTCCAGCTTTGTACGACAGTGTACAAAGAAAGGCGTTCACAACGAGTCTCATTTCGGACAGCTTGAAGGCGCCACTCTAGGGCTTCGCTGCAGTTGTTGTTTGAAGCCTTGCACCTTGCAGTCGTAGTTGTTGCAGCAGTCGATCGCATCGCACTTCGCCCGAAGGGGTAAGTTATACCAATCTTCGTCACTGCGAGCACGTGGCATGGGCTGAGAAAACGTAGCAACTCTTTTTAAGGGGTTCACACCGCAGATTTTGCACCATCCCTGTTCTCCAGTACTTCGCGCGACTGAGGACCAGTGAGGTAAATACAAATCGAAGTGAGGGATAACCTGTGCAGCTGAGCCCGGCGAACTTTGCGAGCTCACCGGCTCGCCAAAGCAGGCGAACTTTGGCGAACACCGCAATCTGCATTGGAAGTTGGCTACAATAATGGGACTCCTGTTATCGACCGATCACCTGCACCAACTTCGAGGTTTGCAGATAGATCCTGGAGTTGGAATGAGCAACTGATGCCCCAGGTTCCTGCCCCCTAACGGCCGATCCTGGCGTTTCGTCCCCGATTCGCCATCGGGGGGTTGTAATGTCCCCCCTGCGGCAGCACACCGCCGGCCTTCTGTCAGGGCCGCACATAGTAATTGGATTGATGCTGAACCGGGTAAACCCTGGCAAGTGAACAGGGAAAATAATATATATATGAGTCGATGCCAAAAGGGGGGGGGGGGGTTTGGGCGGAAAAATCCCCGCATAGTTCACCAGGGTCTGACGGGTACTGAGGCCCCATAGCCTTCCTAAAACATGATTCTGCGTTCAAATACGCCCTCAGAAGCCTCCGGAGAGCCTTCTATGATGTCCAAAATGCGTTTTTGTGGGTTTTGGGGGGGTCCCCTGTCTGCTGGCCGTACACCGCTATAGTAGACACATATGCGACCTGATGCTATGTTGCTCCTCAGAGCAAGATCCCAGCCTGAACACATGTTTTCGGCGTTCTCTAGCACTCTCCAGGTGCATTAGACCCTCGGGCTTCGTGTTTTCTTCCGCTTACAGGTGCTCCGGGGCGCCCCCTGCATTGGGGTCAGACCGTACTACGTGATGGTACTACGTCACCAACGAGCTACGTGCTATGCGCACCTATGACGATACAGCAGCAGCACGTGGTGGTAGCAGCATGATATGCATCTGGCTAACGAGAAGGACGAGTGTTGACACGAAGAGTGACTGAAGAAGTGAGTTACACGGTGACCGAAGGCTGTGTCAACAGCCGATCTCAGTGGTCAGTAGAAGACGGTTAGCTCCGAGTTCGCTTCCTGCCCGTGCATTGTTTTGCAGCCGGTTTTGCTGGTTTTGGGGCAGGCTTTCGCACCTTTCCTTGTGATTTCCTCCCCCTTTTGGCATCTTTCTCGTCCTTGGCAGCAAGTGCCTCAAAGACGTGTTGCTTCTTGAGCCGTTTCTTCTCCAGCTTTGACGCGAAGTCTTCACTACTAGCACTGGAGTCGCCATCCCGATCACTGCTGGAAACGTCAGCACAGTCACTATCTGATTCGCAAAGTGGCAACTTGCTTGATACCTTGGGTACAAACGCGAATCTTGTGGCATGGCTCTTTCCCCGAAGTTTGCAACCGGGTTCACCACTGAAGTCATGAACTGTGATGACTCCGTCACCATCTCGTTGGTAGGACCCAATAGCCATGATATTGGCGATGTTTCGGACCGGAAAAGTGGCCCGTTGAGCACGGATTCTGACTTGTATGGCGATTGTGTTGGTCACCTTGTTTAGCACGGCTTTTACATCATTGAGATGCTTCAGCTCGGTCTTTTTCGAAGCCGTGTCGAGAGCACGTCCAATCGTGCCAAAGTGCTGGTCCCGGTCGTTCTTGCCGTGGCCCCCTTCAAAGAAGTTGATCGAAATCGTGGAATCTTCTTGTAGGAGGCGGCTGATAAAAAGCAGCGAACGAAAGTGTCTCCCCGAGTCGGACCAGTAAATCACTTTTAGGTCCGGGGGGAAATGCTCCTTGGCAGCTTCAAAGGCACGGACAGCAGCAAACGAGCACTGGTTGTGCGTTCGCAGGAGCACATCAATGTTACGACGGCAGACGTTTCCATCTACCAGCCAATGCATGCCAAAGCCAAGTAATGAGAAGGCACCTTGATTATAAAAGAGCTGGCCGGGCTCCTCTGGTTTCATTGGGAGCTTCCCTTTTTGTTTGAAGTCAAGGGTTACCACGACGCAGCCTGGTGGAGGAGCTTTCATGGCAATGTTATACGCATCTCTTTGTCGTGTGGCTGCCGCCTGATGCAGTTGTACCTCCATGAGCTGATGCAGCATGATGCTAACAGCACTCTTCACGTTTGCGGGAATGCGAGGCTCGTCCAGGACGCTGAGGAGATAGAACGGGTTGCTGTTTGCATGCCAGTACTGCGAGGTCAGCGACTCCCTGTTCTTGGAGATATACTCCCTCAGGCGATTTTGGATGGTGGCCCCTTCCGCACACGTGTCGCATACATCTGTCCGTCGTGAGATGTGCTGAAACTGGGCACCACGCAGCCGGCGATATGTCGTGTACGACACATCGTCCTTCATCTCACTCTGTTCGTAAACAAGCTTGAACGGTACAAGCATGTTTTGTGCCACGACCGCAGTACTTTCAGTTGAAAGCCGCTTCACCACGCGAGATGTGGGCGATGCCAATTGTTCGTGGTCCTCATTAACCTGCTGCCTGGCTTCTGGTGTGGCAATCAACGGCCTCCCGCCACGGGAAATGTCGCCATCTTGGTGTCTGTTGGACCACAGTTTCTCCCCTACAGTCATTCCAACCTTTTCATATCGTGCCCGAGCCCAACCCAGACTACGTACGATATTGCGACGTGTCGGCTCATGAGAGATGCTGTTGAACGCATCCGGGAATGTGCCAGATAGTTTCTGCCAGATACGGACGTGGTCGTCTTCTCCCCACATAGACAGCAAGAAACCAATGTGGTCTTCGCCTGCAATCTTGTTCAAGAACGCTTTTGTTACGTTGAACCGGCGCTTCATGTTCTGAGACGTTCTACTCCAGTTGGTGTAGGTGTCCTGGGCTTTCATCTCTTCCACAGAGGTTTCGAGGGCGAGCATACCCGTGTCACGAGGCATATTTACTTGATGTTCTTTAGTTCCTGTATGCCAACAATGAGGGTTTAGGTTTAATGGACCCCAAAGCAGCACAAACGAAGCCCGAAACGGTGGATGTGGCGCCAAAGCCGGTGCAATTTGACCCCAAAGCCTGTATAGACAGGCAGGGCGTAGTTCGGTCTGTCCCCAATGCAGGGGGCCATTCTCCTTATCTTTGCACGTCCCGGAACACCTGTGAGTGAAAGAAACCACGAAGCCCGAGGGTCGAATGCACCTGGAGAGTGCTAGAGAACGCCGAAAACGTGTGTTTGGGCTGGGATCTTGCACAGAAAAGCGACCCAGCTTCAGGTTGCATATGTGTCTACTATGGCGGTTTACGGCCAACAGGCGGGGGGACCCCCTAAAAACCCACAAAATCGAATTTGGGACGTCATAGAAGGCTCTCCGGAGGCTTCTGAGGGCGTATTTGAACGCAGAATGATGTTTTAGGAAGGGTATGGGGCCTCAGTACCCGTCAGACCCTGGTGAACTATGCGGGGATTTTTCCGCCCAAACCCCCCCCCCCCCCTTTTGGCATCGTACCATATTATAAACCAGGGCATTATCTTCCCATTCCAAATGACGGAATTTGGAAATCCGGGCGGCCAGTGATTTATATATGGGTCTGGGGCTCGGGGCCACCCCGAGCGCGAAAAAAAGAGTACATGCGCTCGGCTAAGGCCGGCGCGTGGCGAGACTGGAGGCAGCAGTTAAAGTTCGGGTAACAGCAAAGTTCGGGCGAAGCTAAGTTCGGGCAATGCTAAGTTCTGGTGAAGCAAAGTTCGGGCGAAACAAAGTTCGGGCGAAACAAAGTTCGGGCGAAACAAAGTTCGGGCGAAACAAAGTTCGGGCGAAGCAAAGTTCGGGCGCTGCTAAGTTCGGGTGAAGCAAAGTTCGGGTGAAGCTAAGTTCGGGCGAAACAAAGTCCGGGCGAAGCTAAGTTCTGGGTGAAGCAAAGTTCGGGGGAAGCAAAGTTCTGGTGAAGCTAAGTTCGGGCGAAACAAAGTTCGGGCGAAACAAAGTCCGGGCGAAGCTAAGTTCTGGGTGAAGCAAAGTTCTGGTGAAGCTACGTTGACTACCAAGTCTAATTCAATTTGGGATCCGACGTTAGGCGATTCTAATTAAATTCAGAATCGGAAATTGGACGTTGACTACCAATTCTAATTAAATTTGGAACCCGAAATTGGACACTGACTACCAAGTCTAATTGAAATTGGGTACGACATCAGACGTTGACTGCCAATTCTAATTAGATTTGGAAACCGAAATTGGACGTTGACTACCAATTCTAATTAAGTTTGGGATTCGGCATCAGACGTTGACTACCAATTGTAATTAAATTTGGGATCCGAAACTGGACGTTGCCTATCAATTCTAATTAAATTTTGGATTTGGCATCAGACGTTGACTACCAATTATAATTAAATTTGGATCCGACATTAGACGTTGACTACCATTTATAATTAAATTTGGATCCGACATTGGACGTTGACTAAACCCCGTACACGTATATTATTTACTTATTTATTCACGGAGTGGAAACGATCGTTTACGAGAATTCGTCTTTGTGGCCTGAAAAAACACGATCGTGAAGAAAAAAAAAACGATCGTTTTTTTTCCATAGGGGTTTGCTTAGGTACCCGGGAAAGCCTGCTACACGGGAGCCGTTGGCGGTACTGCAGAGCCACGGGCCTCCGGGTCAAGTGGCTACCAATTTCCCAAAGTAATGGCACTACTGCATCACGGCGTGGCGCACCTTGGGGCTTGACGCTTGCGCTGAGCACAAGCTCGTCGAGACGGTCAGCCGCAGGGCAGAACGGACGGGGTTGTAGCACTGTGCTGCCTTCGACTCAACATTTGCAGGCTGTGGTTGACCGTGACGTTTCTGGACTCGGTGCGGCTTTTTTCTTTCCCGTTTTCACATTTCTTCCATAAGGGTTTGCTTCGGTGTGTCGAGTGACAAGTGAAGTTTTGTGGATCACGTTACTGCCACGACGGCGCTATGGCACTACGATCGAACAGACAGTCGAGGGTAGGCAGTCGAAACAGTTTATCGGAGCTCGCCGGAGTCGAAGCATCAGGTGAAGGAGTCAAACCCAAGTTTATCATGACTAAGTTCATCAAAATTGACGAAGAAGAAGGTGCGAGACGAGGGGGAGGAGGAAGGCGTCAGTACAAGCAATCACTAAAAAAACCTGGGCGGACGAGTTGGTAAAGAAGCTGGGAATGACAGAAATTCGTTGGTTTAGCGCGACGAGGGCATCCTGCAGGAGAAGCTGTAGCTGGGGAAGCGCAAGCCTGTAGCGTGTTCGAGGATGGGAGGCAAGCATATACAGTTCGGAAGACAGCAACAAGCAAGTAGAAAGAGCACTTTAATGAGCAGCAAAGCTTCAGTCTACGCTGCCAGCCTCAGAGTTGAGTCGGGAAGAATACGATACGCCTTGAGTGGGCATACAAAGCGCATGATTGCGGAAAATGACACAGAAAAAGAGCATGCGACCCAAAACTTGACAGCACCTTGCCGTTGCTGGGGATGAGAATCCGCAGGCGATGTCAACGGCATCGTGCAAGAGGGAGAAGGCATCGGCCGCAGCTGCGGTGGTCAATGCATCAGAGATTGCTGACAATACTTAGCGGGCTGTTCGGGTTTGTTGGCAACCCTTTCCGACATGAAAGACCATGCACCAGCTGAATCTGGCCGCCGAAGTCAATTTCTACACAAGAAATGACATGTCGAACATTGGCTAGTTCATGATTCCAACAAGAAAAACTGGGAAGAAAAAAACGATCGTTTTTTGAAAACGATAAAAAACGATGATATTTCACTTTCGAAAACGATCGTTTTTTTTAACTATCGTTTTCATTCCGTGAATAAAAAATATTAGTAAATAATACACGGGAAAGCAAGTAATAAACGAATCGAGTTATGAAACGGGTTTGCGGGAAGTAAATAATAAATGAAATTATTTATAAGAGTAAATAATATCCGTGAAGTAAATAATATCCGTGAGTAAATAATATACGGGTGCGGGGTTTACCAATTATATTTAAATTTGGATCCGACATTAGACGTTGACTACCATTTCTAATTGATTTTGGATCCGAACTTAGACGTTGACTACCAATTCTAATTAAATTTGGAATCGGAAATTGGACGCTGTCTACAAATTCTAATTAGATTTGGGATTTGGCATCAGACGTTGACTACCGATTCTAATTAAATTTGGATTCCATATAGAAGTTGACTGGCGCGGGAATTCTTTGCTGTACCGTACCGTGCGCTGGGGAGCGCTGCCCCCCCAGACCCCCCTCTCTTACAAATCAGCTAACCATTTTGTCTGATTCTTATTACCAACACTGAGGTTGGGTTGGGTTGGGCTGGGCTGGCATGGTAGTGCTTGCCTCAATTCTGTTTAATTTTGGATCCCCCACAGGACCCCGAGGGCGAAAAGGACTTTTCTACAGAGGAGGAAAAGCTATATAAACCCCTGCGGGCGGCTCAAAAAATAAGAAAAACTGATTTCTGGTGTGATCCATATGCCCGGTGCAAACCCGGAAAAACTCAAGGAGGCACGTGTGACCCTATTTACGCTCTTTTTGGGCAAAATCCAAGATCCTATTTACGTTTTTTTTTGCACTTTTTCCGCCTGTTTTTTTGCACCCGTTTTGGTTCGTAGCAACACCCAGACCGTACTAACGAGCAAAACGAATCAAGAAGGCGAACCAAACTCGACCACTTGATGATTGATGATGATCAACACTTTGTGCCAAAGAAGATGCAAACCCTTGCTTCATGCCGTGCCATGGAGTTGCGGCGTACCGCACTGGGAGGGTGAAATATTTCGGGACAGAGGAATATCGGACTCTTTGCGGTTTTGCATTATTTCTGTTGTTTGTAAGGAGGTTGTACCAGCACTGCCGCGAAGATCATCACCATCATCACAATCGGAAGTTTGTCAGGCACCCAACAAGAACTCGAATGGTGTTGCATCAACGCTTGCCAATATAAAGCTAAGACCTTCAGAGTCATCGAATTAATGGAGTATTTATCATCCCCCAGTGTTCTCATGCAAACACTTGGTTATTTGGCTCGCGTAGCGAGCCGGGGAAAAAAAACGGTATGATACACCCAAATTCCCGGCTCCTGTAAGCCCGAAGAAACGGGTGTATCTGTCATGCGCAGACATGCAAGCCAGCTTGCTCCCTCCACCACCTGCCACAGTGCAAACAGGAGTTGCCCCAAACCCGCCGACCCATTTGATGTGTTGTTGTATTCGCCCAGTTCTTCTTCGAAAAGACCTGCATGGGCCTGCTTGGGTGGCCTTCGGGTGGCATCTCGGACACAAGATGCGTGCTGATAACGTACTGATTCAGCATGTGTACAAAGAGAAACTGAAATAATTAACGTGCTGAAATCAGAAATCAGTACGTTTAACATGCTGAACGTAAGGCCTGGCTGTAGCCTGGTGCAAAAAAAGTGCAAAAAAAAAAAAAACAAAAAATGGTGCTTGGGCAAAATCTCTATTTACATTCACGCTTTAGGGCCACACCTGCAAGGGGGGTCCGATTTTTTATTTTGCACCACCCCTTCAGGTTATGGCAGGTGTTCGCTGCAATCAAGTTAAACCGACTGCGCCAGGGTCCTGTCGAGTAAAAACCAACACCAATTAATATGTAAGGCGGCACCGAAAGTGTAGGTCCACCGCAGAAGGTACCCGGAATGCTTTGCCATTGCAGCGCTGAATGCAGACAGGAACCACTATTTTCCAAAGCCTCCAGAAGGCAAGCCCGGTTGTGCTTGACGCAACGGACTGCAACCGACCACCAGCCAGCAATTGCTTCAAACTCCCCCGATACTACGGGAACCGAGGAGCCTAGGACAAGCAGATTAACCCTTTGACCTAGCTGTTTCCAAATGAAGCATCATTTCCAAATTCGTGTGTCATGCTGGCTCTTGCCGGATGCTAGCGAGCGAGCTTCGTTACTTCACCACCGCGCCGTAGCCTCCCTTGTGCCCTGGGTTCCATGATTGGCTGTTCTCGGCCGGTATGCCCGAGTCGGTGTTTCCTCGTCTTTAGACTTCTTCTTCGATTGTTTAACCCCAAGGTCCGGGTCTGCCACTGGTGCGGCCCCGTTTCTCCGCTCCTCTGTCTCTTCTGCTTCACCTCATGCTTCCATCCGGGCCTGCCTGCGCTTCCAGTCCGCTGGGTATTGTTCCTGGGGGTGAATCCTCCATTTCGGGTCGCCGTTTTCGAGCGACCTGCCTGAGGTACGGCACGCTCTCTCGCTTGCCATCTTGCCTGCTCGCAGAACGGCCTCGAATGCCTGCATTTGCGGCACTCATCGTCTGCATCGATGCTCTGCATCCGCGGTACGTGCTTACTTTTCAGTCGACAACTACTGCTCCCGACACATTGAGCTAATGCCATCTCCACTGCAGACTCCACTGCCTGCGTCCTCTCCATCCAACCCTCTGTTTTTTGGCAGCCGCTGCTTGCTCAACAAGTGCATGCTAATCCATGTGGTTCATGTACTTAAAAGAACTCAATGCTCAACAAAATTTGACGTGGGCGGCTTTAGATCTACATCTGAATGACACCTCAACCACAATATGTTGTCGACAACAAATAAGTAAAAGAATAAAACAAAACTACGCATTCTTCTTTCTCTGTATCTCCCAAGTTCTCCCCCTCGTGCTGGCACCACGAAGCGAGGTCCGTCGCTGCTAGCGGGCCCAGAGAAGGGAAATAAAAATGCACATCCCCATGACACCCCACGAAGAAAGTGCAGCTTTCCAGGATAGTTAATCCTGTCCCCGCGTGTGTGGCAGCTTTGAAGCGATCAATTACACCTTGCCTCAGGACCGACTGAAGAGCTTATGACCCATAATATGCCAACGGGAAATAGGGAGGCAAATAGGGTTGGGGAAGCTGATGTCTTTCTAATTGGCTGCCTAAAAAAGATGCCACGGCCAACAGGAACCTCGGATCCTGCAGACAGAGTATTGTCTGGAGTTTCGTACGGAGCCACACTTCGTGTTGCTCGTGCACACGGCATTCGGGACGAGTGAGCAAGGAAAATAGGGTTTGCCGATGGTGGTAGCTCAGGACCGTGAATTGTGGATCATCTACTATGAACCATACTGACACGGGCAAGTAAAGTACTGTCTGCAAACAAAAACCACAGGAAGCGACATCGCCGCCTCCCTCGCACATTACAGCACAGCAGGTTTGGGTCAGTGAAATCGATCGCATCAATACAGATCCAAACAGAGATGAACTCATGCATCGCTTCAGAGAGTCTGTGCAGAACAACATTGCTACTGTCACCTCGCTTCCGGATGACTACAAGTTGGTCCTGCTTCGTGACACCTTAATATCAGCGCCCGATGACTACACTGCTCGTTGGCTAGTCGGTATCCTGGCAAACCTGAATCCATCGCATCTCACTCCCGACCGGAAAGAAGCTGCATGCAGTCTCCTTTCCTACGGGCTCACAAACCCTGCGTTCGAGGTATGCTCTTCCAACACAGCAGGTACACTCAACACGAGCTCCTGCAAACGATACTGCAGGACGAACTGCAGAGCGGCCTGCTTTCAAGTTTTTGTTTATGGCCGCCGGAACGATGCTGTGCCTGACTATCCGCAAGACGTGCCCTTTGTCAATATCTGACATTTCCTGATGCTAACCGAAAACGACAAGAGCCCGCGACATACTATTATTAGCGTTTATTATTATCAAAACAGCGCACCTCGCGCTCGCCTGCCAGACGCCCCCGGCAGCGCCATCATCGGCGTAGCCATCCACTGTGACAGGACCGCGGCTCGCACCGCCTCAGACGAAATGACTTAACGTCCGCGTAGTCGTACGGGTACACGGTTGTGAACGAATGGATTATTGTATTACCGTTTTTGGAACGTACCCCCCGCCTTGGGCGAAAATGTCAAAAAACACTAAATCGTGCTCGTTTAGCGGCCGTGGTACCCGGGTGTCAGGCCGTCATGCGTGCGGTAGCCGGAGCGGCAGAGAGGCTCCCCCGACGGCCGCCGCCCAGGCTTTGATGTGGGCACTGGCATCCTGCTCGGAAACCGTTCTGAGCTTGCGGAAGAGAGATCTCACGGTGCCACCACGGCTCGTCGCCCACCATCCTCGTCGGCATTTGGCAAGAGAAGTCGCACCAGGCAGACAAGGGCGGTGCGGACTCGTTGCCGCTCCTCTGTCTGCATCGTGCTGCGGCACCTCGATGCGACCTCGGGCCCGAACTCCCTGCTTTTCCCGGGCCTCGAGTACCAATAACTGCTCAGGGCGGCGAAGCGGACGTTACTCGACGAAGAATTTCCGGAGGGGAGCGGCCACAGCGATGAGCGAGGACGACGCGATGATCGTCACGGGCTACCGGAAGACGGCTGTCTTCCGGTATTACGTCGAGGGCCCGGCGGTCGACACCTGCAGACCCTGGAGTTGCACAGCCCCTGGGTGCTCAAAGGCGCCTCCCGGGACTAGCCAACCCACCTCTTTTTGACAGCCGCTACAGAAGCACGGCAGGTCGTGGGCTTGAGGTCGCGAAGGTCCAGGTCGCAAGGGAAGGAGGCTTTTTCTACGGCTTCATCCGCACTTTTACGATCCCCACCTCAGTCCCCCTCGGGTACCTTCCGCCAGAAACGAGAGGTCTCGTCCAGACGGTAAGAGGTCGACGGAAATAGTAGAAGATAACCAACTTTCAAACAACTTTCATCCAAGAAACATTCGAAAACACATACCCCCACAGGAGTATCGAAAGGTGTTCAACAACTTCTCGCACCAATTAAAACGTGCTTAGGTCTTGCCGGCCTTGGAGACCGACCTGCTGTTTTGTACATCAGACCGCTGTCAGCAGACCGCTTCAGCATAAGACAGCCAGGCTAGCCCGCCGCTCAGTTTCGTAGTCGAGCCCAGCGTCTGTTCGATAACGTTATGCGTTGTCTATATTGCTTTGTCAGCTATCCTTGTGAGATTCTTTCGAAGCTCGACATTCCCTGCCGCACAAGCAATGCTGCAGACACCCTGATGATACCACGGTCTTTTTTCCCCTAATTATCAAGCGCCGAGATTCAAGAATATTTTGTACGCGGGCTTTCAGTTCTGTTTTGTCCGTGTTTCGTCAATGATCGATTGGTGTTCACGAAAAGCAGAAGGAAGTTCCTCGGGACCGAAAGTCGACCGAGCACTAGCTCAGACGGGTCTTTGCTGCGAACATACGGATTTTGGCCGAGAAGTGGGTTTGCCTTTCTTTTTAAATAGTACATGACATGTGTACTGACCGGAACATTCCGGAACAATGGTTGCACATGAAGGAGAAAACGAAGCCAACGAAAAGTGCTATTACAGGAAACCCCCCCCAGAGAGGTTTGTACCCTGTACACGAAGAACAAGAAACCTTTGCCTATCATCTTTATCATCTTTGGTCAGTTGTTGCTGATCATCCGTTACTTCGTTTATCAGTGCAAGCCCCACTCCGGAAATGTTCTTCTTGAAGGCACGGTCACGCACCCGCTTTCGTAGGAAATACTCGAGGACGCCATAGCCTGGTACTCGTCAGCACGTCGGTGACTCCCCACTACCGCAAGTGCAACATGCATCCGATCCGACCGATATTCTTGCATATTCTTGTTGGGAGGCTGCCGTCCCTATTCTTGCAAAACGGTTGATTGTGGGGGGTGTAGATACATGAAAACTGACCACTGAAGACGGCATCGTACCCTATACCCTAAAAGGAAAAATGATGGATGGTGAAAAGACTGGATAGTAAATATGATGGATGGTAAAATGATGGATACCGTATGCGGGTTTAATACGAAACGTGTAATTGTTTCTTAGCTACTTTTTTAACACGTGAAACATGGGGTCTGACGTACTTAGTGAAATTTGAAAACTGTTGAAACCCCATGATGATCCCCCATTTTTGATCCCGAAAATCTTGGGTTTATCGAGCCTTTGAGCAGGAAAAACGTATCGCGGTCAGAGTATAAGCGACAAGAGCGTTCTGGCACTTGTGCATGAAGACGACAGGCGTGGGCGGGCTCTGGGATGCCAGGAATGGTAACCGCAGCTCCAATCGTCTTGTTGACATCCTCGAGCGTCCGTCTCTATGAACCAAGAGTCGGTGTCGGCGGAAAAGACCGTTGCAAGGTGGCTGACTATCTTGCTTCCGCAAAAGTCAGAAAGCGAGCAAGATACAACGCATCTTCGGAGCGATCGGTCAGTTGTTACAAGCATCCAGTGCCAACCACGAGTTCCTGACACGCTAGTGTTCACGAAGGTGTTCATTAGGCGGGCACGCGTCGGGTAAGCCGGTCGTATGGAAGGGCAGCGCAAGCAAAGGCGGAGTTGCCCTTTTTTAAAGAAGGAGTAAAGCCTCTCCAGGTGATTACCATCCAGCTTCTTCTCGTGCTCGCCAGCCCCAAGACTAGCACGGACCGCATCCACCTCCACAGCAACGCATTCATCGTTTGCCAGTTCTTCAAGCTCTTGGTCAAAATCAGCGAAGTCAGAACGTTGATGCAATCTGCGCATTCACTCAGTACGAGACATTCGTTGAAGTTGCGATGGAGTTCGGCGAGAACGTTGTCCCCGCAACCGGTGGCCTGGGGCAGTGTTGGCGGTGGCTCTCGGAGCTGGAGCCAGCTCGGGAGCTGGAAAGAGCCAGCGGGAGCCAGCGGTCACAATAAAAAACCATCTCAAAATTTCCCCAAAATGCGAGAAAACATTTCCACATTTTTCTTGGATATCCGGGTCTATTTTTTGCGGATCTCTTCATCGGAGCTGATCACTGGACCAGTAAAAAGATGTCACCACTCGGGGGATTGATTCCCGTCCTTCTCGATGCACACCGGTGGTTTCCGCGCCGGGGCCCTGTCTCTTACAAAGACCCACAAACCACGCACATGTTTTGTAATCCACGGTCTAATTTTTTCACGGATCTCTTCATCGGAGCTGATCGCGAGCGGAAATTCGTCGAAAAAAGTCTGCTACGTGGACCAGAGGGAAAATGTCACCATTCAGGGGATCGATTCCCGCCCTTCTCAACACGCATGGTGGTTTCCACGCCCGGTGCCCTTACATAGCGTAAAGACCCGGGAACCACGCACGTACTTTCTGAGCCCCAGGTCTTATTTTCGCGGTTCTCTTCATCGGAGCTGATCGCGAGCAAAAAGTCGTCGAAAAAGGTCTGCTCCGTGGACAGCGAAAAAAACGGCACCACCCAGGGGATCGATTCCCGTCCTTCCCGTCACAAACCTGGTGGTTTCCATGTCCGGTGCCCTGCATCTCGTAAAGACCCGCGAACCACGCATACTTCTTGGTCCCCGGGTCCATTCTTCACGGTTCTCTTCATCGGAGCTTGTCGCGAGCTAAGAATCGTCAAAAAAGGTCCGCTGCACGCACGAGCACAATTTTCACCAGACACCCAGCTCCCGCTGGCTCTTCCCAGCTCCCAAAGAGCCAGAAGAACCAGCTCCCAAGAGCTGGGAGCCACCGCCAACACTGCCTGGGGGCTGGGGGCTGTCTTCAACGAAGACCTTGGTCGGCCTCATCTTCTGTTGGATCGGAAACTTTCTCTTCCAGTAAATTTGCGTCACCCAACCCGGTTACCACGAAACTCGCCCGGATTGTCGAATCTGCTTCGCTCTATTTCTTTTTTGACGGGTTCAGATTTTCTGTCAATTTTCCTGCGTCCTTTTTTACTGTCAAGCCCCAGTTTACTCCAACTACAAAACCCCTCAAAACCCCTATGGAAGTGCAGTTTTTAATCAAAACGTGTTAATGTTTCATAGCTTCAGATCCGGGGTGTTTCTTAATGTTTGCTATGTTTCGTATTAAAACCGTTTCGTACTATACACGTTTCATATTAAACCCGCATACGGTAGATTGCATTATCCATCATATTTACGCTGTGTGCAGAAGCACTTTGCACGAAATGGCGAATCAGAGATACTTTTCCGGGAGCTGACTTTTGTTTTGTGTGTTTTTCCCACTTCGAGCCAGGAGTGTGGCGTTGTCGGCGCCCCAGTAAAATGCACCAAGTGTTATGTCTGAAGACAACACTGACAAGGCAGATTTCTTCTCAGAAAACTACGCACACTTCTTAAGCCAGGGAGTTTTGAAGCCGCCCTGCAGGTGCCCCAGGACAGTGCATGTCCTTTACCCCCCCTGAAAATTACCCCCCTCGGCCAAAATTTAGGCCTCAGGGGGGGGGGGGGTAAATGACAACGAATTATACTGATCCATCATTTTTCCTTTTAGGTAATATTTTTTCGACAACGAATATTTGCTTCCTGTCAGGGTTTGCATACTGGTCGCCGAAATATGCTTGTCGAGCTCTCTTCATCTGGTCCGCTACTATGCCTGCCAACTTCTCCAGCTGCGGCTTCCTTGTGCGTTCCTCCTACGATTTCCTCTGCCACAGCACGGTTCGTCAAGCTGGCGTGTCGTAGCATGCGTGTAAAAGCGTTGCATCAACGACACTGTCAGGCCTTTGCTGCACAGTTCTCCGACCTTCCAATTTACATATGATGAGCCTCAGCCTTTGATTTCAACTTGCTACCATGCGAAATTCATGGGCGGTGCCCAACGTTCTTCCTTCTCCGAAAGTCAAACTCTTGCCTCTGACTCAACGCAGACAGCTAGAATGCAAGAATATTCGTGTGGTACTCAGTTGTGTGCAAATGAGTCCCAAGAGGGATTTCAGACGCACTACCCACCCAGGATAGGAGCGCAAGCACTCAGGCAGGAGAGATGCACTGCGCAGATTGAGAACGAAGAGCGACCGGGACGCTAGGACCGTGCGAAGTTGAAGGAGTCCACGAGCACAACCCGTGGATAATCCAAGCCCCCCAGGGCAGGGGAATACCTCCGGCGAAGTAACGAACCTCGCGACTGTGGCACATGCACATCGCCAGACGCTAGCGTATGAATAGCATTCGTGGCACAGCCATGGCTTCAAGGTGAGATGAGAGGCATAGTCAAAGGACAACACACTAACGAGAATGCGAGAATCTGTGACGATACACTCACACTGCGCGTTGGCGTGTTCTTTTGTTCAAATGTCCGGTGCACGATTATTGGCTTCGCAGATGGAGAGGCAGTATCCAGGAGAGCAGTAAGACCAACAAAAGAGGTAAGTGAATCGAGTCTTTGCTTTTCCATGCTTTTTCAGCCATGGCTAACGCCCACTTTGGACACGCTGGCTTGTTCACAGGCCGTATGCGTATAGCGCTTTCAACCCGACGAAGTTTGCTTGACACCAGTACCACCCTTCATAGATCGCGCGGAGCGCTAGCTCCAGAGTTGCTGTATCCAGTTCCTTTTCTAGCCCCATCAGGTTTTACCCTCTCTCAGATCAGACTGGCCTTGGCTAGCGCCTGGATCGAGCCAACTTTCCAAGACGAAAAGTGTGATCCATGGACTCGCCACCGCTGGCATCGGGCCAACTGCTTGTCCTGCACCCTGGGTTGCATGATTAGAGAAGAATGTGTAGTTGCACTGCACAACCAGGCGGTCTCGGGCTCAGTGAGCTGCTGGCAGTAGTCTCGGGTTTGCGGCGAAGAGAAGATCTTGCTTCCCAGCCTTCAAAGAAGTTGCGGCTTCGCCAAACCCACGGGGGGGGGCACGCTTTCTTTTAACGGCGGGAGCTTCTCAGGGTCGCTCTCTTCTCCGGGACACTTGTCGGCCAAACTTGTCGACCGGTTCTCTTTTTTCTTATGCTCGTGTGGAGACGTGAGATTGGCGCGTGGCGGAGCGGCCGCCCACTGTAGAGTTTTGTTCTCGCGTGCTCTTCTTCTTTGTTAAACGTCGTCGGCTACCATTTCGAACGGGCGTGCTGTCTTCACTCTTCTACTATCTCCGCGGAAATTGGGATCCCAGGAGCAACTGCAAGTGAGGACCAAAAGTTCTATCCCACAGGAATTGCCCCAAACCGACTGGTTCGGATGCCGTCTTTTTTACAGCCGGCCTTTAGGCCTGCGCGGACTTTTTCCTCTTCTATTATTTTTGACTCTCTTATCTTTCTGCCTTTTGGCACACCCAAAGCTGCGCTCGTCGCTTGTCTTTGTCTGCGGTTTACCCTCGTCTCCCCCTTAGCACCATTGGATCAGATCTGCGAGATACCTCAATACGCAAAGCACGTGACTCGACCGGATACCTGCAGCATCATGAAACTACTTCGCTCTCACGAAGCAGTACCAAACGCAACACTCGACATTTTTCGACAAGACGTGCAGTATGCATGCCTCTTCCAGTAAACAGACAGTCTTCTGTTATCCCTTCATGTCGACACGGTAGTAGTTGCGGAAGGTGCAAAAGTGGAGCTGCTACAGTAGTCTTGGGCACCAGCCTCGTGGGCAGGGGAGCTTGCGACCAGCTTTGAGAACTCTGGGGTCTGTGCCGTTTAGGCAAGATACATGTCGGCTTCAACGGATCAAGGCAGACGCTCTGCCACCTCAAACATAGAACAAACTACGAGCCCTACAAGAGCCTCCGGGCGTGGCGATTCCGAGTTGGCGCTGCAGGCCTGCAGGTCGGAAGAGCGGATGCGATCGGGCAACATAACTTCCAGACCCAAAGACCCAAAATGATCTTCCGGACAATCGGAGAGGGTTCGTCCGTTAGCTGCGCTGTTTCATACTGCCCATCTGAGGGTTCCAAACAAGGGTACGTGAAAGGTCGAACACACCGAATACTGAGTTGCAAGCAGCTTGGTGTGGGACAGATGCGCCGCAATACCGCGTTTTCCCGTCTTGTCCCCCCCCCGACTGCGCCCCACACTTTTAAAGTCGAAGGTTAACCGGTGAAGACAACTAAATGCCGGAACCCCGATCCACTGATGCGAACAAAGGTGGGTTTGTTGGCGTTGGCAAAGTCGCCTTTCTTGTTGCCCTTGCGGCTGTGGTCGGGGCACTTTTGGCGAACCTACATGTCGGGCTAAGCGTGCGAACACGAGTCGATACCTTACACCACATGTCAAGCGTCGCTTCGGACTTGATGTGCAAAGTGACCGGCACCACTGTTTCTGCAGCGTCGGCGGCAGCAAAGTGCTTGTATGACCTTCAAAAGAGCGGGCTTCTACCCAGCCGCGACACGAAGCTGCTCAAAAGTACGTACGTTGTTCCGGAGCACCGTCCACTGGGAGAACCCTGGGTAAGAAATGGTGTCCAGCGAGGAGGCGCCGAGTGGATTCTTCCGCATGCTGTGAAGTCGTCGCAGGAAAGGGTTCTGTACATCCACGGTAACGGAACGACCGGCCTGGACCAAACTCGCGCATTTGCCTCGAGACTCGCAAACGCGACGATGATGCCGGTGTTGACAGTAGATTATCGCTTGCCGCCGGAGACCGGTTTGCGAGAGCAGATCGAGGATGTTATCGAAGCGATTCAATTCACCTGGACCCACGGTCCGCATCGTCGGCATGAAGCTCAAGAAGTGTACGTCGTCGGCATGTCCATGGGCGGAACACTGGTGCTGGCTGCCCTTCACGCCATCATCGCAGGCGAGATTGACCACGAAACGCCGCTGCCTATGGCTGTCAAGCTGCCAACAGCAGCAGTAACCTTTTCGGCGATAGCTGACCTGAGTTGCCCGCACGAGACAGAAAATGACGTTGATTGGTGCAAGAATGCGATTATCTCACATTTCGGCAGGCAACCGCACGGTGTAAAGTCTCCGTCGCACGCTCCCGAAGAATGGCTTAAGCGTCTGCCTCCGTTGCTTATGCTGGTGGGTGGCGAAGAGGTTTGCTCGCTTGATTTCTGTTTTTCTCCTTTGCCGCCCTCATGTACCAGGGAAAGCCTGCTACAGGGGAGCAAGCTTCACATGTTCGGCGGTACTGCAGAGCCACAGGTCTGCGGGTCAAGTGGCTACCGATTTTCCAAACTAAAGCATCATGGCGTGGCGCATCTTGGGGCTTGGCGCTCGCGCTGAACACAAGCTCGTCGAAACGGTCAGCCACAGGGCAGAGCGGACGGAGTTGTAGCACTGTGCCTCCGACTCAAGCTTTGCAAGCTGCGGTTGACCGGGAGCTTTGTGCCGAAACACAAGTCGTCGATGAAGCGGCGGGTCAGGCTAAGCAGTGCCGCACGTCGGGTATCCCCGTCTTCCAAGAGTCGCTTGACGTAGTTCCGTTCTTTCGCGCAACAGACGATATCCGGGGATGCGTTTGCACCCATAGGGATGCCCAGCGTCTGCCTCACTAGGGCAGTGATCATGGCAAACGTTGAACGTTTGAACGTTTGACAAACGTTTGCGTTTGAAAAATTCATGTCAAACGTGAGTGGGGCGCTGACTGCGCCTGCAGTGGGGATCCGAGTGTACGGTCGGCTTGTGAACACTCGAGCCACGAGGGCAGGATCGTCATGCCTGGGGCCCACAAAGTGGGAGGGAACACTTGCTGAAGGCTAGCATCTCCCTGTGCACACTCAAGGAGAACCAGAAAGATGTCTTGTTCCCTTATTTTTGTCGTGTCCGCGTGCAGCCACGTGGAGAAGTGCTATCAAAGGTCGTGTACTCCGGTCCATCGATTGGCAAACGTGACGTTTGCACGTTTGTCAAACGCTTGCGTTGAGAAATCTTGTCAAACGTACGTTTGCAAACGTTTGATAGCATCACTGCACTAGGGGGGGGGTAGTTGTATAGTGGTTTAGCTTGAGTTCTGTTTTATTTTTCGAGACTGGAGGTCTATGAACATGCAATGTGAATAGCCTCTATTCGAGCCAACCCCACTTTTCTCTACACTAAAAAAGTGTATTGTTTTGAACTGGATAATAGCGCGGAGCTGGCTTTTTCTCCCCCTGAGGGGGGCTCCTGGTCTAGTGGTTAGGACGTCGGACTATTATCCCATTTATCCCATTCGACCGCGGTTCGATTCCTCCTCAACCACTATTTCAGGTGTTCAGGGATTGGCTCCTGAATGCAACTCCTAGCCCAGTCTCTGTAAAAAACGGCTGCACAGGTTGACCGTGTGGGTGCCAAAGTGGCCCAAATACGATCCAGGGAGAGGCGACTACCATAGAAAACGGGGTACCCTGAGACGTTTACCCAAAAAAAAAAAAGGGAAAATGTATATGGGTGGCAGAGTGAGCGGGTGTCGGCCTTCAGGCCGGTGTGTCCGGGTTCAAATCCCGCCCATGACACTTTTCCGGTCGAAGATTATTTCGAGGTTTGCTGTCGTTTCGGGGCCTGATGTGCCCGAAATTTGCGTTTTTTGCGGAGTTTCTCAGCCCCCCGGAGAAATACCGGAGGGGGGGGCGGCGGGAAAAGGCTGCCCCAGGGCGGCCCCCCCCCGTGCTGGGCCCCGGGTACGAGGCCAAACTTTACACCCGAACGTAGCTTCGCCCGGACTTTGTTTCGCCCGAACTTAGCTTCACCCGAGCTTTGCTTCGCCCGAACTTTGCTTCACCTAACTTTGCTCACCCGAACTTAGCTTCGCCCGAACTTTGTTTCGCCCGAACTTTGTTTCGCCCGAACTTAGCTTCACCAGAACTTTGCTTCACCCGAACTTAGCTTCGCCCGAACTTTGCTTCACCAGAACTTAGCTTCGCCCGAACTTTGCTTCACCCGAACTTAGCTTCGCCGAACTTTGTTTCGCCCGATCTTAGCTTCACCAGAACGTCCGAACTTTGCTTCACCCAGAACTTAGCTTCGCCCGGACTTTGTTTCGCCCGAACTTAGCTTCACCTTCGCCCGAACTTTGCTTCACCAGAACTTTGCTCACCCGAACTTAGCTTCGCCCGAACTTTGTTTCGCCCGAACTTAGCTTCACCCGAACTTTGCTTCACCAGAACTTAGCATTGCCCGAACTTAGCTTCGCCCGAACTTTGCTGTTCCCCGAACTTTAACTGCTGCCTCCAGTCTCGCCACGCGCCGGCCTTAGCCGAGCGCACGTACTTTGTGTATAAGGGGGGACGCCTGTTCTGGAGTGCCACTGCGTACCTGGGGCAGGCGGCGCTTGAGTATCGCGGTACTTGAGTGCTGGTTGTAGGAAACGCTCTGCACACCCAACGCCCAGCGGGCTGGGTGGCTTCGTGTCCCTGATGCCTGCACTCCTCCTCGGGGGACGATCCCTTGGGTAAGGATCAGAAGTTCGCGGGAGCCAATCCTATCCTACAGAAGGGCTGTTGAGGTGGGACCTGTCATCCCATCGCGACATAGCGAAAGAAAACGGGACAAAGAGCGGGTGTTCAGGAAAAGAACCCGCGAGAAGACCGGAGGCAAGAAGTTCCCAAAGACACAAAAGAACTGCAGAGGGCAGCAGTCAGTCCTGGTTTGTGGTTAACTGATAGGTGCGTCGCGACACCTCCCGATGAAAGCAGCGAAGTATCCTGGGAGGCATCTGTCTCCAGCCCCTCGTGGGGGCCTGGCGCCTACGTCGACCCTCAACCCCTCCTTTTGTTTCCCACTGCCATTCCATTCGAGGGTTGACGACCACTACTACTACTACTCAGACTGTATAAGGGCTGACTATTTTTTATTTTTGGCTCGCGCTCGGGCACCTCAAAAAAATCTGGGCGCGCGCTAAAAAAAAAAAAGGGCAAACTACCTTAAATGTCCGGCTATAGTTTCAAATCCCCCTTATATGTCCGACATATTTTCATTTTGACATCGTAGTTTCAAAATGCCCCTTATATGCCCAACACATCTTTGACCTTACCCTTATATGTCCAACATATTTTCAAAATGCCCCTTATATGTCCGACATATTTTCAAAATGTCCCTTATATGTCCGACATAGTTTCAATGATGTTTTCTCGCATGTCCTTATATGTCCGACATAGTTTCAGAATGCCCCTTATATGTCCGACTTATTTTGGAAGCCGAAAGTATGTCCGACATATTTTCGGACATGTCCTCACATACTTTCAAACTTCCCCTTATATGTCCGACATAGTTTCATATTGCCCCTTATATGTCCGACATATTTTCAGAATGTCCCTTATATGTCCGACATAGTTTCAGAATGTCCCTTATATGTCCGACATATTTTCATGTTGTCCCTTATATGTCCGACATAGTTTCATATTGCCCCTTATATGTCCGACATATTTTCAGAATGTCCCTTATATGTCCGACATAGTTTCACATTGCCCCTTATATGTCCGACATATTTTCAGAATGTCCCTTATATGTCCGACATATTTTCATATTGTCCCTTATATGTCCGACATATTTTGAAGTTACCCTTACATGTCCGACGCATTTTGAAGTTGCCTTGCATGCTTCGCGCAAAACCCCAACATGATGAATCCACCACGTTTTCCCTATGTCCTTTCTGAACTACCTCACGTATTCCCCCCAGTCTGTTCTGAAATACCTTTGCCGAAGCTTAACATTTTACACACTGTAACCCACGCCATGCCTGCTTATGACCCACATTCCTTCTGGACCACCTCTTCAACCGACGATGTGAGTCACCACATATCCACCATTTACGCAACGCAGTCTCTGTGCTGCTTATTCCTTCTTCAACCGACGATATGAACCACCACATAGACCAGAACCGAACAGTTTAGGTGACGCTGTGGCTCGGTCTCCGGACAACAAAAAGATCAAACCCATGCAAAAGGACCGAAGATGTCATTAAGCGTTCTGCTTGAAGGGCTGCGAAACCTCCAATTCGAGAGTCCGGGGGACCTTACGGCTGCATGAAGAACGGGTGCCGGGTTTCTGAGGTTGGAGGTAAGCCTGAGGTTGCATTTATCACACGTGCTCGGGTTCTTGTTGCATTCGTGCGGTGTCATGTCAAGCATGAGCACCTCTTTTCACTTCAAACTCCGACGAGGTGGCGACATGGAGTCGCGGGCGGATTCCGCAAGTTGTAACTGGCAGAACACGTGTTCGCGGCTGTACCACTTGTACCAGGTCCGGTCCTACCTCTTCCAATTAGCGGCGTATCAGAATCCGTGGGCAGGCATGGTATTTGCATCCTCAGGTACACCACAGTCAGCCCTTTCAACCATATCGTTCGTTGTTGCAGCGTCTACCTCCATCCATTTTTTACGATGCACCACCTTTTTTTCCCTCGTTCTCGAACAACATGTATCAAGGCTGTATGCGGAGTACCACCGGAACGGAAGCTAAAGCGAAAAATGAACCAGCGTCAGACGCAAAGGTAAGACTGCCGCAGCAAAAACGGTCAACGGGAAGCAATTTACTCGCAAACACCATCATTCAACATGCAGCCAGTGTACTCACTCCTTTCGGGAGGGCAAAGAGGGAAGAGAGGGGTAATATTACATCATCCTGCATAACATCATCCTGCGTAAAGTCATCTGCGCTACGATCGACGGAATTCGCTCTCCAAGTACGGAGCCAAGGTGCTCAGCATTCCTACGAATCATGTTCCACGTCCTGTGATTCGTACTTTCAACCTGAATACCATGAAAAATCATGTTCTACCTCCTGTGATTCATGGTGGACTTGTATCAACCTTCACCCCGCCTTCACCCCGCTGTCGGACATATAGGGTAAGTTTGAAAATATGTCGGACATCATCTGCGAAAATATGTCGGACATATAAGAGGTATTTGAAAGTATGTCGGACATCGAAAAATATGTCGGACATATAAGGGGCATTTTGAAACTATGTCGGACATATAAGGGGGACTTGAAACTGTGTCGGACATATAAGGGACATTTTGAAACTATGTCGGACATATAAGGGGCATTTTGAAACTATGTCGGACATATAAGGGACATTTTGAAACTATGTCGGACATATAAGGGTAACTTGAAACTGTGTCGGACATATAAGGGACATTTTGAAAATATGTCGGACATATAAGGGGCATTTTGAATATATGTCGGACATATAAGGGAATTTACCCAAAAAAAAATAATAGGGCAGAAAATTACAAAAAAAAATAGTTTGACGGACACCTGGCCGCAGTGACATTTGAGCCCTGAGTCCAATCTTGGGTTGGCATTCACCCTTCTCGGATGCATTTTAAGTTCAACCCCTCATGCCTTCTAGGGTCGCTGCCGCCCCGGCCACGGCCGCCGTGTCCGCGCAGGAGTGCATCCCCAGGCCGCCCAGCCTGAGGGGCAGCGATGCCTGCAACCTTTCCAGGTAGCTCAGCTCGGCCCCGAGGGTCTTTCCCACGGCCCGCATGAAGGTGTCAACCTTTCCATAGTCGGCCACCGGTCCGGTCGCCCGCAGTGAGCGACACGACGCAGACGAACCCCGCACACGAGTTCCGCAGGGCCATCGCCACGTGCGGGTCCGGGAGGCTCGCAATGGCCCTCGCCCTCCTCTCGGCCCGGTCCAAGATTTTCGCCACCGCCTCGTGCATCGTTCAAGGCATCGTTTCTTGCCATGCCAAAAACAAGCAGCCCTAAGGCTGCCCCAACTATGGTTGAGATCCATTTTGGCTGGGCACCTGGTATTGGCCGCCATTGGAGTCGTGTCTGCAGTTTGCAGATATTCCCAGGCGGGGGCTTTTGCGTCCGAGATGACTCAAAAATTTCCGAGTACCCGAAGTGGTCCAGGTGACCCAGAAGTGGCGGAGTCGTCCGAGGTGTCACGTCGACCCTGCACAAACTATTTTTTTTCCCCAACTATTTTTTCCGGAGCCGCAACCTGCAGCGCGCCTCCGGAGCGACTTACGCCCGCCGTAGCAGTGCGAAGAGAAGTGAGGAGACCGGAAACTCCCCGGAGAGATGGTCCCTGCACTCTAACTCGTCTCTCTCTCTCTCCCCCCTTTTTTTTTTTGAGGTTTCGCAAAAATACGGGCGCGCGCGAGCGCGAGCCAAAAATAAAAAAAATAGTCAGCCCCTATACGGGATCTTTGGAAACGCAACACGCAGGCACTCGTCGACGAAACGGAATCTTACGCGAAAAGGGCAAGAAAAGGGGGTGCGATCTACGCCAAGCACCACGTAGTTGAAGATATGTTCCACGCCTGGCCGCTGTATTCCGAGGCGTGCGGTGGGTCCTTTGCAGCTGCACAAGAAGCCTTGGAACGGATCGGCAGCTTTATCCGCGCAGACAACGTTGATCGATGCGTCGAAATTCTGTTTGAAGCGAACGATTACGGCACAACCGGCATCGACCCGCACCCTCTCGACACCGTTGATATATTTGCAGAGCCGGCCCAAGTGACCCCGATTTGGTACCGAAACGGCAAAAGGCTCGGCAAGTCCGAATGGATCGTCCCGAAGAACGTCACCTCGACGAAGGACCGCATTCTGTACTTACACGGCGGCAGCTACTCGTCGAACTACGACTACCATCCGTTCTTGTCTCGTTTGGCCCACGAGTCCGACATGGCAGTTTTTTCAATTGATTACCGCTTGGTGCCCGAGTTTATATTTCCAGCGCCCGTCGAAGATGCGATCGCCTCCGTTCGCTTCTTGTGGGAGAACGGTCCGAACGGCAAAGAACCCGCCGACAGGGTGTTTCTCAATGGGGACTCAGCTGGAGCCGGCCTCGTGGTGTCGACCTTGATGGCCATCATTTCCGGCACGTTCAACGGGACGACCCCGATTCCCAAGCCAGCCGTGAAGCTCCCGACGGCTGCAATCACCATTTCAGCTTTCACCGACATTAGCTGCTCCCTCCCCGCCTACTACACCCGCATTTGGCACCCAACCGTCCGGATTGGGGATCCCGTGTTCACTGGGCACTCCGGCGACGATGAGCAGGACCTTAATGACAGTCGCCTTGTCGGCATCCGGTACATGAACAGCACGTCCACGAAAGATCTCCGCAACCCTGTGGCTTCCCCGTACTGGGCACCGGATGAATGGCTGATGCAGCTGCCACCTCTTCTCATGATTGTTGGCGACGCGGAAGTGAGCCTTGATGACACCATCGAGTTTTATAAGAGGGCAGTTGCAGCCGGAGCGAAGCATGTCACTTACCAAAACTATTTGCGGATGTGGCATGTCTTCCCCCTGTATACCACCGGATGCGGCGGATCGATCCAAGAGGCCGTCGACGCGAACCGCGAGATGGGGGACTACGTGAAAAGCTTTCGGAAGTCAGAGTCGACGTAACCTCATGTACACCGACAACGCACCGAACTACCACTTGGGCCCGACGAGCATCGGCAAAGCACACAAACACAGCATCGCATTCAGTTGTGTGCCTTCGTGCGGGTCGGAGCGGCAGCAAAAAAACTTGCTGTCATCGCTGGATCGCGCACAGAGAGTGGATTAAACACCGTGTGTCGCGCGGCGTCCTCTACACACATCTTCCAGCAGGCCTCGTTTGGAATGCCTCTCTAACCCAAACGATCCCAAACCGCAATGACAGCCGCTTAATTGTTCCATGCTTCTTGCTTTTTGGCAGCTGAAAAACGAAGACAGATACCGGCGCAGTCCTGATGAAGGTGGGAGAACTAGGATCACTAAGGAGACATCAAGTCCGAATTCTTACCCGCTTGGTGGTGCTCGCGAAGGCCGCCCATTGCAAATGAAGGGAATCTTCTGCTATCCACACGGTTGCTGCTTCCTTTGCCGAAAGAAGCTCGCAGTATCTTTCCTAGAAGCCGAAATCAGGAGGCACGTCTGTATTCAAATCACACCGCAGCAAACAGGTTGGAGCCCCCGCCCCTTTAGCTAAATAAAAAAAGAGGGTCAAGCAACCAAGCAATGGGCCATCCGGCCGGCAGCTCGCCGCAGGATGGCGGTGCCCTGAGCATGAGGCTCAGCCTCAGCAGTTCCCCGAAGCAGAGGAAGGAAAAAGTGGCGTGGAAACCGGACGGCAGCACGTCGAAGTGCCAGAGCTGCCGCGCGCGGTTCGGCGTTTTCCACCGGCGGCACCACTGCAGGCGGTGCGGCAATATATTTTGCTCAAAGTGCTCCAGCGAGAGGACGATCCTCCACCCTCGCTTCGGATACGGACCGCAGCCTCAGCGGCAATGCCGGTTTTGCTCTCGCGTGGATGAGCACTTGTGGACGATGCTGAGGGACGAGTTGTGGGAACGCTTTTCCATCGCTACCGAAGCAAACGCCGACTTCATGGGCTTGCACTGCGAGAGTAGCAAGAGCGCGAATCGGATCCTGGAAGAGAAAGCGAACGAGCTTGCCAAGGCCGCGTCGCACCAGAGGAAACCCACGTTTCAGGATCCGTCCGACAGCTCGAACGGAAGTGCGTCGAAGCTCACCCCGCTGCTGACCATCTTCAGCGACAAATCCGGCCAGCAGCAGGGCACGCGGGCCCAAAACGCGCCCCTGTCGCGGCGCTCCCAAACACCGCCGGTCGCCGCTGCTTCGCCGGCCCCCAAGCTGCACCAGCTGCTGGAGGACCCGTGCGACCCCGTCCTCCTCCGCGCCGCGCTTTTTTTTGTCGACCGCGTGTCGAGCTCTTGCTCCGCACAGGCCGTCGGCAACCCGCTCCCGCTGCTGCGAGACCGGCGGGTAGGGCTGAAGTCGTTTAAGAACCTGTTTGCCATGGACGAAACGCTGCAGTGGCTCCATCAGAAATACCCATCAGTCGACGGCAACCTCGTCCTTGAGTGCTTCCGCAGGGCGAACCTCTTTGAGGCGGTGGACGGCCCGGCGAGTGCTAAACTCTTCCGTTTCGACGACGACGTAGTCTCCGCGATACGGAAAGAAGTGGCCGGCGGCGACGTGGAGCCGCTGGCCATCGGGATCGGATCTGTCGTGCTGCGCAACAGCGAGTTGGCAGTCGGGGAGGAGGTGGAGGGCTGCGTGGTGGCCGAGACCGGGGAGGGCGAGGCGGAGGTCGTCTACTCCGACAACGCGACGGAAACGATCCCGAAAGACAGCCTGTCGCCGAGCCTCTTTCAACCGCTGACCGTGCACACGATCCGCGGGCTCTGCGGGCGGCTGCGCGACCTGTCGGGCGACGCCTGCTCTTTACTGGATGTTCGCCCTGACTTCCTGCGCATTGCAAGCGCATTCGTACAACACGTATCCCTATCCCTGGCAAATGACCCCCCGAAAGGTGTTGCCCGCGATGCGTTTGAGGGCCCGCTGGCCGTCGAGTGGTTCCGTTCGGTCGCTAACTTGTCGGAAGTAGACGCGGTTGATTTTTGTGAAGTCTTGCGTCGGTGCGGGTTGTTCTCATTGGTGCCCGAGACTCAAGCTGTGTTCAGTGGAACCGCAGGACAGTACTTCAGGCTGACGCCGTACGCCGCGGAGTCGCTTGACGACGCGTTGAGCGAGATTACGCTGCCTCCGGCGCTACGATGCCGTGCATCGGGGAAGGATGGCCCGGTTTTGGGTCACATCGTCACGGGGAAGACGGTGTTGGTCACAGCTTGTTGTAAGCATCGGTACAAGGAGGGATACGTTGTGGACGAGTTGGCTCGATCTGGGCAAACATATCTGAGGCTGCAATTGTCTGAGGGAGATGCGTGGACGTGTCCCGAGTACCACGCCGTCACCAGCCCCGCGACGGAAGTGATCGCAATGCGCGCCAGGCCGGACCTGTCCCTGGACGAACCGTCGGTGCAGGCGCTCGCGTACCTCTTCGCCTGCGACCGCTTCAAGTTTGTAAAGGAGGGCGGGTTCTTCACCAAATACCGGAATGCGTTCCTCGCCGACGACGCCGTTGCGTGGCTCGAAAAGTCCTTCCCGTCTCTCTCTACAAGCGATGCGTATGATGCCGGCGACGTCCTGCGGCGCGCCGGCTTGTTCGCCCACGCCAATGAAGACGGGCACAACGTCGCGTTCGAAAAGAGGGAGACTTACAAGTTCAACGATGCGGTCGTGGCCAGCCTGCTGGTGTGAACCTTTCTACAAAACTACGCTCTTTCTCGAGACATTGCAATGTGTTCCAAAAGTGTAAGCCTGCGTGAGCGAACCAACACCTTGCTGAAGATCATGTCACTGTTGCAGCTTCCATGTCCGTGCGTCATCACATGGAGATCCCTGACTCAAGAATACCACCAGGGGGTTAGTTTCCGTTGCAGATTTAGACCGTCGGTCTAAATCCGCAAACCGGACTTGGCCGGGAAAAAAAAGAAAATGTTCAAAAAACGGTGTTCAAAGTAAATATAGGCGGGGTGTGTGGTGTTTGTAGCAGTGCTGAAGATGCTGGAAGGCTGCTGAGCCTCCGCTGCTGAGACCCAGCCGCTGCCGTTCAATTGTATTCAGCTTCGGGTCGGCAGGTTGCAGCTACCTCTGTGCTTCATTACCGGGCCAAGGTCCTGTGTGCCTGTTTCCTGGCTGCTTAACGGCTTATCACGTGGGCGGCCCTGAGATTACCCCCTCAGGTGACACCACTTTATCTTTAGCCATACTTCAACATTCTTCGCCTACACCACCGTGTGTTGTTTTGTTTGTGTCTATCAAATGCAATTTGTCAAGAACAAAAACAGATCGATGACAGCGTACTATCCTCACTCCCGTTAGATGAACAAAACAGGTTTGAAGGAAGTGCGCACAAACAAACATACAAAGTCCCCTGTTGTATTTGTGTCTTGTCGTGTAGGGGTAGACCCGCATGGCCTCACGTCCGTTCAAGACGTGGTTCGGTCGTTACAGCACTTGGGATCCCTTCGGTTCTTTGCAGCTTTGTCGAGCGTTTCCTTCCAAGCTGGGGCTTATGTAATACACAATCGCAGCCCGCCACGGATCCGAAGGCGACGATCGACAACGCGGCGCGAACGCTCGAGGAGGTCCTCGGAAACGGGACCCTGCTGAAAGAGCCGAAGCCGATTGCCAGGCCGGCGAACGGCACGGCGCACCGGAGGAGTGCGACGCTCCCGCCTGTAGTGGTGAAGCCGCCCGCGGTAGCCGAGCTGCCCGCCGGCGTGCGGTCGCCGTGCACGCCGACTTCGGAGGCGGCGGCGGCGGCGGGGGGCGCGCCGGCCGCGCGCGAGACGCGCGCCTTTTCGCTCAATCCCGGCAATTTCTCGCACAAAGTCGGGCGACTCTTCAAGAACGCGCTGCCCGACAACAAAGAGCGCGACCCGAAGGACCGCGGCACCCCGACGCCGCCGCCGGTGCCGGAAAATGTCGGCGGCATCAACGTCAGCGGCCTGGGCGACCTCCTGTAGCAAACTCCGCTCCCGCAACGCCACAGCGTGTCCGAGTGCTCGCTGCCAGCGCGTCGCCACACTGCGCCTATGCGTTATCTTAGCTAACCCCCATATAAAGGAAGGCGCCTGGCAGCGCAAGAAGAAAGTTCACAAAGGCCAAACCCTCCCGACACTAGCACTAACACTAAACCGCGGGTTGAACCCCCTCATACCGTTTCTCCGCCCTGCACTAGTAAGCGCTTCATCCCGACGAAGAGACTGACTACCCGCAAGGCATTCCCACCGCTCATAGAGCACAGGTCTTGGTGCGAGGCGTCTATCCTAGCCTCCCAGACACTACGGAAGCACACAGGGGAGAAATAGCGATCTGTTTGCGAAAGCCAGTGAGTGTGCCGCGTGTAGTCAACACTGTTGATATAGACTGTCAACAGCGAAGAGAAAAAAAAGGAAACACACAAAAGAAACAGTCTAGAAAAAATTGACGAAGTGGGAGCTAAACAAAAAGAAACCACCCCCAAGCACTTTCCGAAGCGGCAGCGGGGGTTTTTTTTTGCCCGCTTCCTTCCGCGTATCTTTTTTCTTAAGCAAGCTGGGCCGCAGTTTGCTCTTTCTGACACCAAATCTACGCATTTATTTCCTATTTAGCGCTTGAGCAAAATTATTGCGAAGGCTAACAAAACGCAAAGCAGCGTGTTTTGATGGTTATCCGTTCTCAAGCGCATCGAGTTTAACGGGCCACGGCTGCCGCGGTGCCGGACATCATTCTCAAGCTGGATCCCAACGCAAAAAGTAAAGCGAGGCTATTATCATAGAAAGCAAGCCTGGTGAACGAGCTTGGGGATCGGACGGCTGTGGTTGGCAACCTGAAGGCGTCTTATGTCGGAGCTCTTCTAGCATCTCCCCGCACACTACGGTATTCTTTTTGAACGCGGATACCGCGTGGATCTCTTTTTCAGACCACGGCACTTGAAAAGTGTTGCACGTTGCCTGTTACCTTGTTTCCGTATGTTGCATCTCAACACTGAAGCAACTACCACCACCGCGACGGCATTGCATCCAGAAGCTGTGCCATGCGTTCCTCGTCGCCATCAGTGGTGTTCAGTAATAAATTTCCTGACCAAGCATACGGCGCGTTCCGAAGGGGGCAAATCTGATTGATTTGGCTGCACAGAGACGTTAGATGAGGCGTTGGTGGGCCCATTCACCGACGAACGAGCTTGCTGCTAGCCAGGTGTATGGGTTTTGGAGGGGTTTCCGGACCGGGGTCCCGGTTCTTTTCTAACTTTCGTACAGGGCAAAAACTGTGGCAAAACGCCTGTTTGCCACCCATTTGGGGTCTGTAAGTCTCCGGAATGGCTTGTTGGCAACTTCTATCTCATCTGCAAGCGCAAGGCCAACAGCATGATTTCAAGGGAAAGTGCATCCTAAAGTCTGCATCCTGGAAGTCGTCATCGTCCAGTCATTTAGAACTTATCCGTAGACTACCTCGGAGTACGCTGAACCGCAACGCAAGCGGCATAGTGTAACATAGAGGTCTGGACCTCTAAGTTACGCTGAAACAACAGAACAGTCGTGGTTCAGCGTAGCTTAGAGGTAGCCTGTGGCTAAGTTCCACATTTGACTGTCGCTGGTTTCTGTGAGAACACAGGTGCAGATGTCATTCTCCTTCACAGGCCACCCTCTCCGACTACACACAACCCAAACCTAGAACAGTGCATGTGTAGTGAAAGTTAGCAAGAAATCTCTGTATGAAAGTTAGAAAAAAAGTCGCGGTTTCAAAAACCCGGGTCCGTGGTCCCGGGTTACAGACCCCTGCTGCTAGCCTAGCCTTCTTTTTTTTCCGTTTCGTTCTGGTTCGTATACTTATTTTCAAAGGGAAAGGAAGCGAATCGCAGTCGACCTCAGCAAGTCCGCGGGTATCCACCCTGCTTCGTGTTTCAGGGGCTTCGATCTCGACTACCAACATAGCGCTCTGCGCTGCCTGAACTCAAAGAGTTTCCGCGCCTTTGGCGCAGATTCACTTGATATGTGTACGAGAGTCACAACATACGCTCTCTGCGCTATTGAGCTCAACGAGTTTTCGCGCCCTTGACGCAGATAAGCTTGATGTGTAAGAGAGTGATTGCTTGCGCCAATACGCTCTGCGCCGAACGAGACGAGCGACAACACAAAAATGAAACAAAAACAAAGACGAGAGAAAATATGCAAGGGACCTTTACCCACGTTTCTTGATTTTATTTTTCCTTTACGCCAGACTTCCGAGTGCGGAGCGTGTGGGGATTTGCTGTATCAGAAAGAAGCAGCGAGTCTGCGACAGGACTGAGCGTCTTCCTCCCGTGCCATCTCACTTAGCCCTCTCCATCAGTGTGTTGATCGTCGCCCCTTCTTGGTCGTCGTAAAAACTCGAAGCCATAGGAAGTTCAGGTCGATCTGCTCCTTTTAGACCAGCCGCGATATACCATAAAGGTTTGAAGTTAGAATGCAGAGCCACTGGGTGCTACCTTTTCGATCGTACCGTGTCGTGCTTCAGGCGCTTGCACTCATTCGAATTCGTCTTCGCGCGATCGCTTTGGGTCCTTTCTCTTCCTCGCCGTGTGCATGCTTCTGCGATCCCCCTGTCTTCGGTTTCACGCGTGGCGCTGAGCACTTCTTCCGGTGGGGGGTCGTCATCCTCGTCTTCGTTTTGAAGGCGCTGGTGTCTGCGACGGAGTCACTGGCGAGGGCCGGGGCCGGCGCTCCTGTTTGCGTTCCGGAGTGGTGCTTTCTGCGTCTTCGAGTGTTCTGCTCGAGGCGTGATAGGCCTCTGCACTGTGGTTGCTACCCCGTTCCTGATCCTTCGATTCACCTCCGAGCGTGGCAGGCGAGTCCTCGCATTTCCCTCCTGCGGTGCGAATGCTCGCGTCATTGCGATGCCTGGTAGTGGTGGTGGTGGCCGCGTTTGCAGCCCTGACCAGGCCGTCGGCTGCTCAGGGTCGCTATCCCTCCGCAGTCTTGCATGTAGCCGTGACGCGGTCCAGACATCCGTGGTGTGACCTCCTGCAGCACCCTGTGACTGTCACGCAGATCGTCATCCGTTGCCTTTCGCAGTATTTTACCGCTAGCCCATCCCCACTCTTGTGGAGCTTGTGGTATCGTCGTCGAAGGCGCGCCACCTTGCAGCCTCGGACAATCTCTGCTACGTCGTTGGCCATCTCCGGTGTCGTGGTGCTCCTAAACCTGAGGGCGTTCGCCTTTTCGCTACCCCGATCCCTCCGTAGCCCGGTCGTCTCGCCAGCAAGGATCTGTAGCGATCGTCTGCCATGAACGACAGCGGCAGGCAATGCGATGCATTTCCAAGGGGTCCGGGTGAACCGGCTCAGTACGAAAGCGGGTTTGCGCCCATGTTTCTTAGCTGCGCCCGTCGCTATTTCAGTCAGCACCTTTCGAATCAAGCGCGACCCCCGTCGGCAGTTGTAAATTTGTTGCATTAGTGTGTGTGGGCCTTTGAAGCGTGGATGATGCCTCTCGCGCTGCTCCCCTTGAGGTTCCTGGCTCATGCCAAAGCGCCGCCGCCCGGGTTAAGGGGTTGCGGCATCAGGCGTGGGCCAGGGCCAGGGAGACTGTTCGGAGGGGTCACCACCCACCGTTCGCGGGCTTCGTTACTTCACTGCCCCCGGCTCTCCCCGGCCTTCGTCATCCCGGGGGAGGGTTCCACGGCCATCTCCCCCCGCGTGGGGAATGGACTGGTGCTGTGCCGCGGGTCCTTCCGTGCGTCCTCGCGACGTCGCCGCTGTCGATGTCACTGCCGCTGTTGCTGCCGCTGCAGCCGCTGTCGGGCGGTTGGTTGACGATCCCGGTCTGCACCCCGCCCGTTGCGCGTCGGCTTTCTTCTTCTCGGCGTTCGCTAGGACGTCCCAAAGGTGGCGGCTGCCGCCGCCGCGTGCGCGACGGTGCGTCGCCCGGTCGTGTCTTGCCCGTGCCTTCCACTTCTCGCCGCTGTGTTGCCACCCCCGTGGGTAATGGGCCTGGGGTCGGAAGCTGCCGGTCAGGACACCCGCCTTCTCCCAGTGGCCGCCCTGGTCGCCCCGTCCTTTGTTCGCCATCTTTTTGGGCACGTGCCGTACGGCGGCGACTTCGAACGCCCGCATCACCGCTTCGAAGGCCTCCCGGTTGTTGATCTGCGGCCGTTTGTTGAGGCCATGGAGGATGGGTCCCCCGAGGCTGGTGAGGTGGTTGACGCGCATCTCGAGGGCCGGGTGGACGGCTTTCACGCGCGCAATCTTGCCCAACCTGCTCAGCGCGGTCCTCATCGCCCACCCTTTCGCGGTCGCCGAGTCGCTGTAGGCCTGTGCCGCCTGTCGCTGTGCGGCGCGGTTCGACAGTTCGTCCGCATCCTTGTTGAGCTCGCGAGGAATGTGCACCGTCGTCCGTCGGTCGTGCAGCTTCGCCAACAGGTTCTGCGCCTGGTCGTAGTATCGCCGGAGTGTTTCGTTGCACCTCTTCGTGCCCTTTATCTGACCAATGACCAGTTCGCTGTCGCCCTTGACGACGATGGTGCGGGGTGTCGGCGGCACGGGGTCCCGCAGCAACCTCGCCAACACGCTGACGAACCCGACGTATTCCGCCACGTTGTTCGTCGCTCTCCCGGCGATGGGCTTCTCAACTTCCCACTGCTTGACGCCTTTGTCGTAGAAGACCGCCCCGGCTCCCGCGACCGCGCCGTTGGTCCCGTTCCCCCGACTGCCGCCGTCGAAGAACGCCGCCGTCTCCTCTCCCGGCAGCGTGTCCGCCACGGTCCAGCGCTCCTTCGGCTGCCGCTGCGCGATGTTCTCCTGCCTCCGCTGTGTGCCGGCCGGCGTGAGGGTCAGGCCGCTGTGCAGCTCAAAATCGACAGCGAGCTCGAAATACGAGATGGAGGCCTCCTTGCCGGTTTCGGACCACCGCTTCGTCGAGCACCATTCTGCCAGCGCCAGGAGCATCTCGTGGGTGTCCTTCCATGCGTTGCGGTCCGGCCGCGCACCGTCGACGTTGATGGTCTGGCTGGCCGTCGGCCGTTGCGGCTCCCACCCCCACGGATATGTCGACACCTTGAGCTCCTTGCGCCGGCAGTCCTGCTCGAGGATGCCGTCGGCCCGCTGCCTCCCGAGCAGGATCTCGACGCACATCAGCTGCATCCCGGCCGCCAGCTCCCTGCATTCGTCGAAGTCGAGTCCCATCGCGTCCTTGGGCATGACGCCGCATAGAGCCATGCACGGCTTCATCTCGGGCCGCCGAGCGAGCACATTCGGATACGCGCCGCGCACGTCGCTCCACTTGACGCAGTCCCACCACATGTGTTGTTCGTCCTCCGGGACACCCGCGTCGCAGAATCTGCAGGTTGCTTGCTCCCATCGCTTGCCGGTGTGTACCGCGTTGGCAATGACAGCTCTGACCAGGCCCTGCTGGTAGCCGGTGATGGCGCCCTTCTCCAGCAGGTCTCGCGTGGCACCCCCGTCGATGCCGTCCTCGATGCCGAGGAGGGATGCCCTCGTCTTGACCACGTCCTTGTAGCGCATCGTCCGCCCGGCCTCCCGCAGCTCGTGCTGGAAGTTGTGCCGAGCGGTCTGCGCCCGCTGCCTCTCCTCTTTCGTCAGCGGCTCGACGTTCTGCACCACCGTCCATTCGCGCCGCCGGCCCGTTCCTTCCTGCAGGGTGTCGAACCTGGGCCACGTCCATCCGATGTCTGCGATCGCTCGCTCGAGCAGGAACACTGGCCCCTCCTTGCTTCGCCCCGGTGCCTCTGGAGCGCCGGGGGGGCGGTCCCGCCTTGCTTGTCGAGCTGCTCGGATGGCAACAACCAGCGGCGCCAAGTGCGACTGCTTCACCATCTGCTGTGAAAACGTGTTTACCCGCCGATGAATCGCGGCGACACGCGGGTCCAATCTGTGCCCCCGACACAGCGTGTTCAGCACGACGGCATCGCACCTCCTGTTGCCGCCGGTCCACAGCCCCGCCAGGGTAGCAACTCGCAGGCCTTCCATGTACGTCCCCGCCGGTTGCCACACCGAGACGCCGTACAACGCCTTCGCTGTGGCCGACGCAGCCACGTAACCTTCCTTCTGGTCCATCGGGATCGGCAGGCTTCTCGCCCTTCTCGCGATGTTCTTCGCGGCCTCGAACCGGGTTTGAATCCGCCTGCTGGGGGGCGGCGCACCCTTCCCGACCGTAAACATCGCCCCCAGAACGTCGAAGCTTGTCTTCCGCAGTACCTTGTTGCCCTGCACTGTGAGCGTTCCCGGAGCGTCCGCGTTCGTGGCGTAAAAGAACGACTTCCCAGCGTTGACGCCCCCATCGGTCGCGTTGGCGAAGTCCGTCGTGACTTCAGCCACGGCCTTGAGCCCCCTGAGGGACTCCGACATCGCATGAATGTCGTCCAGGTACGCCATCGCCTGGGCCGGTGTTGTCAACGCCCCCACGGCCCGCACCCAGACCGCGATGAGCGCGTTTAGGAACAGCACGCTGAGGGGGCACCCTTGTAAGATGCCATTCGTCGCAACGAAAGGCTCCCCGACTGCCCGCGCCGTCTTGAAGTGGCGCTGCATGCTTCCGTACACCGCCTTCATCGCCCTCAGTACCCCCGGGTCCAGCCCCATCACCTCCATCAAACGGAACATGATCTCGTGCGGCAGCCGGTCGAAGCACTTCATGAAGTCGACCGAAAGACCAAACAAGGGTTTGCCACATTCTGCGGCGTGCTCGATGCGGAGACCGATGGCGTACATGACGTCGTCGGCCCCACGCTTCGGGATGGCTCCCCGCATACCCTCGGGGACCCACGCCAGCATCCACTCCATCAGCATCCGGAGCCGCGTCGCCGCCCACAGCCTGTAGACCGCGCTCGTGACGGAGATGGGCCGTAGGTCCATTGGTCCGGAGCCGCCCTCGCCCTTTGGGATGAGCGAGACCAGGGCCCTCATGAGCGACTCCGGCCACTTGCCCGTCTTCTCGACCACTGCAAAAAGTTCCGCGAACCGCCGCAACGCCTCGTCGGGGAGAGCCGCCAGTTCGCGTACCCGCCAGCCCTCCGCGCCCGGCGCGGTGTTCTTCTTCATCGTTCCAAGCGTCTTCCGCAGGTCGGCCGCCGTTATCGCGTTCAGCTCCACCGCGTTCGCCCGCGGGATGTGAGCCCGAAAGTCCTTTTCAAACGCCTCCCACTTGGGCGCCGGTGTCTCCTTCCTGCCGTGCCGCTCGTACACTCCGCCCAATTTGTTGCATTAGTGTGATTGTCAGGCCTTCGACTACCCTGAGCAACGCACTATATTCCTATCCAAATATTTTCCCGGTCCGATCAAAGTTCAAGGCGATTTTCCTGTTAAGTCCCGCCCCCTAACACTGGTTTACCCCCCGCGCCTCATGAGCCACGAAATCCTAGGCTGAGAGCGCCTTGAACGCTCCGACCCAGCGGTCTGTGTCTCGGTTCGCGGCCGGTACTGAAGCAGCTGATGGTTCGATTCGCAGAAGGAAAAAGCGCTTGCTGATGGAACCGTTTCTTGCGCCCTCACCATCTTTCGCCCACCAGTCGATGTACTGCTTTGTTGTCGCGGTGTTGGCCCATTTATTCGGGGTCGAGGTCAAGTGGAAACCCTTCGTGTCTGCGACCTGGGAAATGATCCGGCTCGTTTTCCCCGCAAAGATCGCTTGGTAGGGGATGGGTGTCCCCACCAGTCACAACAGTAACGCTTTGCCTGTCGCCCGTAGTCAATGCGCACATCACGCGTACCCTTCGGGGTGAGTGTCGAAGTCGGGCTGGGCATGAAAAGCGCCGCAGCATGGTCGCAGTTCAAGACACAGCTTTGTGGGATATCGTGTTGCTCCATTAAAGCATGAACAGCAGGCCGCATCTCTTCTATATTTTGTTCCGTCTGAGTACTCTGCTTGTCTTAGTCGTCTGTACGTAGTTGTGCTTCCGACACCCATTCTGTGCTAAGTTCTGATTAGATGACTGACAACCCAGCAGTTCGGGCGACGGTCGCGCGCGCAACACGCTCACGAGCGAGTAGGTGACAGCGGCCCCGTTGGTTCGTTTTCGCTCGATCAGTTCTAGGTCTCCTTTTTTCTTGATGACAATGGACGGCCTCTCTTGGCCTTTGGTTCGTCAACGTCGATCGGTTCACTCCGACTTCCGCCTAGAGCGTGCACAAAGGAGTTGTTTTTCCCGTACAGCGAACGAGCGCGAGTGGCCGTTGCATGCGAAACCTTCTTTTTGCCTGACATGCTGTTCCACTTCTGCATCCCTCCTGTTAGTCCTAGACGGCAACAAGCTCACCTATTTCAAGGTCTCTTTCCTCCCACGAGCTGTACTTCCTGCGCTTTTCCGCGGAGCGTTCTGCGGTGTTCCTCGTACGGTATATCCGATTGATATCCCTGGTTCGGTTTCTTCTTATTTGATCATTTCTTACACCCCGGACGTCAGCAGCCATATACTAAGTCAATGCGGGAATGAAAACGTGCGGGAGTGGCCACTCCCGCATTGAGGGAGTGAGGCCGACCGCAAAACCACTCCCGCAATACGGAGTGGGAGTCCGGGGTGTACATCAAGAGAGCCGAACAGAAAATCCCGTCCGGGTAAAGCAGCTACTGCTGTGCGGGCATTCAGAGAAGACATATATCCAAAAACAAAATTTCCGGAAAAATAGCCAAATGTTCCGCGGAAGGCCGTTTTAGCCAAAATATTTCCTATCCAATAATTTTCCGAAGACGGTATACAAAAAGAGAGGAATATGAGACGATGCCAGAAGGGGGAGGGGTTTGGGCAGAAGTACATGGGTGTTAGGACCACCTTAGCGAGTCTAGAGGTAACCTTTTGCTCAGTCCGGCGTTTGCGCAAACCCGAACCTTTTTGCCCAGTCCGGCGTTTGTGCAAACCCGAACCTTTTGGCCGGTCCGGCGTTTGTCCAACCCGAATTGTTTTGCTCAGTGAAAATCCGCACCTTTTGCCCAGTCCGGCGGTTGTGCAAACCCGAACCTTTTTGTCCAGTCCGGCGTTTGTGCAAACCCGAACCCGTTGAACCCTGATGATGCCAAGCTCGGCGTTTGGTGGCAAGTTCGGGGACCTGGTGCTAAGATTGGGATGATAGCAAGTTCGGGGCGCGTACCCGGGGGGGGAGGGGCCGGACCCCCCCCGGAAATCCCTGATGCAAAGTTCAGGATGATGGCAAGTCGGGGGCCCTTATCCCACCCCCCTGGTGAGCCTTTGTGCTGAGTGCGCTGAGTGGGGCCCTCTTGTGCCTTTTTGAGGCATTTTCAGCCCCTAATAGACCTCGGTCACTCGGGGGGTCACAAGTTGTCCTGTGCAGCACCTGTGGTCCTGATCTTGTCGAAAACATCCCAATCTGGATCCAAAATCCACAGCAGTGCCCTCACCGGTGACTGGCGGGGGCCAAAAGTTGGAAAAACAGGCCAAACCCACCAGTTTTATGGCCAGATTCACTGAATAGCCGGTCGGATTCACTAAATAGCTGGTCTGATTCACTAAATAGCTGGTCATATTTGCTAAATAGCCGGTCGGATTCACTAAATAGCTGGTCAGAATCACTACATAGTTGGTCAGACTTACTGAAATTCCAGAAAAAGTGACAGAATTTCCGCTTCACCACCCTGAAATGCAGATATAAAGATGAAATGTCACAAGAAACAATGAACCAGTGTCTGAAGTGCGGTCATTTGTCCACCAGACAGGTGAAGGGTGCAAGAGCTGGAGTAAACGGGATAGGAGGGATGGACGTACACTCGGGTGCGTAAGGCGAACTCGCGACACCTCGCACACCTCCGCAGCCGATTGCGACCGACGACGACGCGCCTTTGTCAGCCCATCGAGCTGCCCAACGCCGCCACTCCCGACGCAATCAAGTGATCCCTCAGACACTGTGCAAACACGAGTGCCCAGCACACACACACCCAGTCACTCCTGATAGATTTCAGAAACCAAGGAGCATGGCCAGGAGGGCAGGAACGTGGCCAGGAGTGCAGAACCGCGGTCAGGAGCGGTGTGCAGGAGCACTGAACCGTGGTCAGAAGCGCAGGAACAAGCGCAGAACTGCAGGAACAAGATGCTATCTGAGACGAGCAGCTATTTAGTAAGTGGCGAGGTCCAAAACCATGAAAATTGGGTTTCACCTATCTTTTAAGCCTCCTCAGTCGAAAACTAGGCCGGAAAATGAAGTTCCTGTCCCCAGAGGACCCTTTAGGGCCCCATGCATGGGTGCATGCTGCCGGATTAACTCAGTTTCATTTTTGTCGAAAAAAGTTTGCGTTTGGTTTGGGAAGTGGAAATTTGTTCCGGGAAGTGAAAATTTATTCCGTAAACTGAAAATTTGGGGTTTGCCAAAATTTCCAGTTTTTCCCTTTCCATTTGTGTGTGATTTTTACAATTTTTGTGTAAGGTACGCATACCCGAACCCGCATACCCCGCAAACCCGCATACCCAAACCCCGCCAACCCGCATACCCGAACCCGCAAACCTAACCCCGCAAACCCCGCATACCCTAACCCGCAAACCCCGCAAAGCCGCACGCTCTTGCGATGCATTGCTGAATGTTGTCCTTTTCAACTTCAGACATTCTGGGGCATCTACGTTTAGATTTGCCCATATTGCCACAGTGACGGACAGACGAAGGGAAAGCCGCAGTTCTCTAGCCTACGCCACCACAAACCGTGGTGCAAAAAAAAAGACACCGCAAGCTCAAGATTTGACGAATCGTTAACCAGCCACAAACCCCTGTGCATTCAGAGCACCTTAACTGCGGAGGACAAGCAGTTTCTTTTTTCCACACTTTCTTTTTCTCATATGGCGGTTTTATTCGTCCCGCCACTTTCACCTACCCTGTACCCCCTTACTGTTACCCCCCGCCTCACAAGTCAAACGGAGACTTCAAAAACCGACCGCTTACTACAAGCAACAGTCTAAAAGAATACAAGGCTTCTCAAACCTAGGGTCTACTGGCGCCGAACTTGCCATCACAGAGCACCGAGTCTCGAACTTCGCTTCACCCGAACTTAGCATAGCCCGAACTTTGCTTCGCCCGAACTTAGCCTCGCCCGAACTTTGAACTGCTGCCTCCAGTCTCGCCTCGCGCCGGTCTTACCACGTGCACTTAATTTTTTTGTTTGCGTTTTCGCGAATTGCACTCTTCCCGCGCAGGGTGCCGCGGGGGCTGGGGGAAGGGCAGCTCGGGAAAAGGTGGGGGCGAGGCGAACGCGCTCCTGCAACCATGGATGAGATCCGTGAGCTGAAAACGGCAGCAGGTGGTCGCATAGCGAGGAAGCATGTCGACGAAGGCCTGCGGCTGTGGCGGTCGATCCTGCCGAAGGCGAGGGTGGTCTACGGCCCGGGGAGCACCGAGTACGCCAGCCTCTGTGGCGAGGCCGGCGACGTTTACTTTGCGGAGGGCCGAGCGCTCGACGCGCGAAAGTACTACGAAGAGTCGCTGGCCATCACCGAAGAGCTCGTCGGCAGCGCCAAGTCGCGATCAATCTCCGCCGTTGCCTGCCACCGCATGGCCCTGGGCAACGCGGCGTGGTACCACCACCGCGCAGGGGCTGCGTCAAAGAGCAAGATCGCAACTCGGGTGCAAGCGTACGCTTTCGCATCGTTGTACTACAAGCGCCAGGTTGCATGGGTGCTCGCCACGAGCCCGGGAGGAGAAGCGACGACTTTGCTGGCCGAAGTCCTGCTGCACTACGGCGTAGTCCTCGCGAAGCGGGCGGTGGCGGGGCAGAACCCGGGCCTGCGGCGCGAAGCCGACCGCGTCCTGACTGAGGCCCTTTGTTGCGCAGGGATACGGTTCGGGTCGAAATCGTGCGAGTTCGTCGCGACCGCCGCAGTCCGGGAATCGCGTCGGCGGATCGCCTCCGGCTTCACCGCCTTCCACGCGGCCGCCGTGGTGGCCGTTCGCCTGGCGCGGATACGGCGAAATCACGGGCGGGCCCGGCCGCGCGTGCAGTCGGTCGCCGCCGAAGTCTGTCGGATTGCGGTGCAGGCTGCGCTCTCTTTGGTCGTCGGCACGTTCACCCGTGTCTCTTCGCAGTGGAAACCCTTGCGTCCTACCCGCGTGCTATCAGACGGGATTGACCTCGACGCCGCGGCTCTCAACGCGAGCCAGTCGGCCTTCGTTTGCTGCACGCAGCAAACCGACAACCTGCTGGCGTCAAACGCCCAGTCCAGCTGCCTGCCGAAGGTTCGGATGCAGTGTGTGGTCTCAGACAGCGTGTCCACACTCGATGAGTTGAACAAGGCAATGTCCGTCACATTCTTAGAGGACACCGGCGGCATAGCGATAGAAGTCCCCGTTCCTTCGGGGGGAGATCAGCGAAGCTCAACGTTCATCCTGGAGCCCCCTGTGGGAACATTTCCGGACGCGTGCATACGGCCAGAATTGTCGACCGCCACACTGCACCTGGGAGCCACGCGAGGGCATGTGTTGGAGCTAGTGGTGCCGGTGACGTCTAGAAGTTTCGACAATTCTGGGCTGGCGGCACTGAACACAGAGTCGCCTGAGCACCCTGCGATGCTGTCTTTGAGAGCTGCGGAGTTGTTCGAAGACAGAGAGCGTAACGCAGGCTACAACGCGTGGAAGACTGTTTTCAGCCGCACCGGCCAACGAGTGACCATGGCGCCGGTAGGCAGCTACGACTGGACATGCCACGAACTGCCAGAGGCGGACCGTGCCTTCGGAGCGGACGTTCCAGCGGCTTGGGAGGTTGAGTTCTTCGTGCCGGAAGTGTTCGAGGCCTACGATGCCCTTTTCGTCGAAGTCACAACGCACACCCTGTGGATCCACCTTCTGCGCCCGCCGGAAACCGAGACGGCCCGGCCCGTCCCCTCGCATGCATTAGCGGTCGTCGTGTTCCCGCACCCGGTTGACGTTCGGTCGTTCACGTCGCAGTATAAGCCGTATTCCGCCACCATCAAAATTGTGGTGTCCGTGAAGCTCGCCGCCGACCTTGTCCCCAGCGTAGTCGATGAGTATCCAGTCGTGGTGCCGCGCGCGGAGCGCGCGGCGTTGTCGGATCTGCGGTGTCTCAACGCGTTTGCGTCACTGCATCCCCAAGTCTTCGGGCCCATCAACCCGCCCGATTCTATCGTTGTCGAACCTGTCACCACCGAGCCCGAAGATCAGGCAAGGCGCGCCCTGGCAGAGGAAGCTGAACGACTCGCCGCGGAGGTGTGCAATTCCTTCACGCAAGATTACTCTGTGTCCTAGGCATACAGTGCATACGAGTCGTATTCTCGTGTACGAGTCGTATTCTCGTCATACGAGTTTAGACGAGAATTTTTTGAAGGTGGTTTTACTGGGGGTATTTTGGCCACAAGGTCATGTTTGGAACATATTCTTTGGTGCAAAGAAATGTTGTGTCTGGAGGAAAACCTTTCCTGGGCTGATTCTGGTCCATAAAAGACGCAACGCGACCAAAGAGGAAGCGATGACGGCTGCAGAAGCGTTTCACCGTGATAAAATTGATGTCGATGCTGCCTACATCAATAATGCCGCCCTCACTCAAGCAACTTCAACATTCTGACCGTCACGCTTGTTGGTGCAGTTCGTTGGTCAGGAACTCGCGAGGCCAAAAAAGCTTGAAACTCTCCGGGCCTGGCGTCCCTGATCGACGGGAAACATGGTGGCCGAGCGTGCTTGCTTATGGGCTATCATGGGACCAATCATGTGGCTCATCCGTCTCGTGCTAAACCCTCGTTATCATGTCCCTGCTCTCATCTCTCGGTGCAAAGAAGTCACGGCGAGCACCAAGTATCCTGCTGAGAATCGCTCCCTTCTCAACGAGGTGCACAGCACGTGGTCGTCGCGGCCTCCATATGCTTGACCTGAAGTCGTGATGGGGACCTTGCTGGTTTGTAGACATTCAAGTGTACCGGACCCCCGTCTTGCCTATCTTGCCGATGCTGTTGCGAATCTTCTTGGTCTTCAACAACAAAACTACGCTTCTTCGTGCGGCTGGTCATCCTCAAATTATCCAACCGTAGCCCGGAAAACTATAGGCTGAAAAGCGACAGTTCGGGAGCAGGAATTCTTGGAATACAGGAGCTGAAGGATTTGAGGAACAGCGGGTCGCAGGATACCGGTCTTGTGGTGAAGGAAAGTAGCTCAGAAGGCCAAATACCGTGTTCCACGGTGAAAATAGCCTGTACTCGTCTAAACTCGTCAATACGAGTTTAGACGAGTTTTGACGAGAATGATACGAGTTTAGACGAGTTTGGCACGAGAATACGAGTCGTTTGGCGAATTTGCTCCGAAAACCGAAATACCAGTTTAGACGAGAATACGACTCGTATGCACAGTATGCCTAGGGCTCGCTGGCTGTGTCACAGGCCTGGGCCCCCTCTGGGCCTGTGGGTACATGGACTAGCTACACAATCCCAACCTGTAAGGACAACCTGTAAGGATGGCGCACGAGAGGTTGTGCCTTTCCTCCCCCCGCCATGGAACATATCGACAACCGTCGCGAAACTTCAAGCTTGTACAGTAGCGGGACGATTTCACACACCGAGGAGTGATCAAGGGCGGGCCCAATCAGGGTGGTACAGTGGTAGAACTGGTTTTTGGCACTAAGAAGTGGCAGAATTGGGGTTCACCCGGAAGTGGTAGAACTGACTGACTTTCTGTCAAAAAACCGTCAAAAAGACCGAGGCGTTGCAACTTTTTCTGTAGCGGAGACTGCAACGTGCTGTGCTGTACTGCTTTAGCTTTGTGCACCTCGGAAGTAGTTCCGACAGAGTTGTCCTCGTGAAAACAATAAACCACCCGCGCAGTATGAAGCGGAACACCGCGAGATCGTACGAAGGAAAAACGACGAAGTCGAGAAAGCGAAAGCGCATTCGCGCGTGCCAGCCGTTGAGCTCACGTTGGTAGCTACGGACGACGATGACCGCTTGAAGCGTGTCCGGATGGTGAAGGAGCAGCGAAGGAAGTCGACACGGTTGATGTCGTTAAGTCCGCCGCGCGGGCCGTCCGAAGCTTCAGCAAGTGTCGCGAGTCCCCCCGCTACCGGTTCACCGTCGGCGCTTGAAGGGACCGACGGAGCCGAGGAACCGTTTGAAGCCGACGAAGCGACGAAAACTGCTGCTCAAGAACTGCTTCAGAAGTGCATCGCGGGATATATGTCGCGCGCCAACCTGCGTAACGAAGTGGCGCGCGTGGCGAACGTGAAGTTCCTGCGAGCAGCTGCCGTGGCGCACGCCAGCAGAAACGAAGAAGCTAGCCTGAAGCAACGCATGGCACTGATGCGCACGCCGATGGAGGAGGCCGAAGCTAAGTCGCGGGAGGACTGGACAAACAGACTGACGACCGAAGCCGTGCAGGCGGAGGCAACCGTGAAGCGGACCGCGACGTTCCGCCGAAGAAGCGCGGCCCTCGCCCAGACCATCGTCGAGGAAGAGATGCGCCGCGAGCAGTCTACCCGCGACCTCCGCCGGCACCGCGCCTCGCTGCAGCTAGCGGCGGTGGCCGCCGGCTTCCGGGCGCGGCGCGCCGTGTACGGGGTCGTCCGCGCGAAACTCGCCGTCAAACAGCTCGCTTTCTGGTGCGCCGCCGGCTCCGTCGGCGTCGTGGCGGCCGCTCGCGCGTGCTATGGCTTCGCGGCTCTGGTGGACAGAGTCGCCAGAGGCCATGCCGGGCGGCGCGCTGCCGCGCTCGAAGCCGAAAGCAAGCGACGGACGGCGAGGCAGAAGGCCGAACACAGAGCGGCCGTCTCCGAACAGGTGCGCGCCATGCGCGCCCGCGACGCGATGTACCGGAGCGAAGCCACGCTCCGACGCGGCACCGCCGCCGAGCACGCCGCTGCGCGGCGGATCCAAGCGGCAGCGCGCGGCCGCGCCGCAAGGGCCGCGGCGTCCCGGAAGAGGTCCGCCCGCGCCCGCCTCAGCGCGCGGGCCGTCCCGATCCAAGCCTTCGCGCGCGCCAAGGCGAGCGCCGCCGCCGCCGCGCGCCGGGCGGTCGACTTCGCGCGGCACGCCGCGCCCCTGCAAAAGTGCGGCCGTGGGCTGGCCGGCAGGCGGGCCGCAGGAACGCTCCTGGCGCACCGGCGGCAGGACGCGGCCGCCCGCGCAGAGCGCGAGCGGGCGCTCAAAGAAGAACGGCGCGACGAGCTCCTGCAAGCCAGCCACGTCTCGTCAGCGGCCACCACGATCCAGGCCGGCGAGCGCGGGAGGCAGGCGCGGGCGAAGATGCGGGCGCACCGCGAGAGCCTCGCGCAGGAGCGGCAGTACGCCGCGGTTGCGGTGCAGAAGGTGGTGCGGGGGCGTCGCGGCCGCCGGTTCGTGGCGGGGTTCCGGCCGATAGCGGCGGACGAGAAGGCCCAGCGGCGGCGGGTGGCTGGGGAGAGAAGCGCACGGTGCGGCGAATTCGACGCGCTGCTCGCGGAGATCAACCGGCACGCCCGGGAGTGCGCGAAGGCCCGGCAGGCCCTGCTGCACTCGAGCCGGGTGGTCGCGGACTGCGTCGCGGAGGAGGAGGAGGCCGAGCGCGCGGCGTCGGTCGTGCCGCGGTGGCTGGCGGCCACCTTCGGCCACAAGCGCTGGCTCGTGGCCGAAGCCGCGGCGCGCGCCGCGCAGGAAACCGCTGACGAGGAGGAGCGGGAGCATGGCGGGCTGCTCGCGTGGCTCGCCGGCGCCGCCGCCGCTTGCGCGGCAGCCGACGGCATGCTCCCGTCCCCGCGCGGCGGCCGAGGCCGCGCCGCCCCTTCCCTCCCCTCGGCCCTCCCCCACCCTCCGCCGTCGTGCGGCGACGACTGGTTCCTGCGGCTGTGCGCTGGGCTCCAGTTCGAGGAGACCCGCGCGCGCGGCGCGGCGGGCGCCGCCGAAGCCGCGGCCCGGCTGGCCGCCGCCCGGCGGTTCCGCCCGCTCGCCGACGCCGCGGCGTGGTTCGCGGCGGGCACCGCCGCCGTGCAGGAGACCGAGCGTGTGACCCGCCGCCAAATCGAGTGCGACCAGCGGCACACCATCGAAGAGAACACGGCGGACTTCTCCGCGTGCGTCGCCGGGCTCTTTGAGAGCATGCGGCACGTACTCCTCGCAGACGAAGACTTCCGAAGGCGCGCCTCGGAGGGCGAAGAGGCGCTTGTGCGGGAAGGTGCTTGCGCGCATGAAAAAGCGTCGCGAGAGAAGGCGTGGAGGCGGCAAACCGAAGAATTGCACTGCCTCCTCACGAACCGGGAAGCCGTCACCCGGCTCCGCGTTGCGGCGGCAGAAGTCGGCGGCCGCGCGGCGCTGGTGTCGCGCAGGGTGGCGGAGGGAAATGGAATCGCCGTCCGCAAGTTTTCGATCGATTCCTTCCACGTCAAAGAAACCCGCGCGCGCGTCGCCCTCTCCTCCGAAGAAGCCACCGCTCGCTCAAGCCTGGCCGCTTCGGCGCTCGCCCCAGACGTACCCGACGTCTCCGGTGCTGTTGCTCGCCTCATTTCCTTCGAGGCGAAGCATCGCCTCGGCATTTCCACCGAAGAACAAACAGAGGCCACCGCTCTCATCCAGTTGATAGCAAGTCATCACATCGAAGCTGCGGCTGCCTGCACCCAGCGGCTGGCCCGCGAGCACGGCAGAAGGGAGGAGGCGCTGCTGGATCAGGAGTTTGCGGGCCGGCTTGAGTGCGCGTGCGACCAGCAGAAGCAGGCGCTCGCTCTGCTGCCTGCGATGCAAGCTACCTTCTGGCGCTTCTTGGACGGATCGCAGACGCGGCAATGGCTCGAAATGTTGCACCTCGAAGCAACAATCCGGATAAGGCGTCTACACCTTGAGACCCATGTCCGCACTCTCCGCTTGGCTCGCCGCGACGCGGAAGCCGCTCTGTTTACAACCGAAGCGGCCTCCTTCTTCTGGAAGGCGGTCGCGTTCATACGGGAACACGAGGCCCTCTGCAGGCAACGGCTCGATTCAGAGTTCCGCGTCTGCTTGCGAATGAACAGCGCGGATCTGCCCGGTCGGCGGGTGATTTCGGACGAGTGTTCCGGCGCCCTGGACGCGCTGTGGGTGCAGTATACCGCCAGCGCCTCGTCGGTCTTCGATACAGCGATCGCGTTCCGCATCCGCAATTTGACGGCGGCGGAGCTCCCGAGGCGGGACACGCCGCTCCCGGACCCCTCTCCGCCAGCCCCTAGCGCGGGTGGCCCGCACAATTCTGGTTGGGAAGAGGCCGGTTGCGAACGGCTGTTGCGGCCGGTGGCTCCGTCGAAGGTTCTGCTTGAGGTTCGGGTAGAGGAGAAGTATCGGAGAACGCTGATCATAGGCAGTGAAAAGGAAGGCAGGCGAAGTGCGGAGCGAACCGAAATGGCAGACGCCGTGCGGTTGAACCTGCCCCCCGCGACGCCCGTTCACATGGAGAAGCTGCGAAAGGGAAGCACTGCACACTTCGCGGCGACAGCGCCTGAGCTCGAGGCGTTTGAAGCCACAGCGCGTAGCGACCTTGAAACCAATCTCGGGTACGACGGCGTGTTCCACATGCAGCACCTGGTGTTCGCAAAGAACAACGACACCGTGTACCGCCTCTTCTCAGAGGAGACCCGCCTGCGCGGCGTCGTGGCGGAGGCTGAAGGAGCGCAGAGAGCTGCTGTCGCGCGTGATTTTGACCGCGGGGCCAAGACAATCGCTTGCGAGTTCGAACGCAGAGCTGACGAGCGAACGGCAGCCGTGCACGAAGAGCAGCGGCACCGCGTGGTCCTCGAAATGGAGTGCGACGACTTCGGCGAGGCACTGTGGATGGATGTTAAGAAAACGATGCGAAGGGCGGCTGCGAATCAGCGCCGGTCTGCCGACATGGACCCAGAAGCCACCCTCCAGAAGAGGCGGTGCGCTCGCTACCGGGAAATTATATCCGTATCTAGAGACGCGCAGCAAGCCCGCAACCTCACCGACCGCCATGCTCTCACGTCACCCCTGCCTTCCATACTCCCGCCGCTGACGACGTGTTTGCTATCCCTGAGCGGGGAAGCGGCAGGTTCTAGCCAAGCAGTAGAGTTGCTGCCCTTTTCGACGCAGCCCCCTTTGACGCCGCCCCTGTGTGCGCCCGCACACAACCGCCTACGCTTCGACAGCATCACCCTCTGTACGACCTCGAACCAATCCAAAACACTTGCCACCGCCGCGTCTACCGTTGCAAGCGTAGCTGGATCTGTTGTTTTTTGGTGGAACCGCGCCGTTTTGAGCTCCTTCGAAGCGCAGCGGCCTTCGTCTTTACCAGCGACAACGCTCGACGAGCGCATCGATTGCGTCATGCGGGAAGTTGTGCCGCTCTGGAAGCCGGGAACATCGGGCCAATTTATGGCTGCACCTGAGCTTTGTCAGATCCTGTCACTGTACCGTGAAACTCACAACTGGCTCATTGCCCGACAGACAACGCGCGACACTTGCGAGCTTTCGTGGAGCGGCCATGCAGACATACCCACTCCTCAAGTGTTCGCTTGCATTCTGATCCAGCTCACGCAAAACATGTCAAACACGAGCTTCTCTTTTTTCATCCCGAGGCTCATACTCGTAGCAACCGCCTTCCAGACCATGCTTTGGGGGACTTCACCGTGCATGCGCTCCGTGTGGAACTTTGTGGCTACTGCCCAAAACGGACATGGGCTGGTTTCCCTAGCCGACCTCCTCGCCGCCGGGACCCGGTGTGTATCGGCTGAAGAGGACGCCAGCCCTGACGCGAGGATTGCGGGCGCGGCCAGCGCGGCTTCGGAACGGCTGCGCATGCTGAGGTTCATGCAGTGGACTGCCTTGGGCCCCCGCACGGTGGCTGAGGAAACGGTGGGGGCGGGTTCGTTTGGCCCGGCGAAGCGAGAAAACACCCTTACTTTTGAGTTTGACCCGCTCGGCGAGAAGCCGAGGGGGAGCGAGGAGAGAGAAGGCCCGGGCGCGGTTGTGAAGCCCGGCAGCGCCCCTCTGAGGAAGGCGAGGAGAGCGAGCATCGCCAGCCACGTGCGCACCCGCCGGAATTCTCTGGCGACCCCCGGGCACAGCGGCCGGCGGCGCGGGTCGTCGGTGTGCAAAGTCATGCTGGGCTCGCCGCTCGCCCCGAGCCGTCACGACAGCTTCGGCACCTCTCTGCGGCAGAAGCCGCCCGCCACAACGCCGTGCGAAGGAGACGACGCGTCAAAGCACTCGGGCGCAACCTCGCTTCCGACGACACCCTCCGCCCCGCAACTGACCGAACCCGCAGCGTGTCATGCGCCCGCTACCTCCCAGCTGTCTCCTGCCTTGCCCTCATCTTGTCCGCCCGTGCCATCTTCACCGTCGTTATGCTTCATCGGCTGTGCTGAATTCTGCACCACTCTCTTTCTACCGGTATGTTCCTATTTCACCCTGTTTACTCCAATCTCGCGTTTCTCCACCATCCCACTCCCTTCTCGCTCTTCTCCGTTCCTCCAGCAGGTACATTACGCGCGAGCTCCGGTCGGAGACATAGGATACAAGTACATCGTCGGGTAAAGCGGTACCTATCTTAGCATTGCAAACGACACTATGAAACTGCGAAAACAAGCAGACCGTCTCTATCTGTGTCCCGGGACTTTATTGTGCACGCATGAAGCCCGAACGACAGGTCCACAGCTTTGCAGCTTGCTGCATATCATCATCTAGAATTCATTTTTACAAGCACCCCGTTCTTCGGGTTTCGTCACCAGCCAGTTTTCCTTTGCTCCTTTTTCGTGAAAGCATGCGATTCTCGCAGGAAACAGTTTCGTAGTAACAATGCATTGTAAGAACGCTGGCAGCGTGTTTGGGAGAAGATTAGCCTAACGAGCATATTCACTCCTATCATCCGCAAGCAGGCTAATCCCCCCCCGGCACGTACAAACAAAAGCATGCGATTGTCGCAGACAGTCGATTATTCTTTTTTCGTGAAAGCATGCGATTCTCGCAGACAATTGGTTGCTCTTTTCTCGTGCAAGCATGCGATTATCGCAGACAGTTGATTGCTCTTTTTTTCGTGAAAGCATGCGCTTATCGCAGGAAACCGTTGGGTGCTCTTTCTTCGTAAAAGCATCCGATCATCGCCGGAAACGGTTGATTGCTCTTTTTTTTGTATAAGCACCTGCTTTGTAGGAAATACTTGAGGAGGCTGCCAGCTGCAAGAGATCAAAGGAGGTAAATGTGCTCTAGCCCACACGAAACACAGGTGAATCTGGGTTCAGTGGCGGGCGTAAGCGTTCAACAAGAAAGACCCGCTTTGTAGTCGTATTGCTTCTCCCTCTAGCCTCCTTCGAAGTAAGCACACGGCAGCCCCTCGAGTATTTCTCGTGAAAGCATGCGATTATCGTAGGAAATCGTTGGCTGCTCTTTCTTCGTAAAAGCATGCGATCATCGCAGGAAACGGTTGTTTGCTCTTTTTTTCGTGAAAGCATGCGATTCTCGCAGACAGTTGATGGCTCCTTTTTTGTGAAAGCATGCGATTGTCGCAGGACACAGTAGATTCGTCATGGTGGAGTCGGAATTATTTACGAACCTCGAAAGGACCAACCTCCTATCGAGAAAAAAGTGAAGGATGTAGGCACCTTTTCTCTAGCTGTCGGGCTACTGCTGCATTCGTGGGGGGGAGTCATCGAATGCGTACCACACTTCTCATTCTCTATTCTGCAGCTGTCAAACGCTGCTCAATATGTTCAATCATCAGCCTGACGCCCGCACTAGCGGCGTTGGCTGCAGCAGGTCTTTTATGAGCCTAAACAGCATAAATGATAAGCAGTGGGCCGAATACTAGCACTTTAGCACATTTTCCAGCGTTTTGAGCCGGAATTCAATCAAAATAATGGTGCCAGTTGCGTGCCACGGGCAGCGCGCATCTTCTCGTACGAGGGGCTCAACCCACTTGTGACGGGTAGTCTGCCACACCAGCAAGGGCGAGACATCCTCTGAAACACTTTGGCACGAGGAGACCCGCACCTACCTCAACTCACAGTTTTTGCCAATGGATCCGTCTACTGCGTCTGCAACGTTTCCCGTCGTCGGTGCAGCCGATGAAGACAGCGGTACAGCCGTTGCGCTCGGCCTCTCCCAACCAGAGCCGTTCTTCGGGATGTTTGCGAGCTTCTGCGCAGCTTTCCGCGATTGCCAGCCGGTGTCGTCCCAGCAGCGACGGCAGCCCAAGGCATTCCATACAACCCCCTCGGAGCATTTCCGGCACGCTTTGGATTCCGTAAGTCCGGCGGATATCGACCAGCTTCGATCGCTTCCGCCCGTCGCCGGGTCCCCCGCAGACGCGATCGCGACAGCCACGTGCCTGCTCGCTGGGGTTTCCGCGCCGTCTGGCGGCGACGGCGATGGTGCCTTTCACCTGCGCGCGTTGCAGCGCCGTGTCAACCTCAAGCTGCTGCAGTCGCTGAGGCGGCTGCCCGCCAGTGCTGTCACTCGGCAGCAGGCGTTTTTGGCGGCAGGGCACCTGCGGCAGGTTCTTGATTTGTACGCGCTTCTGCCCGTGTCCCAGCTACTCGTGTCGTTGTGCGAATGGTGCCGGGGCATCGTCGATGCGGCGACGTCGTACAACGCGTGGGATAAGTCTCTTTTGAAAACGGTCCCGCCCAAAAGACGCGTCATATTTGGGCGCTGAGTACACGCGTTCGAGCAGCACCAATTCCAGAACTAGCCAACGGGTCTTTTTTGGCAGAAGACATTCGTCACCGTCCGTAAAGGGTTAAGCTATGCTCTTCAGTATCAAACATAGAGGCAGTGTGTGTTCTGCCTCCACACACGCAATGAACCCTCACCTCAGGGTGCTCAGGCAAACCCTCCCGAGCCAAACGAGCATCGCCCACCTGAATTCCGTGGATCACAAAGACAGAGCAGATAGATCACAGTGTTGAGCACACACCAACCCAAGCAAATCCCCCCCGCACTGCCGCCGGTGGCTCCGGCAGCGACGAGGCGCCTGAGGTCGAAGAACGTTCACTCTTCATTTACAAAATAGACTGAAACGATTCCTCCCTACCACCGTACGTACCGCGGGTAGCCAGCTTCCGCTGGCAGCTCGCTGTTCGTCCGCATGCAAAAAAAATAGATACCTAGTCCCCCACGCGCGCAGTATCACCGAGGCTCGCTTTCCATTTCTCAGCCCCTCAGTCGCATTGCGGATGACACTCAGACGGAGACCGGCTTTCGGTTTAAGGCGCCCTCTGAAAGTAACCGAAAGTAGAAGTTCAGCATACCTAAGTTCCGCTAGAAAATCTGCAAACCCGCAAATCTGCACCGGAAGGTGGTGGCGGTGCCGGTTCTCTCGCCAGCTAGCACTGTCGACGGGTTTGTATGGAACGGAAAGGCTGTTATCCCATTTCGCGCAGTCCGGTGTTTACTGCAGAAATCGAGCGACGGAGTGAGGACAGACAGGTTCAAAACAGATTTATCATGCCGCAGCAGAGACGTTCGTGAACAAGAGCATGCTGTGACGATCAGCGTGCGAAGTGTGTTTTTGCCACCGTCTGTTGGAATATTGTAGGACTTCGCGTGGATTGTCGACGAGGTCCCCGACAATTAACAACCAACCAGGATTTACTCACTTTTCTCAACTCGTCAAAATGAGAGAAATCGTTTCGATTCAGGCAGGCCAGTGCGGTAACCAGATTGGTTCCAAGTTCTGGGAAGTAGTCAGCGACGAGCATGGTGTTGACCCTACTGGTACGTACCAGGGCGACTCCGACCTTCAGCTTGAGCGCATCAATGTGTACTTCAACGAGGCCACTGGAGGACGCTACGTGCCGCGAGCCGTTCTGATGGACTTGGAGCCGGGTACGATGGACTCCGTCCGTGCCGGTCCGTATGGTCAGATCTTCCGTCCGGACAACTTCGTCTTCGGACAGACTGGTGCCGGTAACAACTGGGCGAAGGGCCACTACACTGAGGGTGCTGAGCTCATTGACTCCGTCCTTGACGTCTGCAGAAAGGAAGCTGAGAGCTGCGACTGCCTTCAGGGCTTCCAGCTGTCCCACTCCCTCGGTGGTGGTACGGGCTCTGGTATGGGCACGTTGCTGATCTCCAAGTTGCGTGAGGAGTACCCGGACAGGATGATGGTCACCTTCTCCGTCATTCCGTCGCCGAAGGTATCTGACACCGTCGTCGAGCCGTACAACGCCACGCTCTCGATCCACCAGTTGGTCGAGAACGCCGACGAGTGCGTCATGATTGACAACGAAGCCCTGTACGATATTTGCTTCAGGACCCTCAAGCTCACGACGCCGACCTTCGGAGACTTGAACCACTTGGTCTCGGCCGTGATGTCGGGTGTGACGTGCTGCCTCCGTTTCCCGGGTCAGTTGAACTCTGACCTGAGAAAGCTTGCCGTGAACTTGATCCCGTTCCCGCGTCTGCACTTCTTCCTTGTCGGGTTCGCTCCTCTGACGAGCCGTGGCTCGCAGCAGTACCGTGCCCTGACCGTTCCGGAGTTGACGCAGCAGTCGTTCGACGCGAAGAACATGATGTGCGCGTCTGACCCTCGTCACGGAAGATACCTGACGGCCTGCCAGCTGTTCCGTGGCCGTATCTCGACGAAGGAAGTCGACGAGCAGATGCTCAACGTGCAGAACAAGAACAGTTCGTACTTCGTCGAGTGGATCCCGAACAACATCAAGTCCGCCATCTGCGACATCCCGCCGAAGGGTCTGAAAATGTCGACGTGCTTCGTCGGCAACAACACCTGCATCCAGGAGATGTTCAAGAGAGTGTCCGAGCAGTTCACGGCCATGTTCCGCAGAAAGGCGTTCCTCCACTGGTACACTGGTGAGGGAATGGACGAGATGGAGTTCACTGAGGCTGAGTCGAACATGAACGACTTGGTGTCCGAGTACCAGCAGTACCAGGACGCCACCGTCGAGGAGGAGGGAGAATTCGACGAAGAGGAGGGTGAGGGCGAGCAGTACTAAGCCTGGAAGCTTATCCGCGACCCACCTCAACTCCCGTTGTGCCCGCGTCTCCCCACCTCATTAATCGATCTCCCGGTTCCAACCCCCTTTTCCTTTTCCCTTTCTCGATCGAATGAGACCAACCACCGACCGAAGAGAGGACGCCCTCCGGCAGCACAGACGCCTCCAGCTGGCCAGAAGACCGCAATTTCTTCGACGAAAGCGTTGGAGCTGCTGCTGCCGTACTCCCCATTTCACCCCTTCTATTTCCTTCCCCTCCCCCTCCCCGGTGTCTCCCCTCGACACACACAGTAACCTCAGAAAGACGCTCGTTTTTTTTTCCTGAAAACAAGTGGTTGACTCCCTCCGGACTACGTTGCAATGAAAAACTGGTGAAAGGCTGAAGCGGGGGCGACATCTTCCAATGGAGGTTCTGCGCCCCCTGTCCAGTTGTACGAAATGATCTTAGCGTGTACCGTACATGTCAAAGTAGTTTACGTGATTTGCTGTTTGTTTCTCATTGCGGGACTGACCCCTCCGGAGACTACTGCTTTTCTTTTTTATTCTGTTTCTCACCCTGTTCTTGTTCCCCGGTTTCTTCTCCTCGTGTGTCCAATCCCAGTTCTGCGTCTCGACCGGTGCACCGTTCTTCCAAGCTTCACGCCCGTTGTTGATCCACAGTGAGCTGGTGGACACTCACCCCATCACCCCCTCATCTCTTCTCCATTGCCAGGGGTTTTCCTGCGCGGGGTCCCCCCGGAACATCCGACTCCTTGTCCTCTTAGCAACAGAAGCTGGCGATCCTGCTGACACCGTGCAATCGTCTTTTAGACCGGCAGCTTCTCCCCTCCTCGAGGGGGCAACCCCCGACCTTAGGAAAACCCCCCGGTTTGCAGAAGAAAAAGTTGTCTTTCCAGCGCCCAGCCAAGGAGAGTCGACACCCGAGCCAGCGACGGAGTTTTAAAGACTCGCTGTTGCTGTTCTTCTGCGTCGACTTCGACGGCGCGTCGCATCCCTTTTCCGTCCTTTCTCTGTAGATGTAAAGTCAACCGACTGAAAGCAAGATAAGAACCTACGAAAAAAAGAACAAACAGGACAACTATTCCCATTCCATCCAGTTCGTGTTGCTTTGGCGGGGAGTTGTTGGAGGCCGGTCCAAGTCCCGGTCAACAAGGCGCCGAAGCTCTGCATTCAACAAATGAACAATTCGGTTTCTCAGTTCCCGTACTCTCGCAGTGTCTTTACGGGCTCGTGTCCAGTACAGGTGTCAAGGGACGCTAAAATACAAATACTGTGCGATTCGAAAACCCACAACCTTCAGTAAATCCATCACGCCCCCTAACAAGTTCTCAAAATGAGAGAATGCATCTCGATCCACATCGGTCAGGCCGGTTGCCAAGTTGGTAATGCGTGCTGGGAGCTGTACTGCCTTGAGCACGGGATCCAGCCGGATGGTGCGATGCCGTCGGACAAGACGATCGGGATCGAGGACGACGCGTACAACACGTTCTTCTCTGAGACTGGAGCCGGCAAACACGTGCCGCGCGCTGTGTTCCTCGATCTGGAGCCGACGGTGATCGACGAAGTGCGAACTGGCACGTACAGGCAGTTGTTCCACCCTGAGCAGCTGATCTCCGGGAAGGAGGACGCAGCCAACAACTACGCGCGTGGACACTACACCATCGGCAAGGAAATGGTTGACCTGTGCCTGGACCGCATCAGAAAGCTGGCCGACAACTGCACGGGTCTGCAGGGATTCCTCATTTTCAACGCAGTCGGAGGAGGTACTGGGTCAGGTCTCGGGGCCCTTCTGCTCGAGAGACTGTCGGTTGACTACGGCCGCAAGTCGAAGCTTGGGTTCACTGTGTACCCATCGCCGCAGGTGTCGACGGCTGTCGTCGAGCCGTACAACAGCGTGTTGTCGACGCACTCGCTGCTGGAACACACGGATGTGGCTGTGATGCTTGACAACGAGGCGATCTATGACATTTGCAGGCGCAACCTGGACATCGAGAGACCGACGTACACGAACTTGAACCGTCTGATTGCGCAGGTGGTCTCGTCACTGACGGCGTCGCTGAGATTCGACGGGGCGCTTAACGTGGACGTGACCGAGTTCCAGACCAACTTGGTGCCGTACCCGCGTATCCACTTCATGTTGTCGTCGTTCGCGCCTGTGATCTCTGCGGAGAAGGCGTACCACGAGCAGCTGTCTGTCGCGGAGATCACCAACTCTGCGTTCGAGCCGGCGGCGATGATGGCTAAGTGCGACCCCCGCCACGGCAAATACATGGCCTGCTGCCTCATGTACCGTGGTGACGTCGTCCCGAAGGACGTCAACGCGTCTGTTGCCACCATCAAGACGAAGCGAACGATTCAGTTCGTCGACTGGTCGCCTACTGGCTTCAAGTGCGGTATCAACTACCAGCCGCCGACGGTGGTGCCGGGCGGTGACCTCGCCAAGGTGCAGAGGGCAGTGTGCATGATCTCTAACAGCACCGCCATTGCCGAGGTCTTCGCCAGAATCGACCACAAGTTCGATTTAATGTACTCCAAGAGAGCCTTCGTGCACTGGTACGTCGGTGAGGGTATGGAGGAAGGTGAGTTCTCCGAAGCCAGAGAGGACTTGGCTGCCCTCGAGAAGGACTACGAAGAGGTTGGTGCGGAGTCGGCCGACATCGAAGGTGAGGAGGACGTCGAAGAGTACTAAGCTCTCTTTTATTCCTCGAACCGGCTGCGACACCCGCCATTCTGAGAAGAATGCGGTTCGTCCTCCCCGACAACCTCCTTCGTGTTCGCGTTATGGAAGGCTCAGGTCAAGTCCACTTGTTGGGACCCGACAGATGGTTCCTGCGTTCTTCTTTAGGAGACCCCGATTGTCACTATTTCTACTTGTCTCGGCACCTTCATCCATGATGAGAACTGGCGTGGCGAGCGAACGTTCACCAATTCATTTATATATGGCGCCCTGCAGTGAAAGGGGCCTTCTTCACAGAAGGCTCTTTTTTGTTGCTTCTCATCTCCCTTTTCCATGCACGCAGCCTTTTTTCTTTTCCTCCCAAATCGTGCGCGTTGAGCTCAAACGCTACGTGAATGAGTTCAAGCAACAAGGAATCACTCGGCAAGGGCAAGGAACAGAATTGTGATAGGACTGTCCTTCAGGCACCACCCGTGCCGTCGCTGAGAGAGAATGTAGTCAAACAGAGGGCATCCCCCTCTGTCGGATTGCGCTCATGATTGCCCGTGTGTTTATCTCTGCTGCGTCTCGTTGTACAGATGTTCCCCTCCCATCACGTTCCCAAAGCCCCCTGCGCTGCCTTTTACTTTCGGTGCCCTGTTTTCCGGTCTCGTTTCTCAGTCTTTTCCTAAGAAAAAGAGCGACCAAGCGCGGCTATACGTCAGGCGCGCAGTTCGTGACTTTGTGTGCTAGCCAGCCTCGTCTCTTCGATATGATTGCACCAGCAGGTTCTGTCTGCAGCGATGTCATGCGTATTTATGCGTTTTCATAAATACAGGTACTTCGGTGGGGGTGCAAGAGGAGGCTGTACAACAGGCGTGTACACCTCGTACGACCGACGAACCGGAATATGGCGAGCTTCGGTACACTCGGAACGACCAGTCTTATCGGCGGAAGTTACGTGTCGGATTCGAGTACGTGTTCGGTGTGCACGCCGCAGATTGCGAAGAGAGCGAAGTGCCCGCACGGCTCGCGCCACCGGTCGAAGGAAGCAAGCACGGCAAGCGCGCCCACCGACCCGACAGCCAGCAACGCCGAATCGTCAAGGGTGCCCCACGGCAGGAAGCATGGGAAGACCTTCTCCGCGGCTGGAACGGGCGCCGGGAACCGCCGCCTGCCCCACCACGAGGCGGACGCGACCGACTGGAAGCAGGTGGCGCTGTTCTACCAGCGCAGCGTCAACGAAGAAGCCGAAAAACACCGCGAAACGCTCGTCAAACTGAGCACCCTCATGGCCCAGCAAGCGGAGGCGTCCGCCGCCGAGTCGCTCCACCTCGCCGACGACCCCGCGCCCAGCGGGAGGCGCGGCCACCCGGGGGGCGCCCCGTCCTCGTTCGGCCAGGAGCAGCGCTCGCCCTTCGGCTACCGCGCCGCGCGCCCGCCGTCGCCGCTCCGGCGCTCCCATTTTGAAGGGGCCGCGGGCGCCGCCGACGACCCGTTCGCCGAGCCGAAGGCTGTGTCCCCGCCGCGCGCCGCGGCCGCGGCGCGCCGGGCGCCGCGGCCGTCGGGCGGGGCCCCCGGCGGAACCGAGGCGGGGCGGGCTGCCGGGCCGACGGCGGCCGCCGCGAATCTGCTTGACTTCTTCCCTTGCTCCTCCTCGGAACCGGCGCCAATGCCGGCGGCCCCGCGTCCCTTCGGCGGCGGCTTCGCGTCCGACCTGCGGTCGCGGCCGGAGCTGGGGCAGTTCACGGGGCAACTATCGCCCCACAGCTCTCCCCGCTCTGCGTCCCGCCGGGTGACAACCGTCAGGTGCTCCACTTGCGACCGATCACCGACGCGCCGGCACGGGCACACCTCTAGCACCCTGGACGTGTCGCCGAGCCGAGAGCACTCCCGCGTGCACCAAGCGCCTGCTTTGATGACTGAAATCGAGGCCGGCGCGGGCCGCAAAAAAATTGACTCCAACAAGCCTGGCGCGCACGCGTTCAAATCGGCGCTGCGTTTCGACGACGCGTCGACCGAAAGAGACCGAGCCTCGAAGCTGGGCGCGGGTCGCAGGGCGTCGAGCAGGCCGCCGGCTTCGTCGAGAGTGTCCCTCTCGATACCTTGCACCGAAAGCCGAATCCGGGGGGCGGCGGGTGGAGGCGGACCCTCGCGCGGGTCCCCAAAGCGGCCGGCCGCAGCAGACCGGATCCAGCTCGGGTCGTCGCCGGGCGGCTTCCACGACGGGTGGACCACCTCGCGAGGGTCCGTGCAGAGGACGCGGTCGACCACGCCGAGCCACGGTACGTCGGCGTCGCCTGTCGTGAGGGACGGGCTCATGCGGCTGCCTCCTCCCGACGAGGCTTCGGTGGTCACTCTTCAGCGGATAGACGACCTCGAAGCCGTGGTGCAGTCCTTGCGCCGCGGGAAGCTCGAGCTCGAGCACGAGACGGACCGGCTGGCCGTCGAGAACGACGGTTTCCGGCAGCGGCTCTTCGAAGCGGACAACGTCCTCAACACGCTGCGGTTGATGAAGAACGACGTCAACCGGATGAAATGCTTCCAAGGCAAAGACTTCGGCGTCAGCATCAAGCGCGAGGACACCCTCCGCCACATGGACTCGGCTGTGGAACAGCTCGCGTACCGCTGGCGTGTGCCCTAGTGTGAAGGCTAGCAAGGCTAGCTAGAAATGTCTTGTCGTGGGACAAGGCATTTCTACGCTGACACTGCCCTAGTACGAAGGCGAGCTCGTACGCTGAAAGACGCGTACCCAAGGGGATCCGAGCACGTTTGCCAGATCGAATTGACGGGAGCCACGAGCCGATGCGATCTCGCCCGTTTTGATTCGCTTTGATACTCGCCTTCTTGCAACGCAAACAATACCTGGATTCATCGGCCAAAGTGAATATCTACGATACTTGCTTTGCTTGCATTTATTTCGTGCTGAGAGAAACAACCATATTCACGCGTTTTTGACGCGGCTGTGCTCGTCCTTTCCTCTCCGCTATCCCCCTTGAAAGAGGATATGTACTCGACAGAACAGGCAACCTGTTCGATAAGCAATGTACGTAGATAACCTCCCTTGTCTTGTATGAATTTCCACCGAACCGTTCCTCTCGATTGCAGCGCCGGGGGAATACTTGCAACGTGATTGCTTCACAAACTCCAGTTGCGATGCTACTCCCGTCGCTCAAACATCTGGTGAGTGACGGGAATCGTTCAGCCTCCAGCGGGAACCTCAGTGGAGTGGCGTCATGAAAAGAGGCCAATCCGCTACGCTCTGTCCGAATACTGACTGTTCGGGACTTCGTTCTGTTTTCAGTGCCTCGCAACGTTCAAAGAAAGAAAACCGACGAATTGAAGGGCCCGACACCGCTGGGGCGGGGGGGTTGGGAGCGGCGGAGGAGGGGGCGACATGGCCCCGAAACGAAAGAAGCGCCCCGTCTTGGGCTCCGAGGGCTCGTCATCGTCGTCGTCGCAACCGAAGCGAAAAAAGAGCCGCCCTGCAGCCAAGCGCGACAAGGTGGTCGTCTCCGCCGAGGAAGTGTGCATCCCCGTCGTCGTCGGGTCGATCGCTCGCCGCTTGAAGAAGCCGGACGGCGATAACCTGTTTGAGTGGGTGCTTTACCTCCGAAGCACCGACAACAGCAGCCTGGCGCCGTACATAAAAAAGGTATGCGTTGCCTTCGCTCGCCGAGCCAAACTCAACAGGGCCTTCTTTCCCCGCTGACAGTTTTAAGTCGGTTCCCTTGACTGCCGTTTCGCCAGATAGTAGGTAGGGACAGAAGGAATCTCATCATGCGCGTCTTTAATAGAAGACGGAGACATTTGGCTAGTCATAGTTACTCCGCCGTTTACATGTCGCATGGGCGGAGTAATAAACTTGTCATTGCACCCCGGGCTGGAATTCTTAATTTGGTGGTTGGGACATTTGAGGACGGGTGTCTATACCCGTTACTGAGCATCTACAAAAAAACAGGTCGAGTTTCAATTGCACGAAGACATGAAGAAACCGGTTTGGCACGTGCTGGAGGAGCCGTATGAAGTGTACGAGCGGGGGTGGGGCAGCTTCGACGTCAACCTGCGCGTGCACATGCGGGAGGAGGTCACGGAGGAGAAGATGTCGTTCAACGTCGACTGCCACGGGATCGTCCTCGAGCCGGAGCCGGTGTCGCAGCACTGCCTGCCGGGCGACGGCGGCAACGGCGAAGAGTTCTGCGCGGCCGACCTGCGCGTGGTGCAGGTGGCGGGGCGGAAGGACTTCAGCGGCCCCGCGCCCGTCGTCGCCGAGAAGCACGACGAGCTGATCATCCCGAAGCCGTCCGCCGGCGTGCAGAAGAAGTTCGCCGCCGCCTCCGAGCGCGCTACGGCCGCCATCCCGCTCGCGGGTCCCTCGCACTGGCCCATCTGGCGGTACGTGCTGAGCTCGACTTCGCCTTTGCCGACAGAGAAGCACCAGCTCGCCCGCCTCGACGCCATCACCGCGGCTCTCCGGCGAGAGAGCAAGGTGCTCGAAAACCGGCTCGAGGCGCTCCTTTGGCAAAAAGCGGAGGCGCTGCAGCTCACGTGGCACGCGAAGGAAGAAGAAGCGAACCTAAAGCTTCTCAAGAAGGCGGCTGCCGAAGCCGAAGCTGCGGCTGCTGATGTGCCTTCCGGCTGACGAGCGTCGATCGAGGCTTTTACGCTTCTCGTCGCGGGAAGCGTGGCCGCTCTACACGCCACAACAAAGTTGGCTTCATGATGCACAGTGCTTTCAGACGTTCTGGATGCATGGATGCACGCACGGTCGACTACGACTCTCCCAGCGAATGCGGCGAGTACTCCAAGGCCCCGTATTGTCTGACTGGACCATTGCAGACCGTAGTTGCACAGGCGGGATCGTACATAGGAACGATTCACAGAGACGGTGAACAGGAGGCGGCATTCGGGGCTTGCCGGCTGCCTTCGCTTTGCTCAGATCGTTCATGATAAGAAATAGTCGAGGAGGTGACCCGCGGCATCGTCAGTGAAGGGTGAGTGTGGACAACTTCCTTGCACCCTTTGACTCGATAGCACGTGTACTAGGCTTAGGCTGTCAAACCCAGAAGCAGCACTACTGAAGATGTGTCAATCCGTGCACGTTGTTTTCGCTCAGTCCGTTCCGCCTGTTCGAATGAGGCGAGGAAAGTTCCCCCTTTGTAGCGTTGCTCCCGCAGCAAACAAAAAGTCACTCGAGTGCAGATCGTTTACGGAACCGCGACGGACCCTGCTTCAGTTGCAGTCACTCAGCTAGCCCCGCGCTCCGCCCGGAGCTGCCTACCTGTATCGGCAGTCTAGCTTCTGATTCGCTCCGTTCTTCGTCAATGCGCGAAGCTTCGCGCGGGTGCACAAAGGGGCGAAGAATCGTCCGGAAAGAGCGAAGCAGAATTAGCAATGCTCATCTAATCAGGACACCACCTCAAGCAGGGGTCAGCCTCCGCCTTCACAGCCTGTTCAAAGGAGGGAGCCCCAAAGAGCAACCGCCCCCCCTTTGGAGGCTTTGCGGACCCGGCCCTTCTTTAGTTGCACGGTACCCACAACGCGGGAGACCAGGAAAATGACAGCGGACCCTGCGCGCATCGTCGACGGACTCTACCTCGGCTCCCGCCTGTCTGCGGGGAAAAGGGACGTCCTCGCGGACCATGGCATCACGCACGTGGTGAACACCGCGAGGGAGGTTCCGTGCTACTTCATTGAAGACCCGCAGCTCGTGTATCTTGAACTCGAACTTGAGGACTCGGAAGACGACGACATGTACGGCCAGTTCAAACCGACAGCGTCGTGGATCCACGCGGCGATTGACAACAAGGGAGTCGTGCTCGTGCACTGCCAAGCTGGCATCAGCCGGAGCGCTAGCATCATCATGGCTTATCTGATGCTGCACCGAAGCATGAGCTTGCGCGAAGCTTTTTTGCAGACGAAGGCGTGCAAGAACAACGTCCAGCCGAACGTTTATTTCTTCCGAGCACTGCAGAGGCTCGACCGCGAGCTCGGCACGCCGGAAAAAGACGCCTTTTCGCTCTCCGAGTTTTACCTGGACGTTCTCGTCTCGATGGGCTTCGATTCGGAGAAGGCGGAAAAGCAGCTGCGCCTCGCAGACGGCGACTTCGACATTGCTTTGGGGGGCTGCCTGATGTAATCGGCAAGGGTAGCACCCCATTCTGATAGCAGACCAGTCCGACTGGATGTCTGGGCGCCCCAACTCTGGATATCAAGACGGCCGAGCATCGCAATGCGGTCCTGGGAACGAAACCTTCCAAACTGAAAGTTTCTGCACGCTGGTCTCCTGAGAGGGGACGACACCACACGCGCAACAAGCCGAATGGTTGCCGGTGAGGGTCCTGAGGGTCCTTTCACGGCGGAGTGCGGCAACGTTCGGTTGATGTTTGTTTCCGGCCAGCCCGCTACAATGCGAGCCAGTCGGGGTAGGCAAGCTCAAATACCAGACGCCCAAATGGTTGCCCCTATCTTGCGACAACGACGGGACACGTCTCGTGTGCTTGCCCGACGGAGCTGTTTCTGACACCTGGGGGCTAGTCTCTCTCCAAAGAAAGGGTGGGCGTGCCCGTTAGTTCCCCCTTCTACGGCCATTGTTGATCTCAATTCATGAGTGTTGCGTTAGGTACGTGCCCGTCGATACGTGAGCAAGAAGAAGACCGTCATCACGAAAGACATTGAGATCTGGGAGTTTCAATAGCGCTCTCTCCAACGAAACCAGAAGAGGCTGACGCACAGCAAACCGGAGACCGTGTACATTGTAAACCTCTAGACACTCTAGAACAGGAGTCGATAAACAATGGACTCAGCTCCGATTGCTTGTGGAAGTACAAAATGAATGGGGGATCACACCAGGGGGTTTGACGCGCAGTGAACGAGTGACAGATGGAGGTCTGCGAACGACCGAGCTACCGATGCTTGGGTGCGTGCTAGAAGACAGGCTGACCAAACCAGGCTTCCAGGGGATTTGTTCAAGGTGTTGAGCAAAAGCACACGACACGATATGGGAGGGAGGACATTCCACATAAATCAGGAAGCGAAAGAGAAACACAACGCCAGCACCCGGCTGACGGAAACACAAGCGAATGGGGAATGGCGTCGGGAAAGCGTTCGACGTCAAGGTCGTCGCACTCAGCGGCGACGGCGCCGTGAACGCGGAAGTGCTGGAGTTCGGCCAACGACCGAGCTACCGTGACTTGGTGCGCGAGATAGAAGACCGGTTTGCCGACAAGTACTCGGGCTTCCAAAGGCGCTTTGACATGCTGAAGGTGCTCAGCGAAAGTGGCAGCTGGGTCTCCATGCGCGACACCGCCGGCCTCCGAACCGGGCAGACGGTCCGCGCGATGCAGCCGGGGGAGAGGGATGAGGACTACGAGCTGCCCGTGAAGGTCAAGGCGAGGCTCGTGTTCAAAGCGTTCGACACCCGCGACAAAGGGTACGTCGACGGCGCCGACGTCCGGACCGCTCTGCGCGGCGCGCACCTCCGCGTCTCGATGAGCTCGCTGCACATGTGGTTCCGCGAAGCGGATCAGCGCAGCACCGGCAGAATCACCTGGCAGTTGTGGTCAGACTTCGCGGCGAAGTATCCGGCCATCATCAACATCCTGCATGCCAAGTTGCTCAACGTGACGCACCACGTCTCATTCGAAAGACATTTGCCCCATTACATGGTAAGCACGGCGGCTACAAGGCATCGGTCTGGGCAAGATAGCATCGACCGCGTCGCATTCAACAACGCAACGCACGGTCGCTTGTCGCCGACAGCCTCCTTTGCTGACGAGTCGTGGTCCCGCACATCTCCTCAACGAGCCTTCACCCCGCCGTTCGACCACGGGTTTGCAGTACAACGAAGATCGACGGCCGACCTCGCATTTGGGTATCCTCCGAAGCCGATGTCCCCACAGCTCTCGCCGCGCAGCCAGCAGCAGCAGCAGCAGCAGCAGCACCACGGGGGGCAGCAGAGTCCGTGGTACCCGCCGGCGGGGGCGCGGGGGCCTGCGATCCGCCCGAGCGCGCACCGGCTGCCGCTCTCGCAGACGGCGCCGCCCGCGGCGGGCCGGTGGCGCGGTGAGCCCGGCGCACCGCGGCCGCCGCAGGTCTCCTTCGCGGCCGGCCCCGCCACCGCGTGGCACTCCGACGACGAACCGCCCGTCGCGCACCCGCTCCTCCGGCGGTCGCACCCGCCGAGCTCGCCGTCCTCGATGCGTGGAACGCATCCGCAGCACGCGAATTACCCGCGTTTCCAACGACTGAACCACTTTTCGAACCCCGGCCAAGTGCCGCCGGGCCACAGGGCCTTCCAAAACCACGCCCAGATGGTTTATTAGTCCGTGGCACACCACGAACCACGAAAAAAATTGTCCGCCTCGCATGAAAACGCTTTTTCCACGAGACAGAGAGAGCTCAAAATACACAGTGTATCGCGAGGGTTTTGTGAAAACCTGGTGGGCGTTTTGCGCCGCACTGCAGCGCAATGCTGCGTCTGGCGCCTGACGCCGCGGTGGTAGCTGTCGGCACTCAAGCTTCCCGCGTTACTGCAGGTCGATAGTGTTGGAGCCAGGGCTTACGCTCCGTTTTCGGTCTCAGAGAAAATACGTGTGGTCCACATGTGGACGCTCAAGGTTAGAGGGAAAAAAAACCTTTCCCCCTTTGTGCGGCGCGCAAAAAAAATGTGTCACTACTAACTTGGCGACACGTGGCTGTGCGGCCTTGGCGACTTGCGGCCTAGACACACCCTCAACCTGTGGCAAGCACATGTGGGAAAAAATAAATCAAAATCCACATGTGGTACCTGTGGATCCACACGTGGGGGAAAGAAAATCCAAAAAATTTAACGTGTGGAAATCCACACGTTCCACACGTGGAGCGTAAGCCCTGGTTGGAGCTGCTTGCCGGACCGTCACAGGCAGCCTGGCAAAAAAGCCGAGAGAAGCAGTCGTCCAACATGACTCTGGCACCGCAGAGCTGAATTTTCGAACGATCGCACTAGCAGCTACGAACCAAAAGGGCTAATAGTGTGATAGACCACCGGACGAAGTGGGAACGATATGCATGCCGAAAATACCGCGCGCAGGGCGCGGTAATCTTCGATTACTGACGCCGCAGGCGCCGCAGTTTTGGAGCAAGACTGACCACCCACGAAGATAGTTTGTCCTGCCAATGACAAATATCTTCCCAGCTGCACACCCTAGAGTGTGTCGTGTCCAGCCACCCCCTGCCAAATACAGGTTTGCGGGCTGCTGGCGTCAAACAATTAAACAACACGCTGGCAGCGGCCAGTACCAGTTCCTCTCCGGGTTGCAAGACCCCACACCCGTGTGCCTGTGTCTTGGGTTCGATGGAGAGAAACCAGAATATTTTTTTGTGAACTACGACGTAGTCTACGTTGTAGTATACAAAGACTTCTCGAGAAGCTTTTTGTTCACAAAGCAAGACGTCAGCGAAAGTGTATACTGCCCACGGGACCGGATACACGCCAAACCTGTGCAAAAGCATTCGCTAGCGCAAACAAACGACCAGACCTCTCCATCGACCCTCTGTGATTCGAAATGTATTTCCCGAAGATAACCATGCAACTTTGGACTTCTTTTGTACTGCCAGAAGTCTTGCCAAAAAGTATCCGTTTTTTTTTTTTTTTCGTGTGAACAGCTGTAAACCCGTGAAATGAATTCGTGTGAATTTACCCACTGCACAAGCAGGATGCAAACGCCCTACTTCTCTTTTTCTCCCGCACGAACAGTTTGGAAACGCCCGTTGCCCAAGTCTGCTGTCTCCTCCGCTTCTGTGAAGAAGCGGAGGAGACGTAGTAAGGAAAAGTAGAATTCTGCCGTATTCGGCCACCTCCCGGAAACAGCAGTCCCGACGAACGTCAACCTGTGCATCAAGCTCTCCTCCCCTGAAGAAGCGAGAAGCCACACGGTGAAGTCAAGCCTCAGAAGCTGGAGTTGGTGAGGATGTGCCCGAGACACAAGGATATCGCACTTCTAGCTCCAGCTTCTGAGGGGACTCCACGGTGCAGCAAAAGAAAGCTTGCCAAGCGGCGTTTCATTGCATTGCTTCCAGACAACACCGGGCGGGATCATGTCTATCTTGAGTGAGGAGACCGGAAACTCCGGAAAGATGGTTCCTGTACTCTAACTTGTCTCTCTCTCTCTCTCTCTGGATCTTGCCACACGCAAAACACTGTTCCCTGCTTCACCTCTCCATCGCTTCCGCCGGCGAGCCCCACCGCAACGCTACCAACTGGAAGCAGAGGCGAGCACTGCCCAAGGCCGGTGTTGCTCGATAACGTCAGAAGCACCGACCCCAGCCTGTACACCTGAGCCGCGAATATATCTGCCAGCGACTGATCACAGCTAGTTGGCGAAGGCGTTGCAGCGGACGTCTGCAGAACTCAAGAGGGAAGCGCTCACAGATTGCACACAACGCACGGCAAGAAGACTTGATGGTAGACAGTGTCCTGTCTAAACACTTAAGTGAGACATCCCCCCCCCCAGGCATCTTGTTAAGAACCATCCATCCATCCATCGGCCGGCTGACCCCCCCCCCCCCCCCTCAGGCTATTTTCACTGTGGAGGGGGGAGACGCTACCTGTCACACTCTAAGGTGGTCACCACGGTGGGCAGTCAGAAAAAAAAAATTTTTTTTTGCCCCAAATACCCCAAATACCACACTTTGGAAAATTTTTGTGGGCCCACTTTTGGCAGGGAATTTTGACCATTTCACCTTAGAGAATTTGACCACCCAGCCTCCAAGGCAACTGCACTGTAGAGGGGGGGGGGGGGGGGTCTGGTTTATCCGGCCATCCGGCCAAAGTGGCTGATCCTTAACAAGAGCGCTGCCCCCCCCCCCCCCCCAATAATTCGACGAAAATATCGGGGCAGGCAGATACAAAAAAAAACCCCCCAACAATGGGACGCGCGTGGCTCGTCGCCGCCGCCGCAACCCTCGCTGCAGGGCTGGCGGCGGACGCCGGCGAGTTCGTGGCCATCGACGGGTTCCGCGACTACGAGCACTTCGCCGGGGAGGGTGAACCGGCGGAGGCCGGGGCGCCGCTCTCGCTGACGGTCGTGTGCGAGCGGTCCGGCGCCGCGGCGGTGGCGGCCGCCGCGCGCGCCGTGTCGGACCCCGGCGGCGCGTCGTACGGCCGGTACTGGACCCTCGGCGAGGCGGCGGAGGCCATGCGCCCGTCGGCGGCCTGCGTCGCGTCGGTCGAGGCGTGGGCGGGACCTGCCGCGGCCCGGCTCCCCGACGGCTCGAGCTGGCGCCTGGCGCTGCCCGCCCGCGCCGCGGAGCGGCTCTTCCGCACGCAGTTCGCGCGCTTCGCGGCGGGCCCCGCCGCCGCCGCGCCCTTCCACCGCGCCACGACCCCCGTCACCGTCCCCCGCTGCGTCACCGGCGTCCTCGGCGCCCACGGCCTCCCGCCCCACCTCTTCAAGCAGGCCCCCCGCCGCCGCCCCGCCGCTTCGCTGCAAGACGCGTCCGTCGACCCGTCGTTCCTCCAGCAGTTCTACTCCGTCACCGGGCAGCCGGCAGGGCTCGCCAACCAAAGCAGGGCCCTCGTCGAAATCGGCGGGGCGCAGATCGACCAAGCAGACGTGACGCGGTTCTTCTCGCAGCTGGTCCCGACTTCGAAGCCGGGCGACGACGTAGTGGCCCGGTACCAGGGGCTGCCGTACGTCCCCGGCAACGGGTCGATCTCGCAGAGCGAGATCGAGTACCTGATGGGCGTCGCGCCGGGCGTCGCGACCGAAATGTGGCTGTACCCGTCGGACGGCGGCTTCTGCAGCTCGCTGCTGGCGTGGCTGGCCGACGCGAACAACGCGAGCAAGAGCGGCAACGTCTCCGTTTTCGCCCTGACGGGCGGCTGGCAGGGCGACCCGAGCCTCGTCGGCTGCACGGCGGCGCTCATGGAGCGAGTCGACGAAGACCTCTCGAAGCTCGCCTCGCGCGGAATTACGGTGGTCGCCGCCTCTGGCGACGATGGTTCCGGCGCGCAAGTGAGCGGTTGCGCCGCGGGGTCGTCCGGCTACTGGGACGGTAGTGCCACGACCGTCACCATCGGCTCAACGGCGTACGCGTGCTGCCAGCTGTGCGCCACGAATGCAGTCTGCACGCACTGGACGATGAACACGTCTTATTCCAACGATTCCACGCCGTCGGTGGAGTGCATGCTTTTCGAGGGGAACGTCACGGAGAAGGCGGCGCCCGCCGGCGTCCCGTGGTTCCCGGTCTCCGGGAAGGCGCCCGCGATGGCCATGTACGCGGCCTGGCCGGCCACGTCTGAATTCGTGACGGCGGTCGGCGCGACGTCGATCGAAGGAAGCTCCGAAGTCGCGTCGTCGAGCTTCGGCAGCGGCGGCGGCTTCGCTCCGAAGGAGCTCAACGCTACGCGGCCGCAGTGGCAGGTCTCCGCCGTCCGCACGTACTTCTCGCTGGGGTTCCCGCTCCCGCCGCAGGGGACGTACCCCGCGCTCACCCGCGGGATACCGGATCTCGCTTTGGCCGGGAACAACTACCTTTTTGTATCGGATTCGACCACGCTCTCCACGTCGGGCACTGCGGTGGCCGCCGCCGTCTTCGCGTCGATGGTCAGCTTCCTGAACGACCTCCGTCTGCAGCGGGGCAAGCCCGTGCTCGGCTTCTTGAACCCCTCGCTTTACAATCACACTTCGGCTTTCACCGACATCACGCTCGGCGACAATCGGCGCGACTCCTTCGGCAACCTGCTGCCTATCGGCTGGCTTGCAGCACCAGGCTGGGATCCCGTAACTGGTCTGGGCTCGCCCATATTCTCGGAGCTGGCGAAAAGCCTGACCTGAAACAGCCTTGTGCTCGCCTCGGCGCATGCGACGTGCACGTGCGGTCCACTCCACACTGCGCTCCGGTATCTGCCGGGCTTGCGGCTTTGGGGCCGACACATGCCCAAAGCTCAATCCCTCGTCGCCCCAGTAGAGGGGACATGCGCGCAGAAGCTGAAGCACGACAAGAAGCAGGGAAACATTCTTGCTGAAGCATTTTCTGTGTTTCGAGCACTTAGAGGAGTGCCACGAGAGTAAGTCCGCAAGGCAACACACGCTCGTACCTAAACCTGCTTTCAACGAGCGGGGGAGTCTGCTGAAAGAAAGAAACAGAGGACACGGCCGTGGCCCGATACTAAAGTAGGACCCGAAGTGTCCACGCTTCCAGTTGGCCCGAAAGAACTTTGTTTCAACAAAAAAGATTGCCAACGTGGCAAATGTGCAATACTTCGCAACGAGCCTGTGTGTTCTCCTTTCCAGCTCGCTTGTGGTTTGCCATGCTTCGCTCCCACACAATCCGCTTTCCGCCTTTTCCTGCTCGAGTTTCACTCATGGAGGTCGTGATGTGCCGTAGACTTGCGAACCGCGTAGCTTTCTAAGCCGGCCCATCCCCTCCTGATAGACCGTGGTGTATCAGGGTACTCTGTAATAGACAGCTCGAGGCAATGCAGCTCCAGGGAATAAGGATCGACCTGATAGACCGTGTTGCACTGTAACACAGCGGCAGGTATTTCGATGCTATAGGCCGGCCGATAATTGGGATCATTTGAGCACACTCGGCAACAAGTTCGGCACCCGAAGCCAAGCATCGTCTCTCAGCTGCGCAATGCTGGTGACTGCTGCACGCCTTCGGAAGCTTCAAGCTGTCCACATGTCTCCACCCGCATCGCTGCGACCTTTTAGCTGTGCGCGAGTCGTGTCCCGCGAGGGTACGGGTGTGCCACGTCAAAAACAGGTCCGAAGCACCGCCACCAACCTGCACTCTTTTCAGATGGGGGCCGGAACGCGAAAAAAGAAATGAACCCGAGCCGCCGCGCTGTTCGGGACTTCCTCGTCTGCACCGATGCCAGCCTTTTGCCCGCGGCCGACGCGGCCGGCTGCGCGGAGCTTTCGCTGGAAGTGCTGCGGGCGTTCGGTTCCTCCGTGAGCATCCCGGAGAAGATAGCCACCGTCGACCGGTTGATAACGGCCATCGAGGTCCCGTCGGCATCCCGCGGAGCCAGCCGAGCCTGTCGGATCGGGCTTGCTGCAGGCGTCGTTTTGGGGTACAAAGTCATATTCCGTGCGCTGCTGGCGCACCACAGTCCCGCGTTGAACCGGAGGCTGATTCGGCTGCTGCACACTGCGTTCGCAGCTTGCAGCTTGGAGACTTCGTCGCACTCGGCTGCCGAAGGCACCTCGCACCCCGATTCCGACGTGCCGTGGCTGTGGGTTGTTTGGAACGAGAAATGGGAAATGTTTGCTTGGCTCATGACGTACTACGTTCTCACGCTATGCGCGGACCCAGCTTGGGGCGATGACGAAGGGAAACCGCGTGAAGGAGACGTCTCGGCCGAGACCGACGATTCGCTGAGGGCCTGCGTGTTAGCCCTGGTGTCGGCTTCGCTCTACCCTGTTGCTATCCAAGGTGAAGACCACCCTTCGGTGGATGGCGCGGGCGATGGGGATGCGAGTGCGGTGAAGAGGCAGACAGCTGTCGAGCGGAATGCGAGGTTCGTGGAAGTGAGCAAGGGCCGCCCGCTGAGAACGAACAACGCGAGCTTCGCGCAGCTAGCTGTCGAACACTGCGTCGGGTGCTGCATGACCCTCACCGTCGCGTCGCACACACTCAGCGAAACCCGGCTGCAGACGCTGGTGTCGACGAAGAACATCTTATCCCCGCGGCTGCCTCCTCTCCCCTCGGCCCTCTCCGCAGGCGACCTCCTGCGCAACCTCAAGTCGGCACTGGAAACCGCGCTCCCGTCGGTTGGCGCTCCACCGGACGGAGGGCGTCTCAACCTGAGCAATTTGTCGCACGTGTTCTCGTCGTCCAAAGGCTTCGGCGACCTGCCCCTCTTTTTGCCGGCGGCGCAGGACCCGCGCCCGAAAGCGGCATCGGCCGTCAAGAAATGCCAGGCCGGCTTCGAAGTGACCGTGCGCGAGGTCTTCGCGGTGCTGTGCGAAAAGACAGACGGGTCCACGCTCAGCGGCGAAGACGGAGCTGCCGCGCCCTGGGAAGGCGCCGCGGGCGGCAGCGAGCCGTGCGCGGCCGTGGCGCTGGCGCAAGTGTTGCTCGGGTGTTTCCCCGAGGTGCGGTACTTCGCGGGGCAACTTGAGACGTGGCTGCTGTCGCTGGAGTGCGGCGGGTACGCACCGGCACTTCACAGCCAGATGCCTTCGGCTGCGCACCACGTAACCGAGCTTTTTGCCGTGTGCCCCTGGATCCCTCTAGGCCTCGAACTCCTGCAAGGACACCCTTCCTTATCCGCCGTGTTCACACCGTACCTCCCCGCCATCATCTGCTCCGTATCCATCCCCTTCCCACGGTCACCCGAACCCATCGCACGCAGTCTTCTTGTCGACACGTTCGCGCTCATCGCGCCCGAAGTCTTGCCCATGCCGATCTCTCTCTCGCTTCTCACCATATCCCGCGGAGCCATCACGCGGCAGCAGTGGATCAAGCCTCTTCTCACCGTCGCGTACTACCTCCTCGGCACGTACGCGGACAAGCAGCACGAGATGGACGACACCGATTTTCTGCTGTTTTTGCAGAACGAAGCCGAGCTGCGCGCCCTTATCGACAAGCATCCGCAGTCGTTCTGGGACTTGAGCGAGCTGCTTCTGCAGCCGGAAGCGAGGGACATCGCCATTGTGATCGACGACGATTGATCGGTCGTCCGCTATCTTGCAGCGAACACCGAGACTTTTCAACCACTGGAGCCTTTGAGAGTAAAGGCTTCCGGGGGGGGCCCTGAGGGGTCGCCGTGAACTTCTTCTCCCGTCCATGAATATTGAACAGGAGACAGCCTCATCACAGCCTTGGCGCGGGAAAGCGTGGCAAGTTCGGGGGCAACACGAGACGATGCCGAACCACTTCATCATCTCTTCCGCTTCGGTCGCTTATTTGAAAATAATAGGTGCCACCAGAGCGTCGGACAGGAACTGGGGGAGCAGCCTTCCGGTCCATCTTATTACGAACTCGTTTTCTTTAGAACGGGGGGGGGGCCACTTGCCGTCCCACCTACCCTGCGTTCCCGTCTGGGGGGCGTCAGTGCTAGCATACGAGAACAGGTCAGGGAAACCGGCATTCGTACTTTTCTTGCTCCTCATTTGCGTCGGCCAGATTGATCACGTGGTGAGGCAGGTTGCCGAGACAAATGCCTGCCTTTAGCTCTAAGCGGCCGTGACAGAACCGCCAACCAGGAGCGGCCATGCCCCACCACTAAAAAGTCACCGAGAAGGAACACTCACTCTGTCAATCCTTGAGATCGTGCTACCAACATTTCCCGGGCTGAAGCCGAATGAAGCCGCATACTTCACGCCCACGGAAGCCATGCAAAAAATGGAACGGTCCCCTCCAAGATTGGGAGGGATTCACAGCCTGTGGGTGCCACGTGCGCCGATACAATCTTGCAAGTCACTGCGAAGGCTAGAAAGACGTGCGAGCCGGTCTCCGTGGGCCGATTACAGTAGATCAACCACAGAGGGAAGTCGATCAACTGGCTTGCACTATCACAAAGAAACGCTACCTTTTTATAAGGGCAAGCGCACGCTTACCTGTCGGCGATTGCACACGCATCCTTCGCTCTACAATGCCGCAATGCAGACACAGGAAAACTGCTGGAGGCAAGTCAAACGCAACACAGGGAAATTCGGTAAAAAAAACAAAGCGTCAAGATGAAGTTGAACATTGCTTTCCCCGAGGCTGGTACCATGAAGACCTACGAGCTGGACGACGACAAGGCGGTTCAGAGGCTTGTTGACAAGCGTGTGTCGCAGGTATGTGACTTTCGTATCTCGGGAGGTGTGATCCGAGAATTTGCGTCCGTACGTGTGTGTTTGTTGTTGAAACCATGGCGTCCTCTCTCTCTCTCTCACTAGTATCACAAAATGAGGGTATTGTCAGGACTCAAGGCGCCGCGAGCTTCTCAGCAGCAGTGGTTTTGAATGCAGTTGCGCTGAGCACAATCGTTACAAAACAGGAGTTCGACGGCGACATCCTCGGTGAGAAGTACGAAGGCTACGTCTTCGCCATCACCGGTGGATCCGACAAGCAGGGTTTCCCGATGAAGCAGGGTGTCCTGATGAACAGCCGTGTCAAGTTGCTTCTTGACCGTGGTGCGATCGGCTACCAGGCGTGGAGGGGCCGTCAGGGTGAGAGGAACAGGAAGTCCGTGCGTGGGTGCATCATCGGTAGCGACATCTCCGTGTTGAACTTGATCATCCGCAAGAAGGGTAAGGAGGAGCTCGAGGGTGTCACGGACACGCAGGTGCCCAGAAGGTTGGGACCCAAGAGAGCTTCGCACATCAAGAAGCTCTTCGACCTTGGCGCTGAGGACGACGTGCGCAAGTACGTCATCCGCCGTGAAGTCAAGGGTCACTCCAAGGCCCCGAAGATCCAGCGTCTCGTGACCCCCGTCACCCGCCAGAGGAGGAGGAGGAGGAAGGCTCTGATGAAGTCCCGCCGGGACGGAACCAAGGAAGCCCGTGAGGCCTACTACATCGCAGTCCAGCGCCGCCAGCAAATCGCGTCGCTCCGCAAGAAGGCCAGGGAGAGCCGTGTCTTGGCCGTTGCCCAGAAGAAGGCCCTCAAGGCCAACAAGTAAGCGCGACACTCGCGTCTGACACGTTCTTTGTTCTGATTTACCGTTCAGCAGTTTCTTTTCTTCTCGTTTTGCAGTATTTTTCACACCCAATGTTCCCCAGCTGGCTTGTCACCGACCGTTACCGTTTCAAGTCGAAAGATTGTCGAGTGACTAAGCTTCATCACAAACCGCGTATCCACTGACATACCAAACTGCTTCTGCGCAGTCTGCGTGTCAGAGAAAAAGGGGGATGCGGCGGGTTTTCTTTTCTTCAAATTGAAAAAAATTGAAAAAGCCTGAACCCTAGCATTTTCCTTTCGCGTGCTTGGTTGTTGAGAAGTGACGCGTGATTGATGCTGTTGTTGTAGAAGGGATCCATTGATATTGCATGCCGGTGCGTAGGCAAGCGGTTACCGGGTCAAATGTCGAAGGGTTAGCAGCTTACCAGAAACCGTGGATGTCGGAGAGACGTTCGCTCTGGGGCAATAGCGTAACGGTCCACTGCAACATGCAAAGTGTGTGCAGCCGGGTTACTACTGTGCCACATCCCCATGGTCTGTCCTCTTGCTGACGGTATCTTGATGCTAGACGATCCAGGATGTCGGAGTAAGAAAAGAAAGAAACAGGAAAGCCGCCCCCTGAGGACGGATGTCGTAAGCGAGGACGTAGCAATCGTTGCAGAGGTGGGTAACGTTAGGATAGTGATGTTCGACGCAAGTTACTTGGAGCACGACCAGCACGACCAGCTCGGTGTTTCCTTGGTAAGTCAGCAACGTGAATTGGAACTGCTTGTCCAAGTCCATGTCGGAGCAAAAATAGTTTACACATATCCCCGCTTTAGGCTACCCGGCGCACAACCACTCGGGCCCGATCGTAGGGTGCCAAATCTATCAGAACGATGCCAAGCATCGCAAGCACTGAGAGTGGCTGCGGACCCTCCCGACAGGATGACAGAGGAATCCTGGTAGGTGTCCGTTATGCCTAGCGGAATTCCGTCCATGAATCGCAAGACGGACACCGCGTCGAAGTATGAAATTCCCCGAAGCAATCACGGAGGCGAGCAGAGCCCTCATCCAATCTCGCAAACAGGAGGGCGAGTGGCCTGGGGGTGTGGGGGGAAGGGAGGGCGGGTTGCTTGTGCCCAGGAAGGGCGAACAGAATGTCCGCGGCCGGGGACGGCTCGTCGCCGGCCGCAAAGAAGGCGGCGAAGCCCGCGTCACCGAAGGCGGCGAAGAAGGCCGGCAAGAAGCCGGCGGCGAAGCGCGCGGCGCCCGACAGCCCGGGCGATGACGCGCTGCAGCTGACGAAGAAGGCCAGCAGCAAGAGGAGGCTCTCCCCGCGCCCGTCGGACCCGGCCAACAACCCGTCGTCCCCCGCATCCCCCGGCGACGACGCGCTGCAGCTGACGAAGAAGGCCAGCAGCAAGCGGCGGCTCACCCCGCGCCCGTCGGACCCTTCGTCCCCCGAGACGCCCGGCGACGCCTCCCTCCAGCTCACCCGAAAGGCGAGCAGCAAGCGCAAGCTTACCCCGAAACCCGACGCCGAACCCACATCGCCGCGCACCCCCGCCGGCGCCGACACGACGCTGCAGCTCACGAGGAAGTCCAGCAGCAAGAGGAGGCTGTCTCCGAAGCCCGGCGAGCGCGAGAAGCAGCAGCAGCAGGCCCTAGTCGTCGAAGAACGGCCGTGGCGCGCCAAAAGCGGCGTGTTCGGCTCCCGCAAAGCGGCCGTCGTCGGCTGCAGCTACGTCAACACGCTCGAGGAGATCCCGGCCCGCGGCAAGGCCGTCGACGCGGTGGAGGCCTGCCTGAAGTCGGTCGGCTTCCAGTGCGAGCTGCTCTCCCTCCGCGACGACACCGCCGAAGTCATGCCGACGAAGGACAACGTCGAGGCGGCCCTGTTCTGGCTGGGCTCCGACGTGCGCCCCGGCGAAGTCGCGTTTTTTTCCTTCGCCGGCCACTCCTGCGAGGTGCCCGCCGAAGGCAGCGGCGCGCGGACCGAGCACGGGCTCTCGCCGTGCGACTTCAGGGACCGCGGGTCGGTCTTCGAGCGCGACGTGGCCGAGCTCTGGCTCAAGCGCCTGCCGCCCGACAGCTTCGCGGTCCTCCTCTGCGACAGCCGCGCCGGCGGGTCGCCGCTGGACCTGCCGTACGCCATGTCCGCGCCTCCCGGCGGCGAAGGGCCGGTCGCGGTGCGGGAGAACCCGCTGGCCACGGCCCTCCCGCTCGTCGACGTCACCGTCGTCTGCGCCCAAGGAGCCCACCCGGGGCCGGCGGCCCGCACGCTGACCGACTGCTTCTGTGAGACCCTCGGCGAGTTCGGCTTGCGGCTGACCTACCGCGAGCTGGTGGCCGCGCTCGACGCGAAGATGAGGCCCCCGAAAGAAGGGGCGGGTCAGACGGCCTGTGTGCTCACCTCCCGCCGGAAGGAGCCAGACCAGGTGTTCTGCTTCGGCGCCGTGACGGAGGAGGACTACCGCCGCCACCGGCACACGCAGCGGATATCGGTCGACGAGGCAGTCAGCACCGCGTTCCGCGACTCTGCGTACGCGGGGCGGCACGTTTCCGAGACGCTGAACAGGAGCCAGCGGCAGGCGCACGGCGAGATCCGCGAATCGCTCGACGCCGGCCTTCAGAAAATTGCCGAGGAAATCCGCGGCCTGGGACAGAGCTCGGAGAAGCAAGCTGAAGCCCGCAGGCACGACCAAACGAGGGCCGAGCAGCTCTGGGAAAAGGAGCAGGCGGACCGGAAGCAGGCCGCCGAATCGTGGCTGGGCCTCATGCGCAAGCTGGTGGAGACCGACGACAAGTTGTACAGCACCCGCGGCGAAGAAACCGCAGTGTGGTCCCGCCGGCAGCTGGTGACCCGGCAGCTCGTCGAAGAAGAAGAGGCGAAGCTCCGCCACGAGCGGCTGTCCCTGGTCCAGAAGGCCCACCGGCAGCGCGCCTCTGCGGGGGACCGGTGGACGAAGACGGTCGCCCTCCTCGCGTCCGCGTCCCAAACCGTCGCGTCCCCCCGCCGGGCCGCGGAGGAGGCGGCGGGGCCCGCGGAGAGCGAAGGCGACGTGCTGCTGCGGAAGCTCGCCGCGGACCGGAGGGAGGCCGTCGTCCTGCAAAAAAAGGCGACGGCGGCGAAGCTGGCGTACCTCCCGGAGCTCGACCCCCGCGTCGCGGCGGCGGTGCATGGCGCCGGCGCCTCGCAGTACATCGACAACGTGCGCGAAGCGGAACTCGACGTGTACAGCTTCAGCACGATGACGGCCGCCGACTTCCACTCGATCGGCGTCACCGAAATCGGCCTACGCATCAAGCTCGCCGCCGAGGCGGCGCGGTTCAAACAGTACGCAACCGCTCTTCGCCCGACGCCGAACCCGATCTACCGAAACTAACGGCGACGCCCCGCACCAACAGCAAGCGGCAAAACAAACCGATCTTTGCGTTCGTGAGCCGGTCCGTCCCTATCTCTTGAAACTGCATCGAAGTGCCTGCCGCTGTTTATCACAGTGAAGCACGGTCCACCACGGTCTATCAGGTCCAATCCCTACAGCCCGATCTCTAGGCCCTAGAGCTGCATCGAACTGCCTGGTGCTGTATTCTTCGGTCTATCACGGTCTATCAAGAGGGGATGGACAGGTTCAGTTCGACCAGGTTCTTTTTGCAAGAACATGGCGGCAATCCTACTGCCAGCACCGCTCAAAAAGAAGGATTCGAAGCGTTTTGGGGGTCAACGAAAGGGGAGATGGCCGCTTCAGCGTTGACACACTCCGTGTGCAGTTGAACGTGCTTCAGATTCTTGCATTGTACCCAAAAGCCGGCGACGACGGTGTGGAAGCGTCCCTTCTTTCCCGCCTGACCATAAAAGAGGATAAGAAGGGAATGCTGCCCAGTCGGCAAACATACGTGTCGCCGAGGAGCAGGTACAGAAAAAGCTGGCGGCCACAATAGAAAACCAATCAACGCAAAACGTCTACAATCCAAGTTTAGAAACTCTTAGCTATGCTCTGTCAGGGGTTCCGCCACAGGAGTCGCCGAATCGTTCATGAGGCATGCTTCACGTGTGATTCTCCGGACGAGAGCGAACCACCTGATAATTCGATACGTGGCTTCATGCAATCAAATAGCTTAATACGTGATAGACAACCGTGTACTCAATGTTGACTCCCTGCGGAATGGTTCTGGTTTGTATGCATGCGCGCCTCTTTCCCTCCTTCTTTCATGCACCCGCAGTGAACAAACGCGAAAAACGCACCGAGGACGCAAACCGAAAGAAGCCTGTGAGGCAGGGAGTGGAGACGAGGTGATGCAAGACGAAGGGGAAGCGCGAAGCGACCAGCCCGGACGGACCAACAAGACGCAAGAGCCAGGCGACCAAGAGAAGGAGCGGGACGCGACCCAGAGACCCGGGCTAAGTAGCCTGGAACTAGTGTGATGGACCTTTCTTCGGAAGGGCTCACGCACTCAAAGTTCGACTTATACGTACCGAGGACCCCGTTAGCGGTCGTACAAATCTGACACGGTCAGGGAGGGGCTTCTCCCAGCATATCCGTTTCCAGGGACGAACGGGCACCGACTCGCGAATCCTCGTTGGAATGCCCACCAAGCTCCGTTTGGACGGCAATGCAATGCCCCCATGGAAGTATCGAGAGGGAGATGCGTACAAAAATGACAGGAAAACATCACCGCTAGGCTGCGTCGTAGTAACAATTGATTTCAGACAACAGAAGGGGAACCAGCACATTGGATGCCAAAGCATACCATCTACTGCGTGTCTGGAATTGAACCAGGTAACGCTGTTGCTTCGGGTTCGGAAGAACCCACCGTCGGTACGAGTTCGCTCTTATCGCAAGGTTATGTCGTCCTGCAAGTAACCCCATTCAAGACACCGCTTGCTAAGTACGTTGCGCCTAGGAAATGCAGCCTTTTGTTGTTTTGAGAGAAAAGAAAGGCCCTCCGAAACGCCCCGAAACTGAGAAAACAGCAGGCCCCCAGGGGAGCAAGAACGTGGGGGCGAGGGAGTCGTGGCTGTTTTCCCGTCGGGGACATGGGCCGCGTGCTGACCCGGGTGAAGGAGCGACTTCGCCACAGCAGGCGGATCCAGCAGGCGGGGGTGGGGCAGGTGTACGAGCCGGTGGCGGCGCTGGCGGTGGGGCACCAGGAGTATGCGAGCGCGGGTGGAGGGGATGGGCAGTTCGTCATGAGTGATGCCATGCGGGATGCCCTCGCGAAAGTAGACCTCAACGAGGCGAGGCGCAGGTCGGCCGCCGAAGCGTTGGCAGCCGCCGACGCTGACAGTGCAGCGGAGCAAGAGATTGAAAAGCTGGAAGAAGGCATCCGGAAGCAGCGATACAACGCGAGCGCCCCACTGGCCTTAGACTGGCGCGCGGTGCCTTGGCTGAGCATTGTTCAGCAGCTCCTTACCGATACGTCGAAGCGCATCACGTTCTTCGACCCGAGCCACGACTGGGCACACGCGTCCGTCCACAACTCGATCTACGGATACCCGACTTTTCCTGAGCTCGCCAAAACCCGAGGCTGCCCGCACCCCGTCGCGATGTTGTTCCAACTCTGGGGGCGGGACAACTACATCAAGTACAACGGGCGCCCTGCGCAGCTGACAGCCCGCGTCGTTGCCCTCGCCTTCCGCATGGTCAAAGAACGCGCGCTCTCCACCACGTCCCGGTCGACCCTCCTGCTGGAGCTCAGGTCCGCGCAGGCGCTGTGGGCCAACGGGATCAAGTTCAGGGGGCTGAGCCCGATGGCGGCGTACCACTTCTTCGACCTGCTGGTCGTCCTCAACGAGGAGGAGCTGCTCGAGTCGCTTGTCCTGCCGAAGGGAACCGCCGACGCCGCGATCTGCGCCGCGCTGCAGCACGGCGCGGTGATGCGCCTGCAGCTGTCGTCCGGCGACGACGACGCGGCCGGTGCCGTGGCGGAGTTCGCGAAGAAGGTCCTCAGCGCCCCCGCCGCGCGGGATGACGGCGGCCACGTCCTGACGCAGGCTGAGCGCTTCTTCAGCTGCTTCCCCGTCGTCCTGCACCTGCTGCGTTCCCGGGGCCTGCGGTCTGCGAAACGCGTCGCGGCGAAGCTCGCGCTGACGCCAGACGACTTCAAGCCCGTATCAAGGGTCGTCTGGCAGGTGCTGACCGACTTCGCCTCCAACGAGTCTGTCCCCCTCGCGACCGCGTACGCGATCATCCACGAAATCCTCCCTTTCCACCCGAGAGACATGCCGCAGGCGAACCCAGAGGAGCTGCTGGAGGTTCTCATCGGCAAACACGCGAGGCTGCTGGCGGCCGGCCGCGACCCGGCCGCCGTCATCCGCGCGGCGTACGTCCTCCTCAAACAGGGCAACAACGCCGGGCTCCCGAAGTACCAGGACTTCATCCGCATCCCGCCGCCCCGCGGCGGGATGCGGGGCGTGATGCGGGTTGCGGCGGCCGCCGGGGACCCCGAAAAAGTGCGGAAGCTGTTCCAGTTTATGCTCTCGCACGGGTGCCGGCCCGACTTCGAGTCCGTCCACTGGCTCCTGACGGCCCACGCCGCCAAAAGCGCGGCGGAGCCTCACCGCGAGATGTACAAGCGGCTCGTGAAGTGGGTGTCGGTGACGCCCGAAATAGCTCCCGCCGATGCAACAGTCGTGCAGGGGTTCAAGCAGCTCGTTGCTTCGTCGTCCGGCGAAGTGTTCGACGCGTTCGAGTCAACCGTTTGCATCTTGGGATGGATCGACCGGGCGCTGGTGTCTGTTCTGGTCGAGAAGTTGGTGGTCCTGCTTGAAAACCCGATAGAAGCCTTCGTCGAGTTGACCATCTACGCCTCGAGCGCGCTGTTCACCTGCGCGTACCAAGCCCGGAACAAGCTGCCCCTGCGCATCGGGGCGCCGGAGGTTGTCTGCGGGGTTCTCGTTGCGCTCGAGTCCTTCGGGAAGGCCTTCCACCTCGGCATCATCGAGCCGCCGCTCGCCGACTGCCACGCCCAGTGGGGCGGCGGGGCGTACACCGTGCGCCGGACAAAGGCCGGCGGGACCGTGTTTTCGCCGGAGAATCCCAGGGGCGGCGCCGCCCTGGCGTACACGTCGCCACTGCCGGTAGCAGACGCGTGGCTGCTCGCCGGCCACGGCTTCTACGACGTGAAGCCGAAGGCGCTGATCGACGCGTCAGGCGCGGTCCCGGCGGCCAACCGGGATGCCGACAGCATCCTGCTGATCCATTGGAGCGCGCTGATGTGGTGCCGCGAGGCGGAGGCCCTGTTCGGCGCGGGCACCGCCGTGCGCGTCGTGCCCGCGCGGCAGCTGCACTGGTTCCTGACGAGCATGGCGGACGTCGTGAAGGAGCTGGTCGCGACCGAAAAGGTGGCGCAGGACCTGCGGGCCGTCGCGTGCGACAGCGAGTTCGGCCGCGGCGTGAAGCAAGCCGTCGACGACGCCCGCCAGTCGGCGGCGGAGCCCACCCGCCTCACCCGAAGGGCGCGCAACATCATCGAAAACCACGCGGCGTACCTCCCATACACCGAAGAACTGTCCCTCGTCGCCGACGCCACCACCCTCCGTGACCCCACTTCGAACGAGCCTTCCCACGCTTCGTTCGTGGACATCGCCGTGGCACTCTCCGAGCGCCACGGCTTGCCGGTCACGTGCATCGTCGACAGCCCTTCGGCGCGGCTGCAGCTGGAGGCGGAGCTGCGCGGCGTGCGGGGGGTGGCGCCCGAGTTCGTGTCGGTGCGGGGGTCGCCGGGGGAAGACGCGTCCGGCGTCGTCGGGGCGTGGGAGCGGCAGGCGGGGCGCGCGGCGGCGGCGTGCCGGGCCGCTGCGCGGCTCGTGCGGCGGGTCCCGGCGCTCGACGAGGTGATGATCAAAAAAGCGGCGACGACCGTCGGCCGGCAGGCCCCCGACAACGCGGCGGCGGACGAGGTGCTGAAGCACCAGCGCCGCGAGCGGGGGTACGTGTCCAGCATCTGCCGCCCGGCGCCGCCCTCCAGCCTGCTCCAGACCGCCCCGTGGCTTGTCGACTAAAGTGAGTCAGACAAAGGGCCCAGGTTGCTGGTGCTGGCATGCTGATGCTTCTCTCGACATGATCTTCTCGAGATGCTGGGGAAGGAACATCAGTTTCAGCTTTGCCAACGCAGGCATTCTTCCAACCCCTCATTCTTGCTTGGTGACCCCATTTTAACTTCTTGTGGCCACACCTTGTTTCGAACTGCAAACGTGAAGGGCAACTGTTCGACTCCAGGACGAGTGGGCGGGGGGTTACAAAGAATAATATTACGACCCTTGCGAGATGGGTTTCTCCTCGGGCCTTGCTTCCGCTTGTCATGCTCATCGTTACTCAATGTTGATGCTGCGCGGTTCGCAGTCAGCGATTTCTCAAGAAGTGTTTTCAGATCTGTTTCGGCTCTTTCCTAACTTCTACCCAGCGAAAGTAGCACTATGTAGCACTATCAAAGGACACCCGGGGGCGAGTTCCTCCTAAGGGTGGCATGGACGCCCGGTCTAAATCCACCCAGCGACGAGGTCCCAGCAGGCAGCCAATCGAGAATCTGAAAAAGCACCGAACAAGAACGCTATCCGCTCGGCTCCTCCGCTTGTCACGCTAAGTCGCCACGGGGCACAGTTCTGGTTTCTCAAAATGTGTTTTCCAATCCGTCTCGACTCTTCCCAGCTTCTCCGAGATCCAGCGAAAGTAGTGCTATAAAAGCTGAGGACATCAGGGTCCTGCGTTCGAAAACAAGCTAGCAGCGCACTCCCGAGCATGGATGCCCATGAGGACCGTCATTGACGCACGACATGGAATGCGACATCATCAGGTAAGGGTCGACAAGAACGCTATCCACATAGCGGAATTGCCCAGCAACAAGTCATTCATGATGCTTGCACAAAAAAAAGCAGCGACATGTGTGCAGGAGCGTTCGTGCTACACGTCCCTCTCTGTCAAAGCGGAAAAGCCAGTGAAGAGGTAACCCCGACAATCATGTACACACACAGGCAGAGCGGAGTGGGGCAAAAGGAAATACGGCTGCTCTGCGAGGAGCGGAAGAAGCGAAAGAACCCCGAGGAAACCAGGACTCCGGCGGGACGCAACAGGCACTGGAAGCCTCGCAAAGGGGACACTGGTCCACGCTCCCCCGGTTGCGGGGGTTTTTAACCGAGCGCTCGCCGGTCGGGCAAAAGTACAATGCCCGACGATGTCGAGCTTCAAGACATGGATGAGCTAAGCCAACTCGACCCCAACGACGGCAGCGAGTCACAAGGTGGATACCAGGTATGCAACGATTAAGCAGAAGTAGAACCGCCCACCTGCATTGAATTATTAAAAAACGCGTTTGTCTCAGCATAGCGGTCATCAAACAGAAGGTCAGCAGACGGTGATAACGTGGGCCCTTCCCCAGTTCATCCACTTGAAATCGTACTGTACCTCAGAAGCTGGAGTTAAATTCGCGGCGCCCGGTTCAAACTCGAAAAGCCGGTGCACACCCAAACCATGCAACAGCCCCGGGGTGCGGAGATAGGGTCAAGGCGTTTCTGCTGTCCGTATGTCTGACGAGAACTGCCAAGAAACAGGCAAGCAAGCACACGTTTTAGAGACTGACATCACTAGTGCAAGGGAATGTTGAGTGACCGCCATTGGGGAAACGAGCGTGGCCGAGGTCACCTTCCATCCATCCTGGGGTTAGGGACGGTGGGAATGCTTCAACTTCCTGCAACCAACTGCACGCTGAAAGCTGCGCTCTCTTATCATGCATATTATCGCCACAGATTCTTTGCATTCTAATTCAAACTCTTATTGCCTTTCGTGGTGAATCAGTGAAGCTGTGAATACGTCGCCGTGGATAGAAGACAGCAGGGCTCACCACCGCACGATACCAAACACAAAACAGGGTCTCGTTGACGAGGAGCAAGACAGGGAAGGCAGCCGACGAAATTCGTCGGAACAAATTCAACCCGCCTCCCCAGCGCTTCGGGAGTGGGTCCACGAACCGTGGAGCCAGCGGCTGCATCATGTTATGGTGGGGACCACCGCGTTCAGCTCGGTTCTGCTGATAATGATCCTCGCGTCGCGGAGCTGGGGCGTCGGGCAGGATCGAACAGTCGCGCTGAGCGCCGGCTTGTGGTGGGTGTGCCTGACCGACTACGCCCGGCAACCCGAGCCGGAGCACTGCAAGCGGTGGAGCGACTTCTGCCCGCCGGCCGAAGGCGCCGTGTCGACGGCTGCCACCTGCTGCCTCCTCGCGCTCGCCGTCTCCATCTTCATGCTCGTGGTCGATGCGTTCGAGATGGTGCGGCCCGCCGCATTCCGGCTCCACCACACCACCATGCTCCTCCTCAACCACTGCCTCTGGGCCTTCTGCCTCCTCTCCTTCCTCGTCTTCGTCGGCGCCATGCACACGTTCTGCGGCGAGGGCGTGTGGCTCATTAAAGTTGACCACACCGCTTTCAGCCCAAAAGATCACGTCTGGTATGTCTCCAACCGCCCGTAGTCCCTACCCACCCACTATCTTCAAAGAGCACACTAGGCTTTCCCGGCCTCCTGCGGACGAAATACGTGCCACCCGAACCACTCCAGAAGGCACCCTGTGCGGGAGAAGGACGTGGCTTACGGGTTGTTGCAATCTTCGTTTCCCCCTTGCCCCCACCCCTTCATGTTGTCATCTTTTCGCCGGGCTATCAATCCGCATTGTTGTCTTAGGGTCCGTGTGCATCAAGTCGTAGCCCCACGGCAGCCATTAAAAGGGAGGCGGGTGGAGACACCGCTGAACGCGTCGTCCGACCCCCATGGACCATAACCGCCCCGAACACCTGCTTGCTGGTCTCCGAGCCCAAGCGCATCACAACAACAACACAGGTACGCGTGGGGCTGGATGTTCTTGCTCTGGATGTTCATCGTGCACACGGTCACAGCCGCGCTGCTGAGCTGGAAACACTGGGGTAAGAAACTGCCTTGGGGGCTGTAGCGTCTTGCGAAAGCAACTGTGGTTCACACCCGTGGACTTGTACCCTGCATCCGAGCATTTCGCCTGTTCAAAACGGACACGGTGTGCGGTGATGAGGCGAGGTCGGAAGCTCAAGGGCTGTTTGTTGATGCAACTGCGGTTGATCGATTGTGCCTTCATATGCGCTTGTCGATCGATGCTTGGCTCTTGAACGATGCTGAACGGACACAAGGGAAACCGAGTGCATCTTTTAACGCTAAGCCTGCACCGTCAGTCGGACATGTTGATAAAATATTCAGCGAAAAAAATTGCTGCGTGTGCAGTACGTTCTTCAGCATTCGTTCAAGGAAGAGAAACCCCACTGCAACGGCCGTTTGCAACGGACGAGCCCCTCCGTCCTTCCCAGGTTACAATTCCCGACTTCCGGCGTTTTGCAGAAGCCTTTCCGCTTCCAGAACATGGCTCTGCTTAAAGCAAAGTTTCTGGCGTTTCGACTATACAGGTGGGGTAGCTTGCCAATTGACGATCTTGTTGACCACATCCATAGGCCCCGGGTACTGCAGTCTTTTTCTGTGAGGGTAGGCCCCCGCCCGGGCTACCTAGAGCCCGATGCTGCACGTGGATGATCGCAGCGCTGCCGCAGAGCACAGCCACTTTCGACGACGGAAGCCTTTTATAAGCGCCTCGTCTTTGGTTCCCCGGGTTGAAGGTGGTTGGAGCGGTGCCCCGTCTCTCCAGCTGCCCCCGAACCTGCCCCGGCAAGCATTGACGGCGGGGCCGCCGCCTGATGGTGGCGGCCTCGTCAGGTCGAGCGGCATGCACACAGGTTGTCGCCGGCTGGGAATGGAGCTGCACGTCGGCGTTGTGCATCCATCTCCTGACATGGCACTAGCCGCTGCGAGTCAATGAAGCAAGGGCACAGCATTCCCAGGCAGACGATATATTTAGAGTCTCTGGCCTGTTGATCGATCGACACACAGCAGACCGAGTCGGGCCAGATGTGCCCCGTACCTGTCTTGAGTTGCCTAGTCTTGTGAGGTTCACAGCCCTTGAGCCACCACGTCCTCTGCCCTAATCTTATTGCACCACGACGCACTCGGTTGCGTCCCAGCCGGTCTACCGAGTTCGCGCCGTCAAGTTTCCAACAGCGCATCGGCTTGCGCCAGAGCGAAGGTTTTGCCATTCCGACCTCGCCCTGTTCGTGCACCGTTCACGCGCTGAGCGGGCAAGGGAGTCAGAACCTTCGTCCCGAAGCTCTGGAGTATCACGCGAATCTCGCCCTCTCGGGGATGGGGAGGGGTACAAGCACCTGCTTTGTAGGAAATGCTTGAGGAGACTGCCAGTTGCGATAGATCAAAGAAGGTAAATGTGCTGTAGCCCATGAATGAAACACAGGTAAATCTGGGTTTAGTGGCAGGCGTAAGCGTTCAACAAAAAAGACCCACTTTGCAGCTGTATTGTTTTCTCCCCCTCTAGCCTCCTTCGGATTGAGCACAAGGCAGTCCCTCGAGTGTTTTTCTCTTCTGGCGAGACCAACCCGCTGGTGTGCCCACGGTCGCTGCGCGCAGGTTTCGCGATTCACCGAGGGAATTCCGCTACGCACGACGGAGACCTACTAGGGTTCTTTCTGAGCTGGCTGGGTGAGAAAATGTCTTCGGAAGCGTTCAACAAGCAGCCCCTTTGTCGTAGTTGTATTTGTTTCTCCTCCAAGCTTCCTTCGCAGGGTGGCACCTCAGAGCTTGTTTGCCTGGCGTGCAACGTGTTCAACATCCATGAGAGAACACGTGAACAGACAGCTTTCTCTTCTTGAAACGTTGCACACTCTGGCCTGGTTAATTCTGTGTTCACGTGACCCCTATCAATCCCAACCAAGCGTGTCAAGGAACACAGAAGTGAGGCTCAGGGCATGAGCAAGGATCGCGAGAAACTGAGCGTGAAGTCAGCATTCCTTGTGCAAGCAAACCAACCCCGTGTTCTGAATCAGGACCGCGCGTTTGCTCGTCGCTCCTGGACATGTGCGCAAGCAGAAAAACCGAATCAGATTCTACAAAAAAAAACAAAACTTACTGGGGGGTGGGGTCGAATACAGGAGGTACCTTGAATAGAAGAGGTACCTTGAATGCAAGAGGCATTTTGGAAATCTGGAAAAAAGTTGGATTTTTCTTGGTCCGCATAGCAGACATTTTATGACGGTTTTCTGATCGCGATGAGCTCCGATGAAGAGAAACCGTGAAAAATAGACCCGGGGACCACAAGTTATGTGCGTGGTTCGTGGGTCTTTACCAGATGCGGGGCACCGGGCATGGAAACTACAGGTTTTCATTGGGAAGGACGGGAATCGACCCACTGGTTGGTGACATTTCTTTGCTGGCCCCATGTAGCAGACCATTTTCGGCGAATTTGTGTTCACGTTCAGCTCCGATGAAGAGAACCGTGGAAAATAGACCTGGGGGCCACAAATTACGTGCGTCTTTCAACGGCTACTTTTTTCCATTTCTTTTTCGGGAAAATTGCAGGATCGGCACGCCGAATACAAGAGGTACCTCTTGTATTCGACCCCCCCCTCAGTAATAATAAGTTGTTCTCCTTTTAAGGAAGAACTCATTTGACGAAGGCCACGAGGAGACTTTTAGGCATCCCGGATTTTCTCAAGCGAGCCCTCACTTCACTCAAAAAACAGACCCGACCCCGCCTCAACGGCCAACCGGAGGCTCGAAAGAAAAGAAGAAAGAAAAAGAAAAAGGCCGCTCCTGGTCCAGGAACGTGACGGTCAACCACAGCTTGCAAAGCTTGAGTCGGAGGCAGCACAGTGCCACAACCCCGTCCGCTCTGCCCTGCGGCTGACCGTCTCGACGAGCTTGTGTTCAGCGCGAGCGCCAAGCCCCAAGGTGCGCCAAGCCTTGATGCTTTAGTTTGGGAAATCGGTAGCCACTTGACCCTTAGGCCCGGAGGCTCGAAAAAAAAAAGAGGCATTCGTAGAATACGAAAACAGTCTAGAAAGACGCGCCAGGACCCGAGCAGCGAATTCCTCTTCGTTCGCAGAGAAACGTCTGCGCGTCAAGGGGCGAACCTCGTTTTTTTTTTCTTGTTTTAACAATGCATTGTTGGTACTAAACATTAGTAGTTGGCAGCGTACTACATGAAACTTACCAAAGCAGGTGGGTTCCGCTAGTGCGCACAAACAAAATAAGCACCTGCTTTGTAGGAAATGCTTGAGGAGACTGCCAGTTGCGTTAGATCAAAGGAGGTAAATGTGCTGTAGCCCACACGAAACACAGGTAAAGCTGGGTTTAGTGGCGGGCGTAAGCGTTCAATAAAAAAGACCCACTTTGTAGTTGTATTCTCCCCCTCTAGCCTCCTTCGAAAATGAGCACAAGGCAGTCCCTCGAGTATTTTTTCTGTCGCTCCTTTTAACGCCAAGCGTGCGCAGTGGAAGTGCTCGCGCTATGTAAAGAATTCCGAATACTTAACCCCTTACCGACCAGCTACGCGTTGGCGTAAATGCTGCAAAGAACGAAAAAAGGTTCCAGTGCTGCTGAGTGCACACAAACCGAACACCAATTACGCTGCTGTTTGCCAGCTTCGTCGTGTACGATAACCCGGCCGTATTTTGTGCGCAAGTCGGCGTGCCCTAATCGCAAGCACCCACGGATTGTCAGGACCTTGTCCAGGTTGCAAGCCGTTGGACGTTAATGTGAGCTTTTACGAAACAAGACAGTGCGAAGAACACGAAGAACCAAAGATGATTTAATCGGGTCGCCTTCCAGAACAACTGGCTGGCACCTCACCGCCACCAACACCTGTATCCGCAGCTACCCGTCCGTGTGCACGGCGCTATTGAGTGCTGCCAAGAAAATTCCACCCTGGTGCAAACCCCAACCCGGCCAAACAGAGGGCTGCTCCCCAGCGAAGATCAGGAAAAGAAGGAAAAGCCCACAACACGCAAGGTGACTAGGCGGATAGTCAACTGCGAACTCCGGTTGTGGACCGTATTTCCTTTTTTTTTGCACAAACTCCGCCGGGTGTTCCAGGGTTCACCAGGTCACTCACCTACCCGTGTATCTACAGGTGTGGTGTCCATTCCATCATCAATCCAAAAAACGCTGCAGACCTTGACCCTAGGTCGTTGCTGCCTTCCCCCTCCTCGTCCCGATACACAGGGTCGAGCTAACCCCGCCCTTACTGACATCCTCGGCCAGTGTGCAAAGTGCAAGCGGCTTCTAGCCCGCCCGCCCCCCCCCCCCCCCCCCCCCCCCCGTTGACTCTCTCTTTTGCTTTTCCACCAAGAGTGCTTGCGCGTCTCTTTATTTTGTTTCCGTTGTGCCATCCGATGCTCCTTACTTCCTTTTCCTTTGTCCGTGGAACCTCGGTTCTGCCACCACTCGGTCTCAATCTGTCCCAGTCGCCGGCATCGTCGTCGGGTTATAATAAAAACTCATGTCGCGCTTTCCGCTCCGCTTTTTTGTTTCACTGGGTCCGAAAGCTCGCGGATGTTGCCGAATATTGCATATTTCTGAGGTGAAAAAAACGGGAAATGATCTCCACCGACACGTCTTAGCTGCAGGAAGCGAGCAGAAAGCATCCGAAGTACACGCTCTCATCGTGCCGAGAACCGTCGGCGCATCACGCCTTCGACGGGACGACTTGCGGCGCGTAGAACTACGGGAGAATGGGCAGTGACCGGAAGCTCTCTCCGGAGAGATGGTCCCTGTACTCTGACATGTTTCTCTTTTTCTCGGTCGTATGAGATGCTAGATTTTAAGATCGAAATGTGGCAAACACACGAAGATCATTGCCAGTTGGCTCGTTTTCTCCTTACCCTTTCCCGCAGCGGCACTGAACCTAGAGCTAGTCGCGGCACGAGACGCACATCAAGGAGGAGAATATTATCCGGAGGGTGGCTGTTGTTACGTCGTCGCTGTTAACAGCCGTCCTTCGTACGGGCGGCCTCTCATGGGTCGCGGAAACCCTGCCCAGATACGTCAGTTCCCAGTGCAGGGACGCAAACTGGCGGCTGGAGACTCTCCTTTGAACCTTGAAACCGCTTCAAATCGCACACCCCCGCGCAGTCGCTCCCGGCGGTAGAAAAGACAAAGACACCTACGATATCTTCCTAAAAAGGAACCCGAGCGAGGCGAGGCGGCTCTACTCACAGAGCGCAAAAAGGGGGGACCTGGTCCGCGTCTAACAGCGAGCGCGCGCGTCCTCAGTTCCCGGAGGGAACCTCCTTGCTTGCGTTCGATGCCACGGTACTCGAAGGATGTGCTGTACCAGCTCCTGAACGCGCCGCGGAGCCGGCTGGTGCCCGGCCACCTCGAGGAGAACTTCGCGGAGATATTCGTGGGCGGCACGGCGGGCGAGGATGAGGTGCTCCTGCGGGAGCGCGGCGCGGCCAAGTCGCCGTCGGTGAAGCCGAAGGCGTTCCAGCCGAGCACGGTGAGCTTCGCGCATTTCGCTGGCGTCAAGGAGCCGGAGGCCGCGGAGAAGAAAAAAGAGGTCCGCCCGGCGCCGCCGGCGAAGCAGGACCACAAGGGCGACAAGGAGCCGGCCGAGCGGAATTCGAACTTCGACGACTTCGGCAGCGGCAAAGGCGGGAAAGACGACCGGAACGGCAAGCACGAGCGCTTCGAAGACAGCGACCCGTCATTCAAAGAGTGGGAGCGCGCGAAGTTCGCGGCGAAGTGGAATGACCCGGCGGGCGGCGACCTTGTCGGGAAGCACCACCCCGGCGGCAAGCAACCGGCGCAGCAGAAGGCGCAGAGGGAGAAGAAGGCGGCGCCGCCGGCACAGGAGCCGGCGCCGCAAAATTCGGTCGACGCGATGTTCGCCAGCTCGGACCAGACGGCCGCGTCTCTCGGCGACGCTAACCCGCGCCCGGCGGGCGGCTCGCGCTTCATGAAGCACTTCCAACAATCGCACTCCCCGTCGCACGCCGGGGGTACCGAAGAAGAAGTTCTTCGGCAAGTCGCGCAAAACCAATCATCGCATCCCCACTACCCCACTACTCTCGACGTGGCGACGTTCGAGCGCCAACTGATCGCCTCCCACTCGCTTCCATCCAACCACGTGCAGCAGATGCCCTTCAAAGTATCCACTTTTCCTTCGTTTCCCAGAAGCGGGTCGACTGCAGGGGATGCTTCGACGGGCGCAATCCTTCGGACTGCGGACCCTTTGCTTTTCCGATCATGCATCTCGACACACACAAACAGAACACCCCGGCCACGAACCCCGGGCTCGTGGATGCAGCGAGCCTCGAACGATCACTACTCAGCCACTTACAACCGCAGGGGGCGCAGGCGGCCCCAGCTCCAGCGAAACCAGTAGTGTCCAGCCAAGCAGGCACATTCGACGCTGCTTCTTTGGAGCAGCAACTCTTGGCAAGCGTGTGCACTTTTATCAATACGGTCCCCCCTCTCCCAAAATGTATAAATTGGTAACGAAGAGCCAGCTTCCTGCGTCGGACATCAGGCATCCCTCAGTCATCAATCATCAAGCATCAATCACCATGCATCAAACATCATGCGTCACACAAGAGAGCTGATCATCAAGCATACACCATTTGGGCATCATGCATGATACATCATGCACCATGCATCATGCATCATGCATCATTCATCAAGCAGCGAGTGTCCTCCCGCCCGCAAACCCGGGTAAAAGTGTCCCCCGCCCAGGGGAACACATAATCGTGGTTTGCGGGCGGAGGACTTTGTTCCGGCAGATACATTCTCAGCCCGAGCAGAGCCGGCCCACGGCCGCGTCCCCGGCGTCAAATATCAAGGATCAACAGCTGTAGTAGCGGAGCAACTATCCGGCAGCCAGACATCCATGAATTGTTCCACACAGGCCGCCGGATCATCGTCGTCCTCGTTCGCTCAACAACCGCAGCAACAACGAGGAAGGTTTGTCACCTACTCTGCACCCCTCGCGCGCTCTTTCGTGCTGTCTTGCTCGTTGTTTTGAAGCAAGAAACGTTCCTGGCAAACCTGCCGCTCACAAGTTTCTATCTTTCCGGTGCGATAGAGAAAGGCGATTTGGGGGTCACCGACATTCTCAAGGCAGGCAAGGTGTGGCTGTCGGCGAGAAAACCATGAGAATCCGCACAGGCGGACGTGAATTGGTAGCGGCTTGTCATTGTCGCAGACGGCATCTGCGGTCTGACAAGCCAACCACACACCCAGGGGGTTCAATCCAACTTCACCCAACACCACAGTGCCCCGCGCCACATGACCGATGCACGGTACTGATGACGGTATGCTTAACCTTTTGCGCCCGGTCAGACGACAGTGGTAACTCCGTCCGCCACATGTCCGAACAACCCAACTTGGTTCAACCCGCGGCCTTTACACACGTGGTTCGTCCGGAAAATGCTGCTAACACTCTCACGCTTGCTCGGGAAGCGCGTGCGTTGGTTCGAAAGCTGCCAGTGCTGCCACCAAAAAGCAGGGGGCATTCCGGAGGGGACCAAAAGCGCCGAGACGGCGCCGTTTGACATTTGCCTGCGTAGCCTGTGGACACTAATGCGACATTTGACTGATATTTTGTGCCTCTGTGTGAGCCTGTGGACATGTTCAACAAGATTGTCAACGCGTGCCCACTTTAGTTCGGCTGCCCTCAGGCTGAGGAAAGCTCGCCGCAATCAAGCTATGTTCAAGATACTCCGCGAAAGACTTGAAGCTGCCTTGTACCTCCACACAGACCCGACGCTGCCACTCGAAACGCAGGCCGGAGAACGTGATCACAGGCACGCCCCTCGGTTCTCCTTTGTCTTGCCATATTGTTTTCTACTCTGCTCTCCTTCGCATTTCCCAACACACCCACTGCTTCTTTATCTTCTCGCGAGGCTATTGGGGAACTGGGTGGAGGTGGCGTGCACTGACGAAAAGCCAAAAATACTGGCCAGCAGTTGTAGCAACCTTTGCATGAGAAGCTGCCTTTGAATTTGACGACGTGGTGCACCTTGGCGGGCGTCGTACCGCTAAACTCAACGCGACCTGCAATGTACACACGTTGATGCGTTTTGCCGACGCGGAAAGGAGGTCGTTTTCTAACCGAACGCCTTGTAAGGTTTTTTAACACTCGTATGCTTGCAACGGTCAGTTTTGACCTGATGGAGTGCGTGGCTTTTGGGTCCAGAAGTTCCCGGACCGTGAGTCGCCCTCCCCTTGAATAAAGATGAGATGGTGATGGTGGCGATGGTGGCGGTATTGATGTTGATCATGATGTTAGCAAGCATCACTCGTCTGTGCTCTTTGTTCGTGGCGTTCTACCGTGGGGTACCTTTGCCGTGCCCCTCTCATGGGCAAGGAGCGCCTTCGAACTTGTGCAGTATGCCTTTCCCCTTCCGAGATGGTGGATTTGGGTTGCCGTACGGCGACCTTCACCCTCCACCGGTGCACTCAGACACGGTTGTAGGGGCCTCCTCCCCGTGACGGATTCGCCTGTGCTCTGGTAGCACGGGTGGTCCTGGCTGCTACGAACAGCCGCCTGGCAAACCAGACTCACACCGCTGTCCTGTCTGCAGACACTCAGGTTTCGCGCTGATGATGTCCGCCTTATGTGTCCGTGGCTTAAAGGACCGAAACACGGCGCAGACACGACGGACCAGTGCGGTGTTGAGCACATATCCATTCCAAGCACGTTCTTGCAATCTCTCCCAATGCACATTGTGTTTATGACGAGGGAATACTGGCGGGAATCTCAGCATGAAACTATCAAGCTGGGCTCTTTTATTGCTGGATCTGCTTTGCAGAAATATGATGGGATTTCGTCCTGTTTTTCCAGAATAAAACAAAACTCCGCATTTCTTTTTACGACGAAAAATGTGACGCCCTCTTTGAGTTGCGCACAAATCTTATAGTTTTTTCGACGAAAAAGGTGACGCCCTCTTTGAGTTGCGCACAAGTTCTATAGCAACGGGATAATCGTTTTTGTGATGTTTGCGTGTTGACGTAGAAGGAACATCACTTGTTGAACGTATTTGTGAAGATACACCAGAATCAATCACTTGCGAGGATCAATCGTGGATTTACGTGATTCTTGGATGCGAATGGATCCGCCGCTCGCGTGGCGGTGAGCACATAATTCCTCCGACGATCGGGTAAAAAAAAGAATACAAAAGCAAAACGCAAAAAGGAACCTTGACTTGATGAAGGTCACCCGGAGGCTTCAAAGTCCCGGAATCTCAAGCGAGCTTTCACTCTTAAAAAAATGAATTGGACGCTCCTCAGGACACCTGCTCGCCATTCCTTTGAACTGTCGTGAGAACGAAGCCTTGTTTCCACTGTGCATCTCCGGGAACGAGTAACGAGTCCCGGGCAGCGCCTCCTAATAATGTAGGTGGTGCCGAACGAACCAAAACCGAACACTTTCCGGAGGCAGATTCTTGCACCGAAACTGGATCATAATGGTCAAATGGTAGCGAGTCCGATTGACACTCTGGGTCCATTCCCTCCCGCGTTTGCGTAAGTTTCGCTTTTCTTTGTCGTCGGCAGCCGTTGCGCCCCGTAACTGTTGCCTTCAGCACAAATTACGGCGAAACACAAAGTGCAAACGCTTGCGCAAACGCCCGCATTAACCCCAGTTTTATGGACTGCGGCACATCTCCTCCTTTAAGGTTCGGACACCTGTGACCTTATTTTTTTGGACGAAGCATGGGAGTACAAAAAAACCGCCATCTTTGCTCATCCCAGGAAGGGCGAACGGTTGGCTTCGGCGTGCAGAAGCCCACGCCACCCCGTCCGCTGCAGCCTTGCAGCCAATTGGCCGGCTTCGCGGCCGTTCCCGCTCAGCGTAACCACTGTGCGAACGGATGCTAAGCCAGCCGGACTCGATACACTTTGATCGCGTTTCAGAGCCAGCCCACACCTCCGTTCCCCTCCCCCTCCTTAGTCGGGTTGCCGGAAAAAGTTGTTCGACGCTTTATTTTGTTTGTTTGGCGCGCACTCGCGGAACTCACCGCTGCTTCGGTAAGTTTTATGTCGTACACTGCCTGCTGCTAATTGTATCACCAATGGATGCACGCATTGGCACAAAAACTCTAAAGAGAACACCGGCCATCGGACTCAGTTGTGGGGGATGATAGGGTCGGGGGTGCGACTTGGCTGGCTCACTGGCCTTAAAAAAAGGGCGGTCGTCTCTCGCGTACACGCGGTCCCGCCGCACTACCGGGAGCATTGCTTCCCGTGTACAAGGCCTTTCCCAAACCGAACGCTTCCATCGAAGGAGATGCCGCCCATTTTTCACGCCGGAGTACAGGCACGGTGCGGGACTGGCGATGACACGGTGTGCTTTGTTGGCTGGTTGTTCTCATGTTCTCAGAGACACCCCGGCTGTTGTGCGTGTATACCTCAGAGGTCAGGTTGTCGTTTGACCCTGTCACTTGTAGATACCAGGGACAGACGACTTCAGGCTCCGTCGTGGTACATTTTTGCTTGACTCGAGTGGCGGCCCACATGGGCAGTTCGGCGTGCGTTCAACAAATAGTGAATTGCCGTTTTTGACGGGCGTCCGCCGCTGTGCCGTGCTCGTATTCTGGCTGTTTTCTTCGCAGGACAACCCAGCAGTTCGTCTCTTCTTGCTCGTTTACTTTTTTTTCTCTCGTTTTTTTTTGCTTCGTTTTCTTCTTCGTTTCTCCTTATTCTTTGTTCGTCCTAAAACTCCTTAAATTTGCATTATGGATCTGACGCACCTCCTCCCACCACACACACACACGCCTTCGTGTTCCTTCATTTTTTGCCTTCTTACCCTTCTCGTTTTCTTTTTCTTTTTCTTGTCCCCCCGTCCCCCAACTTCATCTTCATTTCTCTTTTTCATCGCTTTGAGTCCCGTACCTTGCTGTAGGTCTCTGCTTCATTTTTGTTTTTGTTTTTGTGGTTTTCTTTCTCGGCCAGCGTTTCGTGTGTTCGCAGAGTGCACCCGCACGAGTACCTGAAAAGGAGGGAGTGCAAGCTTATTGTGAGCTAATTCACCCCCTGCCCGATCGCATGTCGTCGAGTCTTGTAGAACGTAATCGAGTCTCATACTTTGGGCTAGAACGCAAATAATCTGTGGCGATAATCTGCATCGCCGGCGTCGCGGTTATCTCTTCGCACGCGATATGTGCTCAGGTCGCTTGCAGGGGGGGAGGTAGGAGAATTGGCTCATACCCGTTTCGTGTAGCCTGGCCACCTTGGTTGCAGGCCCGCCCAGCCTGTGACTTTTGGTGGTCTCTGCTTGTCTGGTTTGGTTGCCTGTGTACCACCGACCAACGAAACAGACTGCCCCGCCTTGATTCCCCCTTTGAGAACAACGCGAACCAGCCTCGTGGATGGACGGCGCGGTGTCGCGCAGCATGCAAGAGGTCGAAATCATGGAGCAAGAAGCCGACGCCCTCCGGTTTGAGGTGGATGCGTTGGAGAATCGGCTGATTGAGTCGTTGGAGGCGGGCGCGAAGCGAGCAGTCGTCGACGACCTCGAGCGGGAGATAGCGGAGAAGGTGGAGCGCCGCGAGGGCCTGGTCGCCGTCTCCGCGGCCCGGCGGAGGGAGCAGAAGCTCCGGGAAATCGACAACCGCCCTTCGTCGAGGGGCGGCCGGGGGGACGACCTGTCCGGGTTCAGCATCATCTATTCCTCGCGGTTCGGGCAGGGCCTTGCTTTGGACGACATTTCGATGATCAAGCGCACGTCCGTCACGCGGAACCTCCGCACCGGCATCACGGGCGCGCTGCTCTTCAGCGTGTCCGCCGGCGTGTTCATCCAGATTCTCGAAGGCCCGAAAGCGGCGGTCACGAAGCTTTACAAAGACATCTGCAGCGACTCGAGACACAAGGACGTCGTCCTCGTCCGGCAAGAAGTCATGCAAACGCGGCGGTTCCCCGAGAGTCCGCTGCACGCCGTCGACTTGCAAGACCACGACGACCGTCACTCGCGGCCGCTGCAGACATGCCTGGCGCTGCTGGTTCAACAGAACACGATAGGCAACGCAGCGATGCCGAGGCTCATGCGCGACGTCATCGTCCGCGGGGGCAACCCGTTGTACCTGCAGCCCAAGCGGTCTTCGATGATCGTCGTGAAGGTCACGCTGCACGGCATCGCCGCCTTCGGCTCCCTTGCCATCTCCGAGACGCCCGTTTCGGACACGTTCAACACTTTTTTGGACGTGGCCGTCCGCTGCCTGATGGCCCACCGCGGGCAGGTGGTCACCACCGGCGTCGGCACCGTTATCGCGAAATGGGGCTGCGACGACATCAAGCGCGTCAGAGTGGCCGTGACGTCTCTCGCAGAGGCGTTCGACGAGCTCCGGAGTTTGTCCCTGTTTCCTGGTGAAGACGTCGCCGAGGAGGACTGCCACAGCGTCCCTCAGTTGGCGCTGTGCGCCGAGGTTTATCCGTGCATCGCGGTTGCTTCGGGCGTCGGGATGTTGATGAAGCAGAGCACGTTTGCTGAGGTCGTGCTGCAAGTCGTCGGACCGGTTGTGTCCGACGTCGAGAAGCTGACCGAGGCTGGGCTTCTTGAACGAAGGCAGCTGGTCGCCTCGCGCACGATTGTCAACACGCTCGGGTTTTCGAAGCGGTTCACCGCCGTCGAGTTGCCGCAGTGCCCGGGCGAAGGCTACTCTCTCCTCGAAGTCGGCGAAGTTCCGCCCGACCTCCCAACCCGCATCGCCGCGGTCGTGCAGCTGATGGTCCAGCATCACATTCTCGAGCCGCCCGCCACCGGCCCCGACAACGAAACCGGCCAACCCGTAGCCGTTGAAGACGAGCGCATCGACGACCCCGAGTCGGACGATGACGACGCATCCCCCTCCTTTGTCGTCAGCAATCGCACGCACACCGCGGAAACCCGGAGCAACCTCGCGTTTGAGCCGAACCTGAAGCAAATCGATGCTCCGCCGCTGACAGACGCGCGCACCGCGGGCGTGCTTCTGACGGAAGAGGAACTCCACGCGCAGTTTTGCAAACTTGATCTGAACGGTGTGTTCTTTTTCTTATGACCGCCTTTGTAGCTAAGACACTCGTTGCTGGTTGCTCCTTCGTGTGTTTTGTACTTGGCCAAGAGGTCCACTCCCCGCACGCTGCCTCAACGTGATTTATGTGTAGCCTTTGATCTTCTTGGAAACAATTTGCGCCCGTAACAGCTGGATGGAACGATGCCGTGCCTGAATATCCGCACGACGTACCCTATGTTCAGTGGGAGTTGAGATTCTCTGTCAAGATGCTAGCCGCCGCCATAGGGCGGGCTATTGCCAAAAGGAGGAGAGCCCGCGAAACAACGTGTCAACACACGCCTGCCAGGCGGTCTCGTCCGCCAGTCAGAACGCCCCCGGCTGCGCCACCATCGGTGCAACAATCATCTTTGACAGGGCCACGGCTCGCTCCGCGCCCACGGCGCAACGACTTGCGCCCGCCGTAGTAGTACGGGATAGTAGCGGGGCGACCGGATACTCCTCGGAGAGATGGTCCCTGCACTCTAACTCGTCTCTCTCTCTCTCTTCTTTTTTAGCGCTTTGAAAGCAGCCCACGCTTCTAGCGTTAGCGCCTCCACACCTCCAGCACCACCCATCCAGGCAACGGTCACATTACTCGCGGAGAGTTCCGAGACTACTACGAGCAGTTCGACGACATGGGCGTCTGCGACGCGAGCTCGAAGGTCTGCCTACTTTTCTTCTACGGTATTGCTATCGATCAAGAGCACCGGCCTGCCCGCCGCGAGGTGCGTCGCCGAAAGAGGACGTCGCAGGTCTTGCATCGCTTTGTATGCTTCCAAGGCAAGAAGGCGCACTGATCCTCCTGGTTTTCTTTGCTTTGCGCCGATGAAAGAACCCACTCTGCAGATCGACTTTGCGATGCAAGGGAAGGAGCGGCTGACGTTCGACGACTTCTGCATAGTGATGCTCCGCCATGCGCAGGCGTGAACATTGTGCAGCGGTGCGACACCATAAGATGAAGGGTTTGCACTGCCCTACGCTTTGTCTACCTTCGTCTTTTCTGAGGCTGCTGTTAGGAGCAGGAAGGGGCTCGTACAGCCACTTGCTGCATTTATCGTGAGCAAGCGACACTCCACCTTGTCCACCTCAGTGCACACTCGGTGTTGCCAAAGTTGACGCATACGCATGTCTAGATTGATTCCTGAAGGGCTCGCACATTAGATTCGTACCTCAGCCGCTTTCTTTCGCTGTGTTCGTGGTATTGTGTGGTGCCTTGCCGACGCAATGCGACGCTTACTGTGCTGCTGTTTTCAGGCTGTAGATCTGCACCTGCAGCCGCTACTTCCACTGCGTTCGTCGGTTGCACACGGATGCCGGTGTGCCTAGGTCGACGCGCGGCTCCGGATGCGCTTTTTCTCTCGGGCAACTGTAGAGAAAGGGCCTTGCACCTCTCCTCATTTACACTCATCCCCTTCTCCCGCCCTTTAAGTAAACTCATCCATTCCTTCGCAGTTCCTTCTCCAACCTTCCGCTTTCTCATCGCTCGGACCAACGGCGTGCTAAAAACACGATTCAAGCCGGCACCCCTGCACAAGCGCAACTGCGGTTCTGAAGCAGCCGCAGAAGACGAGGACGTCCCGCGAATGAGGGGCAGCACCGAAGGAAGAGAACGCGGTAGCAGGCCTTCCCGGATTCTTCGGTATTCTTCAACACCGGGCAGACTGCGGGTGGACGAACAACGGGAGGGGACTCAGCAGAAAGAACTACACACGTAAACACTTTACAACATGGCAGCGGTTCCCGAAGAACCGGCGTCGCTAGACGCAATTGTCCGCGAGGTGTTGCCGAGCTTAAAGAGTGAGTGGCAGCACCAGGGCGAGGAACTAGGCTCGATGGTGGCGTCATGGGAGACCCTTCCGGAGGCTGTATCCGACGAGGAAGTCGTAGGCAGCGTCACAACGCTGGAAGGTATCGTCGTCCGCGTGCGCATGGTGCAGGAGCGGGGGTTTTTTGCGGAATGGGAAGCCAACGAGGACGGGACCGCGGTGAAGCGTCGCCAATGCTTCGACAGCCTGCACACGCTCGTCACGAACGTGTCGCCCAAGGCGCGCTCTCAATTCGCTGGCGACCTGGCCAGCAAGCTGGCAAGCATATCCGACCGTTCTTGAGTGTGGTAAAACCGAAAAGGTCGAAGCATGCAGAACACTCGTGCTTAGGGTACTCCTTTCCGAACCAACCAATGGTTCCAGGTCAACCCAGGGTAAAGGTGCCGCGCAGTAAAGCTAAAAGTCCTCAAGCAAACCTTCACTTTAAAAAGGCACGTGCACGTTGCAGAGAGTACTCTGTAGCCAGCGTTGCCGAAGAAGGGGTCTCACAACGGGTGGATCTTCAAGGATCAGCACACTCTCCCTGTCAGTACGTTTAACAACCTAGCGTTGGAACCACGCTATCTAAGAAGGCACCAGTCCCTGCTGTGCCGCAGGTCTTGAAAACATTGGCAAATCGGGTAAGAAGCGTCCTGCTCATCTTCTCTTTAACCTCCTAGCACAGTTGTCCTCGGGTCTTGCCGAGTGGTTCACTGTTTTCCTGTCTCGTCCCTCCCGTCTTCAAGGCCACCGGAGCAGTATCTTGTGGCGTCACGAGGAGGGATGTGCTGCGCCATGCTTTCGCTGGATGACCACCACCACCACCACCGTTACCCGCCACCCCTCCAGCGTTGAATTCTCCTCTCGACGCAGACCGCACACTGGGGCTGCGATGCAAGCGCATACTCTACACACGAGTCGGGTCAGCCCAACCAACATTGCACTCCGCTCGGTCACACTTGAGCCGTGTTGCCCCCCAGTGTGACAACATAGACGACCAGCGCCAGGGAAGTATACCGGATTTCCGAGGGAATCTGCTGGGCTTGCCGAACCTACACAAAGGGTGTCTGTTCCTATTGGGTTTCGCAACCTCCCTGTCCCGAACGCGGTGGTCTCCCCTTAAAGCCAAAGCACGGGTCCACTGCGCGGCACCGCCGAGGGACCTCATAGTGCGACCGGTACCGCTGTGTGAAGTCGATCATCACGTACAATTGCTGGTGATCGATGGGCAGGAAAGGCCGGCGCAACTTGCCATGCGTAGGTAAAGGCGGGGAAAGAGGGCAAAAGCCAAGCATCCCCCCATCCCCCCTCCCCAAGCTGCTAGCCAAGAACTGGCGCTCATGACGCATTACGAACAAAAACAGGTTACGGCGAGAAAACAAAATACAAGAAACGCGTACAATATCGCAACGTGGGATCCATAGATAGAGGGAGCGCGGCGAGAGGTAATGTCATGTCGGCCGACGGGCTGAGCTTCGACATCTACGATGTGTGGGACAGCGAGCTGACGGTCAGATTCAGCGCTGTCGACTGGAGCACTGTGCAGAGGGTGCATTTTACGGTCGTGCCGAGGAGCAAGTCCGACGTGCAGCCCGCTGAGGTCTTTTTGGAGGACCCGGACGAGGGGCGGGCGACGGCGACCGTCAAGGCGCCGTGGAGCGACTGGCACCGCAGCGCGAAGCTGAGCGTGCTCGCGCTGGTCGGGCCGGATGGGAGCGGCGGAACGTGGGTGAAAGTGGGGGAAGACGCGGAGGTGAGCTTCTTGGGAGACCCGGTCGTGGTCCAGACGGAGGTGGACCCGGCGCGGGTCAAGATCCGGTGGCACTTCCCGCTCAGCGGCGGCCTGCCGGCGGCGGCGTATGCCATGATCACGCACTTCACGGTCGTCGTGACGCAGCGTATCCGCGGGCTCAGCGCGTCGCCCGTCAAAGAGATGGTCTTCGAAACCGAACCCAGCCTCCCCGACGCCCCGCAGGAGGCGGTCATCCCCGAGCTGAAGCCGCACTGCATCTACTCCGTCTCCCTCCGCTTCCGCCGCAGCACCCCCTCCCCCGACGATCCCACGCGGCAGGGCAAGCCGCCGAAGCCCGGCGGCGGCAAGTCCGAATGGACGAAGTGGACCCAGCCGGTCGACTGCGCCGCCATCTACCCGGTGAGCACAACCGTCGACGAAATCTCGTACGACCACCTCAAGTTCTCGTGGCGCAGGAGCATCCCGGCGTACCTGCAGGCGTGCCCGCCGGAGTTCGCGACGAAAGTACTCGAATACCGCGCGGCGCTCGACGCGGGCGACCCGGCATGCCCGCTGTGGGAGAGGTCCTTCGAGCCGCGGGACGGCGTCCCCGCCGCGGGCTCGATGTGCGTCGCCGATCTGCAGCCGGACACGCACTACGCCCTGCGGATTACCTGCCGCAGCGCGTACGGCGAACCCGTCACCGAGAGCCACCTGGTCCGCACGGCTCCGGCTTTGATCTTCGAGCGAGTGCGGAAGCTGACGGCCGTGTCCATCGACGTAGCGTGGACCACCGAAGACCGCCGGAGGTGCCCTCACACGGAGGAGCGGTTGGCGAGCATGTACGCCACCAACCGCCTGTCTTCCCCGCCGATCTCGGCCGTCGCGGAGCACATTTTATCCGCCACGCGGCAAGACGACGCGGCGAAGCCGTTCGAAGTCCGCACGCGGGGGGACTCGTCGGATGGTTGCAGCGCGCGGCTGGAAGGTCTCGACGAAAGCACCGCCTACACACTGCGTGTCCGGCAGAAGACTGCCTCCGGGACGCTGACGCGCTGGTCGCGGCCGGTGAGCGTCCGAACCCTCGAGAAGCTGCGGCCGCAGATCGTGCAGAGAGGCACGTCGTTCGTGGACGTCCGCTGGCAGCGGTCGTTCCTCGGGCAAATCACGCGGATCGGCGAGCCCGGTGACCCGCCGGCAGCCCTCGTCGACGCCGCCGCGCACTTCGAGGGCGACTCCGGCTGCGAGGCGCGCAAGATCGTCAGCGCGCGGCGGCCCCGCTTCGCGGACCGAGCCATCGCCGACGCGACCCTGCCCTCGGAAGACCCGCAGCAGGTCGTCGTCGGCATCGAGCTGTCCGACCCCCCGCTGGCGGGCGCCGACGCCGCCCTCGACGGCGAGTTCGACATCCATTGGGGAAGGGCGGCGGCGCAAACCCAGCTGATCCGAGCGTTCGACGCTCCGTTCGGGACCACCCGCTTCACCGGCCTCTCGCCCGGGACCGCATACCGGGTCTCGCTGAACGAGCACGACAGCGACGGGTTGTGGTACGGGCGGACGTCGAGCTTCTTCGCGACGCTCGACGCAACCTTCGCCGCGCTGCCCGCCGCCGACGACGCGGCCGCCGTCGAGCCCGTGCTCGACGTCTCCGCGGCGTCACGCCAGCTCCCGCCGCGCGCCGCCGCCGCCGCCGCGGCCCCGCCCGCCTGCGACGCACCGCGGGACCGGGCGTTCTCGGTCGCCGTCGGCGTCGCCGAAATCGGCGAGTCGCACGCGGTGCTGTCGTGGAGCTTCGTCGACCCGCAGGCGACGGGCGCCGGCGCCGAGTTGCGCGGCGCCGGCGACGACGCTCTGGAGTACCAGCTGATGCTGCTGCGGAGGCCCTGCGGCGGAGGGGGAGCCGTCGGGCCGAGCGAGACGCGGAAGTTCTACTGCAGGGTGGCCGGCACGACGGCCCGCGTCACCGGGCTGCTCTGCCTCGCGCACTACGAGGTGGCGATGGCGGTCTTCTCGCGGGCGAGGGGCGCGTGGTCGCGGTGGAGCGAGCGCACGCCCTTTTCGACGATGCGCGGGCTGACCGCCAAGGTGCACGCCCTCCACCGAACGGGATGCGTCGTCGGCTGGTCGAGGGACTGCGAAGCTAACCAGCGGGACACCGGCATCCCCGCGAAGAAGGGGGTGGCTAACTACGCTTTGCGGACCACGGACTTGATCACATCCGTGCAGCGGGTGTTGTCGCTGAACGGCACGTCCCACCCGCGTACGACGCGATTCACCCTGAACGACCTCACCTTCGATTCGGTCCACCGAGTTGTCGTCGCGCCGGAGTATAGCAACGGGGCGGTTGGTGTGGTGTCGAACCCCGTGCACATTTTGTACCATTCCCTCGCGTTCGCGATGACGTCGGTCGGGGAGAACACGGCGACCCTGTCGTGGCGGGTGCCGCCGTTCGACTACGTGTCGAGCTCGAAAATCATCGCGTCGCTCGAAACGCGCGCCGACGCGGCCCGGCAAGACGTCGAGCTGCCCGTCTCGGCGGAGGCCTACACCTTCACCCACGTGCGGCCGGACACGGGGTACCGCGTGCACATCCTCCTGGCCGGCGAGGTCTCCGCCCCGACCGCAGCGCAGCTCGCCGGTTTGATGCGGTCGCAGAAGGCGCGCGCCGCGAAGCCCGCGGCGCCGCTTGGTGACTTCCGCACGCCGCCGCGCATGCGGCTCTCGCTGGTCGAAGTCCGCGGGGACCGGGCCGCGGTGCAGTGGGCGAAGGTCGACCCGTTCAGCTTCGCCCGCGGCGGGGCCGGCGGGGCCGGCAAGCCGCCGCCGCCGGCGAAGTGCGTCGTGACGTACGAGGTGCACACTACCGTGTGCGCCACGCTGCAGAACAACGCCGCGACGGTGTCTCCGGCCGCCACGTCTCCTTGGCCCGAGGTCGTGCACACCGTGCAAGGCCTGCTGCCGGGGACGCGGTACCTGGTCAAAGTGAGGTGGAAGCTCGCGTGCGGGAAATGGAGCTCGTTCTCGAACGCGGTCTTCCTGACGACGCCTCCGACGTTGGCCTTGCGCGTGTCGTCGAGCGGCGAAGACTTCATCCGAATCGGCTGGTCCGCGCAATCAATCGGCGGCGCCGCGCCCATTTGCACCACAGGGCCCACCGATCCGGCTGCGGCTGCCAACCCCGACGGATGGTGGGACGACGGCGCCGGTCCCCCGCCTTCAGACACAGTCCCGCTCCGCGGGCCGTGTCCGGTGACGTACTGTGTCTGCGTCGAGCCTTGGCGCGTCGTCCCGAGCAGCACCGCGTCGCTTCAAACGCCGCTGGCCCTCGCGGATGCTTCGTTTCCTTACCCCGAGTTTGTGGTCGGCGCCGCGCAGAAGAATGCGCCCGGAAAAAGTGCGAACGGCACCGCCGATCCAGATGGAGACACCGGGAGGAGCGAACCGTCGCTCACCATGTACGAGACGCACGACACGACGCTGCTGGTGGACGGCCTCGCACCCAACGCCATGTATTCCGTGACAGTCCTCGCCGTGCACCGCCAAAGCCAGCAAGACGCACCCGACCCCGCGAAACAGGACTCACCCGGGACAAGCCGGCTGGCGGCGCCTCGAACCGACCTTCTCCGCCTGCAGGGATGGTGCCCGAAGGTGCGGGCCTGGACGCTGCCCGCCGTGTCCGCCCGCGTCGTCGCCCGTGGCTCCAACTACGTGCGCGTCCAGTGGAACCGGCGCGCCCGCCCCTCTCTGCAGCTCGCGCACTCCTGCAACGAGTACGTGTCCGTGGCCGAAGCCGCGGCGGCGACCGAATCGGGCGGCAGCGAGCGGAGGGAGACGCGCTACGAACGAGGCAAATCCCCGTCTGCAGCCGGGGAAGTGCTCCTGGACGATTTGCGCCCGGACAGCAAGTACACCATAACAGTCCGCCTGGGATACAGCGAAGAACGGGTGGCCGGAAACTGGACAGACAGCCTCACGGTCAGGACCCTGCGGCTACCGATGCTGAAGCTCGATGCCGCCGACGATTCTTTCATCCGGGTCATACTCTCTCGTCCCCTGCACGCGACAGCTGAGTCTGAACCGGTTCCAGCCACCCTTCGATCCCGCATCGTTGAAACCGCGTGCTGTCAACCGCAGCTGTTTTCATCTCCTCCGTTGCCTTGTGCTGCGCCAGACCCACCCGCTGGCGACGTGCCGCTCCTGTCCGCGTGGCAAATCCGAGTTTCCTGCGCCGACGGCACCTTCATCGACGACAGGCAAGAGCTCGTCCTCTCGATCCCGCCCGCCCACCTTCCGAACACGCCGCGCACCGTGGCCACCGAGCAGCCGACGCTGCACGCGATCCCGTCGCTGTGCCCGGACACCCTCTATAAGATAAGCTGCCGGTACGTCGACGAGTGGGAGATCCCTTCGGCGTGGTCCGCCGACACGCACGTCTCGACCCTGCCGGTGGTGAAGCTGCTGGTGACGCACGTGGCCGAGAACTTCGTCTGCGCGCAGTGGCTGCGGCCGGACTTCGGCTACGTCGAAAACCCGTTCTTCGCCGGCCTCGACGTCGTCGGCGACAAAGGCTGTGACCTGCGGTGGGAGTTCGTCGTCTTTGACGGCGACCGATCCGTGCAGAAGCACACGCTCCCCGGCGACGTCACGTCGCTCATGGTCAAGGACTTGTGCAGCAGCACGCGGTACACACTGCTGCTCCGCGGGGCCAACGTGTCGCCTGTGGTCCGCAAGCCTCTTCTCGAAGCCGCAGCGGCGACACCGCTCGACTATCATCGACCGTCGGACGTCTTGTTTGACTTCTCGTGTTCAGAGGAACCCGGCGCGAAGCCGCCGAACCTGTTCGACGTCCCGTGGGGCAGCTGGTCATCGCGCGTGTACGCGACGACGCTAGAAGGGGTCGTGCATTGCGTCTCGCACGTTGGCCAAGACTATCTGACGGTCTCTTGGTGCCACCCGGGCGCTCACGCGCCGCCCTCCGTCGCGGCACCGCTAGCAGGTCCGATGACGTCTGGGGATGACATGCACGCCTCCCGAACCCTCTCGGCCGACTCCTTGGCAGAGTCGCGCGACACTGACGTGCACTCAAAACGCCGGAAGTCGGGCGTCGTCAGAGGTCGTCCGCACAGGTCTCGTAGCTCCATCGCGCCCGGTTTGCTGTTGTGGCAGCCGGCGCAGGTGGTTGAATACGAGTTCACCATCACGAAGATAGTGCCCTGTCCAGAGCCTGAACCACCAAAACCAGAGACCGAGCAAGCTATTCCGCCCGAAGCGGCGAAGCGGACTTCCACTACGCTCGACCCGAGGGTTTCCTCCTTCACCGAACCGAGCTCGACCCGAGCACCGACCGCGCTGTTGTCTCCGCACGAGACCTCGCACAAGCCTTCGGGCGACGGCTGGTTCCCAGCCCACACGAACGCCCACCTCCAGAACCGGTACTTCTTTTCGTACCTAACCGCGGTGTCGCCGACGAGGCACCGCAGCCTCCACCCGGAGCCCGGCTCGGCCGGCGGCCTCGCGGCGCCGCCCGGCGACGTCGGCGTCGGGGCGGCGACCGAAGCCGACGGCCCGAAGTGCGTCGTCCTGGCGCCGCTGCAGGATGCGCGGCGGTCCGCGCCGGTGGGCGTCGCCCGCCGGCGCAGCTCGCCCGCCGACGACGCGGCGGCCGCCCGGCCCGTCGCGCCGGCGGCGGCGGCGGCGTGGCAGCGGAAGGCGGAGGTGGCGGGCGAGGTCCGGAAGGTGTCGTTTCCGGTCGTCGCCGCCGACGGATCGGAGCGCGCGGTGTTCGACGACGACCACGTGTTCGACGGGAACATCGCGGGGCTCGAGCCGGGGGCGAAGTACAGCGTGATGTGCCGCGCCGTGTACCGCCTGCGGCCCGGCGAGCAGTGCGGCGGCGGCGAAGGCGACGACCTCCGCGTCGTGACTCTCGGCGCGCTGTCGCTGAAGCTCGGGAAGATCGAAGACGTGTCCGCCGTCATGCTGGTGCAACCCCCGCGCACTGTCGTGCCCCTCACGTGGGCCGGCACCGTCGGCGCGAATCCGCAGGGACTCCGCGTCGCGCATCCGAAGAGGGTGCGCGATCTGTTTGCGAGAGTCCACCGCCCGCGGGACTACGTGTTCGACGTGTCCTGCAACGGGGTCACCCTGCCGGAGAGCATCACGCTCGACATCGCGTCGCCGTCTGCGAAGGTGAGCGTGTCTCTCGGAGACCTGCGGAGGGACTGTCGGTACGTGCTGCGCACCCGCGAAAAAAACCCGGGCACGGGTGCCGCCCTCGGCGGCTGGATCGAGGTGCACCGCTTCCACACCCGCCCGCACACGCCGGCCATCGGGAAGCTGGTGGAGTGGAAGAACGGCGTCGTGGGCTTCACGCTGGGGGTCCACCTGGACAACTCGGCCGAGCCGCTGTTCGACGACAAGGTGCCGGCCGGGTACCAGTTCTGCGTCGAGGTGAAGATCCACGGCACGCAGAACTGGTACCAAGGCGGGATCGTGCGCGCGGGCCGCATCCGGACGCCGCTGGACGCGCCGCTGCCGCAGTGCTCGTTCCGCGTCAAGGCGGCGAACCATAGCGAGTCGCAGTACGGCGTGCAGGTCCCGCTGTGGGGCGCCTACAGCCAGCCGAAGCAGTGGAAGGAGCCGCCCCGGCCGACCGGCGTCGCGGCGCTGCGCGTGCAGAACTTGAAGGCGAAGAGCGCGCTAATCGTGTGGGAGAAGCCGACCAACTTCTCGACCCAGCAGGACGTCGAGTACCACGTGTTCACGGCGACGGCCTCCGCGTCCTCGGGCAACCGCGTGTGGCAGCTCAGCGGCCAGGTCCAGCAGCCGGCGTTCAACCTGCCGGGCCTCTCGCCAAACACGACGTACCGCGTCTGCGTGCAAGCCGTTTCCGGCTTCGGGAGCTCCGTGAAATCAACCCCGCTCACCTTCACCACCAACATCGACACGTCTGTGCGTTCGTCGAAAGCCAGCACCAGCACGAGCGCCGGTGGCACCAACCGCGAAGCCCCCGGTCGGGAGCAGGCGAAGCCGCCGGGCCAGCGGCCGGGGACGGGGGATCCGTGCGCTGACACGACGCTGCGGGGCTCGATGCGGCCGCGCACGGCGCCCGCCGTCGGCAACGCGCCGGCCCCGAAGCCGGCGCCGCAGCCCGCCCCGAAGCTGCGGCGCGCCCTGCGGCCGGAGCCGCTTTTCATCGCCGGGAAGCTCGGCCACGCCAGGAAGCTCGTGGCCACGCCCGCCCTGGACAACTCCATTTAATCCGCTGCTTTGCCCAACGGTGGTAGGGGTTGCATTAAGTACGGAGTACCGCGTCCGCGTGTCCGGCTCCAACAGCCTGCATTGCGCCATGTCTTCGGTCACGCCAGAACGCTCGTGGCGCCGCGGACCATTCCATTTGGGTTGTTGTTGGCTCGAGTGAAGCTAGTACCGCGCTAGTCCCAGGAGCCAGGAAGCCCGCTGGAAGAATTCTCCGCCGGCTACTCATTCAGCATGGGCACATGCTTCTGTCTTTCCAGCTCAGAACAAAGGGGGAAAGGGGAGAAAATCACTTTCGTTGGGATAACCCTCCGTGATAGCCACGGTTGGGCCCGGATCTCGCCACTAGTGCATCGGACACGAACTCAATGATGCTCCCTCGCACGAGGAGGACGAATGCCGCACGGCAAGATGTCATTCCTACCCTGCCAAACCGATATATTCCTAAAGAGCGTTCGTTTGCCTTTGTGGTACGATGGATCGTAAGAAGGCGCACTCGTAATCTCGGTTCGTAGCCGAATCATGGCTGTGGCCGCTCGACTGAATAGACTCGGTTGGGTTTCGTGTTCAGCCTTGCACCGCCAACTCCTGAGGTTGCCCTCCTCCCCCTTGGTCAGAGCAACTTCACAAATTACAACGCTTCGAGCAAAGGACGAAGCATGCAGTAGTCAGCAGCAACCATGCTGGTATCAGCACCAGTCTCTAGCACAGCCTGCCACTCGTAGCAGTTTGACATGTATCGGTGTACAGGGGGATTCCCCGCTTCTCATTTTCTTCTCCAGTCCTCCCGCCAGCCCTTTGCCAAGGGCGTCTCACCTTCAGCACTTTCTTCCGAAGTGTGCGTTTCCACTTGTACGTACGAGTTGTTTGTAGACGGAAACGTCCCGTTTTCACATTCCTTCTCATGCCCCTTATCTTTAGCTAACGTCGAATGGCAGGTGTTGCGACGGGGGGGGGGGTTGTTAATAACCACGGCAGAGCCCCGAGCAGAAATCGGACCTGCTGGTTTAGGTCCGATCTGAGGTTTCCAGTGCCCGTGCTGGGCCGTAGCATGCCATGCTTGAAGTATTCGTACCCATCATCGATCCCCTGGGGTTTGCGGAGCGGCTGGCTGTGAAGAACGTCGATACCCGACAGAACAGACCCAGCTACAGAAAGAATGATGCATTGTTGTGTCACCCATGGCACTTTCACTCCTTCACAATCAGTACCACTTGAGCTGCACCGCTAGCTGGCCGCGTGTAAACTGGAAAGATGCGTGCATCACCTGTCGTTCAGCAGCAGCCACCCAATCCAGCCGACTCCATTCCGGCCCTTCCAAAAAGTACCCAGTTTCCCGAAGGTCGCACCGATACAGTAAGTTCCCGGCGTCGCAAGCGAACGTTCACTCTAAAGCCCCAATTGCGCGCAGGCTTTTTCTTTCCCGCAAAGAGATGGTCCATGGGGGGGACGCATGCGAATGTGCTGCAGCACCTCGAAGATGAGTTCGAAAAGGCGGCAAATGGGGCGCAGAAGTCAACGGCAGCCGACAGCCAGGCGAAGGCTGGAGACGGCGACGACTCGGAGGACGTGTGGAAGCAGTACCAGCGGATGATCGACGCGAGTCAGCGGCACTCAATTGGGCTCAAAAAGCTCATGGGATTCAAGCCCATCGAAGGCCTGCCACTGGACGTCACGCACTTGGGGGTCTTGTACGTGTTGGACAATGGCAAGAACGGCCGCTTTTCGTTGACGGATCTTAAGTCCTTCGCGTTGTGGTGTGCGCAGAACATACCGGGACACCTCTCAGAGGACGCCTTCCAGGCCGAAGTACAAGCCAAAACGACGATACTTCTTTGGAAAGACTGCAGAATGCAGGGCTCGGGTACGTCCTGTTTTTCTTTTCTTGTTCTTGTTTGCCAGTCGGGCACACGAAGCGAACACCCGGGGTTCTATTTCTCCTGGTTTGGCTTGCTAGGCACCTGCCGTAGGGTTTGGTGACGTGGTACCATCGTGCTTAGGTGGTTCATCAGTCTTCTTAACCTGAAATGAACGAAGTAAAAACGAGTGGGAAATCGATCAACCGGCACGCACAAACAAAGCGAAGAGACTGTCTTTCTTAAAGAGTGAAAGAGGTTTCTGTGTTCAGCCTTGTCGCAAGAAAGGGGGGAGGTAAGGCCTTCTTGATTTGGTTTCGTTGATATCCGACTATCATTCGAGCAGCACTAACTAAGGAGGTCTGGCGAGCATTCTGAGTTGGCGCAACCATCGTGAACACTTCGAATGTTGGTACTAAATGGGTTAAGTTCCGGGCGTAAACATTCAACAAGACTGCTGTCAACGTCAACGTCGAAATAAGCACCGGGTGGCCGGCGGCCGGCCCCTCGAGCACTTCTCTTACATTCTCCCTCTCCAATCACCCACTTCACAAAATCCGCAGGGGCGGCAGACTACGTTGTCGAATGGATAATCGATGTGCTCCGAAGCTCCGAGCTGGGCTGCTCGGAGAAGAGTCGCCGGAAAAGCTCTATCAACAGGCGGGACTCACGGGGGTCGGCGTCCCCCGTTCATGGAGGCGACGACTGCGACACGGAGGACACCATGAGCACGCGCAGCGAGGCGTCGGCGAGGGACGAGGTCCCCGGGCAACCGGAAGCGAAAGACGAGCGGGTCACGCGGGGCCAAATGGAGATTCTGCACCAGCTCCTCGCCGTGTCCGAGTGCTACGGGCTCGACTTCCAGTCTTTCGCGAACCTCTTCTTCATGGCCGGTCTTTCAGAAGTTGACATGGCATCCGTGCAGCCTTCCGACCAGACCGCATTCGCCTCCCTAAACCTCAGTAGGGGCGTTTCCGTGCAGCTGCTTACTCCTTTTTTGAAGCAGTTCATGGCCTCGTATTTCTCGCTGCTCAGCAACCTCGGCCTCGAGCCGCTCTTGTCCAAGGAGAAGGTGTAGCCAATTTGCCGCAGGGTCTTGAACGCCGCGTTTTTTGCGGGTCCCGAGCTTCTCGTCCAGCGCCGCTGCAGAGGAACGTCCTTCATGACCCACTGTAATTGTATTCCAGCTACGTAGGATCAAACTGCGTTGCACTGACACCGAATAGGTAGCGCACGCTTCTTGGTACTCTACGTTGATACTCTGCTCCTTGGTTCATGTGTCAACGGGTCCACTGCACGTCCCCGCCCTGGTCGCAAGTTAACAGTTTTGAACTGGACTATCACAAGCTGAAAGTTCGTGTCAGACACTTGAACGTCGTCATGAAAGCCACGCGGCCAGAACAGCTCTTTCGGTGCCGGTCATTCGTTCGGCACCGAAAGTCGTTTGACAGAAGATCGCCTTTGCCCGTGTGAGATGCCGGCCAGACTGCCCGCGGGAAGGTGGGGGCTTCGTCTTCTGCGAGCTTTCATCGCAGTGCCGCCTGAAACAAGTCGCCTATTTGTACTTTTCGCGCGACTCTCGATCGATTGGGCAATACCATCGACACCACGAAGGGTTGGTGGGTGCAACTAACATCCCCTCCGACTCGGAGTCCGAGACCCGTCGGTTGTCCGACGCCCCACCGTTGCCCTAGCCTGTTGTTGTTATAAAAAGCAAACCACAACCCGTTAACGCATTCTTTCAGCACAGACACGAAGATAGCTCAAAGCATTTGCAAAATAACACGAAAAGCCTCTAGGCAAAAACCCGTTTTCACATTTCTACGGAAGCGCGCGTGCCTGAAGGCGACAACGCGTGCGTGGGCGCGTCCGTGTGCGACGTTGTCGCCGTATGTGTGCCGGGATGCTTACTGCACACTGGTGACCTGCGCATGGCGTAAACAAAGGGAGGACTTTCAGTTCGTACTGGCCCTGTGGGTCCAGCAGTGGAAATCTGGCCTCAGGGTCTTCCGGAAGTGGAAGTCTAGAAATGGAAGTCTGGATCTTAGGCGGCCAGACTTGACCCCTACGGGGGCTTCTCCAAGAGTATGTCATGGCAGGCGGGCACCTTAGGGTGTGGTGTCCAGCAGTGGAAAATCGGAAGAGGACTTGAAGTGGAAGTCTGGCTCTTATGCGGGCCAGATTCCACCCCCATCGTGGGCTCCTCCAACACTATGCCACGGCAAGCGGCCGGCACCAAGAAAGAACCACCAGGCGAGAGGCGGGGGGAAGCCGGTGGGAAGAACCGCCGGCAGAGAAAGAGAGGCGGGGGGCGCGATGCCCCACGACCTCACCGAGAACCCTTTGAGCGGGATGCTCGAGCTGCTCACCGCAGCCGACGACGCGCACCTGCGGCAGATAGCGGTCCCCGACACGTTGGTCGTCGGCAGCAACGGCGAGATCCGGCAGCTGTACGTCTACGACCCCGAGACGGGCCTCGTCGCCGCTTCGAAAGGAGAGACGTGGACGGCGCAGGACGTCGCCGACTACTTCGTGCACGGGGTCGCGGCCGTGTGCGACGTGGTTGCCGTATTCGTAGCGGCGGCGCCGCAGGTCTCGGTAGACTACATGACCGCCGACGACCTCGCGGCCTTCATGACCAAGAAGAGGCCGCCCGGCCTCCTCCAGCGGTACATTGCGGCCAGCAGCCGGCACCAGATGACGCAGGTCATCTGGACGCCGTTCCTCACCGTCATCGAAAAACGACTCTGCATCAAACCGTTGACGGACCCCCACGCCACGGTCACAGAGCGCACAGCGACCGCGAAGGCGGCTGGCATGTCGCGCGAAGTGCCGGTGAGTCAAGCCGTGCTCGCGGACATCGAGAGGCTGTGCAGAAGGTTCTCCGCGATGCTTTTGAGGAAGCTGAACCTGTGCCTGACGCGGCTGAACGTGTACATGCTGCGTGTTCGCCCGCCGGTGCTCTTGTTTTGCACTGCCCTCAGCGCGCACGCAGCGTCGCCGTCGTCTGTCCGCAAAGGCGGCAGGTCCCCCCGGAGCCGTCTCGGCATCGAGCGGCCCCTCGGCCGGGGCTCGCCGCAGCGGGAGGTGGAAGCGGCGCGGTCGGAGGTCACGACGCCGGCCCCGTCATTGGCTGGGTCGGAGGACGCGGAGGACGACGCCTTCCGGCTCGAAATCCTGCCGTTCGCCGTGCAGCCGCCGCCGGCGTCCGGCGCGACCGAGGTCATCCACGCGGAGCTGCTGGGGTACGCGACCGGCGCCGAGGCGAAGCGGCCCGACGCTTACTTAATCGTGCCGCCCAATGTCGTGCGGCAGCCCGCCGCCGACGGCGGCGCGCCGACCCAGTCGGCCCACCAGCAGCTTGAGGCGCTCAAGCGCGGCCTGCGCGCGGCCTGCAGCGCCCCCGCCCGGCAGGCGCCGCCGTCGGAGGGCACGGAGCCGGAGCCGTCGGACCACAGGCGCGACCCACCCGCGCAGCGGCCGCGGGGGAAGAGCCACTCGGAGTGCGTCGCGCTGCACGCAGCACACAAGCCGCAGGCCGAGCCGGCGGCGAGCGGCGAAATCCGGAAGAAGTACCTCCCGTCCGCCCACGCATCCGTGCTGCGGGGGGAGACTCTGCCGGTCAAGGTGCCGGCAGCGGACGTGCACCTGATCCCGAAGCCCGCGCGGAAGCACATTATAAAGGACAAGACGGTCGTCGGTGCCGCGATGCCGGCGGCGTTCGCCACGTGCCCCATCCGCGGCCCCGCCTCCGCGGTCCTCGCCGTGCTCCAAGACATCCGAGGGGGAGCTGGCACGCCCGAAACGCTGTACAGCCAGTCGCCCGGAGACCCGTCGCTCGAGGACATGCGGACCGCGGCGCGGCGGCTGCAGGCGCGGAAGCGGAAGGAGGCCGCGTGGAAGACCGCGATGGCCGTCCCGTTCCTCAACTCCGCCCCGCTCGGCGCTCCCGCCGCCGGGCGGCTCCCCGCCGCTAAGGGCGCGCATTCGACGGGCAGCACGACGGCCGACACTGTCCCGGTCCCCGCGCCGCATGGCGCGCCGCAGCAGTCCGCCGAACCCCGGCCCTCCGCTTACAACGTGCGCGAGGCGAACTGGGACCCGAGCACGGTGCTTGCCTCCAGCACGCTGTACACCGCGTCCAATCAAGTCAAGCATCAATCGACAACGTCGTGGCTCAACACGATTGACCGCGACTCGGCTCAGTACACGTCCTACACGCAGCCCGCGCGGCGCCCGACCTCCACACGCGGGGAACTCCCGAAGCCCGCGCATGACTCCCTCCAGAGGAGAAGCACGTCGCCGCCGTACGCCGGCGAGCCTTCTTCTGAGCCCAGCCCCTTCTCCAACCGCGACCAACCGTCGCCGACGGAGTCTTCGCGGCGGTACCACCGACCGTGGACGACTGGCAGCAAGTCGCTTCGCGGCAGGCAGCGCGGCAGCACCGGTGCTGCTTCGGACGACTTGCTGTCGGCCGAGCCCGGGGCCGCGCCGTCCGACTACTTCGCGAAGCGGCTCCGCGTGCTGCCCCGGCGGCCCCTGTCCGGCATCGGCGAGTGCCACCAGTCGATCTCCGAGTTCATGCGCTTGAAGGCAAACCAGAAACGGGGCAAGGAGTGGGCGCGGCCCCGGGACGACGACGCCGACCAGTCGGGGCTCGACGACGACAAGAAGGGGCAGTCCGACGGCGACGAATTAAGCTGCGCGGACAAAGGGCAGCAATCGAGGAAGGGCGTGTTGATGATGACACAAGGGAAGCTGGTCGTTGACCCGACGTGGCTGCGAGACGCCGACGGGAGGCTGCCGAAGCCGAAGCTGACAGCGGCCGATGAGTTGTTCCTGCGAGAGCAGGACGACGAAGAAGAGGCTCTTCGTGCCGAGGCGGCGGCGCAGCAGAGGCGGGACGCGGTAGAGTCGCAGAGGATCGACGAAGAGCGGAGGGTGTTGGAGAACAGGGCGCACCGCCTGGACGAAATGCGCACGAAGTGCCTCAAGATGCAGAACATCCGCGACGCCGCCCGCGTGCGCGCCCAGTACGCGTCGCTCGAAGCCAAGCACCACAACGAGGCGGCCGTGGACTTCGCGGAGGACTGCCTGTACGGCGCCTACAGCCAGTCGCTCAGTGGCCGGCCGGTCCGCAAAATTGCGGCCTTCCGCTTCCCTCTGCCGGCATCGCTGCAGCCGTCGCACGAGCACGTACACTCGCTTCTCACTGGCCTCGGATTCTACTGCACAGCTGCGAATACAAACGAGCCGTCCTCACCAGCATCACCTTCAGCCCGGCACAATGCATTGGATCCGCTTGACAGCTTCGAGGACACCGTCGCCCAGCCAACCGTACTTCCCCCGGCCGACTTGGCGCTGTACTGCGTGTCCAACGACAAGGTCCTTATCTCGAACATCATGGGGGACCTTGCCGATTTTAAGAATCGGGTCAATCATATTTTCAACATGCGAGACACTGCTGTCGCGGCCCGCCTCAAAGAGCTCATCGACCCACCCCACCCGAACCAGCCGGTGTCCCTGTTTCACGCTGTCCGCGTCCTTTTCGATGAGTTCCAGCTCACCCTGCCTGCTACGCCGCAAGGCGACCCAGCGTCTGACAACGACAGCGTGCGGTCACAAGTGAAGTTTCCTCAGAGAGTCGCAGTTCCCGTCTAGCTGCGCCGTGCCACAGATGCGGTTCTCCCTCCCGGCGTGGCATCATACGATTGGCCAGCAGCACTCTGCAGCTGTGCGCGAACCGTAGTTCTTGCGCGGACTCGATGATGAAACTGAATCGCTCGCCGGACCAATACATGAAGAAAGTGGCCAGTTTCGAAGCCACCGGTGTCCGTAAACCCACGCTGTGCAACTCGGCGATTTTGTTTGAGCGAACTCCAACTCGCGCTGTTTTCACAATGTGGCCCCGACTGCGTGCCGTCTTCTTCAACCCGGTCTGGATCCTTCGCTACGCGCTCGTCACAGCCCCCAGGAGCAGAGCAGGCTGCAATATTGCACCCTGCTGCAAGCTGGTTATCAGTGATGACTCTCGCACAATTCCCGCGCGTTCACTTAGGTCAGGCGCCATGGGAAGGAAGGGTGAGAGACACGCCCGCGTCGCCGACCCCCAGTTCTGTCTCTGCGAAACTCCTCGGGGACTAGCCAAGACTGCTGGCAACACCTGCCACTCGTGCACACCCGCTCGTGGCTTAGTGGGCAGCTCGTGCAGCCAGTACAACCAACTTAGCGCCCGCGTCCAAAGTCGCCAAGCCTCGCCTTTGGAGCTTTAACAACATCTGTAGATTGTTTCTCTGGTTTAGTTCGCATGTCTGCGGACCCCTAATTACGAGAGCCGAACAGGCGGAAGAAAGAAAAGAGGGGCCCACATCGCAAACTAAAATTGTCACATCAGGCCGAGGGCCGCAACAAGGACGGATTGAACCTGCAAACAGGAAGGCACGCCAGCCCCGGTTGATGAACGGATATTCTTCTTTTCCAATACCAAATTTAGTACACGTTTCCTCATCAGTGGCGTACCATTCAGTTGTGGAACAAATAGTTGCGCGAGCCGTCAAGGAACCACAGCTACCTGTTGACGATGCACGTGCGGATGAACAGCGAAGGAAAGCTTTTCATCAGCGGGTGTGCGCAGTGTGTAGTGCACATAGCGTGCCCACACGAATAAAACCCAGACCTTTGCAAGATAGACTAGTTCCCCGGTGAAACAACAAATCTTGGCGATGTTTTTTTTGTGTACCATTATGATCTGGAGAAAATCCCTCATCACCGTTAGGAGCTGGGCCCGCGCATCCAAGAGCATTCCACGAACACCGTAAATACCAACCAACCAAGCAATGCATCAACAACAAGAGCACCCAGAAAATACCGAAAGGGTGATACAACTTCCCGCGGCTGATGCGCCTGACAGGTCGTCGAGCAAAGGAGAGGAGCAACTGACTGAACGAATCTCGCCAGATGCACAAAAAAAGAAGGGGGAAAGGAGCACTCTCTGCGAAAGCAGCAGCAGTGCCTTTGTTCTTTCTTTTTTTGTTGGTTGCTCACGCGTCCCTCTTCGTTTGTCTGTTTCAATAACTTCTTGTTTTTCGGAAGCCGCGTACTGCTCCCAGACCGATCCAAAACACAGTACGCTCGGTGCCACTGTAAAACTGTGACCCAGTTTGCGACTGCCGACCATGACGGATGCTTGCGCCAGGAGTTTAGCTAGTCAGACCAAGCTCATTGCTCAGAGGAAGCTTGCTACATCCCCGGGTGACATGTGCCACCTGCGCAAAGACATTCACCCACACACATGCACACACACACACACACACTAGGACAAGAAGAGAAAGGAAAGCAGGGAAGTGGAAGACGCTTGCGGGGTGATCTGCCCTCCTCCCGTACCAGCCTCCAATACGTTTGTGTCGTGGACGGTCCTCATCCGCCCCGCCACACCTTTCGTTTCTCTCTCGCAGAAAACGACAGCTGTCAACATAACAAAATGGCTGCATCCATCAGCACAGTGATTGACGTCTGCACTTTTTGTAAGGTGCGCAACTCCGACCTGAAACCATGCCCGTGCCTACAGGTATGACTTACCAGTCTCTTTGCAGGATGTGACATAGGCTATTAGCGGACAAACTGACAGCCACGACGAATTTCCTATTGGTGTCCACTTCAGAAAATAGTGATGCCCTTAGTACTGCTGTTGGTTTCCTGACGGGTTCCTGTTCAGGTCCTACAGGACTCCTGTTGGATCCTGTTAGGGCTCAACTCTCCTGTTGGCGTTTTAGTAGTGAGATGCGGTGTCGATAATTCACACACCAGCACCATCCACAAACAGGCATTTTACTGCAACAAAGATTGCCAGCACAAAGACTGGCGAACGCACATGCTGACGTGCACAATCGCGGGTCAGAGAAGGTGTGCTCTCGTTTCTTTTCCTGACGTTGTTCGTCTCAACTGCGGTTTGCAGGTTTGGCGAGTCGTGTCCCCAACTCTAAGAGGTGGGGTGCTTCTTTTCCTTTTTGACTTTGCATCCAAAACCAGCTCTTCATGTACCACACCGTTGACCCCGTGTGCAGCCAACCTGTGCCGCCTTTGCAGGCACGTTGCCTGGTTTCAAGTTCTGCCCACGGCTACCGCTCAGTCGCTAAGGTTGTCACACAATAAATAGGCAAGAGGAGCAGCAGCAGCAACATCCGCAGCAAGTTAGTACACAACAGCAACAACAGCAGCAGCAACTACAGCAGCAACAACAGCAGCAGCAGCAGCAGCAGCAACAGCAACATCAACAGCATCAGCAGCAGCAACAACAACAGCAGCACGTAAACGGCTATCAGCCGCACTACCAGCGTGAAGGCGCTGACATGCAAGACCTTGGGTTCTTGAGCAACTTGAGTATGCTCCTACTTCTCTCTGTGTCGGCACGCTTGAGGATGGGAAGAAGGTGCTCCCAGCCATGCAGCATATATCCACTGTTCCACTTTGAGGATCTGTATACATCTTGTTGCTGGGACAGTAGACACCAATACCTCCGACCATCTTGCTGTCGTAGAACCACTTGCATTTTCTACTTGCACGGCTTGTTGTCGAATCTCATTTAGAAAACACAAACTCTTTGCAGACAACAACCACCAACTTCCGCCGAAAGATCTGTCGAGAGTCGCCCAAGTCGCTCACTCGCTTCCGCATCAGGGTATGTCTTGCCGAGTTCAGAAGTTCCAATAGCAGATGGACGGGGTCTTCTTTCCGTATGTCAGCAAACGGTCAAGAACGCGCAGTCGTCGATCGCGCCGCGCCCAGTTTATGCAATTCGCACCATCCCCCGAGCTCTGGAGGCAGGGTAGGGGCCGCGGATCTTCCCCCGTGTATCTTTCGTTAGTCGCTAATACTGTCCGAACTCATGTATCCGACACTAATCAGAGTAAAAGGTTCACGGGCTTGTTTGCGTCGCCGTCACTTCACAAAGTTGAAGTCCGCGGCATAATGCACTGAACGACGGTGGAGCGGTGTAGACCACATAACTATTCCAAGAGCGTTCTTGCCTAAACATTAAACTAAGATTTTCCCCCCACACTCCGCAGTGCTCGTTAGCATCGTCTGCGAACTCGCCGAGGAGTTCCCTCAGATCTGCGACTCTCTCTACCAGAAGTTCGACAAAGCCGAGTACGGCCTCCAGCAGCACTTTCAGCAGCACCAAGCGATGATGGGCGGCATGGGGCAGCAAGGTCTGGGAATGAACAGCGGCATGATGAACAACCAGGGCATGCTCCACGACAGCAACATGCAAGCCCGCAACAAACTCCTGGAAATGACAGCAGCCGAAGGCTTAACGTGGCAGCAGATGCAACCGCAGCCTCAAATGAACCAGCAGCCGTGGAACCCGGCCTTCATGCAGCCGCAGGTCGAAAAAAGAGCCAACGTAGGTGGCGCCCGCAAGCCGCGCGTCTACAACAACGAGGCGGAGTCGTTCATGTGCTCGAAGCACAACACGTCGCGCAACAGGAAGCACCTGATTTTCAGCGGAACCGGATGGGAGTGCATCCCAGGCTTCCACTGCCTCGAATCGCGCGCCACGACGTCTCCTCCGTTAGCACCTCAGGTGTGCCTTGAACGTCCATCTCCAGCACCAGCGTTGTGCGAGTGACGAGCTCTTATTTTGTTTTAGCACCTGCTTTGTACTACGTACTAAGTTTGTAGGAAATACTTGAGGAGACTGCCGGTTGCGAAGGAGGTAAATGTGCTGTAGCCCACACGAGATACAGGCGAATCTGGGTTTAGTGGAGGCCTAAGCGTTCAACAAATCCCTCTTCAAAGGAAAAAAGATTCGCGAGGCCTGCCCCCTGCGCCTGCTGTCCCCGGCAGCTTGACAATTGCTGCTCTGTTCCCACTATTTTGGCGAATCGGAATCAACCCCCACACAGCAGGCGAACCAGGTGTCCCCCGGGGAGCCGTTCCTGGACTTCAAGTTCGACGCAAGCACACCGCAGCCGCAGCATTTGGGCAATGCTTCAGCCCCTCCGATGCAGAGTTTGAACGAGCAGCACAGCGGCTCTCAGCAGGACTGACCTTCAACATATGTCACCCGTAACTTTTCTGACTAGCTTCAACAACGTATGCGAGCAACGAAGATGTGGCTGAAGAGCCGTGAAGGTTCTTCGGCAATGGAGTAGTCGGGAATGTGGCCAGAGGATCCAAAAAAAGGCGCCTTGCCACTTAAAAAGGCCAGCCGTATCAACAAGTTGATCAATCGCTATAGTGAAAACGATCGAGGTACAACGATGACACGAAGCGAGTTCACATTTTGTTGCGAAGGTAGTCTTGGTGTCGGTCACGTTAGTCACAACCGATTGACCAAGAAGAAAGTGATGCGTGCGCCCCCGATATCCAGCCTCTATGGCAACCGGACCTTCAAACCTTAAAAAACCCTAGAAACTTGTCCGCATTTTTCCAAAAGGCGTCTGGTGGTGGTGCGCAAGAAGATGTCTTTTCTACACTGCAAGCGCGCCCAAACGATCAGAAGCGCGGAAAAGGCAACATCCACGGGGGGTTTTTTTTTTGGACGTCGTCCTGGAAATGCTACTCAAGCCGCCCCCCCTCCTACTCCACAAGAAGTTGATACCCAGTTCAGACGCTGCGAGATACAGCTGATAGACCAGCAACCGATGCATAGATGTGGACTGGCTCAACTCATAGAAGTTCTTTTTCTTTCGTGGTCTTGTTGCGTTGGTGGAGAGTCATTTGCATGCAAATGAGTACCACACTATATTTTCTTTCAAGATCAGCTTAGATAGGTCTGCTAGTGTACGTTTTGTGGACACAAAATACTGCCTTCGTCCGCGCACTGCGTCTTGTCTACTACTACTATATCACAGCTTCATGCACCTTCTTTAAACATCCCCTTACTGCAGGACAACAAAAAAGAAAATTACGACAAAACAAAAGTCTCAAGGCCATTATGAGCATTTTTCTCAAAATGCTCAGTTTTAATGAAGCAACAATTTTCTAAACGACGGCTGCTCAAGAATTTAGCGAAGTCGAGCGCAGGAAAAGCCCCCTTCTTAGAGAGAGGTTTACACCCTGTACATACGAAGACGAATCATATTAACGTGCTTCATGATCATTGATTGCTGATCTACTTCGTTTATCAGCCTCATCTCCGGAAATGTTTGTGTTAAACACGCGTTTCACGGGTCACGTACACGTGCAACCGCGAATGACGGCAAGACGTCCAGCCATCATTGTTTTCTTAGTTGCGGCCGGCAAGGAACGAGTCAAACCAGGCTGACAACATGTAATTCCAACTTCCGCTGAGGGAAAAGCGGAATTAGCGAAGAAAATGTTGGAACTGCGGAGGTATTCCTCCGGCCTGTCTCTCAGCCCAGGGCGGGTGGAGAGCAAATCGGTCGGAGGTACGCCTGGTGACCTGAGCAATTGAACAAAAGACGACAGAGAAAAAAACATTCCCCTGCAAAATGAACTGATCCTTTTGGCGCAAGATAATTTGAGCTCTTCTTTTTTTTTTAGATTCCACGGTGTTCCACTTCTATTTTAGTTTACCAAACTTGAAAGTGATTACCTCCTGAGTGTGTGTTCACGTTTGGGTGTCGGAATGGAGCGAAGTCATAAGTAGGGTCCTCCTCGTTCGTTAGAAGGAGGCGAAGAGTAAAAACGTTCCTTTTTTATCCTTCGGTATTATTTAGTAATAACATTCATGCGTGTTGCCTTAAGCTGCATTGCAAAGAAAAAACACACAGGAAAGGATCAGCGTGTTTTGGTGACGTTAACCTGAAAAAAGGTAGAACCAAGTAGGAAAACGATCCACCAGCACGCAAGCACGCACAAACAAAAAGTAGCGTCTTTTTCCCGACAAACCAAGCAGCACCTCCCTTGCGCACAGCTGGCATTGGACTTGTTTGCGGTTTAACCTGGAGGAATCCACGTCGGCTCGGGTGGTCGCCTGCATCAACGAGAATGCGAAGACTGCACGGCAAATGAGTGTGGCCGCTTGGGTGCGCGCTGGGCTCGCGCTTTAAGTTGTACCGGTCCGTACCTTCCTGGCAGACCGTGATTCAGCAAACGAAGCAATTTCCTGCAGCTCCTGCTGGAGATAGGGATGGACCTGTATATAAACTGTGGTGCAACGTGATGCACTGTGGGGGTTGAGATTGAAGTTTGCAGAATATCTGTAGCGACGGCCTACATTATTAGCCACTAGGTCGATCGTACCGTGTCGTGCTTCAACAGCAGCAGAATTCCGAAGGGTGGGAGTGGACCGGCTTCATGCTGCCCCGCCGCATGTTCTCCCTCGCGATAACTTTTGGATTGCGCTGAAGCGCATTTAATTGCCGGTTGCATCCTTCAACGGCGCATCGCGGGAAAAATGAGTTGCGTTCGAGAAGGTAGCTCACCGAGTGTGCTAACGGAGACGATCGCGATTCTTTGCACTCCAAGCTCGAGCTTTCACTACACATTCGCAGGCGTTCCAGGAAAAGCTCCGTTGTTGTGCTCTGGGCATTAACCATTAGAAAGAAAACGGCGGTCGCGCCGTCTTTCGTTGCATTCTCTTTCAGTTTTCACCGAAAAATCTCCTTCGCGCTCCGTCGAAGAGCGAAGAAGGCAGACTGCCGTCAGGAAAGGTGTCGTCAAGGGCACGAAATGTGTTTATGTTTATAGCTCCTCGCGCGCCGAGTTGTCAGCAGGGGCGCAATACTCGAACCTTTTACCCGACAGTCCTTTTTGCGGACGCAAACCCCCCCCCTCGTTTAATGGAGACAGCAGGAAACACCGCTGGAAGCTGAGGAAATGGTGACGCACTACACCTTGGGTGGGGTGGGTTGGCACAACAAAAAAACTGCCGGAGTTTCAAGCGAACTTTCACCCTAAAAAGCACAGTCGCCTCGAGTATTCCTACGAAGCAGGCGCTTATTCAAAAAAAAAGGGAAACCCCCCTGTCACACAGTCAACCGTGCGCGAATTGCCGGAAACATGCACTTAAGAAGCGCACCCCGCTGCGTAGCATTGAGCCGGGCGTAGAGCGAGAGAGAAAAACAAAATGATGATTTTTATTGGTAGATGTTAATAAGGTTTTTTCCCCCTTTTCCCCCCTCCCATCTTTGATGACGCTCCACCTTTTCTTCTTTGCCGCCCCCTTCTATTTAGAGAATTTTGATTTGAGTCGAACCCGCAATCCAGGATTGGAGTGGACGAGTGATATCGTGGCATCTGGTGCTGTCGTGTTGCACCGACGATCGGGTGACACTCGGTGGTGATCACCGGTGTTTTTCGAAAGAAATTCGGCGGTGTCTGGGGTTTTCCGACACCTGACCCGCTGCGACAACAAGCAGAGCTCCCAGGGCAGGGGGGAACCTACTACTAAAGAAGCTCCCTCGTGACCGATGAAGCCCCTTGTCAATACCACCGAACGACTGTAACACGCATGCACAATGCTGGACGCTAGCGTCTGTCAAAGAGCACGCGTGGCACAGCGTGTCTTAAAGGTGAGATGAGAGGCATTGGCGCACTCTGTCAAAGGACAATACCACTGAGGCAACACGCAGTCGAAGGACAACTCCCACGCGAGAAGTTCCAAAGACGGTGTACCACCGACGCGAACGCACACTCCAAGAACAGCCAATCAGGAAACCTCCCAGGGCCAAGGGGAACCTGCGGCGGAGCAGTAACGAAGCTCACTCGAATATCCGGTGAAGCCCCCTTGTCAATACCACCCAACGGCTGTGACACACACTGCACAATCCCGAGAGGGCAAGCATGGCACAGCCGTATCTGAAAGGTGAGCGAGAGGTAGCAGATTCGCTCTGTCTCGAAGGACAAAACCACGAATGCAAGACCGGTCTCCGGTGATGTTCAGTGGTATCGCGGCGACATCCGAAACTGGTAATCCAGCCTGCGCCCGGTTGGCGTAAAAACGAACGAAAGCGAGAACGACAGAAGCATCATTCGGTGCTGTGCAACAGAGGACGCGGTCTTAGCAAACAGCACGCCTGGACCAAAAGAAAAAGAAACGAACCGAGGCTTATGTATGAGCCGATCCACAGCGCGAGTCAGGGGAAGGACTGGAGGTGTGAGACGAGAAACAAGCGTCGCGGCACTCTATCAATAGACGCAATTCGAGGGAACACTGCCGCCAGCCGACTGCCATGCCGACCCCCGAACACTGCCGAAGTTGAGTCCCGCTATCCTCTCGAGGTGCAGAGGGCGCGGTTGGGCGAGAGAGGGCCGCGCATTGAAAAGATCACGTTGCCACAAAGGACATCGTTAAGTTGGGGCTCTGTGTCGGGTCTCTGCTCTTCGCTTCTTCGAAGACGAGCTTTTCAGCTCGGGAGAAAGCCCCCGCCCCCCCCGAGAGAATTAGAACACAAGACAATATTTGGTGCAAACATCAAACACACAAACACGAGAGGCACGATTCTGCCTAAACACGAATTATGATTTCCTTCCTTAAACGCCTTCACGAAAAAGATAATGTCAGTGCGTAGCGAGTCGCAGTCACTAGCAGGGCGGGTGCCCTGAGATTTTTGCTTAGACACGGCTGGATTTCTCTCGAAGACGGATTGGCCTATGCTTAAGTAGTCCTGGGCTGCGACGAGCTACGAACAACCGGGCGACAAAAATGCTCACACCGTTGTCCTGTCTACAGACACTCAGGTTCGCTGAGGATGGTTCGCCTAATGTGTCCGTAGCTCTCAGGACCGAAACACAGCGCAGATAGAACGCGGTGTTGATCACTGAACGGTTCCAAGCACATTCTTGCTTTTTCCCTCCCCCCTCAACGTCTGCACCAGGGTCTCACCTGGAGTTCAGCTTTTTCTGCTATATTCTCTTTTGGGGGTTTCTATCTACAGCGTCAGCTTTGAAAGGTGCAATGACTGAGTAGGTCGTCAGTGTCCCTTCCCTTGAAAGAATCCTGACAGGAGTACGCTATTGAGTCAAGTCAATGTCAACGCTCCCGGTACACCAGAAACCTGATTGCGATGAACTTGAATCTGATTCTGATTCTGAACTTGACACCGGCTCCCGACTCTATTGCAACCGTCACGGGTTGCACCACGACGAATGCGCGGCAAAGTAACAACCCGTTACGTGCCATGGGCCGTAGAAGTAGGCAAAGTGTGCGTGCCAATGACTATTCCAGCCTGGCCCCAACTCATCGTCGCCGAGCCTGATCCCAGCCTTGCGAACATACATGAATCCATAAGCCTTCTTGCCCGTCGCCAAAAGAGCCCAGTTCATGCGAGGCGGCGAGACACTCCTTCCACACCCTGTTTGTCGCCTTTAGTCTTTTCTCCCCGTCTTTCATCCCCTCTTTCCCACACTGCACGCGCCCACACACACACACATACACCCCACCCGGTTCGCATCTTTTCATTTTTTCTTTTTTTGTAGAAATCTCTCTTTCATCAATGTCGGTAGTAGACTTCCCTCACGTGGCGAGTTTACCGGACCGTGGAGAAATAGGTGCTCTTCGACCACAGGCTTCTCGTATTTTTATTAGCATCCTCGGAACATAGGTACTAGACCCTTTGGAGTAGAAGACCGTGGGTCCCTTTGGATAGTAGGTCACTTGGTGTATTCGTTTACTTGAAATGGCTCAGATTGTCGTATCTGCAGGCCTCTCTCTTTGGCTCTCTCAGCTAAATTATTCAGACAGTGCCCGCCTTTTGTCCGATGCTTTTTGCCAGTCCCCGGTTTGAGAGAATACGGATACGCTGCCGTCCACCGGCGGTTGGAACGATTCGATCCCTTGCGTCGCCGTCCTCCTTCTTCCTGCCCCCCGTTGTTGATTTTCAATTATTGTTCCTCTCTTTCTCTCGCCCTCCCGCCCTTATTGCTTCCTGGAACACTCTCCTCCCTCCCCTCTTTATCTTGTCCTCTGAGCCCTTTTTCTTTTCTTCTTTGTCCCACTTTCCATTGTCGGTTCTCGTTCTCGTTGCTTCTTCTTTTAGCGCTCGTTCTATTAAAGTTTCTTTCGTTTTGTCCTATTCCATCTGCCGAAATGCTCGATCCTGTTCCTTTTTTTGCGTGTTTGTTGCATGCACCTTACCACGTACAGGCGAGTTCCGCCAGCGCGCACAACCCAAAGTTTTTACGAACCTGGCTCGAGCAAGCAAATAAAGTGTACACGAAAGAAGCCATGCACGCCCCCTCCCTAAACCCTATTAGCTTTATTCGACGAAGGTCACCCGGAGGCTCTAAAATTCCCGGATTCTCAAGCGAACTCCAACCCTGCAAAAATTTGAACTGCGAGAGCTTGAAACGAAGTTGCAGATTGGCTTGTTGTTAGTCGAAGCTAGGAACATTCGTGCAGCGAAACTCTAGCTGCGGCCCGGCATTGTATCGGGGCCTATTTGCAAAGCAAGCCCCACACAGCCCGCATGCTGGGGTGCGCGTCCGATAAATGTGACCTCGCGCTTCCCTTCGAGGCTGGGTTGCCCCTCAACCCCACGCTCAACCCGACGCTGTCGTTTTTTGAGGTGGGACGCGGTGGGGTGCGGAACAGTGGACGGAAAGATAACATCCAAATGAATTGCGAGAAGTTCGAAGTCTGGGCAGAGAACGAGAACGTGTGCGGCTCGTGCAAGCGCCTGAAGACGGCGCACGTCGACTCGTCAACCGACATGGAGGGCGAGCTGCGCAAGGTGTTCCTGGGCGCGATCACGAAGGCGTTCCCGAACCTCGCCGGCAACGTGCCGAAGGTCCTGGTCACCCCAGGAAAGACGACCGAGTATCAATGCAACAACGCGATGGGCGTCGCGAAGCAGCTGTCGATGCTGAAGCCGCCGGTGAAGATGTCGCCGCAGGCAGTCGCTGAGCAGATCACCAGCTCCATCGACTATTCGCACGGTGTCATCTCGAAGGCAGAGGCCACGAAGCAAGGCTTCATCAACATCTCCGTCGGCATGCCGTACGTCGAAAAGGCAATCGCGAAGCTGGTCACGGAGGGTGTCCGGCCGCCGGTTGTCCAAAAGCAACGCGTGCTCGTCGACTTCTCGTCGCCGAACATCGCGAAGAAGATGCACGTCGGCCATCTGCGCTCGACCATCATCGGCGACAGCATCTGCAGGCTCCTCGAATTCTGCGGGCACGACGTCCTGAGGACCAACCACGTGGGGGATTGGGGCACGCAGTTCGGGATGCTCATCGCGTACCTGAAGCAGGTGGCTCCGGACTTTTTGACCAACGCGCCCGACATCACAGACCTCGCCGGCTTTTACAAAGCGGCGAAGAACAAGTTCGACGAAGACGCTGCGTTCAGAGACGAGAGCCACAGGGAAGTCGTGAGGCTGCAAGGAGGCGACGAGGTGAACCTCGCCGGTTGGAAGATCATCTGCGACGTGTCGCGGAGGGAGTTCTCTCAGATCTACGACAAACTCGACGTGCACCTGAAGGAAGCGGGGGAGTCTTTCTACAACCCGATCATCCCTAAGGTCCTGGGCATCCTCTCCGACAACGGCCAGGTTGTCGAGAACGAAGGCGCGAAGCTCATCTGCTCGGCGGACTGGAAGGACCGGAAGACCCTCGGCAAGGGCGAGCCGGAGAAGATCGTGCTGTACTACCTCATCAACGCGAAGGCCAAAGGCGAGCGGGTGTCCCCGCTGCTGGTGCAGGCCGCGGCGGAGATCGGGGCGGCGAAGCAGGAGGCCGGCGAGTGGCTCGTGAAGGTCGGGAAGGACGCCTTCACCCCCGTCGCCGCGCTGAACAACGACGGCGCCGACAAGTTCGTGAAGGAGATCCAAAAGATCCTGAAGCCGATGCACCCGCTCATCATCCAGGCGCTCGAGGCGAAGGGGCTCGTGAAGGGAGACCAGATCTCCGTCCCGTTGTTCACCATCCCGCTCATCGTCACCAAGAGCGACGGCGGCTTTTCGTACGACACGACGGACATGGCAGCCGCATGGTACCGCATCCACGAGCAGAAGGCGGACCGCATCGTCATCGTCACCGACCTCGGGCAGGAGCTCCACTTCCGGATGATCTACAGAGCGTCCGAAGACGCGGGCTGGACAAAGCGACCCGGCCTGCCGGACGTACGACTGGACCACGTTGGCTTCGGAGTTGTGTGCGGAGGTGACGGGAAGCGCTACCGGTCTCGATCAGGCGACACAGCGAACCTGGCCGACCTGCTGGAGGAAGGCGTGCAGCGGAGTTACGACATTGCGGTGGCACGGCAAAAGGAGCAGCAGGACCGGTTCGACGAGCTGAAGGCGAAGGGCGAGCTGCGCGAGGAGTTCAAGCCGTTCTCCGACGAAGAGCTGCGGCAAATCTCCGAGACCGTCGGGATCGGCGCGATCAAGTACTGCGACCTCCGGCAGAATCGGACGTCGGACTACGTCTTCGACAGCGAGAAAATGTGCTCCCTGGAGGGCAACACCGCGATGAGCATGCTGTACGCCTACGCCCGGATGTGCTCGCTGGCGCGAAAAGCCGGGATCACGGACATTGAATCCATCAAGGACGCGGAGATCGTCCTCGAGATGGACTGCGAAAAGAAGCTCGGCATCTGCCTCCTCAAGTTCCCGAGCGTTGTGGAAAAGACGGTGTGTGTGTGTTTTTTTTTTTTTTTTTACGTTTAGGGAGGACATATAGGGGTAGCGGGGCAAATGCAATGAGAACAACATTCTGATGTGTTCCTCGCTTACACCGCCGTGTGTTGTTTCTTTGTATAAGCACCTGCTTTGTAGGAAATGCTTGAGGAGACTGCCAGTTGCGAAAGTTCAAAGGAGGTAAATGAGCTGTAGCCCACACGAAACACATGTAAATCTGGCGGGCGTAAGCGTTCAGCAAAAAGACCCACTTTGTAGTTGTATTGTTTTCTCCCTCTCTAGCCTCCTTCGAAATGAGCACACGGCAGTCCCTCGAGTATTTTTCTTACACGACCGTACTGCACTCACCGTACCTTTTAAGGACCTTCTTCCGACTTCGAGAATATTTACGAAAGGCAGCACAACCCCAAGAGGTCCGCCAGTCTAGTCCGCTTTTCTGCAGGATTTGCACACTATTAAAAAAGAAACGAGATCGTCGGAAGCACAACGCCTTTCCTTCTACGAAAACCGCCAACGTGTAGAGCGTGGGGATCCCAAGACTACATCCCTCGAGGGAATGTATTTGGTGTCGGTCACAAACAGTCCCTAGCTAGCCATGGCTCAATGAAAGTGCACACCAAAGAAACAACCCAGCCCTTACTTGCCCTAAGAGACTCCATTTGACAAGGGTCGCCCAGACACCCTAAAATCCCGGAATCTCAAGTGAACTGTAACTCCAAAAATGCAAACCAACAGTGCGACAGCTTGATGCTCCACAACGTCACCGACTACCTATACAACCTCGTCAGCTGTTTCAACGACTGCTACAACAGGGAGAAAGAAGGGTGGAAGGTCGTCGGCCACAGGCTCCAGAACTCGCGTCTCCTGCTTTGCGACGCCACTGCACGCACCATCAAGATGGGGCTCCAGCTCCTCGGCATCAAGACAGTCTCGCGCATTTAGTGGGCGCAGCTTGCGCCTGACCATTTCATCGCGTTTTATTTTACACAAGCGCCAGCTTGGAAGAAAATGCTCGACGAAGCTGCAAAGAACCGAAGGGATCCCAAGTGCTGTAACTACCGAACGCGTGTTGCACGGACGTGCGAGGTAGATCATGCGGGTTGACCTCTACACGACAAGACATGCAAACGCAACAGGGAGAATAGTCCTGAGTGAAAAAAAACAGCTCACGGTGGTGTAAGCGAAGATTGTCCCCTCCACCCGTGTATCCCCTCCCTTCCATTCGGAGTCAAAGCAGCTACGCCGAGTAATTTGTACGTACCGAAGGGACCTCTTGATTTCTTTGCTCTCTTCCTTCTGCGTTTTTGGAAGTTCTCTCTCGTTGTCTTTCACCAGCCGTGCAAGATGTCGGAACTGGAAGCTCGCCACCGCTAGATAAACCGGCGTTTCGCTTGCTTCCTGACCACCAAACTCAAGTAGTGCAGGATCATCGTGAATGCCGCTTTTTCAACTTCGCACCCTGGAGAAACCGTCTTCCCTGAGATCTAGCATTCCCGCCCATGCGAAGAGGTTTGTCGGCACCGCGCTTCAAAGAACAAATGTCCGAACGTTCGGGGCGCTCGTGGCTGCCCTTGCCTTTCAGCGCGAAGCCTCTTTGCTGTCAGATCAGAATGTCTGCACCGAGCGTTGTTGGTGCGCGGTTCAATTGTCTTTTCGTTTTTTTCTTCCTCTTCGTCTCTTCTTTTCTTTCGTGGTTTTTCTTCAAAGCGAGGTCGTGCGGCTTTTCCTTTGGTCCTTGTCTTGTTCATCAGCCTTTTTTTCAATCCTCTGACGAACGTAGTTGCACTTGCTTTTTTATATACGTCGGCTGACGGTTTGATCACTTTTCGCGGAAGCTGTCATAGCTGAAGGCGGAACGATTGTTTAGTGATTAGGAGGCCGTGCCTGAATCGATGCGCGGCCCCTGACCATGTGAAGAACCCAGCACTCACCGCAGCCTCCGCAATCGTACGCGGCCGACAGGACCAAACCAACCCCCGGCTGGCCCTCACGGCCACGTGCATCCCAGCCGCAGCGACACTCGTGATCGCCCTGACCGCTTAATCCGAAGCAGAGGGTTGAGTTTCGACCTGCCTTTGCGTCTCCTCCATTAGCAAGTCGTGGATGAAGACTGATGGGGTAAGAGTGGCCAGCCAGCTTGATCCAGCCACAGCCCGGGCAATCCGTCAAACAGAGCCCAGCGTCCAACCAAACCAGCCAGCCCAAGTCAATCCAGTCAGCCAAACCAGCGAGCAACCCATTCAAGTTCAATGCTCAACCAGTCTGAGCCTGGTCCAGCCAAACCCGCCGGCCAACCAAACCAGCGAACCCAGCTAGCCCAGCACTTCAAAGCCTTCCAAGCGCAGCACCAACCAGCCTGAGCCAGTCCGGTCTGTCCGCCGAGTCGAAGCCAGCCAACCTACCCCAGATTTCTAAAGACAGTCAGTTTCTCGCGATCCTTGCTCATGCCCTGAGCCTCACTTCTGTGTCCCTTGTCATGCTTGGTTGGGATTGACAGGAGTCACGTGAACACAGAATTAACTAGGCCGGTGTGTGCAACTTTTCAACAAGAGAAAAGCTGTCTGTTCACTTGTTCTCTCATGGATGCACCTGTTCTTTCCAGTGAAGCACAGATTGGCCTGATCTCTCTGACACCCAGGGCTAATTATCGAGTTGAATTGTTGTTCGTATTACGGTAACGACCTTTGCGCAGCATGCAAAAAGGAACGAACGAAATCGGCCGCGGGAGAACCAGAGATCGCCGCTCACAGCACCTAGAGGAGGAAGCGCAGGCGACTCGGAGACCTACGCTAACAGTCTGGAACCGTGCGATACACCACCTGTACGAAGTGTTCTGCTAACTTCGTCGTAGACCGAAGTCTTGCAGGAGGGGCGGAGGGAGAACGAGGTAAAAGACAGAAAAAAAAACATGTCGAACCGAGACAAGCCCTTTTATGGCCGCACGATCCACTTGGTGAGCGACCTCAGCTTGCACGAGCAGCTGTACTTGTATGAGAAGACGCGGTTGCTGAAGGATCCGAAGGCAACGCCGGGGGCACTGCTGCGGTGCAACCCGACGAGTTCGGACGCGAAGAGTGATGCTTCCCTGTATTTGATGTTCAGCGAGTCGAGCACGAGGACGAAGGACTCCTTCCGTAACGCTGCCGTCTTCCACGGGATGGACGTGAACGACATCAATGACACCCGCTCCCTGTTCAAGAAGGAGACGGTTACCGACGTGATTAAGATGTTGACCAGCTACTCTACGAAGCAGTCGATCTTCGTGATCAGGTCCCCGATGGAAGGCGCGTGCCGCTGGTTGGAAACCGCGCTTGCCAAGAAGAAGTTCAACGCGCCGAGGCCGTCGTTCATCAACGCGGGCGACGGCCGGCACACGCACCCCACCCTCGAGTTCGTCGACAGCTTCACTCTGCTGGAGATCAACAACTGGGACCGGGCGTCCATCCACATCGCCCTCGTCGGCGACCTGTCGAACGGCAGGACGGCGCACTCAAAGGTGGACGGGCTGAAGGTGTTCAATTCGGTCAAAGTCGACTTAATCGCGCCGCCGGAGGCCAAATACCCCGTCGAGTACCGAGCGAAGATGGAAAAGCAAGGCTTCGTCGTCAGGGAGTTCGACTCGATCGCGGAGTACATCGACACCTGCGGCGACGACCTCGCGAAGGTTTGGAACTTCTGCAGGCTGCAAGTCTCCCGCATCGGCGAAGAGGCGAAGGGGCGCGTCGAGGAGCTGCTCAACGCGATCACCTTCAGGGAGGCCTGGAAGTCGAAGCTGCCGGAGGGGGCGCGCTTCTTCCAGACACTGCCCAGGGATCCTCAGAACCCGCTGATCCCGCTGTCGTTCGACGACGACGAAGTCAACGCATGGGAACAAGTGTCCGCGAACGGTTACTGGGTCCGAATCGTCCTCCTCGGCATGCTTTCCGGCCTCCTGGGCGACGATTTCTGCCCGCAGTCGCCGAGTCCGAAGGAGTTGCTCCCCGCGGTCGTCGCCAGCCGGTCGGACTTCATGCGGGAAGAGGCGATCCACCTCGAAAAAAGCAAGAAGTCGTCGCCGATCGTTCCGTTCGCGAAGGGCGTCGTCATCGACCACGTCGCGCGCGGCGCGTCTCGGCAGCAGTGCTGGACGACCGCCGAAGCAGCCCGGCAAGTGACCGGGTGGATCAACCTCCCGGGGACGCAGGGCGTCTACTCTCTCGACGAAGGAAAAGGGTACAAGGCCGTCCTGTCGATGCCCGATCTGCTGCCCGAAGACGTGTCCGACGACGTGCTCAAGATGCTGGCTGCCCTCGCGCCCGGCTGCACGTACAACGTCGTCGCGGATTTCGCAGTCGTCAAAAAGTGGCGGCTCCGCACGCCCCCGCGCATCTTCGGTTACCCGAAGATCACGTGCAAGAACGTCAGCTGCATCTCGAACGTGGCGAGCAACCAGCCCGACGTATGTTGGACCCTTCTTTTTAATGAGACATGGAGTTGCATTTGTACTGAAGTGAACACTTCCCGAACAGCGGTTGCACATGAAGATAAAGCAAAGCCAGCGAAGAAGTGTTTTTTGTTTGTGCGATTTAACCTGCACGTGTTCTGGTAAAAACTGCTGTCAACGTTCTTTTTAGCTGTAACAAATACTGTCTCCAGGGAAGCAGAAATTGGTTGTGTGCAAAATATCCCTTTTCCAGCGAGGTTATAGCCAGTACACGACTGAGTTTGGTCAGTTGATGCTGACCGTGCGTTACTTCGTTTATCGGTACAAGCCCCAACTCGGAAATGTTCTTGTTCTCTTGCATGCAACCCAGAACTAGCCATTTAGAAACCTGAAACAACGCTGCTCACTAGGTGACCCCATTATGGTCCTCAGGTGCTGAGGTGGGTAATCACCCCATGTACCGGTATTGGGACCACCTGTGGAGCAGGAATGCACCACCTACGTACACTGTGGTATGCACTACAGCATACCGTATCCCCTCTATACGGGATCAACCGTGTAGTGGTGGTGGTATGTAGTGCACTGCTACGTGGTGTGTATAGGTCCCAAAAAATATGTCCGGCTCACTTTTGGCTGCAGACAACGAATCGTGTTGCCGTCTTGATGACTTCCGACACACGTACCCAACACGACTTGGGACCGATCCGGTGTTGTCCTGAGCTCCATCACGGTTCAACCAAATGCGTGAGACGAGAGGCATCCCTTCGCTCGATCGAATCAAATGGCGACACACAGGGGCCAGCAGTCTTGAGACTAAGCAGGCGTTGCCCCGAAACAGTTTAGAGCAAGCCGGAGAGCGACGGGACTCTACAAGATACAGTGCGTCCCATGCCATGCGCCGCAGTCACGTCTTCCCTCTTCGCACAGGTTCGCTCTGATTTTATCCGGGTCCCGTTCTACGTGTCGACGGCGCTCGGGTGCAAGCTGCCCGCCTACGAGATTCGGCTGAAGGGCGAGCTCGCCTCGTTGGACCTTGAAGGGCTCAGCGGCGAACAGGACAAGCTGTACTCGCCGCAGAAGAGGGGCGAGGCCAGCGGGCACACCCTCTTCGTCTGCCACTACTGCCTGTGGCCGCACTTCTACAACGACATCTGGATGTCGTAGGACCAGGGGAGGGGGAGGGCTGGCGGGGCTGGGGGGCATTGTGGCCACGCTGCGACGTACTTGCACCTCTTTTTCGGGTTTGAAGGGTGGGTGGGCGGGCGGTGGCTCACGGAGGGCACCATGCAACTACCCAGCGACAGCGAGTTTGTGAGGTGTTCCGTTTACGAGCATCGGTGCAACTGTCGGTTCTCACGGCACAAGTTCGAAAGACCGTTCCCCCCCTTCCCAAGACGAATCTCGAGCTTGTTTCATGCGCGGTTGCAATAACAGGTAACAGCATCACAAGCCTACTACCGCCTCGCTTTTCTGTGTGCTGTCAGCACGCATTCTCTTCAAAAGGTCACAAACCGCGCGCGTGCAAGAGCGCAATGGAAACAGATGGCATGGTTAAAAACTGCTTCCCACTTTGTGTCGGTACCCACGTGCTTCTCAGCACTCTGCTGGAACAGGCGCCGCGAGAATTGGTACTGCATTCTCGAGTTTTCCCCCAGGTCATCCTCCGTCGCATTCGTTGCCTGGAAGTCCGGTGCCCTCTGTGACCACAGCTGAAAATGATGTGGCTGTGCCCCTTTCCGTGTTCCCCCGCATGCTTTTGGGTTCGGCGCAGAGCCAGTGCCTGCCAATCCGTGTGGCTCGTGTACCGAAGATCGCAAAACGAAATGCCCCGATCCTGCACACACGAAGAGAGCAAACGAAACGTGGAAAGAGTGGGGTCGGATCAGGAGAAACCCGGATGCGATTTCACATCCAGATCCCGTGTCTCCAACCGGGTCTATACGAGTCCGAATGGACCGGCGGGCGTAGCGCACTGAGGAGCCTTGTTGTTCCGAGGGTTTGAGCCTTGTGGCCGGTTCCTATGGTTATCTCCTGGTTCGGCTCCACTCCGTGAGGAGGGCCCGTTGTGCGGATGCACACGAACGCGGGCACCGTCCCACTCCTCTCGGGATGAATTGGCGACGCGTGCTCGATTGCCGCTCAACCCCTTGTAAAATGCGTTGCGCCCCAGTCCACGCATACGCAAGCAGTGAGCTAGCGAACAAGAAAGTGCTGGTTCGCGGACGCACGACCGCGGGCACCGTCCCTCATCCCGGGATATTTCGAGGTTGTCGCCCAAAACGTCCTTCTTTTTCCGCTGTCAAGAAAAACAGTGCCGCGCGCAAAAAGTCCGAGCATGCGTTCCCATTGCGTTTCTTTTCCTTTTTGCTTTTTGACGCCGGCGCATTCAAACAGCGACACGCCCTTTTCCTTTTTGACGAGGATTCATTGTGTGCCGCCGCAAAGACACATCAGTCAATATTTGATTCCGTCAGCAGATCTTCGATCGAGCTCGAACCAGGTGCTGGGAGAGAACTTTTGATGGCGTGCAAGACCGGACGGGCAGACCCCCTTTTTTGTTATCGGTCGCAGAATCAAATGTTTCGACATGGTGTTCGTTGCCTCATTTGCGCACAACGTCGGTTGTTTGTTTGCAGCGTCAAGCAGCTGCGCTGATCCGATCCTTGCATGCCTTTCGAAGCTTTTCGGGAGCACGTCTGCACTGCTAACCGAAATCGTGACCGACATACCTGTGGCGTGTGTCTTGTTGTGGCAATTGTGATGAAGAGATTCTCTTGGCGCTTCGCCGAAGGAAGGCTGTGGGAGTGCGCTCTGCGAGGTGCTTCCAAGCCAAAACAGGGCAAACCCACATCGCGGGGCGCTCGAAACAACCCCCACGGGCACAACGCGGCTTCAAAAAGACAAAAAAAGACACCTCAAAAACGACCGGGTACTCAGCAGCATGCGCTCCCCCGCGAAATTCGTGGCTCTCGTCACGTCACTGTCCAGGACGCAGCAGCCAAGGAAACCCTTTTAGCCTTTTACCGGAAGCCTTTTCAGCCGCATTCGCTTCATAAAATCCAACACGACAAAACCACTCGTCATCAGCTTGCCACGTTCTACCTTTTTTTTTTTTTTTTTCTGACCCTCCATCTGTCTTTTGACGGCACAAGGCGTGCCAGCCTTCCCAGCAACGAATTCGAGCCATTTGGTGGTGTGAGTAGAGGGGGGAACAGGAGACAATGAACTAGTCGAAGAGTCAGTCAAGGAAGGCACGAAAAAATACCGGAATGCAATTCAGATCGAGCAAACTCGGCGTTCGCACCCAGAACTCGTGTCTCACACACCCTCAGGGCAATAGCCCTTTCAAGAACGACCTCTGAATTCGCAAGGAGAGGTGGCGTCACTTACTTGTGCTTTCCTCGCCAACCAGATTTCTTAGACGATATCCGTGAGTAACAAGTACAATCGGAGTTGCAATCGGAGTCCATACTTGCAGCGCAGCCATACTGTCAAACCGAATCAGGAAAACCTAACTGAGTCAAAAAACAAGGAAAAGACAAGGAAACGAAAGAAGCAGCGACAACCGCACGGTTGGTAGCGTGGGGCCGGCAGGATGCTGCGCAGAACGGCGACGAAGCTGGTCACGAACACGGCCCCGCGGACGACGACGCTGAACTGCGGCGTGAAGATCGTGACCTTCAATGAGTTGGCCACCGTCAGCAGCATCGGGATGTTCAGCAAAATCGGCTCGCGGTACGAAAACGAAGAGTTCAAAGGCTGCGGCCGCCTGCTGGAGAAGATGGCGTACAACGTCACGTCCGAAGGCAGCGAGAGCTTCATCCAGGTGCCAGGACAGATCAACGTCGTCAACCAGAGGGAGGTCATGATTTACCGCACAGACTGCCTGCGGTGGGAGGCGGAAGGAGCCTTCGATCTCTTGTTCCGGATGGCAGTTAACCCGGAAATCACGGACGCGACCATTGAAGCGGGGAGGGCCTTGGCCATCTCAAACGTCGACACAATGAAGCGAGAGCCGGTCAAGATCCTTTTCGAGCTGCTGCACCAGGCCGCCTGGCAAGGGAACACGCTCGGCAACCCTTCTTTCGACCCGGACGACACCTTCGCGTCCATCACGCCCGAACTCCTCCACCGCTACCTCGCTATGCTGTGCCGCCCAGAGAGGCTCACCGTCGTCGCTCGCGGCGTCGAACACGACGACATGGTCGCCATCGCAGAAAAACGCTTCGAGCCCTTCTTCAAATCCGCGAAGCTCCTCGACATCCCGCCCGAGCTCGAGCAGCCGGCGAAGTACACAGGCGGAGGTATCCTGCCCTTCGCCTACTTCCTTTCTCAGTGGCCGGCCAGTTTCTGACCGCCAATGCTAAGCAGGACCAGATAGCTGGTTTTTGACCAGGCTCCTCCCCAGGCGGCCACTCAATGTGACCGGTGGCTTTGTCTTGCGTTTTATGCTGAAAAGCGGGCTGAAAGACGCAGGAAGCGGTACCCTCGATCATCCGTTCGATGCGCATCCTGTGTGGCGAGTCCGTGCGAAACCTTCACCAAAATCAAACCCTAGGACTCACGTAACCGTTTTCCTCCGCGGTCTATGCCAATGCAAAGCTTTTCCAATGAACATGAACAGACTATCAAGAGCAGGGACCCAACCGATGCAAAACCTACACAGTCCGCCACATGGAGAACCTCGTCGCCCCGTCTTCGTTCCAGAAGTTCTACGAGAAGAACAACACGCACATCGGGGTGCTCTTCGAAGGTGTTCCGATCGGCCACGAGGACTACCACGTCCTTATGGTCACCCAATCGCTCCTGGGCGGTGGCATGTCGTTCTCGGCGGGCGGTCCGGGGAAAGGCATGCTGACCAAGCTTTACCGTGAGTGCCTGTGCAGGTATGAATATTTCCATGAGAACTGCTCTTCTTATTGTCGGGCGGGGAAGGAGGGTGGTCGCTTGCGCGGGAGCAACTTCTCAAGGACTGGGTATAATGTGGGTCCACCTCGGCCAGGACTCTCTGGGAAAGATGAAGCGGTTCCTCGTAGCTCACGTATTCGCAGCATCCTGCGGCAGCGTCGGTTGTTACGAAGTACAGGGAATAGCTAACGTTTTACTCATATCCGAGGGGTGCTTGTCGTAAGAGGATAATGCAGCTCTACGGGATAACTAAATGATGAACAAAGGAAGGGTAACAATAAATGTCGAAAGACACCAGCCAGCGCATCAACCCCGGTTGATTGTCGGCAACACAACACAACTGTCTTTCACACGGAGAGTAAAGGCGGGACTCTGCTGATCGTTTTGCGTCGAAGATTCCCCCGTTAATCTATCTGTAGTCCTCGTGGGTGTGTTCGTCGGAGTCTTTGGCAACCCCCTTGCTGCCACGTCAAGTGCGACCGTGTCGAGCTGAGAAGCCGAAGCAATACATACTCCCAGAGCACACGAATCCGCATCTGTAATTTGTCCACGCTGAAAATGTCACCCGCAGGTTCGTCTGGCTCGACGGCATAGAGGCGATTTCGGCAGGGTACAGCGACACGGGCACCCTCGGTATTTACGGCCAAGCGGAGCACGAGCACAGCCCGAAGCTGTTCGACGAGCTGATCAAACAGGTGGCCACTATTCCCGACGGGATCGGCGCCGGGCAGGTGGCCATGGCACGGAACCAGCACCTCGCGCAGGTGCTGATGTCCGTGGAGGAGCGGGGGGTCAGCGTAGAGGACCTCGGCCGGCAAATCGCGGTCTTCGGCTCCCTGCCGAGCACGGAAGAGCTCAAGGAAGCGGTCCACGCAGTGACCCCGGAGCGGATTCAAGACTTCGTGTATCCGCGGCTGCACCGCGAGCCGACCGTCAGCATCTACGGCAACGTGAGCAACGTCGAGGGCTACGACGACGTCGCCGTCGTCAAGAAGAAGATCATGCAGAAAATGGCACCGTCGCGGAAGTACAAAGTCTTCTGAGACTACCTTCCCGTTTTATTTTCTTCGTGCCCATACCGGGGACCCCCCGCGCGTAGGCGCAAGCTATCAGCTTGCACTGATTCCGCCCTGCGTTATATACGCCGGTCGTCGTCGCTACCGATAGGTTGTGGGATAGAGCTTCAATCCCCATGATCCCGTATTGGAAATGACGAAGTGTGATGCGCATGCCTGCGTGTTTGCAAGTCTTGCAGGAGACAGCAAAAGAGGGACGCGTTTGGGTGATTTCCATCCAGTTAGCCGCAACCCAGCCACTCTCTTGTATAGCACACCCGGCCGGGGGCACTTCTCTGCGGAGATGGCATTCCCTTGAGGAAGCTAGTTGGTTGCGAGCGGTGAATTCAAGTCAAAACAAGGCAAGTCCGCGACAGCGAACGAGCAGTTCTCGGCCCGTCCGCAAAGGTTCCGCGCAAGGGACTGGACAAGCGCCCCAGGTTTATTTTGCTTTTTCTTTTCGCCAAGATGCTGCCCGGGCAGCTGCCACTAACGTTAACTGGCTCGCGAAAGAAAGGTGGCGGGTTTGAACCAACGAAAACAAACGGCGCCTTCTGTGATAGATCCTTACCCGGCTGTCCGTACGCTCTCCGCCTGATGGTGAGTGAAGCAGCAGCCCTGCTCCTAGACGAAACCCGAATCGGGTTGGTACACTCGTGTCTCCTGGAATCTCGGGAAACGGTGGAAAACTCTTCCCACGATAACGAGAGGTATTCTGTGGCAGGTATCCTTCCGCCAACTCGGTGCAGTTCAATTGAACCCCGCCGCCTCTGCCCTTGCCCACGGCGGACACGGGAAATTGTGTATCATCAGCTCTACCAGTCGCGGAGGACTCGACCCGTAACCCTTCCCCCAAGAATACTGGTTCGCAGGAAGCTGACCCTGAGTCGGAAGAAGGTGACAACGCAGGCAAAGGGGCAGCGTCCGGGAATGTTCCCATGACTATTATTTTACTCGTAGCTCTTGCTGCGCCGGCTTTCTTTTTCGGGAGACGGCAGAGCGATGACCGGACGCGGTTTCGATGCAGGCGGACGTGTTTCTTGGCCGTACCGCCGGCTATAAACACCTATTCCCGCCTTGGGCGGCGAGCTGATTCGGTCGACGCTTCTTTCTTTTTGCGCGGGGTCGCTTGCCTTGTTCCACCACTGCCTAGCAAAACATCTTTAACGGGATTTCAATCAGACCCTGGCTGCTTTCCGTTCTCCCCGCTCAATTTTCCTCGGCCTTGCCTTCCACGCAGCATCAAACGTGCGAGGGTAGCAAGCCTCGCAAACCTTCGTTATCCGACCTTTTCTCCCTTTCTAGTCGTCGCAGGCACGTTGTTAAACACTCCGCTGAAGCCGGCCCATCTCTTCCTGACCAACGATACTTCCTAGAAGCGAGGCTGCAAAAACCCACTTCTATGCTTTCACAAATGCAACAACAACTGTTTTGCTCTAATCCAGCGACCCGAAGTAAAAGTGGAGAAAACACCGATCGTGTATGAATACGTTCCATGGACAGGACAGCAGCCATGAACCAGTGCGCTGTTACGACCCGACGCAGTACAGTTGCCCCTGCGTGTGCCTTCGAAACGAACACTCGAAAGGGCTAGGTTACCCTACTTTTCCTCGCGAAACCCAGGCTTTTGTGCAGAGAGCGGCAAAACTGCAAATTCAAAGGGAATCCAGAGGAGAGAGAAAGAAAGAAGAAGCGTCGAACGAAGCACCATGTCCGGCAAGAGCGATCGTGTCGATGTCCTCTCGAAGCTTTTGCAGTCGACCGCTGGTCGGGACCAGCTGATGGGCCTTCTGCAGTTCTTGCCGGCCGTCCTTCTGCCGGTCGTGCAGGAGTCGGGCAACGTTGAATTGGCCACCTCCCTCGTTAACCTTGCTTCCTTGGCGGGCAACTACAGAAGCATCACCCGTCTCACAGGCGCTTTCTCCATGCTAGCGGTATGCGTTTGTCTCCGTTCTTTAGAGCTTGGTATTGATTTGGTTGACCAGATCTTGACTGCAGTTGACAGGGCAAGGTCACGTAGCTTGTGCGCAAGAAACGACCCCCCGGACTTCTTCGTCTTACACGTCGTGCGAAATGATCAAGATTTCTTCTCGAGCATCCACGAGGACAGGACTCTCACGGCACACGTTTTCAAGCCCACGTTTTAATGATAATAATAACACACAGAGGGGGGCACCGGTGGTGAAGCCGGCACCTGAGTCCATCGCTGCTGCGCTTTCGTGGTTCAACGGCCTGTGCTTCCTCCCGGCTGAGAACACGGCTGTGTTGACGAGCCACGGCGTTATGTGCCGAAACGTTCCGCCTGAGAAGAAGGCCGGGTTCGGTCCGAGGGCGGTGTACTTCTGGTTCTGGTCGCTCGTGTTCGAGAACATCGCGCACGTGCTGACCCTCATCAAGCTGCAGAACGAAGGCACGTCGCAGGAGACGAAGAAGAAGATGAACGCGGTGATCAACAAGTGGGTGGAGGCCGCGTGCTGGTTCCTCCTCGCCTGGGCCTCGATGCCGCAGACCGGCAAGGGTGTGCAGCTGATGCTCAACCCCGAGGCGTCGATCTTCCGCCCGCTCCACTCGCTTGTCGAGGCGACGTCCGTTCCCGGCATCTCCCTGTCGCCTTTCCTGCGCGGGGTGTGCGGTCTCGTACCGACCGTCCTCGCCATCAACCGCATGACCAACGACATGTGATCGTCGCGCCTTTCAACCCGACCCCTTTCGCTTTGTTCCATTTTTCCATTCTCCAGAGGGCCCGCGCCTCGCATCCCGCTGGGAAAAGCACCGCATCAAGGCTTGTGTGCTGCACCGTGAGCCGTACATCCTCGGCCACGCCGAGCCGGTATACCCCTTCTCCTGGAACTGCACCGGAACTCCTGCCTGGTCTACGCCCATGAGAACAACCTGATGTCACGTCTACTGCACCGTGGAAGCGTTTTGGGAGAGTAAGCATGTTCCTTCCGTGGGTTTGGTTTTGCCCAGAGCACAAACAAATTGCGGCGCATCAGACTCTATCCGAAAGGGGACTGGCAGTATTTCCGGCTCTTCGGAGTTAGCATATTATGCTGCGCTCTCGCAGCACCGATGGCGATCACATGACTGCTTTGGGCAACAGCGACGGGAAAACATCCTTTCGGTCCTGCGCGCACACGACGTACGAACCCCCCTTGCGGACTTAGGGGGGTGCCACGGCATTCTCAAGAGCTTCATGATGACGAACCCAGAGGTCTTCGGGGATAGGGAAAGTCTAGCAACAGCAGCACTCGTGGTTTCCTTCCTGGGTTCTCGGTGCCCGTATACTAAATATGACAATATATTAGCGTTACACGAGCGTTACCAGCCAAATTCGACCGCAAAGTACTGTGACACGAGCCTTACCTGTCGAATTCGACTCTAAAGTAGCGTGACACGAGCGTGACATGTCAAATTTGACTGTGCAGTAGCGTTACATGAGCGTGACATTCTAAATACGGGGTTAAGAAACGAGAGAAGCTTCCCGGCCACCGTTTCTTGAAGAGGAACGGAAGGACCCCTTTGAGTTCGCGATGAGGTTCGGCGATCTCTCCTCGACCGGCAGCCTTTTCCAAAAGGATCACCTTCCCCCCCCCCCCCCCCCCCACCCCCCCCCCCCCCCCCCCCCCCCCCCCCCGCCCTGCACTAACCTCTGACCCGCCATCAGAAGCGCGTCGTTTTGTCGGTCTTTTTCCCCGTCGGAGGGCCTTCTTTTTTCCCCGGCCACCCAAAACTGACAGTGAAAAGATATTGACTAAATCCCTGGACCTGCGCCCGTCTCGAATGCTCGCCGAGGTCGTCGGCGAGGCAGCACCAACGAGGAAAAAAGAAGAAAACAAAGAAGGAGCACGGTGACCAATATGTAGCCCGTGCAGCTGGCCGGCACATGCCCGCATAGGCCGAATGGCTCAGCGCACGGCCACAACCGCCGCTCTCGTGCGGCCTTCTGGACCGAACCCTGTGCTGCGCACGGATTTTCTCCGAAGCCATGGGGAGTCATTTGCATGCAACTGAGTAAAGGGGGGGGTCGAATAAAAACACTGTGTTGTTATTCGGTTTGTCGAACAATAAACAAAGTTCCGGGTAGCCAAACAGTAGCAGGATCAAATAGTGGTAGTGTTTTTAGACAACCAGCCGTGTGTCAAATAACTGTTATTATTCGACCCCCCCCCCCCTTTGCCAGATGCCTCCAGAAGGGTCACTTTTCGCCGCGCTTTCGTTGTTGTGGTGTAACCCGTGTCGGTTGCGACTGTTGCTGGTAGCACGAAACAGTCAGCCGCTTTCGGAGGCCACAGGGAAACGCGAGTGTGGGTGCCAACTAAGGGCAAGCAGCAGCAGCAGCAGCTGCAAGTGCCCCAATTCGCCCGAACCCCCCTGGACTCGACACAACGAGCATTCCGCCGCCAGGAAGGATTCGGATCAGACCGTCCAGGGGACTATTACGCATCGTCCTCACCCCCGCAATTTCTCCCTCAGCCCCCAGGCCTCCGCAGCCCCGCTGGGCGTGGAGCCTTACGAGCAGGAAACCCGCACGCGAGAGTGCTCGCTTGCCTTCATGGCACTAGCACTTTATGGAACGCAATGCTCCACACGAAGTACGGGGGAGGCTAGAGGTCGGACCCACACCCACCACAGCACGACCGACACCGTGTCTCCTTTTCCCGGCTATACTAGCGGAGTCTGTGGGAATAGGATCAACACCGATATGCTGCCTCTCGCCATGCGCAAACGCCGCTTAAAGGGACGGCGTACGGTCCTGCACCCCAAACGAGACTTTGCGAGTCTTGAACGTTGGACGACGGAACAAGGGAGTAGCATGCAGAGGAAGCTGCCCACTTCGGATATCTCCGAAGAGGAAGCTCAGGGCGCGTGTGCATCTAGTGTGAAAGCGTTCGTGCCGGAAGCGCACCGACTGAACCGGAGACGGCAAGAGAGCCGGAGGGAAGCGGCCCCAGCCGCTCCCCCTCCCGCCTCCACCATCTCACGAAGCGCGCAACCGCCGCACTTCCCCTGGACCCGCAGGGGCAGGCTCTTTTTCGCTTCACGCGCGCGCTCTCCGCTCCTCTTTCTCACGCAGTTGCTCACCTTTCTGATCGTTTCCCTACATATTTTTCTTCTTTTTTGGTATGCTTTAACTCACACTGCGGGCAAGCATGTGGGGGACCTCGCGAGCTCCGCTGAACCTGGGCCCGTCCCAAGTGTGTTGCAGGTTGTGCTGCCAACGAGTGCAGGACACAGCGCGGTTTGCGGCTTTGCGCTGGTTTCTCCTTTGGCGACCTTTTTTTCATTTGTGCTTGCTCGTTTCTCTTTTCCCTTCGCCCCCACAACCCAGCGACTCGTTCCCATTCGGCTTGGCCACGTCTGTTTCCTTTCCGTTCTCCCTTCGCATCGGACAGAGCGACCATAGCTGGTCGAGACCCATAGACTCACGCACAGATATGAGGACCGGATGACCCTGAAACTGTATGGCATTGCCGTGCTGCTGCCTCATCACGGATTGAAGAGGGAGTCGTCTAGTGACCAGAGCACGGCCATCGCGACAGATATTCTCACCTCAAGCAATCACGATGCACCATGCTAGATTACAATCTACCGGTCCATCCGTAGTCACCCCGGAGTTGCACAGCATTGCCCGCTGTATCATGGAACGTCGCAGTCTATCGGGAGTGGATGGGACCGGCTGGCGTAGGCATTGCTGGAAGACACAGCACTTCCAATAACAAGACGGAAGCTCCACAAGCCCCGCGCACAAGCATCATGATGCAGCCGCCAGAACGTGTCTTCCATCGCTAGTTGTGTTGATCGCGTTATCCACCAGCATGCAAACATACAGGCTGCCGCGTTGGATGCAGGTAACCGCACACCCTCTGATAGCTCCAGATCGGCATGGGATAGGGGGACGTTTCTCCAGCATGCCGCACCGGCACAAAAAGAGCTGGATACCGTACGAGTCCAAACAACCACAAAGCTGCGCATCCAGGCACACATAAGGGTCGGGCGAGACACCTGACTGCCCCCCCTTTCCCCCCGCCTCCCCCCGCCGCGCACCACTCCCCGTGATCCGGGGTCGGGCACGCGATGGTTCAGAAGAAGAAGGCAAAGGAATCCGAGGGATCCAGCGAGTCTTCGTCTTCCTCTTCCTCCTCCTCCGAGACGCAGAGCGGGAGCTCTGGGAGTGGGAGTGGGAGTGGGAGTGGGAGCGGATCCAGCGAGAGCACGACTGAAAGCTCGCAGTCGTCGGCGAGCAAAGGAGGGGCGAAGAAGAAGTCGGCCGATGCGCCGCAAAAGAAGGCTCCCGTGAAGACAGTGAAAACCGCGCAAGAACCAGGCAGCTCGTCGTCGTCGTCGTCGGCGTCGTCGTCATCGTCTTCATCCTCGTCCGGCAGCGAAGACTCGAGCACTGGGACCGGCACCGACAACGCGCCGACGTCGTCGTCTGCCACAAAAACGGCGACGCCCGCCGCGCAGGCGGCCACCGCCGCCAGCGGCAGCAGTACCGCTGCCGGCGCGAAGACCGGCGACACGTCCACTTCGCAGTCGACGTCCGGCCCGACGGACACGTCGACGTCGCGCACGCGCACCAGCAAGAGTGGGTACTCCGGCACGACGGGCACCGCTACGGGAACGACGACCACGTCGTCGAAGACCGGTGGCTCAGGTACGGGTACCTCGGGTACAACAGGCACGTCGGGAACTACAGGAACTTCCGGTACCACCGGCACCACTGGTACTTCCGGTACCACAGGAACTACTGGTACTTCGGGCACTACTGGTACGTCCGGCACTACAGGAACTACTGGTACCTCTGGCACAACAGGTACCACAGGAACTACTGGTACCTCTGGCACAACTGGTACCACAGGAACTACAGGTACTTCTGGCACGTCAGGTACTACAGGAACCACTGGTACTTCCGGCACAACAGGTACCTCGGGCACGACGGGTACCTCCGGCACTACAGGCACTACAGGCACTACAGGCACAACAGGTACGACAGGTACGACAGGCACGTCTAGCAGCGACTCGTCAACAGACACAGGCTCGACGTCCACCGGTTCGAGTGCAACAGGTTCTGGCTCGACATCAACGGGTTCGACGAAGACCGGCTCGGGTAGTTCGACCACCGGCACGAGCAGCACTGGTACAGGTACTACGTCCGGATCCACTACTTCGGGAACTACCTCCAGCACCTCGACCGGATCATCGGAAACGGGGACGACGTCGACTGGCTCGAGTGGGAGCACTGCAACTGGTTCGTCGAGTTCTGGTACCGGAACCAGTTCGAGCGGAAGCACCGAGACCAGCACCGGGACGGGCACGACCGGCTCGTCGACGTCTACCAGCGCGACCGGTTCTTCGTCGACGGGGAGCAGCGGGACGTCGTCGTCGGGAACAGGCACGTCCGGCAGCGGGGAAGAAACTTCGTCGGCCACCACGACCGAGCAGCAGCAGACGCGGGCCACGACGAAGTCGCAGACGAGCGAAGCGCTGCCCGCGCGCGACGATGGCCGCGTCAGCGAAAGGGCGAAGACGGAGAGCGAAGCCACGACTTCGGGAAAGCGGAAGCCGGACAGCAAAGCGACCGACTCGACCGCGCACGCGCGAGATACCCAGTCGACGAAGGACGCCGCCGGCTCCTCCCAACCCACGCCCCGCGCAGAAGGCCTCCCGCACCCTTCCCCCGCCATCGGCAGCAGCTCGGTGCCGGCCCTTGGGAAGTCGACCCTGTCACCTCGCGCCAACGGCCTCGACCCGGACGTGCGCCCGATCATGAACCAGCAGAAGGGGCCCCGCGAGCACAGCAGCCGGCCCGTCGACCATCGCCCCGCGGCCGCGAAGACCAGCGGGAAGCGCGACGGCAAGAAGCGCCGCGACCCCGAGGGAACGCCGAAGGAAAAGCAGCCGCCGGCGGCCGCCGCGAAGCAGCAGCAGCAGCAGCAGCAGCAGCCGGTGGCGAAGCCCGAGGCGGCCGCTACGCCGCAGCACACGCCGCGCACGCCGCCGCGCGGCGTGGCCCCCCTCGCGCCGGGCAGCAGGGCGAAGCAGAAGCCACCCCGCTCCGGGTCGAGCGCCTCGTCGTACTCGTCGGCCACGTCGGAGGAAGAGCTCCTGCCCGCCGCCGCGTCGTTGAAGTCGCCGTACACGCCGACCTTCAACGCCCTCGGCACCGTGCTGCCGTCGACGTCGCCTACCTCACCGGTCTCCCGCTCGTCCATCCAGCGGCAGTCGGTCGCCGAGCGGCGCCGGCCGCCCGACAAAGCGCTGGCCCTCTGGTTCCAGACATACACCGAGGCCTCGGACATCCGCGCGAAGTACGCCGCCGCCTGCCGAAGGGCCCCGGCGGTGGCGGAAGCGGCGACGACCTTGTTGTTGTTCACGCTCGCCTTCCGCTCGGTGTCTGTCGCCGGCGAGCCGGCCCCGCGCGGGTGGACGGTCCACGTCTCCGTGCTGGTCGCGGCGCCGGCGGACAACGCGCTGCTGTGCGCGGGGCCGTGGCGCCGGTTTCGCGCCGACGACCCCCCGTCGCTCATCGTGTCGGCCCCGGAGGGCGCGTGGGTAAGGATCGCCGTGAGCAAGCCGGGGGAGGCGACGTTCGGCACCGTCGTCGGCTGGGCGCTGGCGCAGATCCGGCGGGGCAGCCTCGCCGTGGCCCTCTCTCGGGGTTCGCCGGAGGCGGTGCACACGGGGCTGCCGCTCACCGTTCTCGAGAAGTCGCTCTCCCGCTCCGACGGCGGCGTCGCCCTCGCCCTCACGGTCGCCGAAGGCTCCCGAAAAGACGCGGCATCCGCCCTCCCCTACCTCTGCCCCTTGCACCTCGACTCGCTGGCCCTGCCCCCAGCCGGCGTCGTCCTCGGCGCGACGGCACCCGCGCACGTCTTCACTTTCACGGTCTCGCACATTCAGTTCGCGTTTCCCCTCAAGGATCACTCGATCCCGTGTCTCCTTCGCAGGATCGCCGCGGATTGGGATCTCGACGCGGAATCGTACGTCGAGCCTTCCAACCTTCGCGTTGAGCTCACAGCGCACAGCGGGGTCGCGGCGCTGAGCAAGCGGCACACGGTTCCGCTGGCGAAGGCGGTTGACGGGGACTTCGAGGGCGTGTCCGAGCGGTCGATCCGGGGCGAGGTCCGAAAAGAGGTGTACGCCGCCGCCGAGCCGAAGGGCGGCTTCAAGTTCCGCCTCCCGACGCACGCCGACGCGGCTGTCGTCCTGCAGGTGGTCTGCGACGTGCGCACCGGCCGGCCAGGGTCGAAGCCGGACGCAGGTACCCCCGTCGTCCTCGCCCACCACGTCCACCTCGCCTGCCCCAACGAAGCCCGGACGGAAGACGGCACGGAGCACGTCCAACTCAACGCGTTTCGAGGCCCGTTCGTCAACCACGACGGCGTGCCCGTGTCCGATGCCGCCGGCATATACATGGCGACCCCGAAGAACGCGCCGTACACCCGCTCGGTGGTGCTAGTCGAGTACGACGCGGCCACCGCCGGGACGCTGCACGGCGCCCGGCTGCGCGAAGCGGCGGCGGAGCTGAAGGCGGCGCGCAAGCGCGAGAAACGCGCCGAAACAGCAGCCCCCCCGCCGCCGCCCCGCGAAGCCGCCTCGCGCCCGAAGCCGGTGGAACCGCCCGCGAAGGCCGGCAAGGCGGCCGCGCCGGCCGTGCGCGAGATCGCGGCAGGCGGGTCGCTCGCCGGCGACGCGTACGTGCACATGCCGTACTGCAACGGGTCCTGCGACAAAAAGTGCAACTTCACCGCGCCGCGGCTCGCGGAGCCGAAGTACCCGGCGCCGCCGCACGAGGTGCAGGTGGTCGCCGTCGAGCCGGAGGCCCTCTTCCTCGAGCCGCCGTACGCGCTGACCGACAGCGACAGGTCGAGGCTCTCGGCCTTCCCCTTCTACCGGGCCCCAGCCGACCCTGAGGCCTGGAGCGGCATCCGCCGGGTAGACTCGAAAATCACGGTAGAGTTCCAAGCCCTGCACAAGCCGACGGCGGACTGCCCGATCCGGTTCCAGTTCGCGCACCACTTCGCGCACGTCGGCCGGCTCCACGCGCCCGCCGCGAAGCGGCTGCACGATCCGGACCTGCGGTCGGCGCACGGCAGCGGCGTCCATGTCCTGCGCCCCGTCCTCGGCGCGAATGACGCGGGGGTGCGATCCGTGGTTCGGGTCGCGCCGTCGACAATGGACCCGGTGCAGGCCGCCGCGTTCGACCGGTACCTCGCGGGGCAGAAGCTGTACGTCGACGTCTTCGACGCCGACACGCTGTTCCTCTGGGGCACCGCGGAGATCGACCTCTTCCGCATCCACCGCGCCGAGAAGGAGGGCACCCTCTCCCACGTCGGCGAAGCCGCCGTCCTCGACCCCCTCGGCAGGGAGGTCGAACGCGGCGCGACCGAGTTCGACCGACCCGTGGCCACGTCGTTCCCGGAGCTGAAGGCGGTGCTGGTGTACCAGCTCGTCAACGAGCCGATCGCGTCGGAAACGGTCGCGGCGGAGCCGCGGCCTGAGCGCGTGCCTGCCCGCGCCCGGCACAAGGTCGTCGCCAAGAAGCTCGTCGACGCGAGCCTCGACGCGGCCTTGGCCCTCCACAGGCTGCCTGATACCCCCCAGCCCGCCTTGACGATGGAGCCGGGTCCCGGGCTGCCGGCTACCGTCCGGACGACCATGGACGAGCCGGCGCCCAGCGCGGAGCAGGTGCACTTCCGCTGCGAGGCGACCGCCAGCGCGGGGCAGAAGCAAGGCTGGGCGCTCGCGTCGTGCGACGAGGCGAACAAGTACCTGCAGGCCGTCGCCCGCGCGATCGACTCCGCCGCCGGCTCGTGGGCGATCTGCCAGCTGGCGGACGGATACGTCATGGGCCGCGGCTACGGCTGCGTGATCAAGCGGACCGGCGCCCCCGAGCCCGGCCGCACGTACAGCGTCCTGCTGCGCCGCGGCCCGCTCGAAGAGGCCGACCGACGCCTCCTCCACGACACCGGGTTTGCCGGGCTCCGGCGAGCGCGCGCGGAGTTCGTCAAGGACCAGATCTTCCGCACCCAGTACAACAAAAACCAGCCGCTCCCCCAGCAGCAGCAGCAGCAGCAGCAGCAGCAGGTGGGAGAAGCCGCGGGGAAGTCGGCGCTCGCACGGGTCGGGCCGCAGGCGAGCTTTTTCGAGCTCGAAGAAAAGCTCGAAGCCGTCGCGCGGCTGAAGGCGTTCGGGAAGCGGAAGGAGGACATGCTCCGCGCCCAGATCCAGGCGGCGATCACGAAGGAGGTCGTCATCCGGCCCTCGTGCGGGGTTGCGACCTTGCTCGAGCTCGACTTCCGCAACCCATTCGCGTTCGGCTACACGTTCACGATCGACATCCGCGACGAGCACGAAACCGAGGAGCTGACCGTCGTGACGTCCCTCGACGCCTGGCGGGAACTCGCCCTGCACCAAAAGACACCCCCCCCCAGCAACGTGGTGCCCGACGCCCGCGGCCGCGTCTTCGTCGGCAACGACCTTCCCCTCGGCGAAGGCGAGGCTGCGCGCGTTCCGTGCCAGTTCCTCTCGTACGCCGACGGCATCGCCGGCCCCGGGATTGCCCCGCGGAGCGCGGTTGTGTACATACGCGACAAGAACAACACCCCTCGCGCGGTGTTCCAAGTGAAAATCGTCCCCCTGCCCGTGACGATCGACCGGACTGTGCGGCTCCACGGCATCCAGCACGAGACCTGCTGCCGGTGGGTGCCCGTCGGCGCCGCCGACGACGCGGACGAGCGGTCGTACACTGCGCGGAGGAAGGCGGTGTGCGGCGCCAAAAAAAAGCTCAAGTCCGTGCGGTGCACGGCGCCGCGCCACCGGTACCTCTCGTTCGTCGACTGGCAGAACACGAAGCAAGGGTCGCGGGCCGCCGTCGAGGTCTTGCAGGTCGAGGGCACGTTCCCGGCGGCCGGCTCCGAAGAGTCGGTGCTGCTCTTTTTCTACGGCTCCGACGCGTTCGTGCCGGTCCAGTGCTGGCGGGTCGACTTCGTCGCGTGCACTCTCATCTCCGGGATCAAGCGGAACATGGGTGAATCGAGCAACGTGTTCGTCCCGCTGACCGACGGAATAAGCGAGTCGAAGCGGCAGAACCTCAAGTTCGGCGTCGGCCACGGCCTCCTCGGCCAGAAAGCATGCGCCGGCGACTGGCTGTGCAAAGCGGCGTCCCAGCAGTATTCTCCGCAGGGGTTCTGCGTCAAAATCCGCCCCGTGGACGACACGCCGAGGCGCATCCTCGCGAACGCGGTCATCGACGAAGGTGGGATGCCGGTGTTGGCCGAGCCGTACATCCTGCTGGTGCAGGGAGTCCCCAGGGGCAGGGATCCGGGGGCCATGCCGGCGCCGACGGTGGTGCCGTTCAAAAAGACGAAGGCCCACTCGTGGGTCATTAGCCACACCAACGCGTTCCACGTCGCGACGTCGTTCGCCGCCGTGTTCTCCCCGCACGGCGACTTCCACGTCCACCCGCGCAAAATCCTGCTGCAGCCCGGGCAGTCGCAGATGTTCACCATCACCTTCAAGCCGTCGATGCCCCAGCGATACTTCTTCACCCTGTGGATCAACAACGAAGACGATGCTACTGTGGGGTATGCAGTTCTATAACGTTATTCCTTTCTGTCGCATTGTTGAAGCCGGATTCCCGACCCGTCCCCCGCATGTTTCATTCGTAGGCGGGAGTGCTGCTCCGATTCAGAATGTGATTGACTACACTCCAGTGATTAGCGTTCTTGCCTTATGAATCCCAGTCTCTTTCATTTGCCAGTCTTTGATTTTCATTTCATGCGTGGTTGACCATCATATTTACCAACAGGAGAGGTAGTGATCCTTCCGTCCTCCTGGAGCACTAGAGCTTCCAGGAGGGGCGGACCCCCTTCCAATATTGGGCATGACCCCTTTTCCCGAACTGAGGGGGTCGGCGACGCGCACACTAGCCCTGACGCCAAGACCCACCGCACATCTCCCCACCACCAGCCACGAGAAAAAGAGGGCATGGAAGAAAACGTGCACAAAGTGGATGTCGCCCCCGCCTCTCGAAATCGACAACGGGGGAAGTAGTGGGTGCCACTCCGAACCAACCAGTGGTTCCAGGTCAACCCAGGGTAAAGGTGCCGCGCAGTAAAGCTAAAAATCCTCAAGCGAACCTTCACTTCAAAAAGGCACGTGCACGCTGCAGAGAGTACTCGGTAGCCAGCGTTGCCGAAGAAGGGGTCTCACAACGGGTGCTGCATCTTCAAGGATCAGCTCACTCGCCCTCTCGAGAGAGTTTTCCCTCGCTTCTCCGCGTGTAGAGGCGCCGAAAAAAGGTCGAAGGACAACAATCTGCACGCCCACCCGGATCGTCGATAAACACAAAAACTTGCAAGCCTCAGCTCCATCATACCCACACAACCGGCCACAGCTAGTTTACAGAGATGCTGAAACACGCAACCCTCTGCAACACCCGGTCTCGTGCTTTTTTTCTGGGTGCGGTCGAACAAGTTCTACGCTATACCCGTTCGAACAATGATATTTTGGGTTCCGAGCAGATGCCGGGACCCAGGGCCCTTTCTGACCTCGAAACAGGCCGACCCAGAGACCGATCCGATTCGTTCGCCTCGTCCTCCCGGACATTGACTACTTCATTGCTTCACGCGTTCCACAGGTTCCATCGCCGCGTTTTTGACGTCGTCTCCGACGACATTCCGAAGCTCGAACCGCCGTAGCGCGCGCCGGTCATGATGTCGGCACGCACTGTCGGCACGCACTGACCGCCTGCCGTCAAAGCACACAAGTTCTCACCGCAGTGAAGCGATGCAAACCCGCCATCAGTCGTTTTCCTTGGTCAATTGTCTATGGCAAGAGTAGTTGTCCACCCCCGAGGTGCCCGCCTCTGCTGAACAGTTTTCCTCTCTGGATCGACGGTAACACAAGAAAATGACCCACAAAGAAAGCAAAAATACTCGAGGGGCTGCCTTGTGCTTACTTCGAAGGAGGCTAGAGGGAGAAACAATACAACTACAAAGTGGGTCTTTTTTGTTGAACGCTTACGCCCGCCACTAAACCCAGATTCACCTGTGTTTCGTGTGGGCTACAGCACATTTGCCTCCTTTGATCTTTTGCAGCTGGCAGCCTCCTCAAGTATTTCCTACAAAGCAGGTGCTTATACAAAAAAAGTTCAAACGCAAAAAGAATTAGCAAAGCTCCTTAGAATGAATAGAAGAATAAACAGAACCACAAAGAACCTCAGCACCCCACTCCTTGGGAGAGCGCCTCCGTGGCCCCAGCAAGGACGTGCGGGAGAGTTGAAGGCAAGTCTAGCTGGTCTCGAGAAAACATTGTTACAGTTGTTTATAGAAAGTTGTCTCCTAGCTCGCGTCGTCTTTTCCGTCTGCTGCTTCCACTGCCGTCCGCCTGTTCAGGAGTTCAAGCCCCCTCCGCTGTGCTTTCAGAGAGGGGCAGCTACAATTTTCACTGTTTTCTTATCAGCTACCTGTACGCAAGTTGATGATTGTATTCTGTGTTCTCGCACAACTCAGGTACTTGGGCGCATAACCGAGTTCAATTGCAATTGCACACCCCCCCCCCCCCCCCCCCCCCCCCCCCCCCCGCCGGTAGGTATCTTTTTTGTTATTGCATCTTGTAGACCCGTGTTTTTTTCGGCGCTCGTTCCAGTTTCACAAAACAACCCGCGTAGCAGTTTTTTTTGCGTTTGCCCGTTTCATTGACGTAGTATGTTGACGCAGTAATATAGAAGCGTTCGCCAGAACAATTCACCACCACCCGTACAATCTCAGAGCCTCTGCAGCCAGAAACTCACAGACCGTGCAGACCCTGTGTGCTCGGGTTCTTGATAGCAGTCGCGGAAAAAAGCCATGTCTGAGCAATCGAAAAGGCAAAACAACTGTTCCCCTCGGCTCAACTGCGCTTGATCGAGGGTGACATCAATTGCACTTATCGGTGGATGTCTTGGCTCTCTGGGAACGATGGAGACCGCGGCCAGACGCGATAGTCAATGGGAATTGCAGAAGCATGAGACTCATCAGGTCGTCGAACGCAGGCTGGGTTCGCCCATGCCTATCAGCAGTTGAGTGTCGCTTGAAAATCTAATCTCTCAGATCTGGCCTTTGGACGCTTGAATGCAAGTGCCACAAGGACACCATTTCTAGGCTTGGCGCTACGTGACGGCATCTGTGGACATCCGGGCAGAGGACAGTGATGATGGGTGGCTATCGTCCATTCTGCTGCTGGAGATCCTATCCCTGCCGGAGCCTTTCTCTCGCTTTGCAGGTGTGTGAAGATCTGCCTGTGTGCGGTTAAAGAGGCAGAGATACGATGCAGCAGCTGTGACACAGTAGTCGCATCCGAACGCGTGCTTCAACCCCCCGAAATGCAGGGAGCCGGAACGCGGGCAATAACAATGGGCTATCCAGGACAGTCCAACACCTTAAGTAAGTGCTCGCCTGCCACTGGTGGCATGCTGTAGGGGTGAAAAAGGCTCTGATCGGCAACTTTCAAGCTACCACCCGGCAACGGCGCATCCACTTGGCACACGACCTCCACACTAGCTTCACAATACACTGGGCGAACAGGAAAGGAGCATAAACACCGAGTTGCAGTCTTCTTCACCACAGCCCACGCAGCGCGCGGTAGAGGGCATTCTGCAGAAAAGCGAAAAGAACAATGGTGGCTTGGGACGAGGAGCTGCTGTCGCGGTTGTCGCCGAAGGAAACCAAAGTCGCCTTCTTTCCAGGTATGCATCCGTTTGGCTTCTTTACGGGAAAGCTGCACGCAGAGCAAGGGCACTCCGTCAACATTAGAACGACGTGGATTCAAGTGACCCAGTTGGCAGTGGCGAGCCATCTAAGTATCCAATCACGTAACGACAGCCGGAACGTTCGCTCTTGTTGAAAGGTCAGATGACACGACGGCAGGCACGGCAGTGTCGTTACTGGTGACGGACGTCAACTTGCACTTCTTCAACTGCAATGGGGCGAAAGAACGCGTCTTGTTGGTATGCTACGCTTTATTCGTATTCCATCGCACAACTCGTATGCATTGGTTGGCTTCGGGTCATGTGTCACGTGGCCTTTGGGGTTTGCTTGAGAGAGAGCGTCCGATGCTTTGAAAGTTCTGCAATCGCCGGGGCGAACGTGGTTCTCCGGTTACCTACCTCCCCGTGCTAACGTCGCCCTCTCAAAGGCACCTTCGAGTGACACTCTGGGTGGTCTAAATTTATTTCGGGGCCCGTATTCGCGTGTTAGCGTCACCTCGCTTCTCCACGAAAGCAACACTTGAGGGGGGACCAGAACAAAGCTGGCACTCGTCAACTGTGACATCCACAGCAGGAATCGAGGTTCGTCGGTGCCGCAAGCCGTCCCTACGGGGTTTGGGAAATCGGTATAGCCATGTCACCCGCAGGCCCGCGGAGTACCGCCGAACCACGCAAAGTATTGATTGCCTCCGTGAGCTTTCCCCCCCTGCTGACTTTCCCGTTGAAGTTGGGTTGCTCTTGCCTGTCCCCAGCAGTTCACACCCTTTGCCTTGATTTATTTGTTCTCTCTCTCCCTCTCTCTCTCTCTATGGCGGGGGACGATTTACTGAAGCTCTTTTCCCGTCAGGTTCCCCTCGCGTCGTTGAAAGACACCACGGCGCCGACGATCGAATTGCCCGAGCAGCCGGAGGGCTTTCCGGGCATGCGCTTTGCCTATCAGTTCAAACGCGAGACGAGCGACGCGGTATGTTTTCAATAAACCAAAACTACGCACTTCTTCCCTTCTTTGGTTGACGGGCGTAAGATGTAGCCGAGAATTCTGTGAGTCCAAACCGTCACCCGGGGACCAGCTACTTGAGTCGGCGTGCGTAGGTTCTCGATGAAGTCTCGTTTCACGGAACGCGTTGTGGGCGCCTGACCCAGGGAGCAATACACCAACGCAGGTCACGGGAGAGCCGGGTTCGCCGTCATCCAACGAACCTGAGGGTCAGCTCCTTCTCGGATACGCGGCGTCGAGTCGTCGTCCGCTGACGTGGCTACACCGCTACTTGGAGGCATTCGATGTATCTTTACAGGAGCCGCGCGCATCGATGGGAACCGCACCATTCATTGCCGTCGATAGAATGGATATCGCGGACAGAACCTTAGTCGACTCCGGTACGTACGTGCGAGAGATCCTGAAGCAGAATGCTCTGCGGGATAGCAAGTTGATGATAAAGGAGCTTGGGTTGCCGCACTTGGCTCTGCAGCTTGAAGCAGCGTACGAGAAGCACGCCGGTGACCTGGAGAACAGGAAGATTTTCGCTCTGAGGGATGTTCTCAAGGCGTATTCCACCCATGAGAAGAAGCGTGGCGAGATCGGGAGGGCGTTCGCCAATCAGATGCTCAATGCGGGCAGAGAGTGCGATACCGCGCGCATCAACTTCCTCTTTGACGTTTACGATGGCGACGAGAAGCGCATTGCGGAAAACCTGAAGCAGGAAACCACCGCCGAGAAAGTCGGGCGTCTGGAGGCCAGCGATCATAGGTACGCTCAAGACAAAGCGCTGCTCGCAGATCTTCTTGAAGACTGCGACTCCGAGGCTAAGGCTTGTGCCATGTGGGCCGAGTTCATGTCGGCAAAAAAATCCAACGAAGGCAACTGAGACACAGGGTTGGATCTACATTATCGCAACTGCAGAACCACTGGTCGCCGCAGCGTAGGCAAGTGCCCACCAAGTCCCGACTTAATTGGGGCAGCAATCCGAACTGCACGAAGAGACCGGCAGTGACTCCCAACCTAGCCACCTTCACCGAGAGTACCAGGAACGAATCAGTGGCTGTGAAGCGCGGCATTGCTGTCCCGCAAGGCCCAAACAACAACCGCACAAATCCAAGAATACAGGGGATTGGGGGAGGAGCAACCACAAGTTGACAAACTGTTATGATGTTAAGATGTGCGACGCCGAAACAGTCCGTCTTCCAAATCAGCTGGACTACCAATTACGGATGCTTTGGGCGACAGAGCCGCGCGTTGAACACAATTGTGCTACTGGACATGAGTGCCTTCGTGCACCGTCACCTACACCCTCTTATCTGATTGTGATTGTAGCAAGTTGAGTTGTGCTTGATCCCCGCTGTATATACGGAACCGCAGAAGCCTAGAACCTGTTCGCACTGGTCAAAACGGTAAACATGAAAAGCGGTTGTTCCAAAAGTGAGTACTTTTCTGCTAGCCAACTCTCAAGCACTTGCCCTTTACTTACTCCTCGTTCTCACACCTGTGCTCGTCACGGAAAAGCTAGCCCCACACACTCGTTCTTCCTTCCCTGAGAAATAGCAGACCAGCGGAAAGAATAAACCTTCCCGTTCTCTTTCCCTCCTACCACGGACTACGCAACATCGTCTCCGTGTCGTCTAGGTTAACGAGTCCTTGCAACGACATCCGTGTGAAAAACTCAACCTGTGCCCAAAACCAGAATCAAACTCGTATTCATGCAAGCCAAGCCTTGCCCCAATGCCTGATATGATAAACGAACTCATCTCATCTTATACGAACCGATCTCAAACCCAAAGATCAAGCCCCCGTCGACGACAGCGATGACCACTTACGTTTCCGCATCAGTTGTAGAACATGACCCACGAGCCCACGTTCGCTTCGATTCGGAAGCTATCGATGCCTTGGTTAAACCAATCCGTGGTTGCTGTAGCCGCAAGCTCCGTGACATCTGTACCGGGCACCTGAAACTTAGTATTCCCCCCCCTGCCTTAGTAACCAACAAACCCCAACAGCAACAAAGGAAACAGGCAACGGAGAAACAACCCGCTGATACACGATGAGTTCCGAAGTCCAGGAAAAGTATAAGCAGGCGAAGAAGATGCTGCACCGGGCAAACATCCTGCTCGAGGACTTGGAGATGGGACGGAACGAGAGCGAAGAGCTGCAAGAGGAAATCTCGATGATGATCAACCGGCTTGCGCGCCAGCTGGACGTCCTGAAGTCACTCGTCGACACCGACACGAGCGTCCGCCGCGAGTTGCTGAAACGGCAAGTCAAAGCACTGCAAGAAGAGCACTCCGACGTGCAGACCGGCCTGGAGAAGTATTTGAAAGGCGCCCACAAGCGCCGCATGGCAGCGACCAATCGTAAAGACCTCTACTCTCGCATGGTAGCAGACGAAGACCTCACAGCAACAGAAGCCCTCAGCAGAGAAAGCGACAGCATCGCAAAGTCGCGACAGAGAGTGTCAGGTTTGGTGGCCGAGGGCAGCGCCGTGCTCGAGGCTCTCAAGTCGCAGTCGAACACCTTCAGGTCAACTCAAAGCAAGCTGCTTTCTTTCATGGAGTCCCTCAACATTTCCGGGTCCATTATTACTACCATCAACCGCACACAACGGGCTGATCGCATGATCGTCTACTCCGGCATGGTTGCCATCACCTTCTTGATGTTTCTCATTTACTGGTTCAGATGAGAGATCGTCGTCGCAGTTCTCGCTATAGCCACGTCTCCTCGGGAAGGCCCCTCCGGAGTCTGCGGATCCGAAGACCTTAACCCCACAAGGGAGCAGCTGCCGTTCTTCCCATCATTGGATAAGTAAAGCGACAACAAGAGTAGTGGACCTCTGATGGAGGGGCGAAAACGCGTTCCAGTGAAGGGCGGTTTCTTTTCGGCGTTTGTGAATTCTTCTTCCCCCTTTTTTTGCGCCGGTTCGAGGCGCTCGGGCCCTCGGGCACCCCCATCTAGACGGCGGAGGGTTAACCGCCGACAAGCAGAATCCGCCATAAAGTTGGCTCGCAGCGGACGCGTCTCTCTCGTCCACCACATAGAGACCATGAGGCCGAAATAGTAGACTTTCACAACTCGCCCGTCGTGGAAAGTCGTGGCAGTTACACGTGAAACACGAAGCAGACCCAGGAACAAGAAGAACGCCCGGCACCCACGGCACAATGCTGGGGTGGGTGTACCTTACGTCCTGAACCTACACACAACGAGAATGAATTCACCAACACTCACTGCTCCAGGGCCTACGCAGCTCTTTTGTCTTGGAGCTAAAAACCTACTGAAAATCAGTACGTAGGGTCAGGCAAAAGAAGAAATAGAGCAAAGGGGGCTCACCTGCCAGTGCTGCATGTCTTTGCCTCTTTCTCCTCCGGCCTCAATCCTCCAGTGTCGCGGTGGGAAGCAACAGCAGGATCTGCCGACCGGAAATCCCCAGTACTGCGGTTGATTCTCCAGACGAATTAGCAGAAAAGATAGTACGTGCTGATAACGTACTGATTTCGAAAGTAAACGTGCCGAAATTAGTACGTTCAGCACGTTGAACGTAAAGCCTGCACTGCTCGTGTGTTCGCCACCCTTCCCGCGGATAAGAGACCGTCCATCTGCCGGAAACCCTACCCCCGGAGATTCAAGTGACCTTTCAGTCTGAAAATAGAAAAAAGCGAACCTCTCGCCTCCGTTCTTTTCTTTCTCGTCCCCGGTTTCGTCTTTGCTCTCCGACCTAGCCTCCGAGCAAGCGGGAGAAAAAAAAAAGGGACAGATTAAATTGCTTCCGGTTGCTGTGTTTTCTTGCTCGCCTTTCTGAGCGCCCTTCGCGGACAACTACAGAGGCAAGGCCGGGCATTGTCTTCACCGAACACGGAGCACTGCAAGTTTTGAGACCGCGAGCGACGGCACACCTTTTTTGATACAGGCCGACTGAAGGCCTGCGAAATACAATTCTACTAGCGTTGTTGGTCCAAGAAACTTAAAACCAGAATCTGGCCAAGCCACGGGAGCATGGCCAAGAAAAGAAGAAACCGGCGTCGACCGAACCCAGGCTGATGCGCTAAGCCACGGAGCGGGAGTAACGACTTCTCTGATGTTCGAAGTCGAGCGCACATCGCCAAGGTCTACGAGACGCTAAAAAAGCTCCGAACGAGGCAATGCTGACCACGTGCTCACGGCAAACGACGATCACCACACCAGAAGCTATGGTCCGGAAGGAGACCTAGCGAAAGTCTAGGGCGCTTACGTACTGGCAATTCCTGGACGACTTAGCAGCACGCAATGCCGCAGTCATGAAGTGTATGCGCAAGGGTACGGTACAGCGATAAGGCTGCAGAGTGGGCAACCTGGCTGAAGCATGAGTTAAAGGCTGTAACGCTTCTCCCCAATCCCCTCACACTGTCACACCGCACACAAAGCTGAACCTCACAAGCACAAAACGTCGAAAGACACCAATTTGTACGCCCGCACGGGATCGTCGGAACACAAAAAACGCTCGTGTCCCGTTGGCACGGCAAGAAAGAAAATGCAAATGTTCACCCGTGTACCGTACTACCGCTCTTCAGGTAAACAGAAGGAGAAAAAAGGAAAAGCTTCGCAGCTGCAGCCATGGCCGCGTTTGAAGAGCTCGGGCTCATGGAAGAGCTGTGCATGGCGCTGGAGGACATGGAGTGGTACCTGCCGAAGCCGGTCCAGCAAGACGCGATCCCGCAGATCCTGGGAGGCGGCGACATCATGTGCGCCGCGGAGACCGGCGCAGGGAAGACGGGGGCCTTCTGCCTGCCCATCATCCAGATCACGCACGAAAAGCTCAACGCGCACATCGACCCGAAGAAGATGAAGGCGAGCCTGAAGCACTGCAAGCTGAACAAGACCGACTGCGAGGGGCTGCACATCTCGGAGGACGGCCTGCAGGTCAACATCAAAAACATCAAATCCTGGGGCGGCGCGAGGGCCCTGTTCGGGGTCACCAAAGGGAAGTGGGCGTACCACGTCTCGATCGCGTACGGCGCGGGTTGCAAGTTCGGGTGGGCGACGCAGGACGCGAAGCTGGACCTGGGCACCGACAGGGGTGGGTTTGGCTTCTCGAACGCGGGAGCCAAGCACGCGAACAACCAGGCCACCCCTTACGGCGAGAAGTTCCAGAACGACAAGATCACGTGCCTCATCGACCGCGACGAGCGGACCGTCTCGTACCTGAAGAATGGGAAGAGTCTCGGCGTCGCCTTCGAGTTGCCCGAAAGCCTCGACAAAATGCCGCTGTTCCCGTGCGTTTCGGCGCAGTCCGCAACGTTCGAACTCAACTTCGGCCTCGGCGAGGGCCTCCCGCCGCTCCCGCCCGGCTACCTGTGGGTCGAGGAGGCGAAGGGTCCCGAGCAGGAGAAGCACTACGGGGAGTTCGTCCGGAAGTACATGACCGTGCGCAAGGGGCTGCGGCGGTCGCCGACGTGCATCATCATGGAGCCGACCCTCGAGCTCTGCCAGCAGATCGTCGACGAGCTGCACAAGTTCATCAAGTACATCGACAACCCGAAGCTGCGGGTATGCTCGATTTTCGGGCGCAGGGGCATCGACCAGATCGTCGAAGAGCTCCGCTCCGGCGTCGACATCGTCGTCGGAACGGGGACCCGGATCCAGCAGTTCATGGAGATGCCGGATGTGTTTTCACTGGCGGAAACCGAGTTTCTGGTGCTCGACGAAGCGGACCGCCTAACGGACGGCGAGAACGTCGGCTTCGTGAAGAAGCTGTACACCGAAATCCGCACGCAGAGCCGGAAGAGGTTGCAGCTGTGCATGTTCAGCGCCACGCTGCACGACCCTGCCATCAAAGAACTCGCAGAGCAGCTCTGCCCGAACGCCGTGTGGGTCGACCTGAAGGGGAAGGACTTCGTCCCGGAGACTGTTCACCACGCCATCATATACGCGGACCCCGACGACGACGACCGGTGGAAGCGTTCGACGATCCAAACCGACGGCGTCCACGAGGTCGAAGGCCAGGTCGACAAGGACTCCAACGGCCCAGACCCCGCGCGGCGCATGTGCTGCCGGCACTCGTACAACCTCAAGCGGCTCAAGCCGGAGATCCTCATGCGCGTGATCGACGCGTACAAAATGGAGCAGTGCCTGATCTTCTGCCGCACCCGCGACGACTGCGACCACCTGAGCGAGTACCTCAACCGCCGCGGCGGCGAGGGAGGATTTGACGGCCGCCGGGAAAAGGGGAAGGAGAACCCGTACTCAAACGTTGCGATGCACTCCGGGTTCGACGCGCGGACCCGACGGGACCACTTGGACATGTTCAAGGAAGGCGAGGTGCGGTTCTTGATCTGCACGGACGTCGCGGCGAGGGGGCTGGACATCAAGCAGCTGCCGTTCGTGATCAACATGACGCTGCCCGACAAGGCGGAGGACTACATTCACCGCATTGGGCGGACGGGGAGGGCTGACCGGATGGGGCTCGCGGTGTCGATCGCGACGTCGAAGCACCGTGAAAAAGTGTGGTACCACTCGAACTGCAACCGCGGGAAGCGGGGCGGCCGCGTGTGCCAGGACATCCGGCTGGTCGAAGAGGGCGGGTGCTGCATTTGGTACAACGAGCCGCAGATGATCGTCGAAATCGAGAAGCGGTGCGGCGAAAAGCTGCACGAGCTCGACGAGGACTACAAATACGCGGACAAGAGCGCCGACGCGCAGGCGGCGCAGTACGGGAAGTCGCGGGAAGAGGCGAAGATGAAGAAGAGCGACCACGTGCGCGCCATCGAGGAGCACGCGGAAGCCATGGGGCACCTGGCCCACGAGACCCAGTCCGACTACCTCAAGTACGCTCACATCATCAGCCAGCTCGAGTCGAAACCTGCGACCAGCATTGTCAGCCGTGGTGCCGGCCGAGGTGTCGTCAGGCGACCTGTCGTATGCATCTTGAACTCCTTACTCCTTCGGCTTCCTCAATAGCGTCGAAGGTGAACCCGGCTGTGTGGCCAATCGGGGGATACCCCACGGCGTGGATGCGACTCTCGGTATCAACCACCCTTGAATAGACAACCGAGTGATACCACACACAATATGGATGAACATAAAGTGCGCAAGGGGGCCAAACTCAGAGAGAGGTCAGACGTTGCTCATTTTAGGCCTTGCACTTTTGCCACACACCAACGTATAACACAGCCAAGCGACTTCCCTCGATCTTCGTCGGCCTCACACGCTGCCGTGCCAGGTGCGGCAGCGGGCGTCAAAACGTTCTCGCAGCCGACGCGCGGACAACGGTAGAACGGTAGAACGGTAGGTGGGACGACGCCAGCACAACGATCGTCTGATTCCTGGTTGCCGCTCCTCTATGTTGTCGCAAGGGTTGCGCGAACCCACAACCGGCGCTGAACGATGCTGTTCAACAGGGCCTGCAGCTTACCAGGGGCGCCGCACTACTTCTTACGAGGGCGGCGCGCGACTTGTAATAGCGCGGAAGAGCGAGCCAGCAGTAGCAGGTCTGTGGGCTCCTGAATGTCCCAGGCACGCGCACTACAGTGGCGCATTGAGCAGCTTCGAGAGCTTTCTCCCGATCGCCGGCTGTAGTGTTCCCTACAACGAACATCAGTCTGGTCGTTTTTTTCCTGTTGTCGAACGCCTAAGCTCCCGGCACGTACCCAGGCAGGCAACACCAGTGTTTCGTGTTTCGGGCAACAACGCAGATCCTCCCTCTGCAACTCGCAACCGGCGGTATCTCCTACAAAGCAGGTGTCTGTTCTTTGTCGGGCAGCATCGCCGAGCATTTCCTACTACCTAACCTGGAAACATGGATGCTCGCACCCCCCGCGTCGCGTCCCCCAGCAGCTCAGTGGCGGTTCCCTGTGACGGTTTGGATTGTTAACCTCATTCAACACTCGTGGTTGGCAGGCCATCAGGGGATGCGCCACGAAACGGGGTCGACCTGGTGTTAAGTTCTCGTGTTTCTTTTTTTTTGTGGACCGCATACGGACACGGATACACAAAACGAGGACGCGAAGCGACCCCCCAGTGTCGCACCGGGAGACGCGGGCTTGGACTGACCCATTTCTGTGCGTCGAGGGGGCTCGCCCCTTTTCCAAGTACGGCGGGTCTGGGCCGGGGAGGCCTCCCACCCCGCAGCTCGCCACCGCGCCGCGCGCCGAATACTGCCCGCTTATCTCCCTTTTGTCTGCGGAGACCGTACTTTCTTTTTAGTTGCACTAACAATCTTGCGGGTTGACCTTTGTATTGCGCAGGCTAAAACGACGTAGGCAGCGTGTTTTGGTGGGTGACCGTTGTCTGCGCGAGACCGTACTTTCTTTTAGTTGCACTAACAATATTGCGGGTTGTCCTTGTATTGCGCAGGCTAAAAAGACTCAGGCAGCGTGTTTTGGTGGTCGATCGGAATGCAACATGGGAAACCGACCAGCAAACACCGGCGCGCAACAAACAAAACGAAGCGCCTGTCTTTTCTTTTTTTTTTCCGTAAACGATCGCTGGGAGCGACTAAACGTTCGACGCCCATTAGCCTCGGCCAACAAAATTCTAACCTTTCACGAGGCGGGAGAGGGGAAGGGGGAGTGGGGGGCTTTGAAAGACGCGAGCAGCCCCGTCACCTTTGTCCCCGGATGGCGGGCTTTCACGGTTCGGTCCTTCCATGTGTCCCCGCTTCTCCTTTATTTCGCGTTTCCATTTTCTTCAATCGAAAAGAAAACAAAAGAGCGTTTTACCACCTTGTGCGGTGTCACGGGATGTTTGGCAGCCGCTGCTAAACACAGTGCATGCTAATCCACGTGGTTCATGTACTTAAAAGAACTCAATGCTTCCATTGGCTTGATGTGGTTAAACGCTTGCAGGCTCATGTCAGACACAGCGATCTTCTACTACCTCAAAGTACAACAATTACGCAACAAGTGTTGTGTCTTTATCGCGTTCTTCGGATGCATTGATACACTGCGAACAAAGGACCTTTCCCGACAAAAGAAGCGCCGCCACTCGCCCTTTGGTTTTGCCGTGAGAAAGGGTGTCCCTCACTCTCGGTGTTGGTCCCCGTTAATATCTCGTGCAGGCTCCTTTGATTTCCGATCTTAACAATACTCGCACCTAGCGCAGCAGAGTTCCTAGTGAGCTCGCTCCCCCCCACCCGCCCTTTCTCTTGCTCCTTTTCTTTTTTTTGACACGCGCCGAAAATAGGGCAAAAAAACGTTCCGTGTTTTTGATTTGTCCCTCCTCGTGTTGTCGTTTTCTTCAGTTCGATCCCGCCGGCTTCACGAGAAACCGTACACCGCGAGAGGGAAGTAGAAGGATGGAAAACTAGAGATTTTGTTGGCAGCATTGCCGATTCAGACTCTGGACGTGGTTTCAAGTGGTCCAACTCAGGGCGGTTCAGTTTCCTCACTCATTGCATGTGGTTGAAAACTGTGTGGGGGCCCAGCCATGTTTTGAGGAGGCCGGCACCGTGTTGACATGCAACCGGCTGTGCAGAAGGTAAGGTGCCCAACCCTGGCTGTCCTCCTGATTACCCAAAGGTTATAGTTGCGCACCGCGTGATCGCACGGACGGGAGTCTGCGGTGTTGTGCACCCGCCTGGACGACAGCTGATTCGCGCCACCTCTCATTTTGACCCAGCGTCCCAAGGCGTCCCCTACACCCGGCATCCTCCGGTGGAAATCCCCTGGGACAAAAGCGAACTTCAACTCTAAAAACTCCGAAGGGCAGAATTTGGAGAATCGCGGCGCATGACTCCTTCTGTACCCGCATGACTCCTTCTGTACCCGCATGACTCCTTCTGTACCCGCATGACTCCTTCTGTACCCGCATGACTCCTTCTGTACCCGCATGACTCCTTCTGTACCCGCATGACTCCTTCTGTACCCGCATGACTCCTTCTGTACCCGCATGACTCCTTCTGTACCCGCATGACTCCTTCTGTACCCGCATGACCGTTGTTCACGATTCAATCCCTACTGCTCGACAGGTTTGGAAAGAGGAAACAGACAACAACAGTCTATCGCGGAAAGAAAGCAACCCAACAAGAAACGCTGCGAACCGCATAGCCAACAAGAACACAAAAGGATCGACCGCAGAAAAAGGACTCACAAAAAGAAGCAGAACCCGGAAACGGTCCAGAAGCAAGGTCCGCTGGTCGGATAACTCCAAAGCACTCAAGAAGAAAAGGGAGCGCAAAAAGCTAACGCACCTTAGCGCGATGCTACGAAACGTGTATCTGTGTCTGCATGCGGCCGTCATAGTGGCGGGATCGCGTTGGCATACCAGCCGGATAGACCCGACGACGTATGCACTCGAAAAGTCTTTATGCCGGTTCGAAGACACTTTGGAGGGTACTGTGCTGCTGCCGAATCACAGGTGCTGCGATGGGAACTTGCAGGCGGCCGGCTCGCAGTGCGGCAGCAACGGTGGAAACGCCAACATGACGTTCCACAACGAAGACCAAGTGAAGCTCGCCGAGTGCGAAGACAAGATCCCGTCTGCGATCTTCGAGATGCGGAGCACTTCCGACGTGTCGAAGGCCGTCAAGTTCCTGACCGAGGCAGGGCTCCCCTTCACCACCCGCAGCGGCGGGCACGCGATGTCCTGCGCCAGCACCTGCCGAGGCTGCGTCGTGGTCTCGCTCCTGCACATGAAAAGCATCGAACAGGTCGAAGACCGAAAGACCAAAACCCAGTACTTCGTCGCGCAGCCCGGCGTCACCATCGAAGAAACCTTCTCGCACTACCAGCAAACAGACCACATGGTCCTCCACGGCCTCATGCCCACCGTGGCGCTCGGCGGCCACTACCTCGGCGGCGGAATGGGGTTCTACACCCGCATGTACGGGTTCGGCTCCGACTACGTCGTCGGCGTCGAGATGGTGCTCGCGGACGGAAAGATCGTCACCGAGTTCGAACCGGAGCACGAAAAGACGCTGCGGGGTCACCAGACGTGGGGCGAGCACAAGTCGCTGCTGTGGGCCGCCCGAGGATCGGGTCACGCCGGGCTTGGCATCGTGACGAAGTTCTGGGTCAAGATGATCGAGAAGCCGAAGTACGTCGTGTCCGGCACCGTTAAATACAGCGCGTCGACGCTGGACGACATGAAGGTGTTCTGGAAGAGCATGTGCTCGCACTACGGGGTGCCGGGCGAGGAGTCCGACGAAGAGTCGCGGCTGCTCGTGTGGCCGAGGATCATCCCCCTGCAGGATTTCATGACCAACAGCCCGGTCGCGCTGAGGTTCGACTTTCGGTACGTCCCGGCGAACGACCACGACGAGGCGGCGTCGCTTGCGGAAGGCACGGCGGCAATCGACGGGTTCCTCTCGCGCATCGAGAGCGTCCCTTTTTCCAAGGAGATCAACGCCGTCGTGTCCGACAGCATCCACAAGGTTTTGAGTGACGTGCCGTCGGAGTCTGTTGAAGAGGGGTCGTGCACGTCGAGAAACGTGATGTCGAAGATGGATGTTTGTGGGAATGAAGCGTGGCTCGACGACATGGCAGAGCGGCTGCACAAGATGGTCCAACCGGAGAATTGGATGGCGGTCGGCGAGCACTTCTACATGGTGTTCGAAGCGTGGGGAGGCGCGGCTGCGAAGAACGACCAGCACCACAGGCGGAGCTCGATGAGCACCAGGAACTCTTGGGGCACCATCAGCTACTGCAGGTGGCCGATGAGCCCGGCGGTTCACAGAGACGCCGCGCTTGTGGAAGTCGACGAGTTCAGCAAGAACGTGCTGGCCCCGATCTCCCGCGCGTACTACAGCAACTATGCCGACCAGCGCGTGGAGAACATTCGCGACATCTACCCGGATCAGATGATCTACCAGCGCCTCCGTATCCTGAAGAAGACGTACGACCACAACAACGTGTTCAACTCAGATGGCGAGCTCCCATCGCTTCTCGCGCAGCAGTGACGACGCCCCTTCAGGGTAGCAGCACTACTTGGCTTTCTCTTTTTTATCGTCGCGGATCGTTAGATCTTAGTTTTGGTTACCTTCGATTATACGTCAATCGAAGGTGATGACGAAACAGCCAGACGAAAACTAGTAAGAACACTCGACGGGGAAGCGAAAACAAAAACTTTCACTCTAAAAAAAAACAGAACAACCAAGCAACTTCCAGAACGGCAGAAAGCTCGCCAAGAAAGGAAGCAAATCACTCTTGGGTGCGCTAGTCTGACACAAGCTGTCGGAAGAAAGGGATAAAAAGCTCTCGATTCGACGAAAACGCGAAATGTGGGGCTGTCTTTGTTATATTCCCAGTTTCCCGCGAGGTATATCATTACTCCTTGAGGGGCGCTGCGGGACTTCTTCCTCGACGGAGTGCCCGGATAGCACGTGCTCTGCTTTTTCTTTTTTTTTTTTTGCACCAAGAAGGGGGGTTTCCTACCCTTTCCCATCATCTTTTCTCGAGTTCTCGGCCTCGAAGCGAGTCGGGTTGCAGGTAATTACGGCGCGGATGCCCCGGGAGGCTGTCGGGGTCCAGCGGAAATGCCCCCTTACGGACGGAGTGAAGAAAAACAGTTACTTAGCCGCAGTTACCGTGTGTATTTATGCCTACATCCCTTTTACTACCCGGCTCCCAGCCTCAATGGTCAACCGGAGACCCCAAAAACACCGAACCTCTAAACCACAAGGAAGGAAGGAAAACGCCGCTCCTGGTGCAGGAACGTGACGGTCAAGCACAGCTTGCAAAGCTTGAGTCCGGGGCAACACAGTGCCACAACCCCGTCCGCTCTGCCCTGCGGCTGACCGTCTCGACGAGCTTGTGTTCAGCGCGAGCGCCAAGCCCCAAGGTGCGCCAAGCCTTGATGCTTTAGTTTGGAAATCGGTAGCCACTTGACCCGAAGGCCCGTGGCTCTGCAGTACCGCCGAACACGTGAAGCTTGGCTCCCGTGTAACAGGCTTTCCCTGGTACCTAAACTACAAAAAAAACGCTAAAAAGCATGTAGGAGAACCCACGGGTCAACGCATGCACGATTCACCAGCTGGCTCTGACGTATTTGTATCGTAACAAACGCGTTTGTCATTATTAAAAACAGACAGATGGCAGCGAATCGTGTTACGCCCATCAAATAGGAACTTCACACAGTGCGCACAAAGAAAGGCTGCGCGCAATAGGAGCCACGTCCCTTTTAGAAAAGTGCAAACCCCCGTCCGTAAAGGGTCGAACTGGATTGGACCCGACTCCTGGGGTTAGCCGATCGTAACGTGCTGAAGAGGCGAATCGTAGCACAAACCATACGAGCTAAGAGGCAATCGGAAGGCGGCGATGCCCCACAGATTCTTTGCACTCTCACCAGTCGAGCGATACCACCTTGCACAGTACCCGCACCAAGCGAGAATGGCTGCAACCCGTGCTCGTGGGGGGAAAAAGAGGAAAAATGCCGGCTTAGAACCAGTCGAAACGAAAAGAAAAAAAACGGAAGGTCGGGCCCTTGTGCTGCTTCAACCAAAATCATGAAAGAATGAAAGACAGGAAAACGCCGGAGGCTCGCCCTCGGGCAAGGCATAATCCGGCCGCGCGTGCACCCCCCGCCCCGCTCCTCCGAGCAGTGCCATCATACCACAAGCGCCTGAAGCATATGCGCCCCCCCGCGCATTGATGCTTTTCTTCCGGCAGAAATCTGACACGTCGACCCGCAGGTTGTCCCTTTACTTCTCGTGGGTGCGGGCGTGGGTGCAGGCGAGGTCGATCACCCGTCCTTTGTGTGCTTGCGGGGTTCAACTAGTTGGAGAGTGATGGTTACAAAATGCACGCGCAACAGACGCCGCCGAGCATGATGGCACGTGTCTTCCGGTAGGGCACCAAAGGTGCAGGGGAGGCGTAGCTTCTCGCCCGCACTAGACCTTAGTCGGGCTGTTTGGCTGCGTTTTGGGTCTCTGTAGTATTTCCTACAGGAATTGCCGTTTGTGGTGGAGGTGATTTCGCCTTGTTTTCGCTTTGTGCGGTGCCGTTATTATTCCAGCCCAAACGAGCAGCCAGCCACTTTTTCTGGATTTCCGGAGCGTAGTACGCCCAGGTTGTCTAGTCGCACCCGACAACAGCGGAACCCCGCCGAGTAGCACTTTTTCCCTGACGCGTTTCGCATCGTGATAAAGGGGATGCACGCCTGCCAGATCTGTCCTGCTCCACGTCGAGCCAGAGCGAAACACGCCCTGAGTTCTGTTTCGTCAGTCGACAAGGGGGCGGAACATTTAGCTGGCAACAAAAAAAAAAAAAAAAGAAAACTCCACAAAGTCATAGCCACGAGGCGACCGATTGGCAAAAAACTGCCGTCATTAAAAAAAAAAAAAAGGCGGGGGCGGCAGCGGCAACGGCGAAGCCGGGGGAGGCCACGACGACCCCGGACAGGACCCCCAAAACGAGGGCCACGGCCCACCGGCGCCCGGACCGGGGCCCCCCTTTAACGAACGACCACAGGACGGGGGGGTGGGCGAACAGGGAGATGTGGGACGAGCACCCGGCGCCCAAGCTGCTCCCCAGGGGCAGGTGCAGGGGGAAGTGATGCCGATCACCGGGGGGGTAGAGCCGAACCCCCGAGTCCCACCCCACACCACCCAGCGCCAACCACCCAGATCACGTGCGAGCTGTAGCGGGCCAGCCGTCACGACCGATCACACGCATGCCGGACAAAGGGCACCCGGCATGCACACCACCACCACCAACACACACACCCAGGGAGGCGGAGGGGTTCGGCTTTACCACCCTTTTGCCAGGCAGAGCGACTTCCTGCACCGGCCCTCGGGGGTCAGGGAGGGAAGTCCAGCGGTGCCCCCTAGGGGGGGCTCACCAGCGGCGGACGGACAGATGGCAGGGCCTGCAGCAGCGCCGGAGGAGCGCATTCTCTGTGTCCCTGGGGAGGGTGGCTCCCTCCTTGGGGGCACGGAGGGTGCGCTGCGAAAATATGGCCGCCATGGCGGCTGCAGTTGCGGGCCTAGCCGGCGCGACCGCAAGCAGACGGCTGCGTGCGCAACCACCGTTGCCAGCTCGACCGGCGTGTGAGCACGGGCTTGCGCTGCCGTGGGCCCGATCGCGCTCTCCACGCGGTACCATGGGATTGTCCCAATGGCTTCTATCCCAATGGTCCCTAGCCAGCAGACCGAGTAGGGAGGAACAGCAGACTGGAATGCATCTCCCTCTTTCCTACGCAGAGGCCACACGCGGAAACGCTGCCGACAAGTCGTTTCTTCCCGACCAGGTGAGCCACTTTCATCTCAGCCACGCCTTGTTCGAGGACGCGCTCCCACGGTTTACAGAAGCCAACTTCTGACCACCTGAGCTCCAAATGCGAGAGCAAGATGCCACCAATTGCAGAGCGTTCTGGCACTTGCTAAGGGACTACCGGCATCAACGGTCCTGGGATGCAGCCCGTGAGCTGCAGTGCCTTGCTGGCACCCTAGAGCGTCAGCCTCTATAAACCAGGAGTCGGTGTCGACGAAAAAACTGTGGCTGACCATCTTCCTCCCACACACAGCCAACATGGCTCGTCGAGGAAATACGAGACACTCACATAGCGCCCACGTAGCGTTTATTGTGTTGAGCATCCGCATTCAAATGTGTTCATGAGAGTCAGCGACGACAAGAAAACTGGCCGCGGCATACGAAACTGCATCTCGTGCTCAGACGCACCATGCAACTACTTCGCAGCGTCATTTCCATCGTTTACCCAGCGCGAGCGAGGCCAGAAGGGACATTCCTAAATGCGGAAGGACTTCGGAAAAATCGTTGTGCTTGCAGAGCGTGTGACAGGAGCCACAAGCTGCCTCGTCCTCGACTCCGCTCGAATCAAGCTCCCAAGCACCTAAGTACATGGATCGGTAGACTGACCCCTGCCGAAATGCATGTTGACATCCACAGGACGATCGCCTTCTAGTTGCTTACAGAAAGCGCCCTAACTATTTGGGCAAGCATCCTACCTGACAGCGCAGCCACGTGGAGCGCCTTCCCAGCACCGACCTTTGGAGGGACTGCCGGGCCGCCTCGACCGGGGTCCTTGCACAATACACGACCGCACAGTACAACGAGTCATCCATCTGCGCCATCTCTGTTGCCACGGCCTCGCCTCCGGGGCATACTCCTTCTCAACTTGCAGCTATCACGTCATGAACATCTGCAGGGGAGGAACGCACCCACAAGCCGGCCCACCCTCCGAACGTCATTACGCGCCCTATGCCACGCAGCACAGACACCTCTTTCACTTCGTCACTGCCGCCGTCGTGATGCTCGCCCACTTTTGACTGCCGAGACTCGGTCCGAGTCCTCAAGGAGTACGGCCTCGGGGTCCTTTTGCTATCGGACAGCGACACCAGCCCTGCCTTTCCAAACAAAAAGAAGAAGCTGCGCAATTTCAGACGCTTCCCCAGTTCTTACTACACCTGTGAAACAGTAGGATCTCGCAGGGCAGTCCTACTATAGTCGCGGAAGACAGTCTCTGTGACTGCACGGGTCTTCCTGCCAGACAGCTCGGTCCCATGTCCTCTTCCTGGGGCGCACGGCCCTCTTCCGGAGTAATCTCCGGGACAGGGCACAGCCCTCTTCCGGGAGGAGTCACGGCGACAGCCTCTGGGCAGGGCGCGAGACCCTCTTGGGAAGTCGCCGGTCGCTGGGTCCGGATCCGCGACTTCAACGTCGTCCATTGCCGTCTCGAATATGCGGAGCTCTTCTTCAAGCCGCGAAACGATCCTCCTTTTGCCGACCTGCATTTACTTCACGCGCCGATTCGCATCGAGTAGGGCCGCCTTCATCTCTGTCGACTCTTCCGCGTCCACCTGAGATCGACGGTGCTCTGCAGCTCTTCCTGGTCGCCTTGTAACTGAGATCGGCATCCAGCCTACCAACCTGTCTTTCAAGCGGGCTTCCACTCTGCGCTGCGTTGTTCTTCAAGTCGATGATCAATTGCGCAGAGGTTGATTCTGCTTCTTGGCTGTCAGCTTTGCGACGTCGACAGGGCGCACGGCCCTCTTCCGGAGGAGTCACGGAGACAACCTCTGGGAAGGGCGCAAGGCCCTCTTCCGGAGAAGCCACATGGACAGTCTCTGGGAAGGGCGCACGGCCCTCTTCCGGAGAAGCCACATGGGCAGTCTCTGGGACAGGGCGCACGGCCCTCTTCCGGAGGAGTCACGGAGACAGCCTCTGGGAAGGGCGCAAGGCCCTCTTCCGGAGAAGCCACATGGACAGTCTCTGGGAAGGGCGCACGGCCCTCTTCCGGAGAAGCCACATGGACAGTCTCTGGGAAGGGCGCAAGGCCCTCTTCCGGAGGAGTCACGGAGACAGTCTCTGGGAAGGGCGCACGGCCCTCTTCCGGAGGAGTCACGGAGACAGCCTCTGGGAAGGGCGCACGGCCCTCTTCCGGAGAAGCCACATGGACAGTCTCTGGGAAGGGCGCACGGCCCTCTTCCGGAGGAGTCACGGAGACAGCCTCTGGGAAGGGCGCAAGGCCCTCTTCCGGAGAAGCCACATGGACAGTCTCTGGGAAGGGCGCACGGCCCTCTTCCGGAGGAGTCACGGAGACAGCCTCTGGGAAGGGCGCAAGGCCCTCTTCCGGAGAAGCCACATGGACAGTCTCTGGGAAGGGCGCACGGCCCTCTTCCGGAGAAGCCACATGGACAGTCTCTGGGAAGGGCGCACGGCCCTCTTCCGGAGGAGTCACGGAGACAGCCTCTGGGAAGGGCGCAAGGCCCTCTTCCGGAGAAGCCACATGGACAGTCTCTGGGAAGGGCGCACGGCCCTCTTCCGGAGAAGCCACATGGGCAGTCTCTGGGACAGGGCGCACGGCCCTCTTCCGGAGGAGTCACGGAGACAGCCTCTGGGAAGGGCGCAAGGCCCTCTTCCGGAGAAGCCACATGGACAGTCTCTGGGAAGGGCGCACGGCCCTCTTCCGGAGGAGTCACGGAGACAGCCTCTGGGAAGGGCGCAAGGCCCTCTTCCGGAGAAGCCACATGGACAGTCTCTGGGAAGGGCGCACGGCCCTCTTCCGGAGAAGCCACATGGGCAGTCTCTGGGACAGGGCGCACGGCCCTCTTCCGGAGGAGTCACGGAGACAGCCTCTGGGAAGGGCGCAAGGCCCTCTTCCGGAGAAGCCACATGGACAGTCTCTGGGAAGGGCGCACGGCCCTCTTCCGGAGGAGTCACGGAGACAGCCTCTGGGAAGGGCGCAAGGCCCTCTTCCGGAGAAGCCACATGGACAGTCTCTGGGAAGGGCGCACGGCCCTCTTCCGGAGAAGCCACATGGACAGTCTCTGGGAAGGGCGCACGGCCCTCTTCCGGAGGAGTCACGGAGACAACCTCTGGGAAGGGCGCAAGGCCCTCTTCCGGAGAAGCCACATGGACAGTCTCTGGGAAGGGCGCACGGCCCTCTTCCGGAGAAGCCACATGGGCAGTCTCTGGGAAGGGCGCACGGCCCTCTTCCGGAGAAGCCACATGGACAGTCTCTGGGAAGGGCGCACGGCCCTCTTCCGGAGGAGTCACGGAGACAGCCTCTGGGAAGGGCGCAAGGCCCTCTTCCGGAGAAGCCACATGGGCAGTCTCTGGGACAGGGCGCACGGCCCTCTTCCGGAGGAGTCACGGAGACAACCTCTGGGAAGGGCGCAAGGCCCTCTTCCGGAGAAGCCACATGGACAGTCTCTGGGAAGGGCGCACGGCCCTCTTCCGGAGGAGTCACGGAGACAGCCTCTGGGAAGGGCGCAAGGCCCTCTTCCGGAGAAGCCACATGGACAGTCTCTGGGACAGGGCGCACGGCCCTCTCACCGATTTTCCGAGGGAACCTGCGAGGCTTGACGAATCTACATACAGGGGGTCGGTTCGGATTTCTTCATTCCTTTCCTCTCATTGAACGAAACCCGCTACTGCAATGCACGGCAGCAATGCCGGACCGCATTGTCCAACTGCAATGCAGACCTTGCAGAGCTCATGGCCCTCTTCCGGAGAAGTCGCTGAGGACGTTCTCTGGGACAGCAAGAACTTCGTTGCAAAACAGCATAGTCCTCCCTCGAGAACGTGTCGCCGGACGCCGACACCATACTGCCGCCACCTGCAACCAAGGACTTGCCGCGCCCGTACTCGCATTTCGGTTCAAGTCAGTTTCGGGAAGCGACAGTCACGAGATACCAAACAAAATCGGAGGAAGGTGCTTGGTAGATCTCGCTCCTGCCGGCGCTTGCGCGAAATTAGCTGAATTAAACGCCCAGTAAATCCCGCCAGAAAAAGCGGCAGTCCCACACTCGCAAGTTTGGTCCGGCTTGTGGTCAGTGCGTAAGGCATTTTTCCCCTCAGTTACCAAAAAAAAAAAAAAAAAAAAATAATCAACCAAAAAGCAAACCAAACAACTCTTGACACGTGCTGTCGTTGGGCCGGGGGAGAAATCAGGACAAGCAAGCCAAATCACACCTATTTTGGAAAAAGGAAAGAGGAAAGGGAAGAAGTTTTGCCCGCGCCTCCCCTGCGTCATCATTGAGCCGGTCCACCCCTGCATCCTATAGTTCCGGCGACTGCTACTGTGCAGACTATCGCCATAATATTATATTATTTGCATCACTGCACAGTACAGTGCTTCGATGCAGAGTATCGTCCCCGAGTTCTTTGCATAATATCTATTAGTCGAAAACAATCACGGCGCGCTATCAGGAGGGGAGTGGAACCGTCTACGTCATGAAGTAACCGCGCGAGTGAACTTACAGCTTTGAAGAAGCTTTCAAGTACGGCCAACGGATATTTTTGCCACCCCGAGAACGCCAAGTTGGCACACCATAGGCGTAATCGGCAAAATTGGCTTTGAAGTCAGTCGATCCTAGCCGATGCACATTGAGCCAGCAGCTACGGAGCGTGAACGCGCCAGCCCCATTTCTCGGAAAGTCTCAAGCGAACGTTAGCTCTAAAAACTGAAAATCCCGTACACGCGTCTCCAGGTGCTTGCCACAACCCGCACACGCTCCGAGTTGTCCTTCTAAAGAGTCTTTGACATTTTGGCCGAAGCGGGGACAACAAACATCCCGGTGTACCTTTGCAGTTCCTGCGGCAAATCTGCAGCACAGCCCAAAGTCCAGTGTTAGAGTGGGGTTACGTGCGTAAAGTTGTAGAGGCAGAGGGGGAGCAGCAGCAGGGTTTCGTAGGAAGCCGGCCCACCGACTTTTAGGCCGGTTCAGGCCGGTTAGCCAGTCGGCCTAAATTAGCCGGAAGGGGAAAGAGAAACTGATTGAAAAAAAAAAAAAAAAAAGTGACGTGGCTCTTCTTTGCGCACAGCCGGCGGCCCAAAAAAGAAACAGCCTAAGAAAAGACAGGCGCTTCGCCGCCTAAGAAATACCGACGCTTTTCTTTCATTGACTTGGCGGTCGCAATGTTTGGACCATTCACTTTACAACACAAGCGTTCGTCTTGTTGCGTTAGTGGGGAGTCATTTGCATGCAAATGAGTACCACAACTAGCGTTCGTCGCCAACACAAAAACGACTTCTTATTGTTTGTCAAGCTTCATGGGTGCCGGTCTGTTGTTATGAATACGTACCTGCATCGTGAGAAATACTCGGGGAGGTCACCTGGTGGTCATGTCGGTACCTATCAACGAACGAAAACAGCTTCGATTAGTTCGTCGGTGTTTAAACGTTCAAACAAGGAACCCTCCTCCTTCGAAATGCGCACCGGAAGACACGCGCCTCTCCGTGGGTTTCCCGTCGTGTTGCAGTATGGACCTGAAAACTAGAAATCCCCAACAAAGTTCACGCCAGCAGTCCGTCACCGGTCGGGTCGACGAAGACAAACTGCCCGTTGGTCTGACGTCCAACCGCAGCAGGTGGTTGGATGCGGCAGATGGGTAGAACTTTGGACCGTGTGAACGCCAGACGGCTGAGTGTCCGACTTCCCGCTGAAGCGCTACGCTTTCGGGCACATTCAGCACCCCGTGCTCCAGCACGCAAGAATCGGCGTACAACTCTCACGAAAACAGAAAGTCGCTTCGGCAAGCGGCTCGACCGGTCGGTGCTGCACGCCAATCTCTGTCCCAGGGGATTATGTAGGGACTACAATCCGGTCAGGGGTCTGTGGTAAACAAACATAAATCGGAAAAAGCTTTCACTGGGCGGCCGTCCACGGCGGGAAAATGCTCCCCCGTGCGGTTTTAGTTTTAGCCACATGCAATGTGTGAGGAAACTGAACCGCCCAAGTAGGACCTTCTGATTGCCAAATTTGCCACCTGAAACCACGTCCAGGATTTGGGCTCAGGGTAGTGCGGTCAACGAAGAGGCCGCCATGGAGGCAGAGCGGACGGGGGTTGAGGCACTGTGCTGCCTTCGACTCAAGCTTTGCAAGCTGTGGGTGACTGTCGTGTTCCTGGACCCGGAGCGACCTTTTACTTCTTTTTCTACGGCGCGCCACGGAAACTTCATTTTTCAGTAGGTCCCGCTGCGGGAAACCTTTTCCCCACAGCTTGCCACGGGGTGGAAACCTTTCGAACTGGGTTGTCGTACATTTAGGTGACCAGACCGAATCTGACCGAGCTGACCGGAAGTTTCTTCATAAGACCCTCTCTTCAAAAAAGCAAATAAAGCCATCTCAAACAAACTGGAAACCCTGCCAAAAGGAATCAATGGCATTCGGGTAGGCTAGTCTGACACTCGCTGTTGTTAGGCAAAAAGAAAAGCGCATGCTGACAAGGATAGCAACCACCAAAGCAAGGTCGCCAAACATCAAAACCGACGTTAATCGTCGACCGCACAAAAAGAAAAGCAACAAACACGTCAAAAAGAAATCAAGGAAATTGCCTAGTCTTCCTTAAAGTGCGCGCTACGATCCGATCAACGAAAATCCTCCAAAAACTACACACGTATCAAGGGCACCACTTCCGCACAAGTGCTGTCCACCAAACACCTCGTCTTGGGCTCAAGCATGCTCCCTTGACTGCTATTTCGCAGATAGGTAGGAGGCATTTGCCTCAAGAAAGAGTCATACTCGCAGTTGGTTTCCTCTTGTTCGTAACAGATCCCCAGGGTTAAGTCCGAACAGCCGGTGATGGGGAGTTAGAAAGCCCCTTCTCGACCCTCGTGGACTAATGCGCGAACGAAGGAAAGCAACACCAGACAGCGGAAGTGCTGCAGGCAAGCGCAAGTCTCGTACAGCTAATCATTCCACTCGCCTGTTGAATGACGTCGCGGGCTTGCGCCAGGAGTTTGGAACAGCCAGACTCATTGCACACAGTTGCTCGGTCTTGGTACACAGGTCCAAGGTATCCAGATAGCGCTCGGGACGCGTTAGCAGCAGAAGCATGTCGTATTTACTGCAATCGAGCACTATTGGAACGGGATCGGAGCGGAGAAAAGGCCGGGCCACTGTAGAACGAGGGCGGAAGGTGACGTTTCAGGGCCGTTCCAACATTAGTTCAGATACGGAAGTTTTGCACCTCAGAAGCAATGGTCCACTTTCCCAGCCACCAACCACCCAACTGCCCACACGATAGTCTTTGGCACGTGTTCTGCTTGACCCGGGGCAGGGTCCCTGGGAGGCAGTTCAGCTCATCACCCCCGTGCCTGCAAACTATCCCTGACCTACCACCTTCCCACTCTCCACCACGACGAGCGATATCGCAACGTCCTTTCAGCAGAGGGCGCAGGATACTCCATGACAGGAAACTCCGCAGATGGTCCCTGCATTGTAGCTCGTCCCTCTCCCCCCCTCTCTCCTCTCTCTCTCTCTCTCTCTCTCTCTCTCTCTCTCTCTCTCTCTCTCTCTCTCTCTCTCTCTCTCTCTCTCTCTCTCTCTCTCTCTCTCTCTCTCTCTCTCTCTCTCTCTCTCTCTCTCTCTCTCTCTCTCTCTCTCTCTCTCTCTCTCTCTCTCACACACACACACTTTCTCCCTTTCACCTCTTTTTTCATTTTGTTTCCCGGTTCGCTGACAGTTCAACGCCCTCTCAGTGCCCATATTCTGGGCCGTCGAAAGATCCAGTGCCGTGAGTAATGCATGAGTTCCGCCACGGCCAATAATTTTGCCATTGACGTCCCGTTTCCATCGTGCGCAGCTTCACTGCATCCGCACGCGCGTGTTACGGGGAAGAAAAGGGAGGCTAGGTGCTGCCCGTGCCGGGTGATGCGTCACTGGCGATGTGTGGAATCTTCATGGGGGTAGGGTCTTTTTAGTCACCCTTGGCTCCCATTGACCAGGCAGTGGTAGACCAATGGTCAACCACGGGTCGACCATTCATTTTACAGCAGTCGCCAATGGGCCAGGCGATGGTCGACCACTCGCTTTACATTGGTCGCCCATGGGCAAGACGATGGTCGACCACTCGTTTTACAGTAGTCGCCAATGGCAGGCAGTGGTCGACCGTTCATTTTACAGCGGTCGCCCATGGGCAAGGCGATGGTCGACCACTCGTTTTATAGTAGTCGCCAGGCAGCGGTCGACCACTCATTCTACAGCGGTCGCCCGTTGGCAAGACGATGGTCGACCACTCGTTTTACAGTAGTCGCCGACCACTCATCCTACAGCGGTCGCCCGTGGGCAAGACGATGTTCGACCACTCGTTTTTACAGTAGTCGCCAATGGCAGGCAGTGTTGACCAGTGCTTGCCCATGGGCAAGGCAGTGGTCGACCAGTGGTCAATCATTGGTCGACCACTCGTTCGAAAGCGGTCGCCCATGGGCCAGAAGAATCTTCTCAGGGACGGAAGCACGTGCCGGCTGACTCCAGGAGCGCACAGCACGAAAACTCAAGTGTTGCTACGAATCAAGATCCTGCTTCGAATGCACCCCCGCGCACTGCGCTCCCGGAAAGCACATCTACAAAGGCACGCGCCCAGGTGAGCATCGGAACGAAAACGAAAGATCGCAAGGCATCGCTCTCGAAGCCCCCGCACAAGGCCGCCGAAAGACCCAAGCAAAACCCCCGCTGGCGGAGGAAACCTGCCAGAAAGGAACCGCCCCCGGGCGGGCTAGTGCTGCCTCTGCTATCGTTAGGGGGCGAAGCACCCCCACCCGGCTTCACTTACCTACCCGATACCCCGCCAGGGGTGTTCGCTAACGTTTGCCAAGCACGACTTTCCATGGTCCGTCCCCAACACCGCATAGCGTTTCAAGGTGTCAACCCTTTCCACGTTTCTGTTATTAAAAGGAGAGACGGCTGCATCATCTGGAGTGTCTTAGCTGTACCGCTGTACGATCACATGTACATTCCGCGGAGGATAAGTTATGAAGGACACCAAGCGACAGTACAGGCAATGCACGCAAGGACAAGGGGCAGAGGAAAACTTACGTAAAGCTGGAAAAGGCGGATCCCACCATAGCTCGCCGTGAAGTTGCGAAGAGAGGTCAGGAAAACAGATAGAGGACGGGCCTCCCCGCACGCCGATCATCGGCTTCGAGCTGCTTGTAGGATACTCGAAGAGGCCGCTAGCTGCACAACGCCACCAACGAGGAACTGTGCTGCGGCCCACACGAAACCACAAGTAAATCATGGGGTTTCAGTGCCAGGCGTAAGCGTTGCACAAGAAAAACCGACCGCTTACTACACGAAACAGTCTAAAAAAAATCCCATTTGCAGTTGCATTGCTCAGCATCTGCAGAAGAACACGAAAAGCCTCCAAGCAAACCCATTTTCACGTCCCCCCCCCCCCCCCCCCTGCAGCCCGTCGAAAGAAGCACTGGGTGACCCCTTCGATGTTCCCCCTCTTTTTCTTTTCGTAGTCGTTCGGATGCCGACCTACTGCGGTCGGTATTGGTACGAGAAGCATTTTTCTTGTCACGTCACAAACACGTTTGGGAACTGTGTACCGTTGCTCCCAGGCGTACAGACAACAAAACTCTGACCCCTGGGGTGGCCGGCTACATTGGAGACACACCAAATTTCACAAAAATTCCCATGTCTTTCACATGATATCACCAGTCGCTCTTGGGAACGTATGTGTATGAAAGTGGAACCACGTGAGACACTGTGAAACACTGTGAAAAAGCGTGAAAAAGCGTGTGGTACTCATTTGCTTGCAAATGACTCCCCACTAACGCAACAAGACGACGAAAAAGCGTGAAAAAGCGTGAAAGGGACCGAAATTCTGGGGAATCTTGGGAAATTCTGGGAAGATTTTGGAAGTTTTCTGAATACTTTTCCAGTTTTTTGGGGGGTATTGACTCCCTACCAACGTGAACACCAGCCCGAAACTGGGGAAATGGGAAGAAGTGCGAAGGAGAACAAAATTTTGGAGAAACTGTGAAACAGTGGGAAACTGAGCGAAGGAACAGGGGTTCTTTTTTTATGGTAACAAGCTTGCTTGTCCGCACCGCAGGCGTCACTTGGCATCGACGACCATCCGGCATCGCCTTGTCCGACCGCACGACACTCCCCCTGACATGCCGCCAGCAAGCCTCATTTGCTTCGTAGCGCAGCGCATATTTGTTGACGTCACCTAACGTGATTCGTGGTAGAGTAGCTTGGCACTTGTTATGCGCTTCCTCGGAATATTTATAGTGATCACCACCTTCAGAATTGCGGCACATGCCGTGCCAGGGAAAACCACGTCGCTGACGGCTTTCCCATAGTAGGCCCGTAGCTTCACCCGAAACGTAACAGGACACCATCCAACATCTGAGCGAGATTTGACCAAGCCCCGTCTTCATTTCAGAAGACTCCAGTCTTCATTTTGAAACGAAAAGAAGGTTGAAGTATCGTCACCTGAGGGGGTAATCTCAGGATTTATATAAGCCGTTAAGCAGCGGCTGCCGGCTTATCCCGTGACACCTTTTGTATGTATGTTTATGTTATAGAAAGAGTGGCGTTGACACTCTTTGAGATGAAGAAGCTCCTCGTTCGGCCGTGGATGTGGTATGATTGGTCGTGGATGTGGTTGAAGACGTCGGTGAGGTCGCTGTGCTGGCGCTGAGGTTCTGGTGAGGTTCGTACCTCCAGGTGGTCACCTTCGTCTCGCGCTGGGCTATCAGCCGGGCTACCGAGCCCTTGACACCACTGCTCCGCGCAGCTTGCTCGAAAAACCCCAGGGACGTAGTCGTAATGCGTCTCGCCGTAGTGAGCGGGCATAATTGCCGATTCGTCTTGTTGATCACTTCCGATCCACAACGTACGTAGGGCTGACGGTCCGGGTGAGGATGAAGAGAGCTATCGGCCGCTGGTAGACTACGTTAGCGACCTGGAATGACGTGAGGTCACCCCACCCTTCGGAAGTTCCGACCAAAGTCAAACCCCTCTTCCATTGGGTCCAGGTGCGGTGGGGGAGGATTTCGTTGGTGAAGAAATCAGGGTTGCGTTTGGCGAATTCAAGGACGTCTGCCCGAACAACGCGGTCCGAATGGAGAACACGCACACTGGTGGTGAACGTGCTAAACCGGAAGACCGAAAAGGGAAGCGGGAGTGACTAGTTCCCGAGCTCGAGGGGCACCGACCGTTTCCCCTTTTCGTTTTTTTCGGCCATTTATCGGTCAATCAAGTGCCTACACCTTGGCGGTCACATGTGTTAAAGGGGACGATTTTGGAGCAAATCCATGCAGCACATCGTAGAAAACTGTCACACAACCCGGTATGAACGTCTGTGAAGGCTTGCGAAAAGAGCTGAACCAGTGTGAAACGATGACACTAACGCAACAAGACGACGAAACGATGTGAAAAAACGTGAAAGAGTATAGTGTGGTACTCATTTGCTTGCAAATGACTCCCCACTAACGCAACAAGACGACGAAAAAACGTGAAAAAGCGTGAAAGAGAACGAAATTCTGGGAATTTCTGGGAAGTTTTGCGGAAAAGTGTGCTCATCCAATGTAGCCGGCCACCCCAACCCCGTGCGATTTTTGGACCCCCCGTATCTCGAAAGCAACAAGGAAAGAACAAATCTCACTAGTCATCATCCCTCAGGGAGGAATCAACCACCTACCCGCAAGCGCCCTATGGCAAGAAAGAAAAGGAGGGGAAGAAAGGTAGGAAAACAACGGTATCAGTTCGGCGTAAAACTGCGTGTTGTTTTCGCTGCTGTTTTTTCTTTTTTTTTTTTTTTTTTTTCTCTGCTTGTGCCTCACGGGTCTTGCCCATCCTCCACCTCACTGCGCCGTTCTCCCCTGTGGCACACGACGGGGGGGTTCGAAATGGTGGGGCCGCCAGTTGCCGCGGCCTGCACTACTCTAACCTCAACCAACCACCGACCGAAAGACCGGTTAGCTCCGGCCCTTTCACACTCCACTCCTCACTTCCCTCCCTTCTCGCGGCAGGATTCGCGAGAATGCCCGAGCACTATATTATGTTTTTCCCGCCCGTTGGTTCACGGATATTACCTGCTCTCACATGTATGATGAAGGGTAATCCAGGCTTCTGGCAAGCTTCGCGTCGCCGCCCTATCTGCCAGCTCGCGTTCCATGTTGACGATGCCCACCGGATTTGGTCCGCGCAACAGAAGATGACCGGAACCCCGGAGCTACCACCCACAAACAGTTGCACTGACGACCGCGCGAGGGTTCGGTTCTTTCTTCTTTTCGGGTCTCGAACTTCGACCTTCCAAGAAGTAGCAGAAACAGACGAACGACCGAAGCTGCTGGCTCTCGCAGTCTGCTCCGAGTCAGGCGGACTACTAAATGTGGATGTGCGGGTTTCCGTTCGGGTTTCCGTCATGTAGTGGGACGCGAACATGCTTCTTCTTGCACGGTGGACCGACCATGTGCTGAGCGTGCGGGCCGTTGCACCCCCTACTTTGACTGCAAGAGTGGTGTGGCTTTCGATCCCGTTGGCCGCAGAAACCTTTTGGTCGAACTTGGGGATCGCCGACCACGGCCGGCCTACCGTGTGCAACTTCCCTCATCTATTTCCTCCCACCCCCCCCCTTCACTTGGTTCCCCATTCCTCCTCCACATGGTCCACGCACGTGGCGGCTTTGCGTGCCGCCCCCTCCTGACGTGCCTTCTTTGCGTGACGGAGGCGGCGCCATCGACGGGTGGGGGGCGGCCCGGCCACTCTCGCAGGTGGCGCTGGACACCCTTTTTTTTTGTATAAGCACCTGCTTTGTAGGAAATGCTTGAGGAGACTGCCAGTTGCGATAGATCAAAGGAGGTAAATATGCTGTAGCCCACACGAAACACAGGTAAATCTGGGTTTAGTGGCGGGCGGAAGCGTTCAACAAAAAATGCCGAAGCAGCGTAAGCGTTCAACAAAAAAGACCCACTTTGTAGTTGTATTGTTTTCTCCCCCTCTAGCCTCCTTCGAAATGAGCACAAGGCAGTCCCTCGAGTATTTTCGTTTCCTCCCTTTTTCGTTCGACGCCGACGGTTTTCTGTCCTCCTTCATCGGCAGCCGTACTTCAGGGAACATAAGGGCCGACTTGACGACCCTGCCGACGGGGGAGCAAAAAGGGTTACACAACAAACAGGTTGGCAGGGCCTTTGGCCGTTCAGTTTGACCTGCCAACCGCGAAGCCTCAACCATTGATCGGCGGTTCTTTCTTGAGTACAATTTTGCGAACTGTTCTACAAAAGCATGAAGCAGGGGCCCATAAAACGTAATGTAAACTTGGGCGGCCTGCAAAAAAAACAAAGAAAAGGAAAATCAGGATCGTCGGAAACACAAAAGAGGAAACTGACACACCCCGCACGATTTCCTGCCGACCCGAAAAACTGTCAACGAGAAAAAAAGAACAGTGTCAGACCGAGAAAATCCTGAACCAGGTTGAGACACCCTCACGTACAACAAAACCGGGTACAGGAAATACTCGACGTAGCTGCTTTTGACTCCGAATCGAAGGGAGGAAATATAGGTAGAGGGGCAAATACAAGTAGAGGGGCAAATACAATACAAACACAATCTGATTTGCAGATGGACCCGACGACCTCGTCGAACACGTGTAGTTACAGCCTTCGGTTCTTGTAAAACCAACTACGCAGTTCTTTGTCTGGCAGCTTTGTCAAGCATTTCCTTCTAAGCGTAAAAAAGTTGAAATCCACGGCCCGAAGAAGCGACCCCAGCTACAGTCCAGAGCAGGTGCGCGCCAACAGTGAGATGTCAGCTGGCAGCGAAAATGCTGCAGTTTGAAAACATCAGCAGAGGCGTAGCCGGCCCATACCCCGCACGAACGACGTGTTCCTCCTGCAGGAGACCTGGTTGCCGCACCGGTCACCTCCACCAGTCCTCTACGGCTACAGAGTTTTTCGGCGGGATCGGGGGGGCGGCGTGAAAGGCGGGGGCGGGGTAGGTAGGCAAAAGAATATTTTTAAGCCACCCAGGAAAAACATTGCGCGTATCCGTTTCTACCATTAGCGTGTGGCTCGTCCTTCCCAGGTCTCGAAATTGAGCATTTAGAGGCCGGGTTCCGTAGAATACCCCCTCGGACCTAGGACCACCTGAACCCCTACAATCGAGTCTGTACAGCCGAACCTGAAGGGGCCAGATCGAATGATCAGGGTTCTAGGGAGGCCGACTGGCGGACCCTCAAGAAGTCTGACTGGCGGACGGAAGTCTACTATTCAGACGCGTGTCAGGCATCTGTTATCATTCGACCACCTGCAACTTTGCCACCGACTGTAGCACCCGCCAGGCTCCCCCGACCGAAAAAAAAGCGATCAACCTCGCTGAGTGCGCGGACGGAGCGGGGTCTGCGGTCCGAGTCGAAAAGGGGTTTCCGCCGAAAGGGAGAAAAAGGTACCTGCTTGTCCTCCCCCCCGTAGCCACGCCCAGGCGGGTGAGGGGCAAGAACGTAGCGACACTAACCGGTCGTTATCGATTCCGTGATGCTCACCCCTGTCGCGCCTATAACAAAAAGAGCCCCAGAACGTGCGTGGGAAGTCGACAAGGCGTGCAGAACAAAGCGGGAGCAACGATGGTAGGCCGCTGAGAACCGAACCCGAAACCTTCTTCTTTTGCTTGCTTTCTTTTGTCGCCGTGCGCCTCCGCATATCAAGCGCACAAGCGAATGGCACAAGAGTGCGTTGGCTAACGGCGAAGCTGAAGCGTTCACCCGTTGGCACGCTCAGAACCGGTCCTCGCACTCACAACGTCCTGGCCAGTGTTTCCCTCTGAACGAATAAAAAGGCATTTTGGAAGAGGTCCCCTGTCGGCACGGTTTTGCCCTGCAGAAGTGGGTCCGGTGCTTGGGAGGTGCAAGGCAGTTTCAGTGATAGGATAAATCGTAGCCCTTGCCGTTTCACAAACCCCGCACGTACTACGCTGGAACTACGCAGTACGGGGGTTTCGGGGTACCAGATTGGCGCAGAAGTTTCAAAAGAATCGGGAACGTGTGACTGACATTCTTTGATCCTGTTGGTTCGGGCTAGTTCAGGAGTGCTACCATTTACCGGGATATTACTGGTCGTGCTCGTCCAGCCATGCGTCTTGCTCCTATTCTCTCAGTAAGAAATCTGCAAGACTTTTTTGACGTCCTAATGATCTTCAGAACCCCAATACTATTTCGATGGGTACCAACACTTGTACGAGGTTACTACCCCGTTTCTATCCTTAAAAAAACTCGCTTGCACTTCTGGAATGATGGACTCATGCCGAAAAAAGACATTTTGCAGGTTTGAGAAACTCATTCTCCAAGCGCACGAAACTTTCACTTTGAAAAAAAGCGTCGGTCACCACCGCTGCAAAGAAGGCGCCTTTCTTCTTGACAGGTGTTTCTGTAGAGCAGAGGAAACACTGGCAGGAGACCTCCAGACTCGACAAAAAGATGAAATAAATCCGAGCAGCTGTCCTCCCTCCCTTCCCAGCCGGCCCACCCCGTTCTTGTAGAGTCTGTTGCCCCGCGGTGTACGGAAAAAGTAACTGGAAGGGGTGGTGAAAAAAGAAAAAGTGACGAGGTTTGTGCAGCAGACCTGGATCGACGAGGAAGAAAACAACGGTCGGCAGTCTCGGTGCAGTTGCAGCTGGGGAGAACTGCACGGACTTCAGTTGCGTTCTTTTCTTGTACAAGCACCTGCTTTGTAGGAAATGCTTGAGGAGACTGCCAGTTGCCAGTTGCGAAAGATCAAAGGAAGAAATGTGCTGTCATACGGTACCAAGAAGACAGACAGTCACCTACTACGGCACCACACTGCGGAAGGAATGTGGATAGTGGCCGAAACCACCAATGCCCAACAACGAAGGTGCCACTGATTCTCTTACCTCGTGCGACCATCACTCTTACGACACTGGATATCTTCCCATATTGACGAAGGTCGCCCGGAGACTTTAAAACCCCGGAGTTTCAAGCGAACTTTCACTCTAAAATGACTACTTCGCTGCGCAAAAGGCTTCCCTTTGTCCAAAAGGCTTCCCTTTGTCCCAAGTGAAGTAGGAGTCGATGCGTCGAACGACCCTCATCACCCGAAACTGGCGAGAACGGCACGTGCTACGACACAACCGAACTTGTTTCGTGCCGCGGCTATAGCAGGCGGCTTTGCTCTGTGGAAGCAAAGGTCGCTGCGTTAAAAATACATTTTTCGTTTTCCGTCTCCTTCATTTGCCGTGGCGCATCCGGCCCACGTAGAGCTCGCCGTTGATCCGACGACCGACGAGCTACCTCTCATTCCCGTTTCTGTTTTTAGCTCGCGGGGGCTGCTTGGTTCATCTGTCCACCTTTCGCTTTTGTGTGCCAGCTACATGCGCACGCAGGTTGGAACGCGTTCCGATACGGTACTACAAGCAGGCACGCCGCCTGTGTTGTGAGGTCAAAGCAGCACACAACTGGTTCACTAGTTCTTTCTTTGGATTGCCGCTGTTAATTCACGGCGGATACGGACTCCTCAAGAGGGATTGTTCCCTTTGTTGCCGGTTTTCCACTCCACGACACTCCCAGAACTGTTGCAAGCACTTCATCCACAATCCGGTAGGTACTTCGTTGGCTTGCAGCTTCAGGATCCACTTTCTGCGAGTCGCACCGCCCAGATGCCTGTATCTCGCGTATGACGTGCAAATCGCCCGCCAAAGCTGGGTATAGGGGCGAAAGACCCATCGAACCATCTAGTAGCTGGTTCACTCCGAAGTTTCCCTCAGGATAGCTAGAACCAAAACAGGAGTTACGCCAGGTAAAGCGGATGATTGGGGCATCTCGCGCGTTCAACCGTTGCTTTCTTGACTGAGTCAAGGGTCTTCTCGTTAGTGGGCCTTGACCACTCCATCAGGAAGACAACATGAGCCCGGAGATCTCCTGGCCAGAACTAGGGATGACTGAGGAGTTAACAGCCTCTCAGTGTATGATCCTGCCGAGCTTCAGCGTCCGTCGTAGGGACACCAAGGCAGGAGTTGTACGTCCACTAGCATCCCCGCATCGTCCCCCATCAGCGCCGTCTCCACCCGCCGTGCAATTTGCAGAGCGGCAGATCAGGAGCGAATCCGAACCTAATACTCTGAACACCATTCAAAAGAACGCCGCCACAGGCAACTGGCTGAGCGAATATCGCCGGAAACCCACGAAAGAACAAGCAAAGCAAATCCACGGTGTGCAGTGACTCACGAAAAAAAGAAAACCTAAAGCAAACGAAACAAAAAGGCAACTCGAGCCTATGCTGCGGCCGTTTCTTCTCGCCGTCGCCGTCGCGCATGCTGCCGGCATCGATGTGACGTTGGACTATGATATGTCAGCAGAGGAGGTGCACAATTCCTTCTGTCGATTCGCCACACACCTCAATGGTACTGCCGTGATGCCCGATGTGAAGTGTTGCGAGGGGGTCCCGGTGGAATCGGATGCCGAATGCGACTCGGACATCAACGGCAATTTGACATACGACATTGCGCAATCCATTGTGACTTACGACTGTAGGATTAAGAGCCCTGCCGTGGTGTTCATTATGCGCACCACGCTCGACGTGCAGCGAACGATCGTCTTCCTCAAGCACTACGACATCGAGTTCACGACACGCAGTGGGGGCCACGCCCAGTCCTGTGCCAGCACGTGCGACGGGTGTGCTGTCATTCACTTGTTCGAGATGAAGAATACGACGGTTTACGAGTCGCTAGGCGACACGTACATGATCGTCGAGCCCGGCATCACGATCGGGGATCTTATCGAAGCCTACAGGGTCGTGGACTTCGTCCTGCCACATGCCCCTACGAGGACCCTCGGAATTGGTGGACACTCGACGGGAGGCGGTATGGGAGATTTGACGCGTTGGATGGGGTTCTTGAGCGACCGCATCATGGGCGTAGAGATCGTGTTGAAGGATGGAGACGTTGCCCGCATCTTCGACACGGATCACGAAGCGCAGCTCGCCGAGCACAAGCTAACCTGTCCGGACGCCGTCACCGACAAGCGGATCCTGTGGGCCATGAAGGGATCCGGCCACATTGGGCTCGGCGTCGTCACCAAGTTGTACTTGCACATGCTCCCGAAGCCGAAGTTCGTTGTGCACGGCGCAATTCGCCTTCCGATGTTCACTCAAGAGGATGCGAAACGCTTCTTCGACATCCCGTGTGCTTACTTCAAAGATGCGCGAGATGAGAGACCCGGCGACAAGGAAAACCGCCTGCAGTGCTGGACCACGGTCGTCCCGATCCAAGACGTCATCAACCAGCGACCGTACTCCATCAGCTACCGATTCACGTACTTCGCGGAGGCTACCACCAAGGAGGCCGCGTGGGAAGAAGGCTTGGCCGAAATCAATGGGACCTTTTTCAAGGATGTTGACGTGACCCCGACGGCCAACAGTCTGGATGTGTATGAGTACAACGACGTGTACCCCCCGCCCATCCCGGGGAGCAATCCCACTGGAAGTGCGGACGGCACGTGTGCGTCTAAAGTTATCGTCCACAAGAACGACGTCTGCATGAACGAGACGTACCTCGAGGAGTTCTCTGCCTGGCTGATCGACATGGTCCAGGTCGAAAACTGGCAGCCCTACGGCAACTTCCCTTTCGCCAGCATCGAGAAGTGGGGTGGTCGTGCGTCGTGGGAGGACCGGTGGCACATCAAGGGCTCGATGAGCACCCGGCACGCGTGGGCTGCTATGGAGGGCTGTTTCTGGAGAACCAACAAGTCACTCCCGCGGACTGAGGTCCTCAGCATCGCACGCGATTTCAACCAGAGGTTCCTGCGCCCCATCTCGACTACGTACTACGCCAACTACGCCAATTTCAACGTGGAGAGCGAGGAGGATTTGTTCCCGATCGCGTCCATTCGCAACCGTCTGCGGAGGTTGAAGAAGAAATACGACCCGACAAACGTCTTTTCGAAGGACGACAGCGAGTACAACCTGAGCGACTAGAAGGCTCCGAAGAACCGCTCTAGAACAACGATCAAAAGAGATTTCGCCTTCCTCACGGCTTCACTCCGGCCTTGCGGAGTTTTGCCCGCCATTCGTGCTTGTTAGAGAAAAGCTTCGAATTCTTTCTTATGCCCATGAAGAATTTGGAGCTAGCGGCAAACCGGTACAAAAGGCGGCATCTAATTAATTAGTAAAAGAACCTGAACTGCATTAGGCCCATCACATGCCTATGCTAGTATCCTATGGCGTTTCATTTTCCCCTCACACGCTTGCCCCTTTGAAACACTTGTATTCAAAGGGAGATTCTGAAACCCCCCCCCCCCCCCCCCCCCCCCCCAGAAATTCCCAGAGATGCCCCTTGTCTCTTTTTTTGCCTTTTGATCTTTCTTCCTTTTCATTTCATGTCCCTTCAATACAATTCGGGGCTTTCCCACTGCCCCAACTAAGATTGTCACCCCCCCCTTCTTCCCTCCTTCCTGACGTCGCTGGTGCTCCGACTACGTCGGACCCCTTCCCTTGGTAACAGAGCGGACTCAGACCGGTACGAGCCACACCCCTGCTCAATATGCAGAGCTGGCCTCCCTTTGCTTAACTCAAGCACCACGCTCGGCCAAGAACGCAGCGACCAGCAGCTCGTGAGCAGTGCTTGTCTGCCTACATGGCACCTGCACAACATGTACTGCACGTGGAAGGCTCAGGGACGCATTCACCGCGAATGTGGTCGTGGTGTCGGTTGTACGAGTCGCTTGCTAGCCAAGGTGAGTAGGTAGAGTGAAAAAGTACGAAAGACAGCGAGTAGAGCAACAAAGAACAAGAAGAGGCAACCGCCCGCCCAAAAACAGCGAGTTTTGGGGCCGGGAAGAAAAAAATAAAGAGGTACAGTGCCCCTACGACTGACGGATGTTCCCACAACCTTTTTCGCCCTGTAATTCCACAAACCTATACCAATAACAACGTGTCCTCCCCCCGCCTACCATGACCCCCACAACAAAGTCTTCCCCTCCTCCCCTGAAGCCTTGCACATACAATCAATTCTGTTCTGAGGGACCGTGCTTTTCATCGCTCTCAGGAAATAGCTTCACCGACTTTTGCACGTTTCAGAGCCAGAACCTGCTGGTTTGCTGGTTTAGAAGTTACAGGAGAAAGCGAGATGCAGGATCTTTTTCAAACAACGATCTTTTTTGAGTCTGAAAAAGATGTTTTTTTTTTTTGGGACCCAAAACTGTATCCAGGGTGAGGTCAAGACATCATGACCACACCCTTCCTTGGTGTCAGCTGGCGGATCTTCGCATCTATTGAGAGATGCTTTTCAGAGCAATCAAGGTACGCAAATGCACCGATTGTGCCGAGGTAGTCCTGCTGACTGGTATTGAGCTTACACTGAAGATGCAGTCTCGCCTTTTGTTGGATGATTGGTACAAGCTTATCCTTATACGACTCGACACACACATGCATCATGACTGTGTCATACTTTAAAAGTAATCACGTGACCAAGTACCAGGGCTTACGCTCCGTTTTCGGCCTCAGAGAAAATACGTGTGGTCCACATGTGGGCGCGCTTAAGGTTCGAGGGGGAAAAAAACCTATCCCCTATGTGCAGCGGCGGGCAAAGAAAATAGAACTTGGCGACCTGGCTGTGCGGCCTTGGCGACTTGTGGGCCTAGACTCCCCTGCATGTGGACCAACCTGTGGCAAGCACTTCTGGGGGAAGAAGAAGAAGAAGAAGAAGAAGAAAAAGGCCGCTCCTGGTCCAGGAACGTGACGGTCAACCACAGCTTGCAAAGCTTGAGTCGGAGGCAGCACAGTGTCACAACCCCGTCTGGCTGAGTGGGGGAAAAATAAACCAAAATCCACATGGTACCTGTGGATCCACACGTGGAAGCACACGTGGGGAAAACAAATCCAAAATAATTAACGTGTGGAAATCCACACGTTCCACACGTGAAGCGTAAGCCCTGGCAAGTCCTGTACTTGGGGGAAGGGTTTTGTATTTTGGTCGCGCGAAGCGCGATATCTTTTTTCTTGCAAAGCAGCTAAAACCAGCAAACCAGCAGTATTGCAAAAGTTCCTCTGGTCTGGCTATCTCCCTGCGAATCGCCACCGTAAAAAAAGGAGAATCAGTTTGATTCGTTGTCGTCAGCCCCCCCCCTGGTGAACACTGCATGGCAGACCCCATGCCGTGGAAGGTTTTATGACGCGGTACTGATAATGTTTTTCCAGGTGTACTCAAGTTCCTGAAGAGGGGGCGAATTTTCAGCGGGTGGGGTGGGTGTGAAATCAAGGGTGGGGGGGTAGATGACAACGTATGAAAATTGACAGGAATAGAACGAGCGCGACACGGGGGGCTCTCCATTCTTCCCTTCCAACCAACCTGGGCTTGCCGTTTTCTTTTTCGTGGAGCTCTCGTCACCACCGGGGCCCGTCGTCAGCCGGGCTACTGCGGGAGACGTGGGAGGGGGGGGAGGGGCATTTTGATTGAAGGTATGCAAGGAGCAGTGCTCAGACCTCTGCTCACGACGCGGCAGGAATCGGAAGGCCTGGCATACCTAGAGTAGGCCTGACTCCTGCCTGCCCGCAGTAGCTTACATAGATAACACACAGTGGAGTACAGGATCCTCGGGTCGCGAGGGTGTAAGTATTATGAAAGCAATCGTGGTACGACTTGTGCTGCTTCAGTGGGTATTCGGCGGACGCTCTTCGCCAAAAAAGGGAGCGCGGGTATGAAAACCGGCCGGTGCAAAGGGGCGAAAGTCTGTCGCATCGCTCCTTCTCACCACCACCAGTGAAACCAACTGAGGACTTTGACTTTTGCGACAGCGTCTTCCTCCTGGTTCATAGGCCGCCGGCTCCCTGTAAATGTTTCTCCCCCGAACGATCGGATCGTGAAAGGCCATCAACAGTGAACAAAATATATATCGGTAACCCGAATTAGTCCACCCCCTATCTATGGAGCTTGTGCGACGGCGTCTTCCTCCTGTTTCATGGGTCGCCGGCTCCTTAGAACCATCTTTTCCCCCCGAACGATCGGATCGTGAAAGGTCGTCGAAAGCGAACTACAAAGATAGGTGGACTGCTCAGATTAGATATGTTCGCTTTCGTTCAATAAATATCTATAAGCAGAGCCGCAACCTGCAGCGCGCCTCCGGAGCGACTTACGCCCGCCGTAGCAGTGCGAAGAGAAGTGAGGAGACCGGAAACTCCCCGGAGAGATGGTCCCTGCACTCTAACTCGTCTCTCTCTCTCTCTCTCTCTCTCTCTCTCTCTTCTCTCTCTCTCTCCTCTCCTCTCTCTCTCTCTCTCTTCTCCTCTCTCTCTCTCTCTCCTCTCTCTCTTCTCTCTTCTCTCTCTTCTCTCTCTCTGTTCTCTCTCTCTCTCTTCTCCTCTCTCTGTCTCTGCTCTCTCGCTTCTCTCTCTCTCTCTCTCTCTCTCTCTCTCTCTCTCTCTCTCTCTCTCTCTCTCTCTCTCTCTCTCTCTCTCTCTCGGAAAAGGTCGCGTTGGCAGAAACGGTGAAGATGATAATTGTCACAGGGTTGGTGAAATGAAAGCGAGAATGTGGGGTAAGCCCTGATTATTAGATTCACGGTTAAACGAAGCTAGCGCACAAGGTTTGCCTGATCTCGCACCTACTTTCCGATACCAAATAGATGCTCTATTCAAACTCTCTCTCTCTCTCTCTCTCTCTCTCTCTCTCGGACATGTCAGCGCGGTAGCGATGACAGCGAGAACACATATAGGTGGGAGGGGAGAGGCCCTGGGACTGCTAAGGCGTGACAACCCCGCCCCTGTCCCTCCCAGGGAGCCACCCCGAAACTAGCCTGCCCACCTGACGGTGGGGGCCCACCTGACGGTGGAGGCCCGCACCCTTTGACTTGTTTTATGTGTTCTCTCTCTCTCTCTCTCTCTCTCTTCTCTCTCTCTCGTCTCTCTCTTCTCTCTCTCTCTTCTTCTCCTCCTCTCACTCGTCCTTCTCTCTCTCACACTCTCTTCTCTTCTTTCTCTTTTCTTGTCTCTCTCCTCTTCTCTCGTCTCTCTCTCTCTCTCTCTCTCTCTCTCTCTCTCTCTCTCTCTCTCTCTCTCTCTCTATAATCTGAGCAAGTCCACCTATCTATTGAGGAGATTGAGGAGAGCCCGCGAAACAACGTGTCAACACACGCCTGCCAGGCAGTCTCGTCCGCCAGTCAGCTAAATGCACATTGCTAGTGCGCACAAGTAAACCCAGGGCTTCTTCGATCTTTGACAGAAGAAGCGAATGTCGTGCGGCTGAACACCGCTTTCGTGACGATCTTTGGCGATCCACCTTTTTTAAGGCCGTTTTTTTTGTAATGAAGAAGCTGCACAAAAAGAACCGCTGTGACCCTCTGATCATGATCAATAGCCACCCGAAACCGTGTCCAGGAATCGGGGTTCGAACGAAAAGCAGCGAACTTTCACTCTGAAAAACAGGGGAGAATAAAAAAGAGGGTGGCCGCACCCAAGCGACTTCCGAAACTCAGGTGTCGACCCACCGTGGGGGAGAACGCGCACTTCGGGGTTGAGAAGATTGGGAAACAACAGTACGAGACACGATAGTCCAACTCCCTTGACCTGAACAGTGCGGGGGTGCTGTTGCCGAGAAAGCGGCGTTGTCGCGCAGCTTCCACGAACGAAGGGAAAAGTTTGCCCGCGTTTCACGCAGCGAGTATTCTTTTTTTCAACGACCTTTTCGCCAGTGCATCTTTCATTATTTTCCAGGATTGTCGGGGGCGGCAAACAAGCGGCATCTAGCGTGCGCCGAAGGCGTGTCACCCCGAGTTATCCGTTTCAGAACGATCCTTATGACGACCCCCGTGCGACTGAAATCTGTCGGATGGGTCGAAACGGTATTTCCGGGGAGGCTGGTTAATGGAAAACAGGGCGTCAGGGGGGCTTTTCGTGCCCCCTCCTCCCCGTAATGACCAGCAGGAAAAACCCGCAGATGCTGAGCGGAGTCAGGAGTAGCAATTCATTGTGAACTCGAATGAGAACGCTGGCAGCGTGTTTGGGAGGAGGTTAGCCCAAGCCTTCACTCAACGAACAAGCCAACTTCCCCTGGCACGTACAAACGAATGTCGCGCCTGTTCTCTTCGCCGACTCCACTGTCTGAGCCCCATTATCTTATCACCGTGTGTTTCGCAGCACCAAATATTGGTCCTCCCGACACTTGCTCACGGTACTTGACCGGCGTTTTTTGGTACCGCACTTTGTGCTGAAAAAGTGGACTGCACGGCCCGCATCTTTGACCGTCCAGCTTTGCTGTTGAACGGTCAACAGGTGCGGTGGATGGCCCGGGTTCTGTGAGGGAGACGCGGATTATCCCGTGCCATTTCCCCCCTCTGAACGCTCGCACATCCACGAACAAGCCGGAAGCACTGTTTCCAAATCGTCAGTTATTGAACACGACTCGGTAGCCTTACAGCAAGAAAAGGGGGGAACAAATTAACTTCTACAACCAAAGCACCACCCCTCCCTTACTACACTTTAACTTCAGGTCAATTCGTTATCTCTCACCGGCTCATCGTTTGCAAGAAAGAAGCGTGTATGGTAGGTACAATGTAACAACTTTCTTTCTCTCGTGTTTCTTTTACCAACCATGAAATGTTCGGGAAATGAGAAGCTCGTCGCCGCCAACCGTGGCGTTTTCACTTGCGCCCTGAATCCAGCTCTCTGCGGAAAAACTTTAACTCTAAAAAACGATCGGGCACCGCGTTCAACGAAACTCTATCTCATCACCATCGTCGTCACCAGTTTGTATCAGCCGTGGTTGTGCGAGCGACGAGCTCTTATTTCTTTTATTTGCGACTCCTCAAGTTGTCACTCAACCAGGGTTCCCTAGCAGACACCGACTTTTTGGAGACTTCTTACCAGCACGTGCAAACAAACCTCGCGCCCGTTCGTTTTCCTGGGGCAGGTGAGTTCCGCTAGTGCGCACAAACAAATGAAAGGGCCATCCAAGTTCTTTCATTTGGCCGGCCGGGCCTACGGGCCAGAGAAAATCGGTTTACCGGCCTGAAAGGCGTTAGGCCGGGCTGCGAGGGGACCCTACTCAACTATTCTTTGTAAAGACACCTGCTTCGCGATGGGGGGGGGGGGAGGTGGTCGAGTAGTAACATGCAGTTTTTTGACGCGATCGAATCAGCAATCAGGTATCAATGACTGACGCTCGTGGCAGCCCTCTGCCACAGCACCGATGGAGCGCAGCCAGTTTTGCACGGGCAATCCAATGCTTTGTCGAATACCCGAAATCTTGGGGTGGAAACAGTGGCCAAGCGCATCGTCAGTTCTGAGCAACCTCTAGAGGTTGCACGGGGAGCTCAAACTGTGCTGTACAATGTGTCGTGATCCTGTGGCGATGACGAAAGGCTACTAGCCGGGCGATGATACCGCCTTTGCATCGCAGCGGTTCGAACAAAAAAAACAGGTGTGTATTATTCGACCTCGCCCTGCACAGTGGACCGGTCTTGGTCATAGCCCCCGCCCGCGGCTTGACCAGTCTTGGTCGTGCACTGACCGGCTTGTTTTGGAGGATCGCCTTCCAGAAAGAACGCTCGCGTACCCGCAGCCGGAAGCACTATTTTCCGGTCAATGGGCATGACTCGGTAACCTTGAAGCAAGCAAAATAGGGGGGGAGAAAGACTTAACAACCAAAGCATCCACAAGCTCCCGCACCCATCCCCTTATTTCAGGTCAACTCGTTATTTCTCAACAACATCTTTTTGCAATGAAAAAGAGCATGTGTGGTGGGAGGTGTAGGTGGGAGGTTTTTTTTGTACTTCGTCCTCCCCTGGCGAGCTCTCGGACCACCCTGCGTTCGGGCAGCTGTTGTATGGGAGCGCCTACGTACACTCATGATTAGCGCGCCGGTTTGGAAGATTGCTGCTGCGACCTTGTGTGGCAGCCTCGTCAGGTTCCGTGGCGAATTGTGAAGTCCTGAAGGGAGGCTGCGTCGTCGTGTTGACCATGCTGCTCAGAAGGCAGGTTGGCCGCACCACCGATCCTTTACCCCGGAATGCTCGTCTTAAGAAACAGGATGGCGGGACCTTCTTTCGGTTTCTTAGCTTCGATAAAACAAAGCTACGCACTCCTTCGCCGCTCGCGTTTTCACGAGCTCAACAGTGCAGTTCGACGATATGAATATTATCATCGGTTGTTTGTGGCAGCGTTTGTGGACAGCGTACAAAATATGGGCAACGACGCTTCATATTTGCTAAAGTAGCAAACAACAATCCGCGAATGCAAGCAGACTATCGCTTTGCCTCCTTAATGTGTACAGTCAATTCAGCCAAAAAATGGGTTGAACAAAGCAGGGGTTTGCTCATCGTCGCTCATCAATGCGATTCAACGCGTTCTTCACATTGCTTTATTTCTGTTTGTTTTGTAGAAGCACCGAGTTGTGTGAGGAAATACTCAAGGAGACCGCAAGTCCGGGGACTGCCACCACTGCAACAAAAGTCCGAATCTCGAAAGAAGAAAGTGCTGTAGCCCACACGCAAGCACGCACGTTTAAACGCAAGCGTTAAACGAAAATAAAGAGACTTCGGTTGTGAGCATTCGTCGTGAAATAAGCACGGGCGGCCCCTTTGAGTATCTTTCTTGTGAAGACAGGCGTTTTCTGGGTGCGACTGGTGCGAGATGCGAATACACGTCGCTGGGTGCAGTTGAACTTCTTCTTGCCGCACCGGGGACGGGACGTCCCCGCGGCGGATGAGGCCAGTCGAAGCCTGCCGAATACATTGTGTGCTGTTATAACGAGCAAAGAGTTCCTTCGGAGCACCCTTGACAAGGCTCCCCTAGAACCGCACCGAATTGCCTGCTGCTGTTGCCACAGATTCTTTGCATTCCAATCCAAACTGCTGCTGTCTATCAGCAGTCGGTCAGCAGCAGGGCGGGCCGGCTCAGAGCAAGAGGCTGACTGACGGCGTAACAGACCCTGGCCCACGAAACCCAGGTGACATTTCAGGTTTTCAGTGCCGGGGGCAAGCGGTTACAAAGAATGCTCGACGTAGCTGCTTTGACTCCGAATGGAAGGGAGGACATATTGAGTCCGTCCCTATCTTGAAACTGCATCGAAGTGCCTGCCGCTGTTTATCACAGTGAATCACGGTCCACCACGGTCCCTAGAGCTGCATCGAATTGCCCGGTGCTGTATTCTTCGGTCTATCACGGTCTATCAAGAGGGGATGGACCGGCTCACATATAGAGGTAGAGGGGCAAATACAATAAGAACAACATTCTGATGTGTTCTTCGCTTACACCACCGTGTGTTGTTTTTTTTTATGTATGAGCACCTGCTTTGTAGGAAATGCTTGAGGAGACTGCGAAAGATCAAAGGAGGTAAAAGTGCTGTAGCCCACACGAAACACAGGTAAATCTGGGTTTAGTGGCAGGCGCAATCGTTCAACAAAAGACCCACTTTGTGGTTGTATTGTTTTCTCCCCCTCTAGCCTCCTTCGAAATGAGCGCAAGGCAGTCCCTCGAGTATTTTCGCTCGGGACGTTTCCCTGTGGTGTTTATGGGTATTGTCGTGGAGGGGTCGAACTGCAGGACCCCACGTCCGTTCAACACGTGTTCGGTAGATACAGCACATTCAGGCAGCTTCGTCGAGCATTTCTTCCAACTGGCGCGTATGCAGTGTTCGCGCTAAGGAAAAAAGCGGCTGATTTCGGGAAAATATTTCTTGAAAAACTGACAGGCTGATAAGCCGTCTGATTTTTGGAAGGTCTGCCGATCAGCCGGGTTTTGAGACAACATCTTGCCCGGTTGTGCGTCAAGCTGATTCCGTTGACGATGGGCGGCATATCCACAACGTACACTGTTGAAAATCGGCTGATCTTGTGCGAGTCTGCCGGTAAAAAAGGGTCGAAATTTAATCAGCCGGCAAGCCGGCTGATCGCGCGCACTGCGCTTATGTAAAAAAGAAGACAGCAGCCTGCGCCTTCCTTGGGAATTTTAAAAACACATCACACCGTTCGTTTTCAGACCAAGATCAACGTTTTGCAGCGGTTTAGCATAAATTCAGGTTAAACGGCACCGTTTTTCTTTTTTGTGAAGAACCACACAACAAACACAGATTTATTAGCGTTTTATCAGGTAAAGAAAAGGAACAGGTCACAATCAGCGGGCATTCAGGAGTCTGTGGAGACGAGGGGGAAGAATTTCGGCTACATTGTGCCGGTTCCTGTAACATGCGTTTTCAAGCAACAAATACACAAAAACCCCTAACTCCCGTTCCTCAATGCAAGTGAGCCAGTCCAGTCGGGTACCATGGGTCGTGATGCCCGTGGCTGTTGACCAGGCAGAGGAGAGCTCGCGTGATTCTTGCGGAGCACACTTTCCCGAGTGGCGCTCAAACGCGACTGGGCTGAGATCCACCTCGAATGGAAGGCAGGCTTCCGCCTATAAAAAAGTAAGAAACTGCGCCGCCTCTCGCCTCCCGGACAGACCAACGGCAACATGGCCGTCCTGTTGCCCACGCGAAGCCTGGTTTGCACCCGTCCGTTGTCACCAATGCGGATGAACAGCGGAAGCCTGAACAGCACGAAAGATATAGCCTTCGGCATATGCGAGTGCCTTCAATCGTGTGGCAACCTACGAACTGATGACACCGAAAGGCTCGGTGTCGAATTGTTTTCGCTGCAATCAGTTCTTCGAGCGCGGTGAGCCCAATAGGTGGTCCCCCCGCACTTTCTGGAAAATCAATGGAATCGCGACTCGCCGGCATTTTCTGTTCCCTCCTGTCAGGCTCACTGGCACTTTCTGTTTTCTGGCGCGAGGGGTCCTTTGCAAACAGAGCGAAACGAGAAACATGAGTGCAAGCGAAGCCACGTAGCCAGGATCCGTACCAGCCAGATCCAGCTGCCCGAGGATCGTGATACTAAGGAACGCCAGGCTCTTCTCAAGCAAGAAGACAAAGGCTGTACGCGGTGCTGAGATCGAGCAGGTACCTGAATAGTTTTTGCAGCAACGCTGTTTTGTGCGGGTTTGTTGGAAAACCGAACCAGCGCGCAATGGCTGGCCCACCTGCGTCGGCAATACGACAACGTCCTTTAGCAAAGCAACCCACGTTGTACAGTGACTCACGAAAAGAAATCCTAAAAGCAAAAACGAAAAAAAAAGGCAACTTGAGCCCATGCTGCGACCGTTCCTTCTCGCCGTCGCCGTCGCGCATGCTGCCGGCAACGACGTGGTCTTCGACTATGATATGTCGCCAGCGGAGGAGAACAATTCCTTCTGTCGATTCTCGACACATCTCGAAGGAAGTGCCGTGATGCCCGGTTTGAAGTGCTGCGAGGGGGTCCCGGTGGAATCGGATGCCGAATGCAACTCGGACATCAACGGCAATTTGACATACGACATTGCGCAATCCATTGTGACTTACGACTGTAGGATTAAGAGCCCTGCCGTGGTGTTCATTATGCGCACCACGCTCGACGTGCAGCGAACGATCGTCTTCCTCAAGCACTACGACATCGAGTTCACGACGCGCAGTGGGGGCCACGCCCAGTCCTGTGCCAGCACGTGCGACGGGTGTGCTGTCATTCACTTGTTCGAGATGAAGAATACGACGGTGTACGAGTCGCTAGGCGACACGTACATGATCGTCGAGCCCGGCATCACCATTGGGGATCTTATCGAAGCCTACAGGGTCGTGGACTTTGTACTGCCACACGGCCCTACGAGGACCCTCGGAATTGGTGGACACTCAACGGGAGGCGGTATGGGAGATTTGACGCGTTGGATGGGGTTCTTGAGCGACCGCATCATGGGCGTAGAGATCGTGATGCGGGATGGGGAGGTTTCCCGCATCTTCGACACGGATCACGAAGCGCAGCTCGCCGAGCACAAGCTGGCAGGCTGTAGGAAATCCATCAAAGACAAGCGGATCCTGTGGGCCATGAAGGGATCCGGCCACATTGGGCTCGGCGTCGTCACCAAGTTGTACCTGCACATGCTCCCGAAGCCGAAGTTCGTTGTGCACGGCGCAATTCGCCTTCCGATGTTCACACAACAGGATGCGAGACGCTTCTTCGACATCCCGTGTGCTTACTTCAAAGATGCGCGAGATGAGAGACCGGGCGACAAGGAAAACCGCCTGCAGTGCTGGACCACGGTCGTCCCGATCCAAGACGTCATCAACCAGCGACCGTACTCCATCAGCTACCGATTCACGTACTTCGCGGAGGCTACCACCAAGGAGGCCGCGTGGGAAGAAGGCTTGGCCGAAATCAATGGGACCTTTTTCAAGGATGTTGACGTGACCCCGACGGCCAACAGTCTGGATGTGTATGAGTACAACGACGTGTACCCCCCGCCCATCCCGGGGAGCAATCCCACTGGAAGTGCGGACGGCACGTGTGCGTCTAAAGTTATCGTCCACAAGAACGACGTCTGCATGAACGAGACGTACCTCGAGGAGTACTCTGCCTGGCTGATCGACATGGTCCAGGTCGAAAACTGGCAGCCCTACGGCAACTTCCCTTTCGCCAGCATCGAGAAGTGGGGTGGTCGTGCGTCGTGGGAGGACCCGTGGCACACCAAGAGCTCGATGAGCACCCGGCACGCGTGGGCTGCTATGGAGGGCTGTTTCTGGCGGACCAACAAGTCACTCCCGCGGACTGAGGTCCTCAGCATCGCACGCGATTACAACGAGAGGTTCCTGCGCCCCATCTCGACTACGTACTACGCCAACTACGCCAATTTCAACGTGGAGAGCGAGGAGGATTTGTTCCCGATCGCGTCCATTCGCAACCGTCTGCGGAGGTTGAAGAAAAAATACGACCCGAAAAACCTCTTTTCGAAGGACGGCAGCGAGTACAACCTGAGCGACTAGCAGGCGCCGACGAACCGCTCCATGCATTGGGCCGCTCATTCCAAGCACCCATGGCGCCGTTTCATTTTGCCCTCACATCGCTTACCCCTTTGAAACACTTGTATTCAAGGGGGTATTCTGATCCCCCCCACCCAGGGATGCCCTTTGCCTCTTTTGTCTTTTGATATTCTTCCTTTTCTTTATTCATTCCATACATTTTGGGCTTTCCTACCCCCAGGAGGGCACCCCCCCCCCCGCCGCGCGACTCCTGGTAGAACCCCTGTGTTATACCGTGCTTTTAGAGAATCCCGGGGTGGTTTTGCATCCGCAGCACCCTGTGAGAATGGCGCCCGGAATGACCAGCGAATGCAAAAAAGAGCAAAAAATAGGCATATTGGGTGCTCCCTGAAACCGGGCAGAAATGGCCTATTTTCAGGCTGAGCAGCCCGGAACCGTGTTAAAGTGCGCGAAACCACAGAAAAAAAACCCAGAATGTGTTCCCGGGCCCTCGCGTGTGGTCTTCGGTGGCCAGCGACCCTGTTCTGAGGTCGGGGACGACCTGGAAGATGCCCGGTACGTGCCCGGTACAAGCCCAGTACAAGCCCAGTACAGCCCGGTACGTGCCCAGTACAGCCGGTATGTGCCTTGGCACGTTCCGGATCTTCTCCGACCTCAAAAACAGGGTGGCTGGCCACCTGGGACCACTTTCAAGGGCCCTACAAAACATTTTGTGGAATTTTGCTGCGGTTTCGTGCACTTTGTCACGGCACAGCAGCTCAGCATAAAAATATGCCGTTTCTTGCTGGGTTCCGGGGTGCTTGGCAGGACATAAAGATGCCTCGGATTACCATCTTCTATCCGAGACGTGACAAAGTGCACGAAACCACACCAAAATTCCACAAAATGTTTTGTAGGGCCCTCGCACGTGGTCCTAAGTGGCCAGCCGCCCTGTTTTGAGGTCGGACAAGGTCCGGAACGTGCCAGGGCACATACCGGCTGTACTGGGCACGTACCGGGCTGTACTGGGCTTGTACTGGGCTTGTACCGGGCACGTACCGAGCACGTTCCGGGTCTTCTCTGACCTCAGAACAGGGTCGCTGGGCACCGATGACCACACGCGAGGGCCCGGGAACACATTCTGGGTTTTTTTTTCTGTGGTTTCGTGCACTTAAACACGGTTCCGGGCTGCTCAGCCTGAAAATAGGCCATTTCTGCCCGGTTTCAGGGAGCGCCCAATATGCCTATTTTTTGCTCTTTTTTGCATTCGCTGGTCATTCCGGGCGCCATTCTCACCAATTTTGGGGTCATACTCCATCAGAGAGCTACTGCGGATTCAAAACCACCCCGGGATTCCCTAAAAGCACGGAAAAACAGCGCCAATAATAAAATACACATTTGGCCCCACGTAAAAAGGCCTGAGTCGCCCCCCCCCCCCCCCCCCCCCCCCCCCCCCCCAACTAAGATTGTCACCCTCCCCCTCCTGACGTCGCTGTTGTGACTAACAACTACGTCGGACCCTTCCCTTGGTGAATACCCCAATACCCCATGGAAGTAACAGAGCGGACTCAGACCGGTACGACGCCACGTTCAACCCCTAATATGCAAGGCCTTCGCTTAACTCAAGCGCCACAAGCGCTCGGCCAAGAACGCAGCGACCACTAGTTCGTGAGCAGTGTTTGTCTGCCTACGTGGCACCTGCACTTTACAGATCTCAACGTGTGTACTGCACGTGGAAGGCTCAGGATCACATTCACCGCGAATGTGGTTGTGGTGTCGGTTGTACGAGTCGCTTGGCTAGCCAAAGTGAGTAGTAGAGTGAAAATTCACGAAAGACAGCGGGTAGAGCAACAACGAATGAGAAGAGGCGGCTTCCTCCCCACCCGAAAAAAAGCGAGTTTCGGGGGCCGGGAAGGAAAATGATGAGGAGGCACGGCGCCCCTACCCGACTGACGGACACCCCCTACAATCTTTCTCGCCCTTCTTATTTCCACAAACTCATACCAATAACAACGTGCCCCCTCCCCGCCCCCACAACAAGGTCTTCCCCGCCCGCCTTAAACATGCAATTAATTCTGTTCTGAGGGACCGTGCTTTTCATCGCCACCAGGGAAATAACTTCACCTACTTTTGCTGGTTTCAAAGCTAGTACCTGCTGGTTTGCTGGTTTACAGAAGAAAGCGAGATGCAGGAACTCCAACGATTTTGTGTCTGCAAAGCTTTGGGACCGAAACTGCGTCCAGCGTGCGGGAGGTGAGACCAAGCCATCATGACCAGCACGCACTTCCTTGCTGGCACAGCTGCCGGCGTACCTTCGCAATGAATTGAGAGGTGCTTTCTGGGCAATCAAGGGTTATGCAAAGTGCACCGATTATGCCGAGGCAGTCCGGCTGTTTGTTACTGAGCTTACACTGACAATGCAGTCTCTCAGACAAACCGTTGCTGAATGATTGGTACGCCAGCTTAATACGACTCGACACTGCATCGTGGCTGTCGTGGGTACTCACGTGACCAAGTACTGTACTTGAGAACAGGGGAAAAGGGTTTGCTTTCGTTTCTTCCTAATCCGAAAACCCAGGAAACCAGCAGTATTTCAAAAGTGCCTCCTTCCGGCTATCTCCCTGCGAATCGCCACAGTAAAAAAAAAAAAAAAAAAAAAAAAAAGTCAGTCTAATTCGTTGTCATCCGGCCCTCCCCCCTGTGAACACAGGCAGGCCCCATTCCGTGGGCGGTTCCATACCGCGGCAAAGATTTGTTTTTCCAGGTGTATTGAAATTTTACATAAGCTTCGAAGGAAATACTCGACGTTGCTGTCAGAAATAACCGAAGGGATCCCAAGTGCTGTAACTACCGAACCACGTGTTGGACGGACGTAAGGTCATGCAGGTCTGCCCCTTCACGACGAACCACACAAACACAACAGGTCAAAAAGTCCTGAGTGAGAAAACAACACACGGTGGTGTAAGCGAAGATCAAATCACGATTGTGTTGGTTTTGTATTTTCCCCTCTACCTCCAAGCCTTCCATTCGGAGTCGAAGCAGCTACGTCGAGTATTTCCCGAAGAGGGGGGTAAACCTCAGGGGAGTGGGTGGGGGTGTAAAGTCAAGGGTGGCGGGGGGGAAAAATGACAACGGATGGCCGAAGATTGATAAAGGAAAACAAGAAACAAAGCGCGACAGACGGGTTTCTCCATTCTCCCACCCAACAAACCGGGCTTGCTGCCTTCATTTTGTGGAGCTGTCCCGTCGACAGCCGGGCTACTGCGGGAGACGCGAGAGGGGGGGAGGGGCATTTGGTCGAAAGTATGCAAGGAGGTGCACAGACCTCTGCTCACGACAGCAAGAGTCGGGAGACCTGGCATACCTAAAGTAGGCTGATTCCCGCCCGCCCGCAGTAGCTTTCATAGATTATTATTACACACAGTAGAGTACCGGATCCTCGGGTTGTGGGCGCAAGTATAACGAAAGCAATCGTGGTACGACTTGCGCTGCTCCAGTGGGTTTTCGGCGCCACGCCAAAACTTCGCCAAAAAAAAAAAAAAAGGGAGCGGGTACGAAAACGGCCGGTGCAAAGGGGCGAAAGTCTGTCGCATCTCCTTCTCACCACCAGTGAAACCAACTGAAACGACTCTGAATTGTGCGACAGCGTCTTCCTCCTGTTCCATGGGCCGCCGGCTCCCTGTAATCATGTTTCTCCCCCGAACGATTGGATCGTGAAAGGCCGTCAAAAAAGTGAACAATTATTTATAAATCTACATATCGGTATCCCGAATTAGTACACCCCCTATCTATGGAGCTTGTGCGACAGCATCTTCTTCCTGTTTCATGGGTCGCCGGCTCCTTAGAACCATCTTTCTCTCCCGAACGATCGGATCGTGAAAGGTTGCCGAAAGCGAAAAAATATGAGTCCCCCCTATCGATGAATCTGTATATTGTCTATAATAGTGCAGTCTGCCGCCCCTTCAGACAGATTACGAGCGGTGCAAGACAAGACTCAAACGGCGGGCTGGCCTACCAAGAGGCTCAGAGCGCGCAATGGCAATCGAGCCAGGGCTCAATGCACATCACTAGTGCGCACAAGTAGACCCCAGAAAAACTAAACGCCATGCGATTGCACCGTTCGCCCTGCTTTCGTGGCGATCTTTCGCGATCCACTTCCTTTTTTTTTAAGCCATTTTGTAGTGTGTGAAGAAACAGAACCGCCCGAGAAGGACCCTCTGACCCTCTGATCATGATCAATTGCCACTTGAAACCACGTCCAGGATTCGGGTTGAGGGTGAGGTCACGAACGAAAAGCTAACTTTCACTTTGAATAGCAGGGGGGAATAGAAAGAGGGTGGCTGCACCGGAACTCAGGCGTCAACCTACCGTGGGGGAGAACGCGCACTTCGGGGTTGAGAAGATTGGGAAACAACAGTACCAGACACGATAGTCCAACTCCCTTGACCTGAACAGTGCGGGGGTGCTGTTGCCGAGAAAGCGGCGTTGTCGCGCAGCTTCCACGAACGAAGGAAAACGTTTGCCCGCGTTTCACGCAGCGAGTATTTCTATATTTTTTTCAAACCTTTTCGCCAGTGCATATTTGTATGATTTTTCCAGGATTGCCGTCTCAACTCTAACTCGTCTCTCTCTCTCTCTCTTGCGTGCGCCGAAGGCGTAACGTCTGCATCGTCATCCCAAGCTATCCGTTACCTGCCCAGAGAAAATTCCTTGTGGAGTGCGACTGAAATCTATAGGATGGGTCGAAACGGCGTTTCAGAGAAGGGAGACGAGGCGGGCTGGTTTAAACACAACCGACCGCTGAGCCCAAGAAACTGCCAGCAATACAGGGCTTTGGGGGGCTGTCTGGCTCCCGGCTCGTGCTACCCCGCATCGACCAGCAGAGCAGAACCCGCTGATGCTGAGCGGGGTCCAGGGTTTTGCCGACTCTGATGCCTGAACCCCCGATGTTTTATCACCGCGTGTGTCGCAGCGTCAAAGATTTGGCTCTCCCCGTCAGTTGCTCCCGGCACTTTGACCGGCGCTTTGTGCCGAAAAAGGTGGACTGTGCGGCCTGCACCTTCGACCGGTCAGCCTTTCTGTTGAGCGGTCAAAAAGTGCGGTGGATGGTCCGGGTTCTGTGAGGGCGATACGGATTATCCCGTGCCCGTTCCCCCTCAGAACGCTTGCATCCGCGAACAAGCCGGAAGCACTGTTTCCAATCGTCAATTAATGAACGCGACTTGGTAAGAAGATGGGGGGGAAAATTTATTTTATAATAACCACAACCAACGCTCCACCCTCCCTTATTACACTTTAACTTCAGGTCAATTCGCTTTCTCAACAGCTTATCGTTTGCAAGGAAGAAGCGTGTATGGCAGGTACAATGTAACAATTTTCTCTCTCTCCGTATTTTTCACATTTCTTCTTTTATTTGCGACTCAACCAGGGTTCCCTAGCAGAAACCGGCATTTGGGAGACTTCTTACCGGCACGTACATACACGCAAACATCGCCTTTTCATTTTAGATTTTCTGGTATTAACAATGCACTTGTTAGTACCAGCGGCAGGTGAGTTCCGCTGCGCACACGCAAATGAAAGGGCCATCCGAATTTTTTCATCCGGCCGGCCTGTGTACCGGCTCGAGAAAAACCTGTTTACCGGCTTGCAAGGCGTTAGGCCGGGCTCTAGGGAACCCTGCTCAACTATTCTTTTCTACATGCACCTGCTTCGCGAGGGGAAGGAGGGTTGCTGGTCGAGTGATAATACGCAGTTATTTGGCACACGCCCGGCTGCCTGATGAACTGTGCAACCCTGCTATTTCATGACACACAAAGGGGTAATGGCAGCCCGGATGCAGTTCAGAGCCAACATTTGTTCAAAAGTGGGAAGCCCGCAGCGCAAGATAGAACCAACGTGCGCCAAGTGAAAGCGACGGGTCACGTGGCAGGTCGCAACCCAGCTAGCTTATGAAGAGGCGTATGGCATTGTCCTTGGTGCCGTGGCTTTTCCAGTGGGGCACGCTTTAGTGTAAGGAAATCAGGTTGCACGCAGTTGCACGTGCGTGTCCACGTTCTGCCGCGCGTCTCAGCGCGATCGTGAAAGCAATCAGGAGCCAACCGACCTGGCTCGCGTGTTGACCCTCTGCCACAGCACCGATGGAGCGCAGGCATATCTTAGTACTACTAAGAATGCCCTTCAGTGTATTGCGCAGGCAAATAAGACGGAGGCAGCGTGTTTTGGTGGTGATCAGAATTCCATGCCCGAATGTGACACGGCGTAAATACAAGTGGGAAAACGATTAACCGGCACGCACAAACAAACCGAAGCGCTTGGCTTTTTTTTTACTTAGGCACCAGCTTGAAAGGAAATGCTCGACGATGCTGCCCGACAAAGAACAGACGGGATCCCAAGTGCTGTAACTACCGAACCACGTGTTGAACGGACGTGAGGTCATGCAGGTCTACCCCTACACGACAAATCACACAAACACAACAGGTCAAAGTCCTGAGTGAGAAAACAACACACGGTGGTGTAAGCGAAGAACAAATCAGATTGTGTTTGTATTGTATTTTGCCCCTCTACCTCTATATTTCCTCCCTTCCATTCGGAGTCCAAGCAGCTACGTCGAGTATTCTTGCATAAAGCACCTGTAGTGTGGGAGATACTTGCGGAGACTGCCAGTTGCGAAGTATCAAACGGGGTGAAATGTGTCGTAGCCCACACGAAAACACGGGTTTCGTAGCGGGCGTAGGCGTTTAAACGCAGGGCCTTCTTTCCAGTTTCTTAGCTTCTTCGCCACGCATAGCGACGAGATGAATACTATCAACAGTCGTTTGTGGCAGCGTTCGTGAACAGCGTACAAAAAAAATGGGCAACGGCGTTTCGCTTTCGCGAAAGTAGCAAACAACAACTCGCGAACGCGGGATTTGCCACCTTAATGTGTACAGTCAATTCAGCCAAAAAATGGGTAGGACGAAGCAGGTTTTCGCTCATCGCTCAAGGCGATTCTTCACATTGCTTTCTTTCTTTTTTTCTTTTGTAGAAACACCGGCTTTGTGACAAAATACTCCAGGAGGCCGCAAGTTGCATATCTCGAACATGCCAGCGACTCGCTACTATTGCAGATGAGAGGCATGGACTCACTCTGCCAAAGGACAAAAGCACGATTGCAGCAAGAGTTCAAATCTCGAAGGAGGAAGGTGCTGTAGCCCACAGGAAACGCAGGTAAATCTGGGTTGAGAGCTGGTGAGCGTTCAATGTAAAAACACCGAACCTCTAAACCACAATAAACGCTAAAAAAGAACCTTCGTGCGTGGCATTCCTCGAAGTAAGCACCGGGCGGCCCCTCTGAGTATCTTTTTTTTGTGAAAGCAGAGGCTTCTGGGAACGTATCGTACGAGACGCGGATCGACGGGTGCAGTCGAACTTCTTGCCTTTGGCGACCGGGAACCGGACGTCCCCGCGACCAGTGAGACCAGGCGAAACCTGCCGAATTCATTGTGTTATCACGTGCGACGAGTCCTCAGGAGCGCTCCCTTTGAAAAGTTGGGCTGACAGAGGTGGCCGTCCAGCAATGGGGTCCGACTGACGGGCAGAAGAGGACCCTTGCAGCCCACACGAAACAACAGGTGATATTTTAAGTTTCAGTGCCGGAAGCAAGCGGTTCGACACGGCATAAAAGAAAAAAAAAAAAAAGATTGTGCCTTTCTTGGGAAACCTAAACAAATAACCCGAGGGAATCGCTCTCCCTCGTGAGCACGTTCGTTACAGACCAGGATCAACGTTTGCAGCGGTTTAACTAAATTTAGGTTGACTCGCACCTTTTTTTTTTTTTGTGAAGAACCACACAACAAGTCAGCTTACTTAGCGCTTATTAAGTAAAAGAAAAGGGGCAAAAGAAAAGGGGCACGCCACAATCAGCGGGCATTCAGGAGTCTGTGGAGACGAGGGGGAAGAATCCCGGCTGCATTGTGCCTGTTCCCGTGAATAACATGCGTTCTCAAGCAACAAATACACAAAAATCCCTAACCCCCGTTCCTCAATGCAAGTGAGCCAGTCCGGCCGTGTGCGATGGTTTGTGGCGCCCATGTCTGTTGACGTACGAGCCGTGGCCTTAAAACCGCGGGGTCGAGGTGGATACAATTGACCGAGATAAGAACCAACGCTAGCAATAACAGCGGGGTGTGGATGAAACAGGTCAATCGAGTGATAGCACACGACTTCAAGTCGGTGCAAGCCCGCAAGAGCTTCTGCCCTATCAGCTTTTGACGGTAGTGTAGTGGACTACCGTGGCTGTAACGGGTAACGGTTGTGGTGCGTTTACATGCATGTATATCTGTCGTGGGCGCGCGGAATTGCGTTGCTCAGTGTTCCTCGTCTTCCCGCCGTAGACACGATGGTGTTGAACCTTGTGTTCAGTGGGGGAGTTAGAGGCTTGGGGGAACAGACGTTTCGACACCGGAGAGAGGGTCAGACTGGCTCAACAAGCAGGCCTCCCAGTTTTCTTTGACTTCTTTTTCGATGTACTGAAGGGAACATTTCCGGATCAGCGGCTGCCGTGGGGAAAACGGTTGAAAACGAAGCCCGCACCAAAAAATATATAAAAAAAGTGCCACCGCAGGTATTCTGCCCCTCTACCCAGAGGGGGCGACGCCGGCCCCGGTAAACGTGAAGACCTGGCAATGCCCCACCTCAAACACCCCGACTGCGGCGCACCGGTCAATCCGACGAAGAAAGCGGTGCCCCCGCCAAGCAATTTTACGACCTACACTACGGGCCACAACTATTACAAAAAAAATTGGTTCGCCGAAAAGAATACGCGGCTTCAAATGTAATCCGGCTTTGATAGGCCAGAAAATAATCTGGCCGCAGCCCGACCGGTGCCGTGGGTGGTGGTAGCTGAGCTGTTGGCCCCGTCTGTTTTGTTTTGTCGGTGCAAGACCCACGCTCCGGAAGTGTTCTCTATCTCTATTTCTGAAATGACACCCCAACACAATAAAATTGTTGTCGACAGCGAAAAAAGAAAAAAAGGATAAAACAAAACTACTACGCATTTCTTTCTCCCCGCCTCGCATTTCCCCTTTTTCTCGCACTTTTCTCCAATCGAATAAGTCGCATAAGCCCCGCGGCAGCAGCACCTCCGCCGAAGCAAGTGAAGCGCGCCAACGCGGTGCTGGTACTTCCGAAAGCAGCGGACGGAGTGCGAAACCCAATCTCGAGAGCGAAGACAAAGAAGCGACGATGAGTCTCGGCAACTTCACAGAAGACAACACGGCCATCGCCCAAGCGCCGTCAGGAAGCAACTGTCGACGCGCAACCGACGGAGAAGCGAAGCACCAAACGCGCGCCTGCGAAGAGCGAAAGAGGCGAAACATGATACGTCGCAAACACAAAAACAAAGCAAATCCACGTTTTACAGCGACCCACGAAAAAGAAATACAAAAAAAAGTAAACGAAGCTAAAAGGCAACTCGAGCCTATGCTGCGGCCGTTTCTTCTCGCCGTCGCTGCCGCGCATGCAGCGGGCATCGACTTGACGTTGGACTATGATATGTCGGCAGAGCAGAGGAATGCCTCCCTGTGTCGATTTGCCACACACCTCGATGGGACTGTCTTGATGCCCGGTTTGAAGTGCTGCGGGGGTGCCCCTGTGGAGTCCGGTGCCGACTGCGGCTCGGATGTCAACGGCGCGTTGACGTACGAGGCTGCGCAAGACACGGTGGCCTTCGACTGCAAGTATAAGAGCCCTTTCGCACTGTTCGCTATGCGCACCACGCGCGATGTGCAGCGAACGATCGTCTTCCTCAGGCAGTACGACATCAAGTTCACGACACGCAGTGGGGGCCACAGCCAGTCTTGTGCCAGCACGTGCGACGGGTGTGCTGTTATACACTTGTACGAAATGAAGAATTCGACGGTGTACAAGTCTCAAGGCGACACGTACTTAATCCTCGAGCCCGGCAATACGATCGGGGAGGTTTTCCAGGCGTACAAGAACGTGGACTTCATGGTGCCACACGGCACTTCGGCGACCATTGGTTTTGGTGGACACGTCACGGGAGGCGGTATGGGATCTTTGACGCGGTACTTCGGCTTCACGAGCGACCGCATCATGGGCGTGGAGATCGTCTTGGAAGACGGGAGGGTTGCCCGCATCTTCGACACGGATCACGAAGCGCAGCTCGCCGAGCACAAGCTGGCAAGCTGCGTGGGCTCCGTCGACGACAAGCGGATCCTGTGGGCCATGAAGGGATCCGGCCACATTGGGCTCGGCGTCGTCACCAAGTTTTACGCGCACATGCTCCCGAAGCCGAAGTTCGTCGTGCACGGTGACGTTCGCGTTCCGATGTACACAGTACAGGACGCGCGACGCTTCTTCGACGTGCCATGCGCTTACTTCAAAGATGCGCGAGACGAGAGACCGGGCGACAAGGAAAACCGCCTGCAGTGCTGGACCACGGTTCTCCCAATCCAAGACGTCATGGCTGGGCGGCCGTACACCATCGACTACCGGTTCACGTACATCGCGGAGGCCACCACCGAACGGGCCGCGTGGGAAGAAGGCATGGCCGAAATCAACGGGAGCTTCTTCAAGGGTGTCGACGTGGCGCCGGTGGTCAACACCCTGGCTGTGAAACCGTACAACGACATGTTCGCCCCCACGCTGACGCCTGGTCCCGCGTCCAGCATGGACGGCACGTGCGCGTCTAAGGTTATCAACCACAAGAACGACGTCTGCATGAACGAGGCGTGGCTTGATGAGTTCGCCGCCTGGCTGATCGACATGGTCAAGATCGAAAACTGGCAGCCCTACGGCAACTTCCCGTTCGTCAGCATCGAGAAGTGGGGAGGTCGCGCGTCGTGGACCGACCCGCTCCACATCAAGGGCTCGATGAGCACCCGGCACGCGTGGTCCGCTTTCGAGGCCTGCTTCTGGCGGACCAACGCGTCAGTTCCGCGGACTGAGATCCTGAGCATCGCATCCGACTTCAACGACAAGCTCCTGCGCCCCATCTCGACCACGTACTACGCCAACTACGCCAATTTCAACGTGGAGAAGGAGGAGGACTTGTTCCCGGTCGCGTCCATTCGCAACCGTCTGCGGAGCTTGAAGCGCAAATACGACCCGGCAAGCATCTTTTCGAAGGACGACGGCGAGTACAGCCTGAGCGACTAGAAGGCGCCGAAGAGCCGCTCCGCTCGAGAACAACGAACAAAGGAGATTTAGCCTTTCCCACAGCTTCACTCCCGTCTTGCGGAGTTTTGCCCGCCATTCTCGCTTTTCTTCTTTCTTGCTTTTCTTTTTACCAAACATGAAATGTTGGAGGCAATGCGAAGCTCGCCGCCGCAAACCGTGGCGTTTTTACTTGCATCCTGAATCCAGCTTTACGTAAAAACGATCAGGCACTGCGTTCAACGAAAACACATCTCTCTTCCCATCATTATCATCATTACCTTTGTATCAGCCGCGGTTATGCGAGTGACGAGCTCTTATTTTCGATCCGCAGTGTTCTCATGCCAGTGAACGGAGGAAGAATTTGGTCTGAAAGGCACGTCGACGCCGCTGCTTAATATAATAACATGCACTTTGGTTCTTCCCCCGCGCTTCGCTGCTTCATTTTTGTCTACCGAGTGTCTCATCCCAAGGATCCCCTGTCATACAAGTCTTCTGACGACCCCTTCACGGTGAACTCAAAAATTGAATGATGCCGAATAATGCCAATGCTCCGCGTTCATTCCATCTTCTGTGGCTGGTGTGCACCGTGTTGATAAACCGCACCCCAGGTTGGGTTTCTTTCCTCAGGAAAGTTCAACCACTACTATTAGTAGAGTAGTGTCCTATGAAGCTGATTCATCTTCCTCACGCCGCTTACCACTTTGAATCACTTGTGTTTGAAACTGATTCATCTTCCTCACGTCGCTTACCACTTTGAATCACTTGTTTTTAAAGGGGATCCTAGCATTTCTCTCCGCCCCTCAAACTAAGAATTTTCACCCACCCCGCCTGGAACAGCCTCAACATAAAATACCTGATCGCGCATTTTTGTAAAACGATGAGGACAAAATAACAACGTCCGCAAAGAAGCGGGCCAGGGTGTGTTGAAAGTATGCAAGGAGCAGTCGCCCAGACCTCTACTTCTGAGCTTGTGCCGCTCACGGTGACAGAGGAGGGATAAGCCTGGCGTACCTAAGTAGGACTGGCTCGCTAGCTACAAAAAAACACACGGCGGAGTACTGGGTCTTCGGGTCGCGCGGGTGCAAGTAGTACGAAACAATTTGTGGTACGACGTGTACTGCCTTTACCGCTTACCGACGGAGGGGAGAGTGGGGAGCCTGTGAGCCCAACTCGAGAGTTTCACGACTCCAAAATGGGAAACCTGGCGCTCCTTGGAGAAAGGCTTTGTACCACATCTCTTTAGAGCAGCAAACATTGATCCTTTTTGGCGTGCCTTTGCTCTGGATGCCCAGTGTTCGAACTCCAGCTCGGGTTCTCCCCAGAGCCATGTTTCTGCCCCGTACGATTGGTTCGTGTTAGGCCGTGGCAATCGGTCCGAGCAAGTCCATCCTCTATCTACAGAGCTGTAGTGTCTACCAGCTGTGATGCAGTCTATCGCCACATCAGACAGTTTTCTCTGCGTTACTCTTTCAATAACGTACATATAAAAGGTGTCACGGGATAAGCCGGCAGCCGCTGCTTAACTGAGCCGCAGGCGCCCAGCTGCAAGCACTGTGGAAGCGGCGACACCGAGGACGAGAAACACGTATTCTGGGACTGCGGAGCGTACTCGCACATACGGCGACGAGAGGCACATGCCGAGCTGATGGCAGCCAACCGGGCCGACTGGCCCAGATGCACGCTGGAACACGGAGTGGTAGTACCCGAGAATGCCCAATTCTCGAGGCGGCTCCAGGAGATGTTGGCTGAAATCCTTGCGGAACGGGCTGGGCTCGAAGCACGTGGCTGGGTGGCCAGGAACCCCACGACCCCCTGGTCGAGAGCGAATGCGATGCCTGCCGAGAAATTTGACCACCCCTTCGCGCGGATTGCCCCGGCATGGACGTGGGAGCGGAACAAGACCTGGGGACTACCGACGTTTTATGCGTTGGTAGCGTGGCTGTCGGACATGCATGGACCGAGAACGGGCAGGTGCCAATGCTGGAGCTTGCGATCGACTTTGAACTCTTCTCGGGCCTCAGCATGCCGCTGCACGGGAATGCGCCGAAGGGGGTGAGAGAACGGGGAAACGTCCTGCGCTGCATGATGAGCGCGTTGGACAAGCTGGCGGCAGCTACAACGGGGAACGCCAGTTGGAAAGCGAGCGGCGCAAGCGCCGCCCGCGGCAACGAAAAAGGAGACGGCGACGACCGGACGGGCGACCAAAAGGCCGCCACCAACGTCAGGAACCAGCGAACGACCAGCGCTGAAGAAAAGGGTGCTAGGCACCCCGAAGGAAGGCCCGATCGCCGGCCGCAAGCGGAAGAAGACGAAGGCGACCACCCCCGACTCAGGGGTGCATCGAAGGAAGAAGAAGGTACCGAGGGCAGGCAGCTCTCAGAAACGACCGGGGACCACGGGCACACCAACGCCCTCGAAAGTGAAAAACGGACACACGTGCCCGCCCTCGTACTCGCCGACTCAGTCTCTGGAATCGCAAGAAAGCCAAACCCCGCTAGCTCCACAAATGCTCGACCTTGACGACGCAATGGCAGGTGACGACGTCATCCGATAACCTGACTTTCAAGGCAGTGCATGTTAATCCACGTGGTTCATGTACTTAAAAGAACTCAATGCTTAACGGGGAAGAAGACGAAGCCCGACTCAGGGGTGCATCGAAGGAAGAAGAAGGTACCGAGGGCAAGCAGCTCTCAGAAACGACCGGGGACCACCGGCACACCAACGCCCTCGAAAGTGAAAAACGGACACACGTGCCCGCCCTCGTACTCGCCGACTCAGTCTCTGGAATCGCAAGAAAGCCAAACCCCGCTAGCTCCACAAATGCTCGACCTTGACGACGCAATGGCAGGTGACGACGTCATCCGATAACCTGACTTTCAAGGCAGTGCATGCTAATCCATGTGGTTCATGTACTTAAAAGAACTCAATGCTTAACGGCTTATCACGTGGGCGGCCCTGAGATTACCCCCTCAGGTGACACCACTTTATCTTTAGTCATACTTCAACGTTCTTTGGAACGGTGGAGAGGCCGAACCATTAGAGCGCCCATATTCTTAACCAACAGGTTCAGAACACGTACCACGCCCGCGACGGGGCAAACGTGTCAAAACAGAGCTAAATGCACATTGCTAGGCCGCGCACTTGTAACTCCAAAACTTCTTTGAGCTTTCGACAGAAGCAGTGAATGTTGTTCGGGTGAACACATCGTTCGCCCCGCTTTCGTGATGATTCGCCATTTATTTTGAAGCCATTTTTTGTAGCGTGTGAAGAAACTGAACCACCCGAGAAGGACCCTGTGGCCCTCTGATCATTATCAATTGCCACCTGAAACCACGTCCTGCGCCGGTCCACCCCTGTCCCTTGGAGCTGCATCGAATTACCTGCTGCTGTCTATCGCAAGAGATGACCGCGACGCTGGCGATGCCCACAGATTTCTTTGCATTCTAACGCAAACTACGACAGTCTATCAGCAGTCCATCGGCTGGTGGACCGGCTCACGTCCAGGATTCGGGTTGAGGGTCAGGTCACGAACGAAAAACAGAAACCAGGAGAAGAAGAAGAAGAAAAAATCGATACGGAATGCAAGAAAGAAGTGTACAGCACAGCTGAACCCAAGCAACTTCCTTCTGGAACCCAAGTGTCGATCTACCGGGGAAAAAGCGCTTCGGAGCTGAGAAGATTGGAACTGGCATTTATCAGACACGTCCAAACACCTTTGACCTGAACAGTGTGGTGCTGCGGTGTTGTCGCGCAGCTTTCACGAACGAAGCGGAACGTTCGCCCATGTTTTTTCTTTCAGGGATTATTGATTTTTCTTCAAGGACCTTCCCGCCCGTGAATATGTCTTTCACTTTCCAGGGGTTGTCGGGGTGGCAAACAAGCGGCATCTTGCGTGCGCCGAAGGGCGGAACGTCTGCATTTCGTCATCCCGAGCTATCCGGTTCTCTCCCAGAGAACGCTCCCTTTTAGAAGGGCCCGGTCTGACTGAAATTTATTGGATGTGTACAAGGGGGAGAGGGGGGGACGCGTCTAACTGCATTCTTTGTGTAGTAGGGTGTCTTGTGGATGTGCATGCAAAAAACAGGGGGGTTCTCATTATCTTGCATCGGGCCGTACCGTTAACCGCAATAGGTCTCCTAGTAACGTGCTGTCGTTATAGAGTGCCCCCCCAGGCTTGTGCGCCTCGCCCTGTACAGCGGACCGGTCATAGCTGTTGCCCGCACCCGGGTCCGAACAGTCTGCATCGTGCCTGCAGTGTTGTGCCAGGGCAGCCACGTAAGGCGGCGGCCCTATCTAACTGAATGCGGAAATGTTCAGAGAAGGCGAGCTCTTTTTAGGTTTACAGAGTACGAAACCCTGGTCACAATATAGCTCAAAGCATCTGCAGAATAACACGAAAGCCCTCAAGGCAAACCCCGTTTTTCACATTTCTTCCTGGTGTCACAGTGGTACATCCCAGTCACTGTGTCGGCAACACTAACCCCTTCGTCTAAAATGGTGACACGGGGACGAAACAGACTTTGGCAAATGGACCCTTGGTTGGTAGTTAACCTACTTAACGACCAGCTCGGAAATGCTTTTTTTTCTCAAGCTTTTTGCGGTTTAATTTTGCCCCTGCCCTACCTGCGCCCTACCTAATTGTGTCCGGAGCCGAAGGCCGGCGGCAACACTGCGTGCCTGCACGCCGGTTAATTTTGGAGGGGCCGCTCCCGGCACTTGCTCGTGGACCGGCGCATTTCGTGCCACACTTTGCACTGAATGGACTGAACGCCCGCTCCCCCTCCCGATATCATGGCGATGCGTTATCTTCTTCGTCGTACATTTGTGTACTGACGGGAACATTTCCGGAACAACGGGTGCTCATGAAAGAGAAAACGAAGCCAACGAGAAGGTGCTAATACAGGAAACCCCCCGAGAGGTTGAAACCCTGTACACGCGAAGAACAGTCTCTTTGGCAAGAAAGGGGCATGTGTAGTAGGTAGGAGTTTCCTTTGCGGCCGTCAGTTGTCTCGCTCACCTAGCGAGCTCTCGGACCACCCCGTCTCGGCGGCTGTACGGGAGCGTCTACGTACTCTCATGATTAGCGCGCCGGCTCGGACGGTTGCTGCTGCAGCCTTCGTGAGTGGCACCTTGTCAAGCTCAGTGACGTATTGTGGGGTCCTGTGATGGCTGACCGCAGGCTGCATCATCGTGTTAGCCGTGCTACGCAGAGAAGGCAGATCGGCCACACCACCGATCCTCGCGTTTTCACGAGCACTCGCTTGCCGATGATAATATTATGAATACCATCAAGGTCCCTTTGTGGCAGCGTCCGCGAACAGCGTGCAAACAAAAATGGGCAACGACGTTTCGCATTCGCGAAACTAGCAAGCAATTACTCGGACTATCGCTTTGCCAACTTTAATGTGTTCAGTCAATTCAGCCAGAAAAGAGCAGCACAAAGCAGGCTTTCGCTCATCGCTCAGGCGATTCTTCACATTTCTTTCTCTTTGTTTTGCATAAGCACTTGTGGTAGGAAATACTCGAGGCCGCCTAGTTACATCTCTAAGGAGTGTAGCCCACACGAAACACAGGCAAATCTGGGTTGAGTGCCGGGCGTAAGCGTTCAACGAGAAAATAACCGTTTTGGTAGTCAGCCCACACGAAACCCAGATACAGTCTGGGGTTTAGTGCCGCAGCTTGTGCCTTCCTTGGGAATCGGAAGAGGGGAGAGCTTCTCCTAGTAAGCACGTTCGTTACAGACCGTGATCAACGGTTGCAGCGGTTTAACCTGAAGAAAGAAATCAGGTTCAATCCGTCGTGTTGTTGTGAAAACAACACAGCTTCATGTGAAAGAAAATGACACACGTCACCCATCAGCGGGCGCTCACGGGTCTGGCGACGAAGGAAAAAAGAAGAATCCCGAACACTTTGTGCCTGTCCTTTTCGTAACCAAAAATACACGTAACTTATATGCATTCTCAAGCAACAAATACACAAGATTCCTCCCCACCCCCGTTCCTCAATGGAAGTGAGCCAGTCCAACCGTGCACGATAGATCGTGGCGCCCGGGTGTCTGTTGAGTACTGATGCCAGGGTGCCTTTACATGTGTGAAGGGTGAGGTTTGAGGGATGTCGGCGTTGCAGCTCACCTCATCTGTGCAACGCTGGTCGGACTGGCTCAAATCTTCCCTTGTTTCTCATCGATTTCTTTTGTACACCGTGGGGAACATTTCCGGAAAAATGGCTGCATGTGAGAAACGTCACGTTGGAAGCCCCACCAAAACGTGCGCACAGAGGCACCTCCCCTCTGTAGACTCGCACCGCTGTCCTGTCTGCAGACACTCAGGTTCGGCGCTGATGATGATCCGCCTTAGGTGACCGTGACATAAAGGATCGGCGGCGCAGACGGGACTAGTGTGGTGTTGACGACGTGTTTGGTGGTGCTGAGTTGACTCTGACCGCGTGATTTGTTGTCGTTTGTCACTGCCAGACCCTTGCTGCGGAAGTGTTCCCCATCTCTCTCTTTCTCCCGCCCTAATTCATCCTTAGTGCCTCTCGCACTTTTTCCCAAGTAGTTGTTCGCTGGCACCGAACACTCTTTCGTACGGATCAACATGCAAGCAGAAGAAGCCACGTCCCGTGGCTACACTCTGGCAACTTCTCGAATTGCTGCTGGGGCGGCCCCCACCTGACTTCCGTGGCCTCTGTCCCGTGGCTGAATTTCGAGCACGGAAAGTAAAGGGGGGGGTCGAATAAAAAACAGTTATTTGACACGCGTCTGATTGTCAAAAAACACCACCATTCGATCCCACTACTGTTCGGCTACCCGGAACTTTTTTTGGTATTCGACAAATCGAATGTGTTGTTATTCGATTTGTCGAATAATAAGAGGCCCTAAGACCACTAAGTCAACCCGGCAGCCTGAACACAACGGAAAAGAGAGAAGGGCGGGGGTCGTTAGCTTGAAGAGAATTGGAAAGGACGAAGAGAAAAAGGGCCAGCGTGGGCAAGCATATTCGACCCAAGGTAGTGTCGCCAGTCCCGGAGCGTCAGAGCCCGAAACCCCACAGACAAGAAAATTCGTATCCTGTTCGGTGGGTTTCGTTCTCTGCCGGCGCTTTGCACGAAATTAGCTGGCATGAAATTCCCAGTTATTATTCGACCCCCTTTACGGCCCGACCCTACGGTCGGCCTAGGTTGAATCAGGCGCCCGATTGCCAAGTGGATAGTCATCGTCGTCAAATCGAACGCCCGTATTGCTCCATGCAAAATAGTAGTCAAACGGACACACCGACCACCGCTCGCAACAGGAATGCCAGAACTACGAGTTCTTGAAAGAGACCCGTAGAGGAACCTCGAACAGAATCACTGCCACGGGGGGCGAGCCTTTTGCAGTTGCACTCGTTGGGAGGAAACCGACAAACAAGCGAACTGACGCGTCGTCTTATCCCTCGGCTTCTTGCCTGCAGAGTTGCAGTGCTCGCACCCCTGACCATGCACGGCCACGTCAAAAATCCATTGGCAGTCGGGAAACTGAAAAAAAAAAAAAAAGAAAAAACGACCAGGACGTCGCGCGTGTCAGCCGCGGACGAAACCTTCTCCGTAGTCATGATGCCGACGATGTACGGTCTGTTTTTTTTCTGGCTGGTAGCGCGATGCTTGTCGGCTTACGCACAAACGTTTGTACCAGAACAACAACGTATCTGTCATGGAACTACCTGAAAAGCGGTAATCCTTGACCTCAAACTTCTGTGGTCTTTGGTCTCCAGTCTCCTACTGCCCGTTTGCACGTGGGCTGGCGTTCCCACCCACAAACGCTGTGCGGAAAACGAGGTACGCAACCCCGCCTGTTCTGAAAGGACTGGCTTTTAGAGGCCTTGGTGTGGAAGGACTGGCTTTTAGAGCCTCATAGGTTTTTCTCGCTGCCCGATGAGATAGTGAATTATTGTTCGATGCAGAGTTGGCGGCCTTGCAGGAGCTGGCTTGATAGGTTGTGTAGAAATATGAACTTCTCTCACTGGTCGCCAACTTTAAACCGAGCGGAACGTGTCCTCGTTGGGGGCGAGACCTCCAGCTTCCTACAGCGCGTTCGCAACACAACGACGCCTGAAAATAAATGCTGTTTCAGGGTCAGTGCTCGCTATCCTTCCCTGCCGAAAAATTGGGTGGAATCCCACGCGCTTGCAGGGACGCTTTCTCTGTTGTGGCGTTGGCTGTTCTAGGTGAGCTGGCGATGGTCTGCATTCGGCCTACATGCAAAGACTCACTCTGAAGAAAAGTGAAATAGGGGGCCCAAGAAGAAATTCAAAGCAAATTTCTTCTTGGTGTCGGTCGCAACACTTACAAACTTGGCTAGCCGTAGTTAAAGTGTGTAACCATACATACATCTCTCGTACTACCCGCCCACAGCCTCAGTGGTCATAAAACACCGAACCTCTACACCACAATAAACGCTAGAAATACGCCCACTCGGGTCGTCGGTAACACACAAAACGAGTGTAGACAACGTAGCCGCGTGGTTCCACATCGCAGCTCCCCGATAATGTTGGTTCCTGAACGAAAAATGCCGGCCTTCTATATACTTTAAAATACGCTCGAAGATTTCGCCGAAACGCAAAAGAAACGCAAACAAGGTTAATAAAAGGAAACAGAGACAGGAGCCAGAAAACCCCAACACCACACACTACAGTACATTCCAATAGCTGTATGGGTTGCGAGAAGCTGGCATCGTGACTAGCGTTGCCGCCAGCAAATTGAACGCTACACGGGAACGCGGACCACGAACCGAGGAACTGCATCGAATTGCCCGCAGCTGTCAATCCCTGGGGAGGGTGGACCGGCTCACACACGAGCGCGTGTATGGGTTGGTCGTGCGTAGGGTCTTTCCCCCTTGCCTTCGGAATTTGTCTGCAGATCTATTTTCACCACTCCCTCTTGGATTGCTTGCCATTCCTGCTGCCATTTTCCTGCCTTTTTCCCGTTTGCGATCGTCCCAGCCAACCAACGCCAGAAAAAAGAAAAAGGATAAAAGCAAAGTTGGAAAACTGATATGATCAAAAGAACCCCTCCCCTTTCTCCCTTTTGCTTGTTTTTTTTTTTTTGCATCCCTTTTCGAGACAACGTCTTTCCTCGAAGAAGACTTGATGCTAGCATCAAACCATGCATGAGAGGCAGTGCTTTGCCTAAACATTAAACTAAGGTTTTCTCCCCTTCTTCGTTTCCTGGCACCTCCGACATCCATGTCGACATGGGCGCGACGAGCCCCGTTGAATTCGCTCCGGGACGACAGGGTAGATGCAAGCCGAATGGGGTTCCCCGCCCAGCCAGGCGCAGAGGAATCCTGGTGATGTTCGTTATGGCTACACCCCGGACTCCTACTCCGGATTGCGGGAGTGGTTTGGCGGTCGTTTGTGCGTCGGCCTCACTCCCTCAATGCGGGAGTGGGCTCTTTTTCACCCGCATTTACTTAGTATGTGGCTGCTGAAGTCCGGGGTGTAGTGGAGTTCCCATCGATGAATCGCAAAACTCGCCTTGGAAGAAGAGTGAAGAGACGTGGCCGTTGTAGTTAGTGCGCTACGTCTAAAAGGTTTTAAGTGAACTTTCACTCTATAAAGGAACGAAAGCCGCAGTTGCACTCGGGTAGGTCGGTCTAGTCATGAGGGAAAGCTACGGTTCATCTAACCCAAGGAAGAAACACCTGCCGTATGCGAGAAGTGCAAGATGGCTCTCCGACGCACTGCGCGCCAAACTCTAAAAACGGCGGCTCACCGCTCTTGCTTGGTAATGTCTCAGTTCAACTGCAGACGACTCCAGAGGATAGACGTACCATTCCCTTGACTCTCCCGAGACAGCGTTCATCGAAACCCGTTCCTCTAACAATGAGTCCACGTGTACTACGAAGGTGTGCCCCGCGTACGCCAATCTGTCACCGTTACCACTGCTTCTTTGTCCATCACAAAGTTGCGGAGCCACCTGATCGCGACGTTCAAACCTTCGAGTTTGCCGAGCCGCTACAGATAGGGCACACTGTTGGTGACCGGTGTACACACTCCGGCTCTAGCAATTGCGACAGGTGGTCGTAGCTCAAACTAAATTGCCACCTGGTAGCAGCAGATGCGCGGTGGTGCTTGACACGGATGAACTCGGGTACCGAGTACTGGACGCCCGTGATCTTTGAGGAAGGTGGCGCACGCGTCACCCTTTGTCCAGCAACCGCCCCCCTTCCGAGAGAGGAAGCGCCAGCTTGGAAGTGCTGTAACTACCGAACCACGTGTTCATGCGGGTCTACCACTACACGACAAATCACACAAACACAACAGGTCAAAAGTCCTGAGTGAGAAAACAACACACGGTGATGTATACACGGTGATGTATGTAAGCGGAGAACAAATCAGATTGTGTTTGTATTGTATTTGCCCCACCTCTATATTTCCTCCCTTCCATCCGGAGTCGAAGCAGCTACGTCGAGTATTCTGCCGACAACAATCAAGTGCAAACTCGAAAGAGAAGGCTGACAGCGTGTTTGGGAAGAGATTATCCCAGCGACCACGGCCACTCACCAGCTTTTTAAAAAATGCCGTAACAGGAGCCATTCTCGCACCACCTCGGAAAGACCCTCCACCCGAAAATGATAGTCGCGCGCATCTTGGCGGTCGTCCTGGCAAGCTTCGTCCCGGGGGCGGAAGCATGGTTCCATTTTCGCCTGGACCAGGACTCGCCGTTGTGGTCATCTTCCCTGTGTCTGCTAGACTTGACGCTGGACGGAGACGTGCTGTTGCCGGACAAGAAGTGCTGCATGGGGTTCCCGATAGGGCTGAATTCCACGTGCCGGCTCCGTTGGGGCAGGCGTTCCCGCGGCATTGAACCGTCCGCCTTGACGTACGAGGAGGCACAGTCCGTGGTGGCAGGGGACTGCGTCTGGAAGCAGCCTTCGGTAGTCATCGCTGCGAAAAGCGCAAAAGACGTCGCCAGGGCCGTCAAGCTGTTCGCGCGCTTCGACATCCAATTCACGACGAGATCCGGAGGCCACGGCTCATCGTGCGCGAGCACGTGCCACAATTGCGCCGTCATCTCAACACTGTACATGAAGGACATCAACGTCGTCAGGCCGGAAGCAACCGGCAGTACGTACCTTGTTGCACAACCCGGCGCCACGATCGCGGATGCCGTGCACACATACGAAGGCAAAGACTTCATGGTGCCGCACGGGGTTGTCGGGAGTATTGGTCTGGGAGGGCATATTCTCGGAGGAGGCATGGGATTTTTGACGCGGATGTACGGATTCACCTCCGACCATTTAGTGGGCGTCGAGATGGTGTTGGCGAACGGCCGAACAGTGAGGGTGTTCGACAGTAATCACAGCGAAGCACTTTCGGGGTACCAGCAGGACGACTGCAGGCCGAAACACAACGACCTCGATTTGTTGTGGGCCATGAAGGGGTCCGGCCATGTAGGCATCGGCATCGTCACCAACATGTGGTTGAAGATGGCACCGAAGCCGAAATACGCCGTGTCTGGGGACATCAGATACGCCATCAGCAGCGTGGACGACGCACGGCTGATGTTCAATTCGCCGTGCCACTACTTCAGCGAATCCTTCAACGACACGCTGGCAACCTCCAGGATGCAGGTTTGGCCCCGCGTCCTCCCTGTGTTTGACATTGCCGTCGGCCTGCCGGCCACTGTGGGGTTCGCCGTGACGTACGTCCCTGAGAACGACGGCGACAAGGACGCGGCCCTCGCCGAGGCAATGGTGGAGATCAACAAGTTCCTCGCGCCCGCAACGACGGAGCCGGTGTTGAACAACGTGAGAGCGATGGAGTACGACGCCCTCTTCACCGACATTTCGTACGATCCCCTCGGAAATTCGGGCACCTGCGCCTCGAAGGCGATCCTGAGGAAGTCCGACGTCTGCTCGAACGCCACGTGGCTCGACGAAATCGCTCAATTCACGTACGACATGGTCCAGCCCGCAAGCTGGCTGGCGGTGCAGGAGATCCCGTACTTCGCGATCGAGAAGTGGGGCGGCGCCGCGTACTCCAACGACCCGCACAACGTCGCCGGATCCGTCAGCTCCCGGTCGGCTTGGACCGTCCTTGAGTACTGCCGCTGGCAGTTGAACGCGAGCGACCCGTGGACGAACGTTCAGGACGATGTCGCCGCATTCAACGAAAAGCACCTCAAGCCGGTCTCGCATGTGTACTACAAGAACTACGCCGACTTCATGGTGACCGATGTTCGAGAACTGTACCCGGACCCTGACATTTTCCGAAGGCTTCGTGCGTTAAAAAAGGCCTACGACCCGGAAAACGTCTTCTCGAAAGACGGTGGTGAGCCCCTTTTGTTCTAGGGTCAACGACAAACCGGATTCTTTATAGCTGGATTACGACAAAGTGGATTAATAATCCACTTTGTCGCGACAAAGTGGATTATTAGTGGATTATCCAGTAATAATCCACTTTGTCGCTTTGATAATCAACGTTGTCGCTTCTGGCAACTGGCATGAATTGTATAGGACCCTTTCACAAAAACGACGAAGGTCACCCGGAGACTCTAAAATCCCGGATTCTCAAGCGAACTATAACTCTGAAAAGTTCCCCACAGGGAAAGTGACTATTTGAGCTGTTTAAGTTCATTGACACCATCAAAACAAAAGTTAGTTTAGGTCCGTCTTTCAACCGCGAAACGATATCACAAAAAGTGTGTGTGCGAAAAAGTGTGTGTGCGAAGGACCTGTTTTGTATCTGTACATGGCAGGTTCCAACGCTGCCAACTTTCTTTTTTGTACTGACATGTCCAGCGTGGTATGTTGTTCCAAAAAAAAAAAAAAGGAATGCGCCTCTCGTCCAACTTCGTCGCGGCTCAACACAAATTGTATTGGGGGGGACCCTTTCAACAAAGATTTCCCATTTCTTTGAGACTCTCAAAGTGAGAAATGGGGCCTTTCATCTTCACAATTCACGCTGTATAATCCAGTTATATAGAATCCACTTTGTCGTTTTCCCTTGTTCTAATCACCGCGCGCGCACTGGAATCTAAACCTGGAGGTCGCACCACCCGTTAATAATCTCATGGCCCGTGTTTGCGAAGCGGTAGGCCAGCAAATGTAGCGCCGCGGGTCCTGCTGCCCCTTGCGAACAAAAAGCATACCTACTACCCACATACCACCCGCCTCACAGCCTCAATGGTCAACCGGAGACCCTAAAACACCGAACCTCTAAACCACAATAAACGCTAAAAAAACGACCACCGTCATCATGTCATTTGGCGAGTGACGAGCATTCTTCTTTAGGGTGGGCACTGTTTTTTCCTCTTTTTTTGACCCATGTACATCGGTGAATTGCTCTGCTCGGCGCCGCAGTGTGCCGCGTCAGAGCCTGTGCAGAACACTGCGTCGACAGTCAATTTCAGCTGAGCTGCGACGTAACCCGCTTCACCCCACGCTGAGATCCGTCTTTTACGACACCGGATCTTGCGTGACTTTCTTCCTGCTGTACGTGGGGCGAAAAAGAAGACCACCGCCCACCCTTCACTTTTATTTCAGTTTACAACCCGTTTCACCCATTTACCATTTCTTTGTGTTGACACCAGAACAAACCAGTTCATCTTACACCACGTAACACCCAGCACCCGTACGTACGGACCCGCGCTCCGAATTTCATCCTGATCTCTTGAAGCTACGCCCGAGGGCAGCTTTCCAAAAAGATGATGGAAACGATCCTTTGATCCCGCTTCATGTTCGAGGAATGAAGCCGGAGGTGACACGCCACAGGAAAAACTGGCTCGCGATATGCTTTCCTCCGCGACACACAGGGCCTTCTCCAAGGGGGGTACAGGGGGTTGTGCCCACCCTCTCCCTGCACGGTGCGCTAGTCATGCCATTTACTAGTCACTTACCACTGATTTTACTAGTCTTATGACTACTCCCCAGGTCGCAAACTTTCGCAGATTGCCACCGTATAAAGAAGTGGCTTAAAGGACCGAAACACGGCGCAGGCGGGACCAGTGCGGTGTTGAGCACATACCACGTTCTTACAATCCCCCAGGTCGCAAAACGGACGGCTACCGGGAAAGCCCTGCACGTGCACAACAACAAGTGTGTCGCTGTTCACCTGCCAAATCCGAGGTGGTAGATGTCACGGCCGTAGTACATATCAATTCAAAGGAAAAAGGACCGACGCTAAAAAAATGATTGACTCGTTTCAAATCTTCGTCTTCCTCTCTCCGTTTCGAACCCTTCGACAACGCCCGCCCCCTACCCTCCTGCAGAAAGCAAGGTTTGCACATTCGCAAATTGAACAGGCAGAGCGACCCACCTGTAAAGGGCGGCGCTCATTATCGGCGGCGGGGCTCCGCCTCTACAGAGTGCTGGCGGACTCAAGAACATTCTCTTTAGGTGGGTTTCCAGCGGAAGCGCCTACCGGTTTCCTGCGTGTTGGTAAGCAGCAGCGGTAATGCTGTCATGGTAGGTGGCTCTCATAGCGCACCCGTCTGCCGATGGCATACGAAAGCAAAGAACAGCCCAATAGTCTTTCAGGTGGGATAGCAGGCGAAGCCGAAATGTTGTTGGCCGACTGTGGGTGATGCTTTTTTTTTTTGCGACAACCAGTTTCTGCTTCCCCGGAGACAGTATTTGTTACAGCTAAAAAGAACGTTGGCAGCGGTTTAACCAGAACACATGTAGGTTAAATCGCACAAACCGAGCCAGTCGCTTGTTACCGTCAGGGAAACCCACGCACCGAAGGGGACAAGTTCATGATCCGCGCCGTCCGCACAGCATCAGCAACGAGGCACGGAAGCCCCGTTTCGTCGCAAAACACGTGCTATAAAGCAACCTGCTTCTTCTTCTTTTTCTTCAATTGCTTTCGTCCTGGCATTGTAAACTGAATGCCGCACCAAATAGAACTCGACGTATTCGCATGCGCGGCTGAAGAGGAGTCGGAAGCGCACGAAAAATGCCAGGAACGAAAGAAAAATGCTGCCAAACGGAATCAACTGGCGGGGGTCTGACGCTTGCCGCTGATCGCCGAAAGGCATGCAGAGAGTAAAATAAGTTCGCAAGAACACCGAATCCAAGTTCGTAGCACCCGTTCGATACACGATGTTCCTTCCGCTCTCCCCCCCCCTCCCTTTAACCTAAAGCAGCTACGATCCCACGCCACTCCTTTGCACACCAAAATTTAATGTTTCTTGTCCTTTCTCGCCGCTCTGCACGCATGCTCACAACACGCGGATATTGCCCGAAACCACAACCTAACGACTACAACTGGCACTTAAGTTTGCTCCGTGCAAGAGCGTGACGTCAACCACAGCATCAAAGTTTGAGTGGCGTATGTAGAGAGGTTGTAGCTGGTACTGCATCGAATTGCCTGCTGCCGCGTATCACAGTCTATCACGTGGAACTTGCACCGCTTGTGACGGGGGTCGCTCGCCTGTGTGCGCGACACTTCGTTGTAGCCATCTGGGCAGTGTCTGCTTTTCCTTCCACACCTAGCGACAAGCCGCGACAGGGGGCCGGAAGAAGCAGGCGCGACGGGTACAGAGCAGAATCCGCACAGAGACGAGAACGTGAAGCGGCCACGAAACGAGAAACCGGTGCAGCAGAGCGGAGACAAAGTGATGCGAATAGTCCAAGACCCGGGCGGGCCGACGAGTTACAGTAATGCAGACTGGGCAAGCAAGGAGCTGGACGCGACCCAACGTGATCCGGGCTGAAAAGTCTGAGACAGTTACGTGTTCGGTATTCATCGGTCTCCATTGTAGTACTCGCTGCTACTATTCTGCACTCATCCACTCTCCATCGAAGCTCACGCCAACGACTTCGCGACACGCACTCGTACGCACGCTGGGATTGTGATACTAGCACTTCGGGGGATCGCTTGAGCATCGGGACCGGGGCATTCGGCAGGCGAGTTGTTACATGATAATATTATTATCGGCTGTTACTGCAACGCACAGGCGAACACGGGCAAAGTCAAAACAACGAATGCCTGCAGGGGGGTTTTCGTTGCGGAATACCACGACAAAAGAGTGAAGTAAAATGAAAACCCTCTACCTGTTCGCGGTCGTCTGTGGCGAGCTACGTTTCGAAGACAGATGCACGCAGGTTCACCTGGACCAGACCTCGCCGCTGTGGGCGTCTTCCCTTAGCTTGTTCGATTTGTCGCTCGAGGGAGACGTGCTGATGCGGACAAGAAGAAAACGTTGCGGGTTCGGACGTCCCAACCTCATCAACGCGCTACCATTTCAGGCCTTGTTTGTCCCTGTGTTTCTTGGGCGGCTGTTGTCCGATCGACATCAACACCCGCAGGTTTACGTGAGAAATAGTTCGACGAGAAAAAAGAAGAGCTAAAAAAGCAAAAAAAAAAAAAAAAAAAAAAAGAAAAAAATGAAAACCCTCCACCTGCTGGCGGTTGTCCTGGCGAGCTTCGTCGCGGAGACAGAAGCATGGTTCCGGTTCCACCTGGACCAGGACTCGCCGCTGTGGGCCTCTTCCCTTTGCTTGCTCGATTTGTCGCTCGACGGAGACGTGCTGATGCCGGACAAGAAGTGCTGCATGGGATTCCCGATTGGACTGGATTCCACATGCCGGTTCGGTCGTCGCAGGAGGAGTCACGGCCACAGTGAATCGTCCGATCTGACGTACGTGGCGGCACAGTCCGTCGTGACGGGCGACTGCGTCTGGAAGAAGCCGTCGGTCATCATTGCAGCTAAAAGCGCAAGCGACGTGGCGAAGGCTGTGAAGCTGTTCTCGTACTTCGACATCCAGTTCACGACACGCTGCGGAGGCCACAGCGAATCGTGCGCGAGCACGTGTGACAACTGCGCCGTCATCTCAACGCTGTACATGAAGGACATTGAGATCGTGAGTCCCCGGCGAAGCGGCAACACGTACATGGTCGCACAAGCCGGGATTACTATTAAGGACACCGTGCGCGCGTACATGGGCAAAGAGTTCATGGTACCCCACGGTACCGTTGGCTCGATCGGTATGGCAGGACATATCCTCGGAGGCGGCATGGGTGCGATGACGCGGATGTACGGATTCACCTCCGACCATTTGGTGGGCGTCGAGATGGTGTTGGCAGACGGGAGGACTGTCAGAGTCTTCAGCGACGAAGACGAGCAGGCTCTTTCGAACTACGAACTCGACAGCTGCAAGCCGGAGCCGAAGGACAAAATGTTGTTGTGGGCGATGAAAGGATCTGGGCACGTCGGTCTTGGTGTTGTGACGAAGATGTGGCTGAAGATGGTCCCGAAGCCGAAGTACATTGTGTCCGGGGAAGTCAAACACGCCATCAACAGCGTCGACGACGCACGCTTGATGTTCACCGCGTCATGCCAGTACTTCGGAGAGGCGTACAATGACACAGTGGCGACATCAAGACTGCAGGTCTGGTCGCGTGTGCTTCCGTTGACTGACATCTATTCGGGCCTGCCGCCCACGGTGCAGTTCACTGTGACGTACGTGCCTGAGAATGACGGAGACGCGAGCGCTGCTCTCGCAGAGGCGATGGTGGAGATCAACAAGTTCTTCGCGCCTGCCACGTCGGCACCGTTGCTGAACACGCTGAAAGCCGTCGAGTACGACTCAACCTACGCTTCTACCCAGAACCCGTCCTCCCTTGGGTCCGAGGGCACGTGCTCGTCGAAGGTGATCATGAGGAAGTCTGACGTCTGCTCGAACGCCACGTGGCTCGACGACATCGCGCAGCGCACGTTCGACATGGTCCAGCCCCAAAACTGGCAAGCGGTGCAGGAGATCCCGTACTTCGCCATCGAGAAGTGGGGCGGGGCGGCACACTACAACGACCCGCACAACAACAAGGGCTCGATGAGCACGCGCTCGGCGTGGACCGTCATCGAGTACTGCCGCTGGAGGTTGAACGCGAGCGACCCGTGGACGAACATTCAGGAAGACGTGATCGAGTTCAACGAAAAGCACCTCAAGCCGGTCTCGCACGTGTACTACAAGAACTACGCTGACTACATGGTGACCAGTGCACGTGACCTGTACCCGGAGCCCTACATCTTCCACCAGATCCGCAACCTGAAGAAGATATACGACCCGGAAAACGTGTTCTCGAAGGACGGCGGCGAGCCGCTCGTGTACTGAATGTATTGAGCCAAAAACTTTAGAATTTAAAACTCCGGAGTTTCAAGCGAACTTTCACTTTAAAAAAAAATAGTTGCCAAAAAACGTCTCGTGAAGAAACAGTCTCAGAACAGTCCAACGGACGATACAGTGAAGAACAGAGCGAAGCGAAGGGCAGATTTGCGCGGCGCCCACCCACTCACCAGTTGTCACCAACTCTCAGAATGTGTATTTCTCGAAGATGACAACGAATGAACCGGTGCATCGTGCTGCTTGCTCCACCTGCGATCTACGCTGCTAACGCAACCAGTGGTACAACGTTGCAAACCCTCAAGGAGTGTCCCCCCCCCTCTTGCGAAGGAACCCGCGGTTGAACAGATAATCACAAGTAGTGCCACCACCGAGTGTGCGGTTGCCTCGATCAGTCGAATGTTGAGTTGGTCGTGGAAATAGTATATTGGTCGCTTGTCATCGCATTCAGGCGCCCCGACCTATTAAGTTTGTACTGAAGCTACGGCAAAATCACCATATCTTTCACCGTAAAAATAAGAAGCAAAAACTCAACAAAAGAACGTCGAACCGAGGTTTTCCACGCCAGTTCTCTCCCGACAGTCCGAACAAGCGCGTTGGCTTAGTTTCAAGCAGCGCAAACGTCCGCGATAAATACTGCCGCCTTCGTCCATTTCTGGGCTGGCCCTGCGTGCACCCGCCCCAGCCCCCCTTCGTCAACGCAACTGCAACAATATTTACGAAAACTTACTACCGGTTAGACCCCCCCCTCTCTTCGCCTCTCGGAGCCATTTTTTCTGCCCTCTCTTTTTTTAGCTCCAGATTCGCGTAGAGAAAAAGAACGAACGAACCCAAAGGAGGGGAAAGAAGAACGGGGGGGGGGGAAAAAAAAAAGGAAAAATATAAAAAAAAGGAATGCCAGGGCCACGAGCCCCTGCCCCACCCTGTGCATCTCCGTCGTTACTAGTACCACAAATACAGCTGATATACTTCCTCGTTGAATTATTTTTGATTTCCTAGCCTTAGTGCAACGAGGAACTGGACACGGCGTGCTCTCCCGAACCTCTCTCTCTCTCTCTATGGCCGCAGCGCTGTGCTTGTTGAGTAAGGTTCGGTGCCATGTGTGAGTTTGAATAGAGCATCTATTTGGTATCGGAAAGTAGGTGCGAGATCAGGCAAACCTTGTGCGTTAGCTTCGTTTAACCGTGAATCTAATAATCAGGGCTTACCCCACATTCTCGCTTTCATTTCACCAACCCTGTTACAATTATCATCTTCACCGTTTCTGCCAACGCGACCTTTTCCGTGTAAATGGAACGCTGAACGCTGTTTCCTGCTGCGCGGGAGTGGTCATATCATTACTCTGTGGTAGTGCTGAGGGAGAGAACGGGGGGAACTCTGACGGGTCCGCTTCCTCACTGAATCTACAGTACTCAGTCTGCCGTATGGAGCGTCGAGTCCTCAGAACGGCATCCGGGGCGCCGGGTTTGAGGGGGGGAAGGGGCCTCGCTGCACAGTTGCGTGAAGCGGCGGTGCCAACAGTCAGGAGAAGGACGAGACTGGCGAGGTCAGGTACTACGTACGTACCTACATGCAGTACTGCCAGGTGGTACTGCTGTGTAGAGCACTAGCAGAGGAGGTGGTAGATACCTACGCACCGCTCTGCAGAGCATCAACAGCATATCCATCCCTGCTGTGTAGTGCTACTGCATGCTGGTGATACCACTACGCAGTGCATACGTACTAGCAGAGGATGATGCTACGTAGCTATACAGCTGTAGGTGGTATGTGTATACCATACCTACGTACTGCATGTAGCAGCGTAGCAGTACACCGAGGTGCTATGCATGGAATCGCTCGTGTCACGAACGGCTTGCCCTGAACCCGTACCCCCCTCCACAACAAAAAGAATTCGCCCTTCAAACAGCTAGCCTTTTTGTCTCCCTTGTTGAGCAGGGCCAGGTAAGAAGAGAGCGTCCGAGCAAAACTCTCAAGCGAACTATAACTCTAAAACGGCGTGGGTTCGGTCCGAAATTGACGCACCTCTGCCTTCGTTTGCCTGTTTATCCTCCCCGTTGCAATGAAACAAAGTAGACGAACAAAAAGAAACCTATGCATTCCTTTTCAGCTTATGCGCGCGAAACCGTTCCATTTCTTTCTTTCATGAAACTTCGTACTCTATCGCTGGCGAACGGCAGTCAGGGATTCTTGCATTGCTCTAGCTCCTAGCCAGGTTTACGATAGAATAGTTTCATAAAAGAATGCAGACATATCGCAGACTCACTTGGTGCATACGGAGAGCCATCGGCCACGCCAATGCGCGTCTTTTCGTGTCAACTTGCTATTTTGCATGTAGTCGTCGTCGCTTGCTTTACGAAAGGCGATTGACGAAGCGGCCACGAAGTGAAAAAAACACAGCAATTAAATGATCTGCCTGCATTCCATGTTGTATCGCGCTTTTTTTTTTTACATAAGCGCCAGCTTGAAAAGGAAATGCTCGACGATGCTGCCCGACAAAGAACAGACACCTGCTTTGTAGGAGATACCGCCGGTTGCGAGTTGCAGAGGGAGGATCTGCGTTGTTGCCCGAAACACGAAACACTGGTGTTGCCTGCCTGGGTACACGTGCCGGGAGCTTAGGCGTTCGACAGAAGGAAAAAAAACGACCAGACTGATGTTCGTTGTCGGGAACACTACATCATTTTGCAGTTGTATTGTTCTCCTCTCCCACCCCGGAGGAAAGTAGCGCCTGAACAGGAAACTAAGATTACCCCCCTATAAATGCACGGCACCGGGCGGCGTCTCCGCCAATTTTTTGCTTCACGCGTTACGACCATAGAGCGCAGATCCACCAGACAGCGTCCGATCGTCTGTACTGGACGGAAAGTAATGCACCTCTTCTGGCGTGACGTGATTGATTACTAATCGTATATCGATCCAACCCCCCATTCCACCAGGATCGTCTCCCCTTTTCCTCTTTAACGGGCCCGCGTTCGCTTTCCTTCCCTGAATTGAACAGGGAACGTGCCATCGGAACGCAATCCGGCCAGATCCCCTGTTCTAAACTACCACACAGGCAGCGCAGCGATACAACCCCCTGCTTAGGTGCTCCGAATACCACGTACGCGGAAAAGGGGAAGGAAAGAAAAAAAGGGCGGATCGACGGTAGCACGAAGACAGACAGTCACCAACTGCGGCACCGTACTGCGGAGGGCTTACCGTAAGTAAGGTATGTGGACAACGGCCGAAACCACCAATGACCAACCACTAAGGTCCCTCTTACCTCGTGTAACCACCACTCTTACGACACTCAGAGCACAAAGGATATCTTCCCATAACGACGAAGGTCACCCGAACTTTCACTCAAAAGAAGACGTGTGCCGGATGATTCGCGTTTTTTTTCTTAATAGTACATCTGTACTGGCGGGAACATTTTCCGGAACAACGGTTGCACATGAAAGAGAAAACGAAGCCATGTTAATATAGGAAACCCCCGAGAGAGAGGTTTATACCCTGTACACGCGAAGGACAAGAAACTTTTGCCTTATCATTTTCATCACCTTTCGTCAGTTGATGCTGATCGTCCATTGCTTCGTTTATCAGTGCAAGCCCCAACTCCGGAAATGTTCCTTCCTTTTTCTGCGACAAACAAACGGCAGCACCAGCACTCCCTCTTTCTATCCCTGCGCTACTGAAGTTCCGGACAGCACGCCACCGTTCTTCTCACCGGCTGTTGGCTTCCACGGCGAATTTCTAGGACTTTTAGACAGCTGAGGAACGAGTTTCGCGGGAGTCCTTCTTGCCGTGCAGGCAAGTAAAACGCGCTTTTTCCCATCCGTACGTACAGGCCCTGTTTCGTCTCGCACCTTGGCAATACAAAAAGACCCCTTGTGTTGCTGTATCGCGTGTCGTCTGATGTTAAACAGGAGGCCAGCATTTTCCTTGTGTTAAGGTAAAGGTGAAAAAACCCACCGAACCTCTCAACCACAATAAACGCATGAAAAGGTTAAAGAAAGGTACGTTTTACTTGCCACCGGCTGGCAGCTGTCGTTTGCCGTCATGCACCGTCCCTGCCTCGTTGAAGCTGTTTTTCGCAGTAGTTAAAGCCTCTTTTTTTTGTACCAATGTGCGACAATTCGAGCTTACCTTTTTTGCCCCCTTCGAGACACAAGCTCTTATTACGCCGCGTATTCTTCTCTCTGGCTTTTCTCGGGACGCCTCTTTCAGGCAAGTGTTCGGCCGGGCGCACGTTTCCGGTCAACAGGGGATCTTCTGCCCCCATGGCAGCTGCTGGGGATTTGTGTCCTTCCACTGCCTTCGGCCACGATGGTATACCGCCTGCGCCAACGACAGACGCTCGTTGCGTTAGCGGACTGGTCTACAACGCCTCCACGCCCGGTGGTTTCCGTCCCGTGAATGCAGCTTGCATTCCCTGCCCCCCTTCCCTCCCCCATCCTTTGTCCTTTTTTGCCAAATGCAACCCGTTTTGAATTCCTGCGAAAAGTAAAAAAGAACAGAAAAAAAAAAAATGATGTCGGCAACTCAATGAAGAAAAACCACACAACAGCAGCCTGTCTCCGGGCTGCCTCGGCAGTTTCGACAACACTACTACTTTACTGTGCAGTCTATCATCAAAGATTGTTGCTGCATACCACTGCATCTCAAGTTCAAACTACTACTATAAACACGCAGAGCTAAGGCCCCCTCTCCGAAAAGACCTTCTTCGTATCTGTGCTGGCCCGGCCCCCGTCCACACAGCGAGCGCAGGTCCATCGTGGAAACGATCCACGAAGGGAGAAAACAAGTTTTAGGCCTGGCCCGGATTCGGGCACTGGGAATGCGAGGTATTCTTGGGGGGAAAGGTTGGGCCTGTGTAGCCGAAGGTGTTGCCATTTTTTGCTAGCGTTATTTGCGTCAAAGTTACAAAAAGACCGCCCCGCCCCCCACAATGCAAAGGCGAACATCGCCTAAACAAAGCAAAAAAACAAAAAAAAAAAAAAAGATTGTCGTCGGAAAGCGCGCAAAAAAGAGCGAGTCGCGGGCGGTCTTAGACCGTTCCTTCCCGCCTTTTCTTTTTTGCGCCCTCCCGAAAAAAAAATATGGAAGAATTAGAAAAAAAGTAGAACATAAAAGTTCCAACCTGTCACCAACTACTGTCACACGGATGGCAAGTTACACCAACACATCACGCACGGGCACTCGCCTTATCTTGAAAAGAAGATACTTTTTATATCGTTCGATGAAACAAGTGATGACTACTGGTCACACGGATGGCAAGTCCACGCAGCCTAGTCACCGGTTGCACGCGATGAGTTCACTTTTTTGTTCAAAGACAAGATGACATGTGCTTGTAGTTCTTGTGGCAAGTATGTGGTGAGCCCACCCCCCGACAGCTTCTACAATGACAGAAGCTACACCCGCCGACCCCCTTCAACAAATTCAAGATTTAATCTCAGCCATCTCCCGCTCCCTGAATTGCTCCCTCTCCATCACCCGCGGCTAAACGCGGACTCACCAAGTACACACCTTTCCTTTCTTTTTTTGTGCGAGCCTCAGAGGTGCGGGAACCGATGGAGCCGTACGCACCTCAAATGGCTTTTAATGCGGGTGCTCGACGTGGGCGTGTCGACCGTCTATTTGGACTACGGTCACCATTACTTCTTTGTTTTTGAACGTAGTCGCGCTTGTCATCGTCACGTCTGACGGCGTATTACGCCGTTGCTGATTGCTGGTCGGGCGATTTCACGCGCGCGCACAAAAACATGCACGTTTTACGTGTTTTGTGAGGGGAATTCGCGCCAGACGAGGGTCCCGTGGGTTTGGCATTGGTCGGACATTGCGGACGGTTTCTCCGTTGGCTGCTCGCTCCGCTTTGAGGTCTTCGCGGAGAGGCAGTTGACTGCCTCGTTTCGCGTCTCTCCTCTGTCCCTCTGCGGCTCGCATTGCCCTTGTTTTTCTACACACCGATGACTCCCCATCTCTTTCTTCAAAGGCGGCAAAGGTTTGGTTACCGTCCAGTTCTCGCGAATTCTTCCCTCGGGTGGTTCCAAAAAAAAAAGAGCACCCCCTCCCCGCCCTCTTCACCTCAATTCTTCCCATCGCGTGGGCGTTTACTTCGCAGATTGCCACCGTAAAAAGAAGACAAGTCAGTGCTGCCTAGCAAGTCGCAGTCACAATCAGGGCGAGTGCCCTGAGTTTTTAACTGATTGCTCAGACGCGGTTGTTGGGGCCTTCTCCCTGTGACGGATTCGCCTGTGCTCTCGTAGCACGAGTGGTCGTGGCTGTGACGAGCTACGAACAGCCGCCTGACAAACCAGACTCACACCGCTGTCCTGTCTGCAGACACTCAGGTTCCGCGCTGATGATGGTCCGCCTTATGTGTCCGTGGCTTTAAGGACCGAAACACGGCGCAGACGGGACCAGTGCGGTGTTGAGCACATACCCATTCCAAGCACGTTCTTGCTATCTCCCCGCCCTCTTCACCTCAATTCTTCCCATAGCGTGGGAGGGGAGGGCCCTGGCTTGTGCCGGTGCCGGAAAACGAAGCGTCTGTCTTTTTAGTACTAACAATCTTGCGGGTTGCCCTTCAATGTATTGTGCAGGCTAAAAAGACGTAGGCAGCGTGTTTTGGTGGTTGGTCAGAATCCCTTACCTGGATATACACAGGGTAAATACAAGTGGGAAAAACGATCAACAAAACGAAGCGCTTGTCTTTTCCAAAGGCTTCCCTTCGTAGTTGGTGGGGGATCCACATTTCCAGCATCGTTGTATGCGCGATGCGGTTGTCCCGTAATGTTTGCTCTGTTCCCTGCTTCACCAACGCAGGAGGAGAGCGAAAGCCGGGAGTTGAGTACACACGCGATGGCTGGGCGGGTACTGCAGAAAAGTTGTGGAAGCAAAGCGAAATTGCTTGAAAAGCAAAGTGCAGTTCAGTGCATTTGACAAAGAAGCGAGAAGCAAGGGTTCTAAGTCAAATGCGCATGTTCTACCCCCTTTCCCCTGCATGCGCGAGAGGCAGTGTTTCTGTCAAACCCATTATACTAAGATTTACCCCCCCCCCCCCCCGGAGAGGCAGCTTGCCTAAAACATCTAACTAACCACCCCCTTCCCACCAATGCTCCCCCGTTCCTACACATGCTTCGTCTTTGCTTCCGATCGCCCGCCCCCGTTATTCGTCTTCTTAAGAAATTGACACACTCGTTCGCGTTTCTTGTTCTACAAAACGAAGCTTCGCGTTTTTTCTCTGCCCCCCCCTTCATCGTCGTCACTTTCTGCACCTCATGTAGGCCGCCAGCAGCGCCGATGCACCGCGCGGTTCGTGCGGAGAGTCCACCACGAAGAACCCCAGAGGTGCGTGCAGACGACCAACGTGGCAAAGACTCAGTCTGTACCAAGTGAGTGACTGGCGGTGACGACTGGAGAGTCCACCGCGAAGAACCCCAGGGGTGCGTGCAGACGACCAACGCGGCAAAGACACAGTCTGTCCCCGAAAATCGAAAGAAAGGGTTAGCCACAAACCTGGCTAGCCATAGTTAAAGTGTGCGCGAATATGTCTATCCCCTTCACTATCCCCTTCCCTATCCCCTTCACTACCCGACTCCCAGCCCCCAATGGTCAACCGGCGACTCTAAAACAACGAACCTTCAAACCACAATAATCCTCAGAAAAGGTCTCGAAATAGTCGGCCCGCGTGCCCCAGGGTCACGACCCAAATGCAAAGACAAGCCAAGGGATCCCGGCCGGAAAACGTTTGCATGTCCGACTGTTAGGTTAAGAGAAAAGGCACACAAACAAAAAGAAGAAGCCGCAGAAATGATGACAGCGATGCGCGCCGTTATGTTGGCCGTCATTCTGGTAAGCTTCGCCACCGAGGCGGACGCGTGGTTCTACTACCATCTGGACCCGGATTCGCCGTTGTGGGCGTCGTCGCTGTGCTTGTTCGACTGGGGATTCGACGGGAAGGTCCTCATGCCGGACAAGAAGTGCTGCTTCGGGTTCCCGGTCAGCAACGACTTCAACTGCCGCTTAGACAGGTCCGCGCTGGCTGGTTTGACCTACGAAGGCGCGCAGTCTGTGGTGACAGGGGACTGCGTTTGGAAGAAACCGTCGGTGATCGTGGCCGCACGGTCCACCGACGACGTCGCGAAGGCGGTGAAGCTGTTCAAGTACTTCAACATCGCCTTCACGACGCGCAGCGGCGGCCACAGCGAGTCGTGCGCGAGCTCTTGCCACCAATGCGCGGTCATCTCCGTTTTGGAGATGAAAGACGTCGAGATGGTGAAGCCCGACGGGAGCAGCGACACGTACCTCGTCGCCCAGGCGGGCATCACCATCGGAGACACAGTTCGCGCGTACAAAGGCTCTGACTTCATGCTACCGCACGGCAGCAGTGGTACCATTGGCATGTCCGGACACGTGCTGGGAGGTGGCATGGGAGCCATGACACGCATGTACGGATTCACTGCAGACCACTTGGTGGGTGTCGAGGTGGTGTTGGCAGACGGCTCAGTCGTACGAGTCTTCTCTGATGACGACGAAGCAGCCTTGTCAGAGTATGCCTTTGAGGAGAGCAACCCGAAGGACAAGAGACTGCTTTGGGCTATGAAAGGATCGGGACACGCTGGTTTCGGAGTTGTCACCATGATGTGGTTTAAGATGCTTCCAAAGCCGAAGTACATTGTCAGCGGAGGACTCAACTTTGCCATCCACACCGTCGAAGACGCCCGGCTGATGTTCAACGCGTCGTGCCAGTACTTCGGAGAAGCCTACGACGACACTAAAGAGAGCTCGAGGCTGCAGGTGTGGTCCCGAGTTCTCCCGTTCACGGACGTTCTCAGCGGCCTTCCGCCCACGGTGCAGTTCTCACTGACGTACGTTCCGGAGAACGACGGCGACAAGGATGCAGCCTTCGCGGAGGCCATGGTGGAAATCAACAAGTTCATCGCGTCGGCCAGATCCGCGCCTGTCACCAACACGCTCAAAATTATTGATTACGACACCAAGTACCAGTCGAGCATGCAGCCGTCGAGCCTGGGGTCTGCGGGCACCTGCTCGTCGAAGGCCATTATGAGGAAGTCCGACGTCTGCGGGAATGATGCCTGGCTGGACGCGATTGCGCAGCGCACGTTCGACATGGTCCAGCCCCAAAACTGGCAAGCGGTGCAGGAGATCCCGTACTTCGCCATCGAGAAGTGGGGCGGGGCGGCACACTACAACGACCCGCACTGGTCGGCGGGATCGATGAGCACGCGGTCGGCGTGGACCGTCATCGAATACTGCCGCTGGAGGTTGAACGCGAGCGACCCGTGGACGAACATTCAGGAAGACGTGATCGAGTTCAACGAAAAGCACCTCAAGCCGATCTCGCACGTGTACTACAAGAACTACGCTGACTACATGGTGACGGGCCCGCGCGACCTGTACCCGGAGGCTTACGTCTTCCACAAACTTCGCAACTTGAAGAAAGAATACGACCCGGAAAACGTGTTCTCGAAAGACGACGGCGAGCCGTTGCTGTACTAGGACGTATTAATACGAGCAAGGTGACTGCGTCCATTTGCCTTTGTTTGCGTTTGTCAAAGCGAATCGCGAAGCGGGAGATCCGCTTCAGTTAGTTTTCTGACTTCCTGCCGCGTACGCGTAATCCGATTCCTTACTGTTGCATCCATTCTACGTAGACTCCGGTCTACTGAAGAACTCAGTTTCTGCTGGTTTGGATCGATCACTAATGAGTCTGGCGCGTCTTGCGATCACCTCTTTGCTCGTGCATTTATTATCTCTTCAACTCGTCCCGAACGTTTCAAATATGCATTGGTGCCTCTTCTCTCCTCGTCTTTCTGACGAGCCCTTTCTATCGGGGATTCAAATCAAGCTACCGGGTCGGGTAGCAAAAAAGTACGACGGTTGCAAAAAATTTAAGATAAACCTGGAAAAGGAGTGGCATCTTTTTTAAGGACTCTTCTCGTCCTCTGGGCTCGCTGCTTAGCGCGAGAACGGAAAAGTTTCTTCTTTTCGGGGTTTCCATTTCACCCCGTCCTGCGAAATGCGACAAAAAAAAAGAGCAAAACCGCACGTTTTCTCCCCCTCATTGAATGTTCAACAATCTCGCGATGCGAAACCAAAGCCAACAGCCAAAAGGATTACCCCGCAGGCGTTCCGTCTTGCCCGCCATCTATTCCTCCTTCGTTTTTCTTCTTTCTTAATTAAGCACCTACTTTGCAGGAAATACTTGAGGTGGCTGCCAGTTGTGAAAAGTAAAGAACGGACTGCGTACCCGCACGAAAAGAGAAGGTCAGACGGTACCAAGAAGACAGACAGTCACCTACTGCGGCACCATACTGAGGAGGGCCTACCGTAAGTAAGGTATGTGGACAATGGCCGAAACCACCAATGACCAACAACCAAGGTACCCACCGATCCTCTTACCTCGTGTAACCACCATTCTTACGAAACGCAGAGCACAAAGAATATCTTCCCTAACGACGAAGGTCACCCGGAGACTTTAAAACCCCGGAGTTTCAAGCGAATTTTCACTAAAAACGACAGGTAAGTCCAGCGCGGAGCGTATTGTTTCCAAAGGGTCTATTACCTTGCCGCCACTGAAAGTACGAGACTGCGCTGATAGTGAAATTGTTGATACCGAAACGTTAAGAAACAAAACAAGAAAGCTACTGAGCACCGCATTCGCCGAAGCACCTGGCGACTTTTCCATTACGTGCTTACGACGATGTGCCGGTCTCATGCAAGCTGCTGAACGCCCCAAAAGCTTGCTACTTCCACCCACCGCCAGTTGGTCTTTTTCTTTTTCATAAGCCGCTTATTAAGCGCCAGCTCGGAGGGAAATGCTCGACGAAGCTGCCAGACAAAGAACGAAGGGATCGCAAGTGCTGTAACTACCGAACCACGTGTTGAACGGACGTGAGGTCATGCGGGTCTACCCCTACACGACAAGACACAAACACAACAGGGAAACGGTTCTGAGTTAAATACACGGTGGTGTAAGCGAAGAACAAAACAGATTATGTTTTTAGGGTATTTGCCCCTCTACCTTTCTTCACTTCCATTCGGAGTCAAAGCAGCTACGTCGAGTATTTCTCAACAAACAGAAACAGAAGACAAACACAAAGGAGCGCGATTGCCTGGCCGTCGTGAACACGAAATAAGGCAGGCGGAAAGAAGAACGTGTCGGCCCGTTCGCCCCCCCCTCTCGAACCCCCAATACAACTATAATACCCGATTTCGCGCGAAAACAGAAGGAAAATAAGTACGCAAAAAAAGCGCGTTTTGATCATTTTCTTGATTGAATGCACAGCCTTTACTACCGGTTTTTTTGATATTTTGCCTTTTTAGTGCCAGGTTCGTGATTGAACACGAGAACGAAAATACCACTACAAAACTATTGAATGCAACCACTTGCAAGCCCCCCGACATGAAATCAACCCATCGGAAGCAGCTAAGCAACGGTGTCCTTATTTCGTGCCCGGGTTCGCAACGCACTCATTGGCGTTGTTTGCATCGGGTCCGTCTTTTTGCCGCGGGGGTGCGTTTTATCCAGGAAGCCACAAATCGGCCTCCACAACAGGATTTGGCACTTCGTTTCAGCAGCCCCTGTGTTCCCGACTTATTTGCAGTGTGGAAAGCTCGTATAGGTCGAGCTTTGAGTGCGTGGGTCCTTCCGAAGAAGGCCCATCACACGAGGCCCATACTACTTAGCCCGGGTTCTGGGTCGTGTCCCCTTTTGCGTTCATAACGCATTGCTGGTACGAGATCGGCAACTCTAAACGAAAAGATCGGCCATTCTGAATGATAAGATCGGCCATTCGGAAGTGGTCGCACGGCGCTCCCAGCGTCAGGTGTTCTCAGCGCACCGCGCGCGCGAACGAACACGTTGGTGCCTCCTCGGAGCTGCTTGGTAGGTGGAGGGACTTCCATGGCCACCGTCCTGCTGTCAAGATGAACCGACCCCCTTTGTGGGATCTGATGAGCGATCACTCGGACACCTTAAGTCAGCTCTCGGTTCATCCCGCGCCGCCAGTCCTGCTTTCCAGCAGTGGCCCACTTGGAACCAGGATTCTACGTCAGGGTTCAATGAAGTAACCCCGAGCTCACGCCCAAAAAGTTTGAGAATAGGTCGAGGAAGCGATTTTCCCAATGCCTCCTTCCCCAAGTCATTCGCTTTACCTGGCGTAACTCCTGTTTTGGTTCTAGCTATCCTGAGGGATGGTTCCCTGGGGGGCTAGCAGATGACCAAACGACCTTACCTAAGCGGCACCGTTTCTCCTCCATCGGGCAGGGTGAACGTCTCGCCGGCCTTCGTATCCCTCCGGCAAGCAAAAAAAGAGCTCTAACTTTCTAGAAGCATGAGACCAAGCAGCATCCAGCACGGCATAGAACCTGCCAAGCAAGAAGGCAAACCATCCCCCATGGGGGGCGGTAGGTCCCTGCGACACAACTTGTCGCAGGGACACCCCCCACCCTGAACGTACTATCTTTTGGCGGACGTGGCCACGGGTGTCGCCGCCGCAGCAACTTGAAACGGGACATCCGCGGAAAACGGTCGGAGGGTGCGGCAGTGCAAGAATTGGAAACAATGTGTCACTCCCCCCTCATCCTAGACACCCAGGTTCCACTTTGATCGTGGTCCGCATGTCCGTGGCTCGAGGAGAAACACGATGCAGAATGGGGCCAGTGCGTGTGGTGCAGTGGCCGTTCAGCTTGTTCTTCAATGTCGGGACGAGTCTGTGCGAGTCCTTACTTTTTTTGTATGAGCACCTGCTTTGTAGGAAATACTTGAGGAGACTGCCAGCTGCAAAGGATCAAAGGAGGTAAATGTGCTGTAGCCCACACGAACCACAGGTGAATCTGGGTTCAGTGGCGGGCGTAAGCGTTCAGCAAAAAAAGGCCCACTTTGTAGTTGTATTGTCTCTTCCCTCTAGCCTCCTTCGAAGTAAGCACAAGGCAGCCCCTCGAGTATTTCTGCCCGGTCAAAAAGTCAGGACCTGTGAGAGTCGCGTGGCGAAATTACCGACAACCCACCTGAAACCAGACTCGAATGGCTGTCCTGTGTGCCTTCAGGCTCCACCCTGAAGTCCGTGCAGCGGACCGCAGCACGTGCACCCGGCCAGATTGTAGCCTGTCTTTTTGTTTTTTTTTGGGCGGCTTGCAGGCGAGGGGTTGTACGTTTTCTTTCTACCCCTTAAACCTGGGCCTTGTGGCAGGAGAGTGAATGTGTGAGAGAAGGCGAGAGAGAGATGCTCTATCACGGCATGGTATGAGTATTATCGGGGGTTGTATCTTCTTCGACATGAGGTACAAGAGCGTACGCAACGTAGGAAGGAACTAAACGGTTTTCGAGCCTGACTCTCTCTTTCGCCCTCGCGGAGAGATCAGCGCTGTAGACCCGCAACCTTACAGTCGATTGTCTTACCGCGTTCTCTCTCTCTCGGAAAGTCAGCGCGATAGCGATGACAACGAGAACACGAAAAAATGACAGGAGGGTGGGACCGGGCCCTGGGACTGCTAAGGCGTGACAAACCCCCCCAGAGAACCCGGTCCGAGACTAGCCAGCCCGGCACGGCCCGGCACGGAATCTCTTTTTGTTTTGTGTTCTCTCTCTCTCTCGCTCTCTTTCTGAAGTACGCCTCCAGCCTTTCCCCCTTCTTATTCAATGCAGAACTGGGGGAAAACAACAGATCAACACAACAAAAACACCTTCATTGTTTCCCTTGGACATAGTGTGTCCCCCTGCACCCCTACCTCTCCCGTCACACCACTACACAAATAGGTTTATCGCAACTCAAAAGACATAATCGAGCCGTACAGTCAGAAAGCCGAACAACGTGTGCAGCAAAATTGTGACGGCCGCAAGAGCAGAGTCTCCCCCCCACCAAAGGAGGAACTGTGCTTGCATTCCATCGGAAACAGCAGGCTAGTTGTTAACTGGGTTTGGGCGCCGGGGCGTATGCGTTTTTCAACAAGTGGTTGTTCTGACTCCCAAACGCCGGCAATAGCCCCGATGCAGAACTCAGCCACCACACCGCCATCCCGGAAAGGCCGGTCAGCCGCAAGGACCCCCATTTCCCCGGGGCCAAGGATGGTATAATACAAGGGCCAAATAATTAAATACAAGGCCAATAATAAAATACAATAGAATACAATAAAGTACAGAATAAAATACAGACCCTGACAGAAGTTGCTTCTCGTCATCATCCAACTCCTGCAAAAAAAAAAAGCGGGCGCAGCACTGTAGAATCCATGGTGTGGCACCAGGGCAAATCAGGACAGACTTGTATTAAATTCAGTTTCTCCAGAATAAACTACAATAAAATACAATGAATAAAATACAAGTGTATTTTATTATTGCCATCCTTGTTTCCCCCCCTCGGGGGAGTGGCTCGTTGCTGCAGAGAACCCCGCAACAAGGAGCCCGAAGAAGCGAAGACGGGACTCTGTGGCCCGAAGCAGCAAACGTTCTGCGCCCCTGGACGTTGTTCGATTAGCTGCTCCTTACACACACGCACCCACCCACACACGCACTCCGTGTTCCTCTCACCCTTTCTTTCTTGCCCTGCCCCCGTTCCATCCCGTTCTCGTTGTACCACACACGACAACGAAAATCACCCAATTGCGTCTCTCACTGTTCTTCCGGCCAACCGAATAAGTTCTCAATCACCGCGTGCTTGTGTCCAGCGAAAGTCAATCAAGGGTGCGGCAGCAAACCAGCAAAGAGCTTCTTGCGTCGACGGGCACTCTGACCCGGCTCAAGCCATCTACCACAGCTGACCGCATAGCATCGCTAAGCCGTGGCGTGCCAGCGAGCAAGAGCCGAGCTGAGGGCCCAGAACCAGCCGGCCCGTTCACCGGCAAGGCGAGGCGCAAAAGTAGACGAAAAAGGGGAAGGCAAAGAAGAGCTCGCTCGGAGGAAGGCAAGAGCATGTTGGACCACCCCACACCAAGCAGAGTTTCGAGGTGCAGTCCGCACACATCCGTCCGCTCCGCCCCACGACCCTACCGCACTCAAGGCGCCCCATGCTTTGATTTTCTTCTTGAAAGTGCTAAAACTGCAAGGAATAGTTGACGAGACCTCTCGAGTTTGTGCGCTTCCCACGATTGCGGGAGCCGGACTTAACGTATCCTGAAGTAGGACCCGATCCCCTCCTTTCGTGCGAACAAGCGAAGAATAAACCGACCTCAACACAAGAAACTGTCTAGTAAAGTTCCGCCATGCACGGAAGCCTTTATTCCCAGTACACACGCAGTTGCATGTGTGCTGCTTCCGCCCCGAAGTCGCTGCTGTACGAAGGTCCTCCTATCCATACCCATTGACTGTGAGCGCGCTTCGGCGTGACTGCTTTGGGATACCCATTGACCGTGAGCGCGCTTCGGCGTGACTGCTTTGGAAGAGGGACACTGCTTGGCATTCTCTACATACCCATCGACTGTGAGCGAGCTTCGGCGTGACTGCTTTGGGATACCCATTGACCGTGAGCGCGCTTCGGCGTGACTGCTTTGGAAGAGGGACACTGCTTGCACTCTCTACATACCCATTGACTGTGAGCGCGCTTCGGCGTGACTGCTTTGGAAGAGGTACGCTGCTTGACACTCTCTAACACCTCTTTGACTGCGATACGCTTGCTTTGGAAGAGGGACACTGCTTGACACCATTTACTGTGTTCTGCCTCGAGTGGCTACCCTCAAGCGAACCGCCGACAGAGCTCCGCCGCAGTAGCATTTGTTTTATTTTCTTTCGCGCCGCCGCGGAAGACGCGGGAACGTACGAAGGCACGTGGGACCGGATGCGGTCGACCCTGGAAGCGCGTGATCTCGCAGGCTGCGCGGCGCATGCGCAAGGTTAATGCGCTGAACTACATCGACCACCTCATTTGTGCGGCACCGACATGCCACGGCCACGTTCAAGCTTGCTCCGACCACTGCACCCTCTGCCGACACTGGCTAGCCGTCGACGCTCATGACGACAGCCCCATCCTGAAGTGCAAATACTGCCGACGCGTCACTGCTGCTGTGTGCGCTCAGATTGGCGCCGCTCAAGCGGCCGCCTTAAGTCACTCGTTTGTTGATTGCTCCGTTCTTCTCCCTGACTTGTTCCCGGAGTAGGATGACACATACTACTACGACTACTACTACTACTCTTTCGCGCCCGTGTGCGGCTGTGAGGGGAAGAGATCGTCTGGGTTAGAATGCAAAGAATCTGTGGCGATAATCTGCATCGCCGGAAGATGCGACGATCGCCAGCCCGGTGGCTCAGGGTAGCAGACCCCTTCGTCGGCGCGCGCACCTGGTATGTGTCCGCACGTGCAATATACAAAGTACTTTCGTCCAGCCCGGAGAGGGGGTGTGGTCCTGGAATGGATAGTCCTGGAAGGGGTCTGCCTATCCCTTGTTCGGGTCTTGGGGTGGGTCTCTCCTGCTTGACGGGATTGCTGTCCCATTCCGAAAGAATGAGGAAGGTGAGCTGACATTCTTTGATCCTGCTGGGTTTGGTCTCTTAGTAACGCCGAGTGACTTTCTGGTGTTGGTTCGGGAAGGTGTACTGAAGTTCGCGGCGGTTCGCGGAGGCGTGTCCTCGAGCAAGGTGTGGTGGAAGAGGAGCTCGCAAGCTGGCTGAAGGAGAACTGTGAAAATGTTTTACCAGCGCTTCCGCGCTTGTGACCTCAGCAATAAAAGAGGGGAGACCGTTCCAGTCCGCATCCCCCCGACAGCTCTTCTCTGCTGGCAAAGGACCATTGGGATAGGAGCCATTGGGACAATCCCATGGTACCGCGTGAATGGCGCGATCGGGCCCACGGCAGCGCAAGCCAGCTAACGGTGGTCGCGCACGCAGCCTGTCTGCTCGCGGTCGCGCCGGCCCGGCCCGCAACCGCAGCCGCCATATGGCGGCCACATTCGCCCGTGCCGTGCCCACACGCCGGCCAGCTCATCCCATCGAGCTAGCAATCCAGCTAAGGGGCACAACCGAGGATCCCGTAGCGTCAGCGGTCCGGCCAAGGAACGTAGCTGAGGTCCGTCTGGTAGAACAGCGCATTAAACATGAGTTTAATTCGCACACCGGAGCGGCGCCTACGGCTCCGAAGGCAACCGCACGGAAGGAGAATTAAATGGAAGTTTAATGTCAGCTAATTTCGTGCAAGCGTCGTCAGGAGCGAAGCGTACCAAACAGTATCCTTCGATTTTCCCACCCACCCACCCCCAGAAAATGGAAGGACGAGGAAGATGACTTGGGTCATCGGGCAGCTCGGAGGGGCGAGTTTCCGATGGGAGAGCACCGCCTCCAGAGAGGGTCTAGAGGCTACCTCCCGGGAAGCCCACGAGGTCGGGGCGGCCGCCTAGGGGGAAAGGGAACTGCACCGACGACATTGCTCTCGGACCCCTCCCCCCTCTTGCTATCGAGTGCTTCGGGTGGCGCCCCAGGCAGGGTCAGTTATTGTCTGGTAGAGGTCGTCTCCCGCAGAAGGAAATGACGTTAGAGCTGCTATGCCTGTTACCACGTGCTCTTCGTCCTCTGCGGTACCGGCCACGTGGGGCAGGACCTCAACCAGCAGGTCCCGGCCGGGCGAAATGGCAACGCGTACGGCACCCATAGTGCGGCTGCCGCACTCTCCCGAGGGCCAGTACGGATCCGGACCAAGTCGTCACCGTGAGCGACTGGGGGCGTAAAATGGTTCGAAGGCGCGATGAGGAAGTTCTCCGCGACCCGCACTGTGTTCAATCGGTCAGGTTCTACGGCCGGATACGTTGGCACGTGTACACGTTAAGAGGCGCGGCGATCTAGCCGTGTGCCGGCTGCCTGTCCCAGCTGCTCACAGCTGCGCGTCCAGATGCCGAGGGTGTAGGTCTGTGTTCCCTGGATTGCTAGAGCTGTCCGGCGAAGGGACAATCCCATGGTACCGCGTGAATGGCGCGATCGGGCCCACGGCAGCGCAAGCCAGCTAACGGTGGTCGCGCACGCAGCCTGTCTGCTCGCGGTCGCGCCGGCCCGGCCCGCAACCGCAGCCGCCATATGGCGACCACATTCGCCCGTGCCGTGCCCACACGCCGGCCAGCTCATCCCATCGAGCTAGCAATCCAGCTAAGGGGCACAACCGAGGATCCCGTAGCGTCAGCGGTCCGGCCAAGGAACGTAGCTGAGGTCCGTTTGGTAGAACAGCGCATTAAACATGAGTTTAATTCGCACACCGGAGCGGCGCCTACGGCTCCGAAGGCAACCGCACGGAAGGAGAGTTAAACGTGTGCTTCCCACAGTTGCGGGAGTTGGACTTATCCTGAAGCAGGACGGATCCCCTCCTTTCGTGAGAACAACAAAGAATAACCCGACCTTAGCACATGAAACAGTCTAATAAACGTTCTGCCACACACGTGCCATCCTCCCCACGGTACACACGCCACGCAGTTGCAGGTGTGCTGCTGCCGTCCCGAAGTCGGTGCTGTACGAAGGCCCTCCATCCAGATTTGCAAAGACTAACATAAACGGAAAGTAAGAGGAACCAAAATGATGCGCGCAGTGCTGGTCGCTGTCACCGCCTCGTTGGCGTCGGCGGCGTTGCTGCCGGAAAGCGCAGCCTTGGTCCCGGCGGCGCAGCTGTCCTTCATGGGGGGCATCGAAAACGTGCTGTGCTTCTACACACAGTGGTTCTCGGGCGCAGTGCTGCTGCGTGACAAAAAGTGCTGCTTAGGGAATGCCGTTGACCACAGCTACGTGTGCCCATATGACGGCGGAATCAATGCCAACTTGACGTACGTGGACTACCAGCCCGTGGCGGGAGACTGTGTCTGGAAGCAGCCCACGGTGATCATCGCTGCACGGACAACGAGAGATGTGTCGAACGCTGTTCGTCTCTTGTCGTACTACGGCATCAAGTTCACCACGCGCTGTGGTGCTCATTCCGAATCGTGCGCAAGCACGTGCCACAACTGCGGCGTCATCTCGACTCTCTACATGAAAAGCGCGGAAGTTGTCACACCCCCGGGCAGCACTCACACGTACATGGACGCACAGGCTGGGATTTCCGTCAGCGACGCCGTCTTGACTTACAAAGGAACCGGGTTCATGTTTCCCCACGGCGGATTTAGCTCCATCTGCATCTCGGGGCACTTCCTCGGGGGTGGCATGGGTTCGATGACAAGAAAATACGGGTACACGTCGGATCACGTGGTCGGTGTCGAGGTGGTTCTCACGGGGGGCAAAGTCATTCGAGTTTTTGATGACGACCACGAGGGCAACCTGCACGGTTACGCTCTCCCCTTGTCCGACCCGAAGGACAAACGGTTGCTTTGGATCCTAAAGGGGTCAGGCCATGCTGGCTTCGGTATCGTTACAAGGATGTGGCTCCGCTTGAACCCGCAGCCGAAGTACGTTGTCTCTGGCAGCGTCAGATACGGGATGTACAGTCCGAACGACGCGCATCTGCTGTTCAACGCTTCGTGCAACTACTTCCGTGAGGCCTTCGATGACACCGAAGAGACCTCCAGACTGCAGGTGTGGTCCCGGATCCTTCCTTTGGTGGACCAACAGACACCCACTGTGCAGTACGGAATGACCTACGTGCCGGAAGATGTTACAGACGAAGCCTCTGCCCTAGCAGAAGCTATGACCGAGTTCAACCTTTTCACGTCAGTAACCACCGCAACTCCTATCGAGGCGACCTTCACAGTCAAGACGTATGATGAGTTGTACGCCGGCAGCATCGCAGGAGGCTCCACGCTTGGCATGGAGGGAACGTGCTCGTCAAAGGTGATCATGAAGAAGCAAGACGTCTGCGACAACCCCGAGTGGCTCGATTCCATGGCTCAGAGGGTGTGGGAAATGGTGCAGCCGGTGAACTGGTTGGCCAAGCAAGAGGTGCCGTACCTCGCGATCGAAAAGTGGGGTGGTGCCGCGTACTACAACGACCCGCACCACCTCAAGAGCACCATGAGCACACGCGATGCTTGGACAGCCTTCGAGTACTGCCGCTGGAGATTGAACCCGGCCGACCCGTGGACTAACATTCAAGACGACGTGCGAGATTTCAACGACGAACACCTCCTGCCGATCTCGCATGTGTACTACAAGAACTACGCTGACTACATGGTGACTGATGTCCGTGACCTGTACCCGGACCCGTACATCTTCCACAATGCCCGCCTCCTGAAGCAAGAATACGACCCGACCGAGATCTTCTCGAAGGACGACGGCGAGCCGTCGCTTTTGTAAGGCTTCCCCGCCTAGTTGTCGCACCCTTTCGCCCTCTCCCTTTCGGTCGTCGATCCTGATCTGCTCCACGACAGAGTGCCCCAAAACGTTCGACTTCTGCCGACCCCCCCCCGCCTTGCTATTTCCCTTTCTTCTGTTGTTGTTTTCATTTCGAACTGAAGAGAACATTTTCAACGGCTGCAAACGAACCCTCGCCCTACCGTCGTTAGCGGTAGGCAGTCGCGACACCTGACCGGAACTGTTCTGCTTTACTAGCAGTTTCCGGCCGACCGTTCCTTTTCGTACACATTCCAAGATGAGTAGCACGCATTGAACGCGACACGGGCCCTCCACTTTAGATGAAAAAAATACTTCAAAAAAAGAAGTACCGTAAACGGAAATAAGTTGGACCGGACAAAATGGTCCAACTCACCTATTTCGGGCTCTCGCGGTCCAACTTTTGTCCGGTCCAACTATTTTCGGGGGGTCCTGTGCACTTAGTGAAATTTCGCGGCTGACCACTGACCAACACTGGCTTCACTTCCTTAGTTTGCAAGTCGCGCATGAGCCCGCCGCCAGGAGTTCTAGAACACTGCGCGGCACAACCCGCAGTGTCCCATCCGTCTGCCCCTTTGCTTTGGTAGAGTGCAAACGCAAAAATGTAGAGTGAAAACTAAGTGGATCGAGGTTGGCCGACACTGAAGGGTGGAGCTGCTTATGTTGCGTAGGTCGGCTGAGTCAGGATAGTGGCGGAGGTGGGTGTCGTCGTTTATCGTCAGGACGTGGTCTGATGTAGCTGTTTCGTCACACCCGGGCACTCTACATTTGACCTTCGTACCGTAGGGCATGATGCCTCGGCGTACGATGGCCTGCAACAAGTCAGTTGTGCCATGTAACTTTCGTAGTTTTGTGAAAGTCTGTGCGCGCATACAGCTCGGTGGCGTTACTTCTGATAGACGTTTCCGCACCTCGTGGTCGCGTAAACGCTCGGCACAGCGCCGAATGAAGCGCCCGGATTCTTCCATCTGTGCTTACCTGTCGTCCTCCGGACCGTTTGACATGGATTTTTTTTTTTCAACCCCGCCTAAGCAGGGAAGTAGCTTGGGCTCTGGGCCCCACGTAAAATCCTACCAAATGTTGTACAGAGCGCTTTTCAGGGTCCTCGGGGCACTTTGTGTGTGTGGAGCTCAGACTGACACTGTGTTGGGGGGTGTTCGGACAAAATGCGGCGCGCGCAGGTGGGTTTTGCTCATGGAAGGTAGCAACACAGCAAGAATTGCTAACCGCTTTGTAGCCCACAGAGACTGTGGCAACTTTGATGTGAGCTAACTTATAGTTGTCGCTACTGTCCACCACAGAGGCTGTCCTTCGGGAAGCAAAAGAACCATGCGAAGAAGGCGAGTGCCGCTTAGCGGTTTTCTGCGACAGCAGAAAACCGCTAAATGGTCCAACTGTTTTGGTCGTCGCGCGGTCCAACTTTTGTCCGGTCCAACATATTTCCGGTCCAACATATTTCCGGTCCAACTTATTTCCGTTTACGGTATGTTAGCCTCTGCAGCTTGTGCGCGATTTAGGCTAGGCGAGCGAATTGCCATACCGACACTTCAAAGTGCGAAACCTTTCGAAAGACTCGCGTGCCATGAAGGAATGCCCGTGGAGCCGTGTTTGCTCTCGCTTCGTATCGAATTCTATCAAGTGCAACGCACAACGTTCCCCCCCCAGCCCCTTGTTTGGGTTTGCCTTTTTCTTTGCAGCATGGGTGGTAGCGGTACGCTACGAACACTGGGCACACGTCCCGAGTGTCAGATACTCATGTTCCAGTAACCCGCCTCATGTTCTGATCTTTAAGAACCGAAACACGGTGCCGATGGGACACGTTTCTGTATCCCACTCCAATCCAAGCACGTTTTTGCATTCTTTACCCACCCCTGCTTGCCTTTTGTCCTGCATGCGATGCATCCTCATGCCTCTCTCCCCTCGATTTATTGCATATTATTTACTATCAACCAAGCAGCGTCAACCGAACGTTGGCGGGGGTCACAACCTGGCGACGCACCACCATCTTCAAGTCACAGCACACGCCCAGTAAATTCACGGAACAGCGTCCTTTACCCAACAGAAAGAGCTCGGGTCGTAATGTAAAGTTAGCATGCACACGACACCCACAGGGTAACTCATAGTCACGCACGCGCACGCAGCGATCCTTTTTGTCCTCATTTTATCCATGCCAACTTACACCCACATGCACGCGCACACTCACACGCGTGCGCGCTGATGGGTACTTCGTCTAGAAGTAGGATGAATCTCATATCGACGAAGATCAAGGACCAACCCTCTGTTCTGTAGACCGTTGACCTCCCGTTCCCGTACCTTCGTCGTTGTTCCCCCGCACCCCTCATGCCTTCCCGTGTTCGCCAAAAAAAAGGAAATGTTGTTTCCCGCACGTATACTCACACTAGTATTCACATTCTCCACACCCACACACACAATCAGCCCCACCACGTACACTCACACGTTTTACTCACAGTAAGGCTCACTCACTCATACTCACACCAACACTCACTCACTCATTAAGACGCGGCAACCGACAACCTGCGTATTGAGCCCTTGTCACGTAATTGTGGCGCAAAAAGGGCGTTCTGGTCAAAGCGTTTCGAAGAAGGGAGTTCCGACTGCAGATCTTTGCCAGAGTTTCCTTCGCATTTGGCCGTGTGGTGGTCCGGGCCAAAAGCAAACGAAAAGGCAACACACAGTCTTTTCAGCGACTTCTTTTTGTTCAATTTCACGGCCTTTTGCTTGACAGAATCCGCTCGTCTCTACTCTGTCTCTCTCTTTCTCTCGTTCTCTCTCTCTCGCTCTCCTCTCATTGGTCTGCCACTGACAGTTTCTCCGAAGCAAGACGTGGTACGCCTTCGAGACGGATTGGCTTGTGCCTTTTAGTAGCGTGTGTGGTCCCGGCTGTCCATCTATCAAACTAAACCCTAGATTGCATCGCTGTCCTGTCTGCGGGCACTCATTCAAAGACCGAAACACGGTGCAGATAAGACCGGTGCGCTGTTGGGCACAGACCCGTTCCGCCCAAGCACGTCCCGAAGCAGATATAAGGAGACGCATGGAAAGTGGAATCAGCGCCCTTGGCTGATACACACACTTTTTTTTCTTATTAGTCCATCTGTACTGACGGGAACATTTCCGGAACAACGGTTGCACATGAAAGCGAAAACGAAGCCAACGAAAAAAGTGCTACTGCGAAACCCCCCCCAGAGAGGTTTATACCCTGTACACGCGAAGGACAAGAAACTTTTGCACCTTTGGTCAATTGATGCTGATCGTCCGTTGCTTCGTTTATCAGTGCAAGCCCCAACTCCGGAAATGTTCTCCGATCTTCCTTTTTCTCCTGTTGAAAAGGAAGCTTATATCTTGTCTCCACCGTCAGGCGGGAGAAGGCTAGATCCGGGGCAGGGTGGTCGACTCCTGAACAGTCACTGGACCTCCCTGCACCTACTGCGTGTGTTTGTTGTTGCCGCCTTGACCTTTCCGGAGAAAAGGGGAGGGAGAGAGAAAGAGAGGGGACATGCCCGCGCATCAGAACGACACAGACAAAGGGGAAGCAAGCCGCGTAACGCCTGAAGAGAGCGAGAGTCGGGAACAACCCCAAATCGTCCTGTTCAACCTTGCGAATTGCCACGTACAGTGGCACCTCCCCCCGGCTGGTAGACACACTGATACGGTCCGTCGTAGTACGCGAAGGCAGAACCGAGAGAGACAGCCATATTCTTGAACAGCACGAAGTACCTCGCAAAAAATATCGGGAAAACGATACGAAACAAAAGAAATTTTTGCACTTTGCACGATGTACCGTGCGACCTCTTTTACTCGCGGACAAAAATGAAAAGAACCCCAAAGTACATCACCTATTCGGGAAAGAAGGAAGTCCAAACTAAAGGGGGGGGGGGTTGAATGATAACAGTTATTTGACACACGTCTGGTTGTCTAAAAATACCACTATTTTATCCTGCTACTGTTCGGCTACCCGGAACTTTTCTTATTATTCGACAAATCGAATACGAACACAGGTATCATTATTCGACCCCCCCTTTACGGGACGGCGATTTCTTCCACGCAAAAGAAAAAAGAGAAGAGGTAAGAAGATGGTAGACCCGAAGGAACCCCCCTCCCAACACAGCTGCCCTTTATGAATTTTTGTCAGTCAAAAGAGCGGCTGTGCTCTTCTCCCCTGCGAACGAACGTGCAAGAACCAAGAGACTCGGCGGGCCCCGACCAACACTACTACATCCGCACACTTCATGCCACCGGGTGTCCGTTCTCGACGGTGGCCAGTTATTAACCGGCCTCCGCGCCGAGATCTGCGACGAGACGCAGTTTTTTTGTTTTATTTTGCGCAAGTACCTCGAAAGTACAAATGAAGGGGGCTACTGTCTCCGGCTGCTTCGGCAGTTCGACACTTACTACTACTTACTTTGATCAAACTCACGTTACACTAAGCTGAAACTACTAGGGGCAGCAGGTCACCTTGTCCAGGTAGGTAGCGTCACCTCCCCGATGCGAGCTGATTGCCGGTTGGATGCGGGCAACTGCACCTTTGTACCACCGACACCCTCTGGGTGCTTCCAGGTTACGCGCAATCGGGGGTTTGAAACTTGATGATTAATATCAGAAGCCCGCACCCACGCGGCGTTGACTGTGGCTGGTCTTTGTGAGGGCTGCCTTGATGTTACTTTGATCAAACTCACACTAAGCTGAAACTACTACCACCACTGCACAAGTACTGGCTTGGAAATGCTCCCTGTTGCAAATCGCGCAAAAACTGAAAGGGGGAAGTGTGCTGTCCACACGAAACAGGAACAGCCTGGGTTCGACGAGGTAGGCAGAGCACAATTCTCATTGGATTTGGATGTTCTCGAAAATCAATGGCCCGAGCGGCCGATGCGGTAGCGACCAGAAAAATCTCTTCTGTCGATTTTTTCGAATTTCGAATACCGTCCGGAACGTACATTCTTGGACATTCTTTGTCTCGCAGTCGCTGCAACTAGTACCGCACCTGAAGAGGGCTACTAGTCTAAAGCGAACCGCAGTTTTCGGGCACCACGGTCTTTTCTATTTTGAGTCTCTTTCTTGCTCCCTGGCAACCCTTTCATTTTCTGTACCTGCCAAGCACGCGGCGCTCTCCTCAACGCACGTCCCGTGTTTACAGGATATGGAAGAACACCTCAAACAAGAAACCCAGTCAAACAACAAAAAGCAAAAAAAAAAAAAAAAGGAAATGCAACACAAAAAAAACTTTCACTCTAAAAAAAAGTTACAGATGAGGATTTTCCTCCGAAGGGGAGTTTTTTTTCCGGGGGAATGCCCTCCGGAGATCGTTCGACGGGACCAGTCTTCTCCTGAACGCTTGAAAGCCGTGCATAGCGTATGTGAATAATGGCCGAAGCCACAATGACAAGATACACACCGATACTCTATTACCTCGTGTATCCTTTACGTTGAGAATATAGAGGGTAATTCAATTGCTTAGAGTCTCCCGGAGAGTCTTAAAACCCGGAGTTTCAAGAAAGAAGCTTCCCGCAAAATCGAACGTCCCAGATACTGGAAAGCTCACCCCTGTACTCTATAAGCGGGTCGTCTGTGTGGTTTTGAAACGTCCAACGGATGCTATCGACGTTGCCTCGTCACAACGATTCACGCCGCCCCGTGATTTTTTTTTTAGCAGTTGTACTGAACCGAAAGACGGAGCATTCCTGGAGCAACGGCTGCACGTGGGGAAGATAAACGAAGCCGACCGCAAATCATACAAAACTACAAAAGAACCCCTTCGTCGATGGCCACTCGGAGACTTTGCAACCCCGGATTTCCAAGCGAACTTCCACTCCAAAGGGTGCGAATCCAGGAACCTAGGAGAGGTTTAGCGTTCCCCCCCTCCTATACACGCGAACAATGAGAAATCGTTGAATTCATCACTTACACCTTGCTGATGCTGATCGTCCGTTATCTCGTTTATCAGTGCAAAACCCATACTCCGGAAATGTTCCAGCCTCCCCGCTTTTTTGGCACTCACCCATCGATTCTCTCTCGCCCCTTTCCTCCCTTCTTCGCACCATTTTCTAACGTGCAACGCAAAAGGCCTAGTACCGTAGTACCGCAGCAGAATCGTATACGAACCTCTCATAGCTGGGAAACTAGCGGTGTCCGTTGACAGCAACCAAAAAATGAGCGAGAATCCACCCATTTCAAGGCTTCATCCGTCGTTCCTCCCATCGACGGCTTTTAGTTTTCTGCTTCAGTATTTTCCTGGTGTCTGCTAACAAGTGACGGCAAAAGGCAAGTAAGTCTGAAAACGAACGTTCGCTTTGCCTCTGACGCGGTACGGGTCAGCGTCAGGCCTGATGTGATTGCAGGCTGCGCAGGTAGGTGGCCCTGCGAAACCTTCTGCTCGCCCTGAACGCTCTTGCGGTGCCGTCCGTCTTAGTCTTCACGTTGCAAAACCCCCCGTGCGATCCCCCGGAGAGATCGAAAAAAAAGAGAAAAAAAAGCGCGAATCAAATTGAATTCTTTTGTCGTTTCCCCCCTCCTCCAATCAAAACAGCCAACACATAGACGAAGCGCCCCCGCCTGACGCCTAACATCGCGGGTGCAGTGGATACACTACCACCGTGTATCCCACAGGAGGGACTCCCTTTCCTCTTTCAGGTCTTCAGGAAGAGCGGTTTGCAGTGCCATTCTTCACTGTGCAGTTTGCGTACCTTGGACTGCAATCCGGAAACGAGGTAGCCGGGTTTTGGATCCCCCTCTCCGGAATTAACCCCTGGTCCCACGCACCGTCACAGAATACTTCTGCGGCGGGGTGGTGGGTACTTCGCTTCAACGAAAACCTGCACACACTACGTTCTCCCCTCCCGTTAACACCAATACCTCACTACACTACATTCTTGCCTTTTTCCTTCATTGTTTTTGCCTCATTTTTTTTTTTTTTTTTTTTTTTGCAAAGCGGCAACGAATAAAATTTCAACGCAGTGCATTTCCTCCCCTCATGGGCCTTTCCGAGAAACCACAGGTACGCTGAGCGCACACTCGAGCGTCGACTCGGCGCCGAGAGTCTCAAGGACGGAATCAGGGTACCTCGAAAAAAGGCTCGTTTGTTTTTCGGGAATGTGCGCGGTGCGCCAATCGCTTGCCCGCGTGCCGCTCTGTTTGAAATCCTCGGGTCATTCTACACGGCACGAGCAAGCGCAGCTAAAAAAGCTGCGCAGCAGGAACAAAAAAAATGCTTCGCTTCCTAGCGTCGCTTTCGTCACTTCCTCCTGAGCCTCAGCCCCAGGGGCACCCCATGCAGAAGGTGCGAGAATGCCGTTAGCCAGCCCGCACCACGGGCAGGGCGACAGAAACCCGCTTGCCCGCGTGCCGCTCTGTTTGAAATCCTCGGGTCAATCTGCACGGCACGAGCAAACGCGCAGCTAAAAAGCTGTGCAGCAGGAACACGCTTCGCTTCCTAGCGTCGCTTTCGTCACTTCCTCCTGAGCTTCAACCCCATGCAGAAGATGTGAGAATGCCGTTGGCCAGCCCGCACCACGGGCAGGGCGACATAACCCCGCTTGCCCGCGTGCCGCAATCCTCGGGTCAATCTGCACGGCACGAGCAAACGCAGCTAAAAAGCTGCGCAGCAGGAACACGCTTCGCTTCCTAGCGTCGCTTTCGTCACTTCCTCCTGAGCTTCAACCCCAGGGGCACCCCATGCAGAAGGTGTGAGAATGCCGTTGGCCAGCCCGCCAGCCCGCACCACGGGCAGGGCGACAGAACCCCGCTTGCCCGCGTGCCGCAATCCTCGGGTCAATCTGCACGGCACGAGCAAACGCAGCTAAAAAGCTGCGCAGCAGGAACACGCTTCGCTTCCTAGCGTCGCTTTCGTCACTTCCTCCTGAGCTTCAACCCCAGGGGCACCCCATGCAGAAGGTGTGAGAATGCCGTTGGCCAGCCCGCCAGCCCGCACCACGGGCAGGGCGACAGAACCCCGCTTGCCCGCGTGCCGCAATCCTCGGGTCAATCTGCACGGCACGAGCAAACGCAGCTAAAAAGCTGCGCAGCAGGAACACGCTTCGCTTCCTAGCGTCGCTTTCGTCACTTCCTCCTGAGCTTCAACCCCATGCAGAAGGTGTGAGAATGCCGTTGGCCAGCCCGCACCACGGGCAGGGCGACAGAACCCCGCTTGCCCGCATGCCGCAATCCTCGGGTCAATCTGCACGGCACGAGCAAACGCAGCTAAAAAGCTGCGCAGCAGGAACACGCTTCGCTTCCTAGCGTCGCTTTCGTCACTTCCTCCTGAGCTTCAACCCCAGGGGCACCCCATGCAGAAGGTGTGAGAATGCCGTTGGCCAGCCCGCACCACGGGCAGGGCGACAGAAACCCGCGCCCCCGGCACGCACAAACAAAACGAAGCGCCTGTCTTTTTTTTTGACTTCCTTGGTCGAAGCGAAGACCTTCGATACTTGCTTGCATTTTAGGTTGACGCCCACCTGAGTGACCTGCAAATGAGCGGCAGGTTTAGTTTAGTAGTTAGTTACATAAGCGCCAGCTTGAAAGGAAATGCTCGACGATGCTGCCCGACAAAGAACAGAAGGGATCCCAAGTGCTGTAACTACTGATTGGCGATGGTCGGCCACGGGCGGTGCGATGTTCGCCCGCGACGTTGGCCGGTGGCGCGGAGAGCCGCCCACGGAAAAATCCGTACTCCTCCCCTGTTTTTTTTCCCATGCACACCCCATAAGACACCCTACTACACGAAGAAAGTGCAGCTTTCCAGGTGTCCCCGCGTGAAGCGTTTCAAGGGTCAACCCTTCCTTCGAAAAGAGACGACTGCATCATCCGGGGCCCCTCTGTGGCATGGTCAACAGGATCGTCAATGTGTCACCACTTCAGATCTCTGCATCCGGGTTGCGGAATGTTCACGCATTCCCTTTCGGCAATCCTGCACGTCCGAGCAAGCTCGTCAGTGGCAGCTTTGAGGCGAGCAATTCCACCTTGCCTTAGGACCGACTGACCCATGTCCAATTGCTGTTGACACGGAAACCTTCTTTCAAATCGAAGGGCGAGGGCCTCCACCGTCAGGTGGGCAGCACCCTTGGAGGGACAGGGACGGTAGTCACACCTTAGCAGTCCCAGGGCCTCTCTCCACACACGATTTGTGTTCTCGTGGTCATCGATACCGCGCTGAACCAACAAGTTGCGCGCAGCAAATATTGTAGCAAACCGTTCGATTGTATTTGACCCCCTTCCCTCTCTGCAGGTATATTTTTGACAACATCGCAAAAGAAGATAGTTCTCCCTCGCGAGATGCATCGTGTCGCGTGGGTCTTCGCCGCGGCTGCGCTCGCACAGGCAGCCCCTGAGTGGATTACGTCGCTCGACCTCAGCACGAGCGGGTGGGACGCGTCGCTTTGCAAATTCGACACGCATTTGGACGGAGTCGTGCTGCTTCCGGACGCGAAGTGCTGCAACGGCACTGTGGTTGACGTTGACGCGGCGTGCAACGACGGGGACGTCGTCAATGCTGGGTTGAAGTTTCCCGGCGGCATCATCACGGGCGACTGCGTGTGGAAGCTGTCAACGGTGGTCATAGCTGCCCGCAGCACGCAGGACGTTGAGTGGGCAGTGCAGCTGTTGAGCCAAGTTCACGACGCGTTGCGGAGGCCACTCCGAGTCCTGCGCCAGCACGTGCCACGGGTGCGCCACCATCACCACACTGCACATGAAAGACACCGACATCGTGACGCCGCCCGACAGTGACCACACATATATGGTCGCTCAGGCAGGGATCACCGTCAGTGACTTAGTGATAGCGTACAACGGGAGCGGGTACATGGTCCCGCACGGGAGTACTGGATCTATCTGCATCACCGGCCACTTCCTCGGCGGCGGCATGGGCGACATGACCAGAAAATACGGATTCACTTCAGACCACGTCATCGGCGTCGAGATTGTGCTCGCCAACGGAGCAGCGATCCGGACGTTCGCCGAGGAGCACGAGGGCGCCCTGTCCAGCTACAAGCTCACGTCGTGGGACCCGAAGCACAGGAGCCTGCTGTGGGCGCTGAAGGGGTCCGGGCACTTCGGGCTCGGAGTCGTCACGAAGCTGTGGCTGCGCATGAACCCCCAGCCGAAGTACGTCGTGCAAGGCACCGTCAAGTACCCGATGCACAGCGCGGAAGACGCGAAGCTTTTCTTCGCGGCCCCGTGCGGCTACTTCGGAGAGGCCTACGACGACACCGTCGAGACGTCGAACCTGCAAGTGTGGTCGCGCATCTTTCCGATCCAGGACCTGACCGCCGGTTTGCCGTCGACGGTGATGTTTGCTATCACATACATCCCCGACAACGTAGAAAGCGAGGAAGCGGCGCTGGCCGAGGCGATGGCGGAGATCGACAAGTTCACGGCCCCCGCCGCGTCGGCCGCGGTCGAAAGCACGATCAACGTCGTCACGTACGACAAGAAGTACGAAGGAAGCACGAAGCCTTCCTCCTTCGGGCTTGACGGCACCTGCTCGTCGAAGGCGATCTTGAAGAGGCAAGACGTCTGCGACAACCCCGAGTGGCTCGAAGCCATGGCACAGAGGGTGTGGGCAATGGTCCAGCCGGAGAACTGGTACGCAGTGCAAGAGCTCCCGTACCTCGGAATCGAGCAGTGGGGTGGCGCCGCGTACTACAACGACCCGCACCACATCCAGGGCACCATGCACACGAGGTCTGCGTGGACCGCCTTCGAATACTGCCGCTGGAGATTGAACCCGGCCGACCCGTGGTCCAACATTCAGGATGACGTCATTGAGTTCAACGAGGAGTTCCTCCTGCCGATCTCGCACGTGTACTACAAGAACTATGCTGACTACATGGTGACTGATGTCCGTGACCTGTACCCGGACCCGTACATCTTCCACAACCTCCGCCGCCTGAAGGAAGAATACGACCCGACCGAGGTCTTCTCGAAGGACGGTGGCGAGCCGTCTGTTTTGTGAGCCAACACAGTACTTCCCACGTGGAACACCGTTCTGTAGCCAACACTGTACTCAGTCCTTTCCTTCGCGCAACACCGAACACAACAAGCGTAGGCTCGTCCAGCGCAGCATTAAAAGAACCAGACACTGGGTAAAACAAGTCTCATCTTCAAAAAAGGTCAATTCTCCTGGGATTTCTTTGTAACGGCGTGATCGAAGAGTCGATCGACGTCGGTTCTTTTCCTTTTTTTTGTGCGATTTTCATCAAACACCCTCCCGCCTCGTAAGGCAAACGGAGGCTTCAAAAAGCCTACCGCTTAGCACAAGAAACAGTGTAAAAAGCCAGAGCGATGAGCACCGACTGGTTCCCACAGCAGATACGAGGGATACAAAAGTCTCTAAAAGAAAAGGGGGCTGCTTTTGAACGGCAGCGTAAGTTCTTTCATCTTCAGCGTGGTGGTGTCCTTCTTTGGCTTCATTCGCGTCGCTTTCAGTTATTCGACAGCTATTGCTAAGCGTGCGAAGAACAGAGCAAAACGGAAAAGCAAAAGCAAACCAAAAAAAAGGAAAATGCAAACAAAAAAACTCGCGTTTCCTTGAGGGCACGGTCGTTGCCTTGGCTCCAGTGCGACGAGAAGAAGCGCAGGACACAAGTATTGCCGTCGACGCGTACCCACACAAGATTCAGCCTCCTCAGGCCGCCGCAAAAACACTCAGGAACGTGCGAAAGTCACGACTCTGGGCAGAAGCACACCGCCACCACTAAATTCCGTAGCCGAACGAGATCTCGACCCTTCGATATTAGTTTGGCGTGTCGTTGTGAAGAAGCGTGTCTTTTGGCATCGGTGGCTTCCGAGACGAGCACTACTTCAGCGCGATATGTAGCACGGAGGAGCGAGCCAATGATCCTCAATGTCCCAGCGAACACTGGCGCATTCCAACGAATTTTCAGAGCCTTCCTGCCACCGCAGCGAAGCCGCGCCGTGTGCAAAGAATGCCGTGGAGCAAGCAAGTCGACCTGACCGCCCCGCGCACCGTGCCCGAGAGAAAATGCTTGAATCCCTCCCAATCTGTGCTTGCCTGCAGTTTCCATTTTTTTGTTTGGCACCCATCTTTAGGTGTCATGGGGGAGCCTTCACGTGGCGACACTGTTGACCGCACCTTCATTGAGTCGCGGTCGCCGATCCCCCAACCGTCAGCATCATGTACTTGATGCGACGCGGAACAAGTGCTGACAGCACCGCCCGGCGAATAGGGCCACAAACGTGGCAAATCAACCGGTCGGGGGGTGCTTAGCAGCCAATGGCCTGATGGCTGAGAGTGCACACCTAAGCAGGGCTGCATCCTCGTGTTGTAGCCGTGTTGTGTATAAAGCTTCGTGGGAGCCTGGTCAACCACCTCATCACAATAGGCGCAAACTTTCTCGACAGTGATTGGACAGTCGGGATGCCGGGGGCGGGTCTCCATGAAGAAGAGAAAAGTAAAGCAAGACCTGCCCCCTGCGCCTGCTGTCTCCGGCTGCTTTGGCAGACGACGCATACTACTACTACTTCTGTAGCACCCATCTCATTTTGAGTGCTAGAACGCTGATGATCCATTCTGAATCCGAAGCCAGCGAAAGACAACCGTAAAAAAGTTGACAAAGGACTCTTCTTTGTCTCTCGCTCCTTCTCTCCCGCTATCGTATCCTCCCCGTATCGCTTTCTCGTCACTGGTCTGCGAAATTCAAGAAAGAAACACCAAAGGTTAAGGAACCCTGCGATGGCACCCCCCCCCGTAAGGCAGTGTGTACTGTGTACAGACCCGGTCCATCGATTGGCAAACGTCACGTTTGCACGTTTGTCAAACGTTTGCGTTGATAAATATTGTCAAACGTACGTTTGCAAACGTTTGATAACATCACTGCCCGGTCCCCCCCCCGCCCTTATTTAATGTGAGGAGGAAGATGTGCTGGGGCTTGAAGGAAGATGCGCTCCGGCCACAAGGATGACCCCTACGATTTGCCTCTTCCGCGGCCCATGGCCATTTGTTGCCTGCTTTTTTGACATCTCAGAGGGTAAGACCCTGCGTTAAGTCAAGAGCAATGGTAACTTTGCTCGTAGGCTGTCGATGGAAATTTGCTGCTGTGTGCGATGCACGCAATATGCGAAAGAGAAGAGCAGGGATTAAGTCAGGGCCAGGTACCCGGGTTTCAAAACTCAAAACTGGAGCTTGGACGGGAAAAAGCGGAATTGCGGGACCGGCTTGCATACAACACTGCAAGACGCGCTTTTTGTTTGTGCGCACTGGCGGAACTCACCTGCTTTGGTAAGTTACATGTAGTACGCTGCCATACTACGAATTCTTAGTACCAACAATGCATTGTTAACACACAAAAAGCTTCGGTGGGATCTGACGGCATAAACCGCGACCAAGAATAGAACCAAGCAATCCTATCTTAACCCCTGGAGAAAATGAGCAAAAGAGAGTGAAAACAAGTCGTCATCGACTCGAATTGCGCGCTGCCGGGTGGGGAGGGGGTGGTGATTGGTCAAGACTGACCAGAAAGCTAGCCCTCCGAAGCAACGCCGAAACACTCTGAGGCTTTGACTGGGGTTTCTGGACTACAGCAGTGTTCAAACCAGGTCCAGGCACCGTCCGGTATGCAAAAAAAGAAAGCAGAAGAAGAAGAGAAGAAAAAGGCCGCTCCTGGTCCAGGAACGTGACGGTCAACCACAGCTTGCAAAGCTTGAGTCGGAGGCAGCTCATTGGCCACAACCCCGTCCGCTCTGCCCTGCGGCTGACCGCCTCGACGAGCTTGTGTTCAGCGCGAGCGCCAAGCCCCAAGGTGCGCCAAGCCTTGATGCTTTAGTTTGGGACATCGGTAGCCACTTGACCTAGGCCCGTGGCTCTGCGGTACCGCCGAACACGTGAAGCTTGGCTCCCGTGTAGCAGGCTTTCCCTGGTACGGTATGCAAAAAAAAAAGCAAAAAAAAAAAAAAAAAAAACATAGCTCCCCATCCCCTTCTCCCCCGCCGACCCCCGTGTTTACGCCGCACAAAAACGCCTTTCACTCAAAAAAAAACGCCTCGCACTTTGCCCGCGCCTGTTCTTTTGACTGGATCATCAGATGCGCTCGGCCCTCCCGAGACGAGTGCGCCTGTGCTCTCGTATCGGATGGGTGGTTCTGACAAGCTGCAAGCAGCAACCCCGACGAACTAGTCTCACACCGCCGTGCTGATCCAAGTACTCAGAGCAGGTGGGGCCTGGCGTTGAGCACGTACCATTGCAAGCACTCCTCCCTACTGTCCACGTTCGTTGTCTTCCTCTCTTCCGTTTCCAGCTGCAGATGCCGTTTGCAGATTGGAACTCTCCCACGTCGTGCTACACTTGACACTCGTCTGATTCACTGCTGCCCTCCCCCCCGAAAATTGGCACCTTGCGTGTTTTTCTGATGTTTTCTTATTTTGCTCCGGGATTTTGTTTGTGCCAACCTTCGACCCTCCCCCAATCAAAAAACTTAATATTATGTTCTTGAAGAACCATGTTAGCCTCGCGGCCGCCCGAGCTGGAAGAAAAAGCGGAGACAGAGATGCGAAAAGCAACTGAGTGCGTGTGTAAAAGAGGACCGCGCATACGCACACAAAGGAACATGGCTTCCTTCCCGCCGAGGATACTATTTCTAGTCGTCTTGGTGGGAGGAACGTGTCTTTTTCATCCTTCCCGGACAGCGCGAGCGGGACACGCAGTTCTTCAGAACCGCCACTACCCGTACACCCGTCGTTCCCCCCCTTCTGTTGGAGTTTCTTTTCTGAACGAGACTTTCGCGTTTTCCATGCTCTATGTCGCCGCACGCAAGCCACCAGCTTTGCATCAGTTAAGCAGAGCAGAGTTTGCGGAAAGGTGTGCAAGAGCGTGCTTAGAACAGGTTGTTGACCCATGGCTCAGACACTGTAACGGCTCAGACACGGTAGCAGGGGATCTTCCTGTGCCTTCTTCCATGGATGGTCCTGGCTGTGGCCATTGAGACTTGATGCTAGCATCAAACCTGCAGTATTTCCTAAGCATTAAACTAAGGCCCCCCTCCCTGGAAACCCGGAACGTTCAGGCACGCTTGCAAAACGATTAAAAAAAGGAGCAGACCCAAGATGCAGCGCGCGGCGTGGCTTCTGGCTGCGGCTTGTCTGGTGCAAGCCGAGGCACCCGCTTGGATGGTACCTGCTGGCACCGTCGTGGGGAACGCGACGTTCTGCTTGTTGGACAACGCGCTCGACGGGAAAATGCTGCTGCCGGACGCAAAGTGCTGCAATGGTGCCGTAATCGGGGCCAGTGACCCGTGCGCCGAAGACAGCGCAGCCAACGCCGGCCTGGCGTTCCCGGGCGGCATCATTGCCGGTGACTGCGTGTGGAAGCAGTCGTCGGTGGTAGTCGCGGCCCGCAGCACGCGGGATGTCGAGCTGGCCGTCGCGTTCTTCACCCACGTCGGCATCAAGTTCACGACGCGGTGCGGGGGCCACTCCGAGTCTTGCGCCAGCACCTGCCACGAATGCGCCACGATCACCACACTGCACATGAAGGACACAGAGATGGTGACACCAACCGGAAGTGACCACACGTACATGGTGGCCCAGGCAGGGATCACTGTCAGCGACCTTGTTACAGCATACACCGGAACTGGGTACATGATCCCGCACGGGGGCTACAGTTCGATTTGCATCACGGGACACTTCCTCGGTGGAGGCATGGGGCACATGACAAGGAAGTACGGTTTCACTTCCGACCACGTCGTGGGTGTCGAAATCGTGCTCGCAAACGGGAGCGCGATCACGGTCATCGACGACGAGGACGAGGGTGCGCTGTCGGCCTACGGTGGCTCATCAGACCGGATGGACAAGAAGCTGCTGCGGGCCCTGAAGGGTTCCGGCCACGCTGGCTTCGGCATCGTCACGAAGCTGTACCTGCGCATGATCTCTCAGCCGCAGCTTGTTGTTACCGGCGAAATGAGATTTCCGATGAACAGCGTTGCCGACGCCCACATGTTGTTCAACGCGTCGTGCCAATACTTTGGTGAAGCCTACGATGACACTGAGGAGACCTCCAGGCTGCAAGTCTGGTCCCGCGTTTTCCCGATCCAGGACTACTCAGCTGGTCAGCCGGCCTCTGTCCAATTCACGATCACATACATTCCCGACGACGTCAGCAGCGAAGCCGCGGCTCTGGCAGAAGCGATGGTTGAAATCAACAAGTTCATCGCGCCGGTCACCACGACCATTCAGCACAACACGCTCAGCGTGGTTACGTACGACAAGAAGTACGAGGGAAGCACGGGGGGCTCCTCTCTCGGTCTTGACGGGACCTGCTCGTCAAAGGTTATCATGAAGAAACAAGACGTGTGCAGCAAACCCGAATGGCTTGACAGCATGGCTGAGCGCATTTGGGAAATGGTTCAGCTGCCGAACTGGTTGGTTGTTCAGGAGCTTCCGTACCTCGCGATCGAGAAGTGGGGGGGTGCTGGGTACTACAACGACCCGCACCACGAGCACGGCTCCATGAGCACGCGCGATGCTTGGACCGCCGTCGAATACTGCCGCTGGAGATTGAACCCGGCCGACCCGTGGACGAACATTCAGGAGGATGTTATTGAGTTCAACGACGCATTTCTGAAGCCGATCTCGCACGCGTACTACAAGAACTACGCTGACTATATGGTGACCGACGTCCGTGACCTTTACCCTCACCCGTACATCTTCCATCACGTCCGCCTCTTGAAGAAAGCCTACGATCCGAATGACGTCTTCTCGAAGGACGGCGGCGAGCCCTCGCTGTTGTAATCTTCTCGCGGTCAGACATTATCGTTCACACACTATCGTTCACACACTGCGTCTTTTATTGGAATACGCTCGAAGGAGCGGGGTGAATTCGCCTCGTTTCCTCCCCGACCCCGCAAATCAACGTCAACGATTTGGGCAATTGTTCTACTGCGCCCAAGTCACCCATTTCTCAACAAACCGTCTTTCTGTTGTTCCTGCAAAACTAATCAAACAAAAAGGCCCGTCTGTATCGCAGGGAGAGGCGGCTATTATTTCGGTACTGAACGCGACCCTCAACATTGTGGCAAGCGTGCCGGACAAAGTGGCGGGGTTTGTTGCGGCTCATCATTCCGTCGAGGTGCAGTACATTCGTGCGACGCGAGGCACACAAGCCAGGCGGTGTTTCCCAAGACACAAATATAGCTCAAAGCATGTGCAGAATAACACGAAAGAGCCTCCAGGCAAAACCCCCGTTTGCACAGTTCAGTTCCGCCGCGCAGCGAGAAGGTCCGACCGCACGGAAGCTGCTGAATCGCGTTTTGCAGACGGCAGTGCGGAAGTCTTCTATCAGTCTGTTAAATCAGCCGAACTGCGCGTCGGTCGGTAGACAAGTCTTCTGCCCTCACGCCCTCCTGGCCGGAGAGTAAGGAGAACTGAGTTGAACGAAGCCTGGTTGTGCGCGTGCTTCGGTGTCATTGCCGCTGGGCAGGCAGCGATGGCGGCGAAGAGGGGGGTTAGAGTTCTTTCCATGATGACGAACCTTTGGAAGTGGGCGTGCAAGAGGGGACTTGGACCCCGCTGTGCTCGCCGCCGCCACACAGGTTCTCGCTCTCTCATGGCTAGGAAACCCACACGAAACACCGAAGAACGCAGCGCCTCCTCTCCATTCAATAAACATGTTTACTGCCTGTCACCTGACTTTTCTGCACTACAGACGGACTTTTCTGCACTCGTGACTTTTGTGTTTTCTAGTGCACAAACGGGGGGAAGGGCAGGAAACACAAGTGTGGGTCATTCTGGACCGCTCCGAGGCGCTTTTGATGATGTCTAAAGGAGAAAAGGAAGGTGGCGAGGGAACGCCAGGGGCACTCGTCATCAGACTCGGAAGGTACCCTGGAAATGAAGTCTGCGTTGCTCGTGCGCTGCCAAGATTGAGCGTGGAGCCCGAGCCCATGGTGATGTTGTACACCACACTAGTGGCGGCAAGACCAGCAGACGGAATCGCCTGCGATGGAATGGCAGCAACGGGAGCTGCGGTTTCGTGTGTTTGAGGAACGTAAGTCCCAAGCGGTGCCCAGCAATCTGTATCTGTGCCTCTGCTAGTAGGTCTTCAGGAGCAAGTTTAGCTTGCGCCATGCCATCCTTTTTCGCTTTCGGCATCCCCCCACCTGTGTGCAAGTAGCCCTCTCGTGATGCAGAAAGGTCAGTCGACCGGCAGTAAAGCTATGTTCTTCACTCGAGAACGTCGTTTTCTTGCACTCGGGTTTTCCAGATTGCCACTCGAGCCCTACGGGCTCTCGTGGCAATCTGGAAAACCCTCGTGCAAGAAAACGACTTTTCTCTCGTAGAATAAATAGCTATTTTCCGGAATTCCGGTCTTGCGCTGAGAAACGAAACCAACGGATCAACAATCACCAACTCCACCACTTTCGGTGAGGATGTAAGGGGAAGATTAAATTATTTCTTCTTTCGTCGCTTGTACACGAAAACAAACCTCTCTGGCGGGGGAGTTTTCTGTATTTACAAGCACTGTTTTGCTAGTTTCGTCTCACAGTTCTCACGTGCAGCCGTTTCTCCGGAAACGTTCCCTTTGGTACAACAGTACTATAAACAACTTACGTATTGCAATTTGAGAACACAAACAAAGAAAGCGATCCGCGCCATCGGGGATTCATTATGTCAACATCAAATGGATCGCCAAGTTTACTACAGGGACTGAATAAATGGAGAATTGAGAAGCCCGAGGGTTGTCAAGGTACCCGCAGCCACAAAGCATTCTTTTGTAGTACTTTGCTTTTGCTACAGACACAGATCCGCAAAGAGAAGCGCCGCTGTAGTCTAGGCGGGCACGTGCACCTTCTGATTTTCGGGTCTCTCCAAGTTTTTACTCGTTCCTGTTGTTGGGCTCATCCGTCATGTCCTGTGCCAGGACCGCTTTACGGGCAGGGCGGTACAAAAGCCGCGCGGTCCATCTACTCCACCGCCCACGGTCCTGGCCGAATTGCGACAAACCCTTGTTCATCCCGCTGATCCGCTCCAGCTTTTCCATCAAATACGCAAGCAACCCCGACCTGGCAGGTAATCAGTGTCCCTGTCCCCAACCCATTCAAGCATCGTCGAACAAATCGTCGCTCTTTGAAATTCCGGAGGCCATCCGTTGTGGGGCCCGAACGTGGGAGAGACAAATTCGTTTGTCGAAAAAGAAGAAAAATCTTTGTTTGAAGACTAAACGACAGGTTAGCCGCACACAGCGTCCAGAGAAAAAGCAAAGTAGCTCGCTTCCACCAACTCATGTTGATCAGCAGCAACGGTTCGCCGTCCTCGCGCTCGGCAGCCAGACACGGCATGCACGGGCAACGGGCACGCCAGACACATGAGGGCTTCAATATGGTTGAGCATTTTGCAGAAAAACACGAATAGCCTCTGGCAAAACCCCGTTCTTCACAGTTCTTCTTCGCAGGCGCAGCACGGTACACATTTTGTTGGGTTCCTTCAGCACCTGTGTTTGCGGTCAGGAATCCTTCGGTCAGAAAGTCAGCTGGCTGACGGTCTTCCGAGGGTCGATTTCACCTCGCCGCAAATAGAACTGTGTGTGTGTTTTGGGCGTTCAATCCACTCTTCAAATCCCCAAAGGACCCAGACCCCCGGAAGGATCCTTCGAGCGGACGAAAAAGACCGTAAAAAGACCCGGAAATCTTCGATTTTTCACCGGGCTGACACCCGGAAAAGCGAACAGGGAAAACCTCGTCCCCCTATCATTTCCAAACCCATGCAACTCAAGGAATTAACCCCGCCTGGGTGGGCTGGCCTGACACTAGCTGTCAGGGACGTCGTCGGGGCGAAGGAGCAATCTTTTGCGCTCACTGGAGAAGAGAAGCGATTGCCGGCATCACGACGGCGCTGCGCAACGAGGCCGACGTCTGTTTGCAGACACTCAGGTTCCGCGCTATGATGATGGTCCGCCTTCTGTGTCCGTGGCACAAGGGACCGAAACACGGCGCAGACGGGACCAGTGCGGTGTTGAGCACATGTCCTTTCCAAGCACGCTCTTGCAATCCCCCCCCTCCGCCTCAGTATCAACCAACACCGTTCCCTTCCTCCCACTCGCTCCACCCGGTCGGAAAAGGAGGTTAATCGGTTTTCTTTCTTCGGGAAGCGAAGCCTCCCGCGCTCCCCCGCCCCCCCCCCCCCCCCCCCATAGCTCTTAAGAATGGCAGAACTCTTCTTGCCCAATGTGTACTCGCTCTTCCCCTGTTCCCGGCCCGCGTTTGAACCGTATCTTCACGTACGAAGTGTCAAACGCCGAACTTCCCCCTGCGAGAAAAAAAGAAACCGTCGAAAGACACCGATCTGTACGCCCATGCGGGATCGTCGGAAACACAAACAGACAGCACCTACTGCGGCACCATACCGAGGAGGGCCTACCGTAAGTAAGGTATGTGGACGATGACCAACAACTAAGGTACCCACTGATCCTCTTACCTCGTGTAGCCACCACTCTTACGACACTCAGAGCACAAAGGATATATTCCCGTAACGACGAAGGTCACCCGGAGACTTTAAAACCCCGGAGTTTCAAGCGAACTTTCACTAAAGAAGGGGGTATCCGAATGGGCCGCGCGCCAGGCGGGAACGTGGTCGATGTCCATCGCCTGCGGGTCTTGGTCAGCTGGCTCACGCGGCGGCGCGGCGTTGACAAAGACTCCGAACCGAGCTACGTGGTCACGCCCGCCTCGCGCCCGCCGTAGCCTTTCAGCGGCGGCGTGGAAAGCTGGCGTCGTCGTCGCTATCGAACTGGGGCACCAAAGCGTCGAGATCCGCCTTGCAAGGCAATCCCTCGAGTATTTCTTTGAATACAGCAAAAACTACGCATTTCTGCGCTACCCCGTAGGGCCCCCACAACTGCTGCTGCCTCCACTACTTCCTTTTGTCTGTCAGCAAACAAAAATATTCAGAGCGACCTGTCGATGGGGAGGTGTTAATGTGACGCATCGCTTTGTTGAAGGGCTTCGCGTCCCGGCACTAAACCCAGAAATTACATGTGTTTCGTGTGGGTTACAGCACACTTACCCTCCCCTTTGCGATGACCGGGAAAATACGAACCTGCTCAAAAATCGCTAAGTACAATGCCTGCACAAAGTACTGGGCAAAATTCGTCAACAATTTGAAAAATGCATTTTGGGGCCTTTAGGTCCTCAAAATGATTTTAAAATTTGTTGTCCATTGGGAAATGTGCCGCAAATGTGCTTGACGGAAGCCTGCGGATGTGATATCGGCTGAACCAAGGGGGGTGAGGAGGCGGGGGTGAAGCAATCTGGTAACAGGACGTGAACGTTGGGCGCGAAGAACGGCCACAGTTCCAGAATGCGAAAACAGGAGGATTCACGTGTACAGAGTGCAATTCTCTAAAATCCTTCAGGAACCGAAAATGCAGCCACAAAACAAACCCGTCATCCAAGGGTGTAGATACCGCCAGTACACCAGCAACCTGTCGAGAGCATGAACAGGTCCCTCCTGCAGGTTCGGCGGGCAGTGAATGTGATCGACTTGTTCGAGCAAATTCGTGTTAAAGCGATGCCGCAGGCCGAAGGGACATGTTCAAAGAAGCCCCCGAGTTTCTGCTCCCTCCCGTGGCGCAACATATTGCGCGCCTAACCCTTCGCAGCCAGTGGACGGTTCGGACGACCAACGACTCAACCTTCGAAGTCCACCTGGGAAGTCATCGGTCGGTCGTCACGTTGCAACGAACAGAAAAAGCGTTCATGTGCACTTGCATCGCGACCAAGTCCACGGCCTTCCTTGTGTACACGCGGCAACGGTCGCACGACATGAAACCCTCGACATCCTCGGTTTTGTAAACCCGATGTTCACGGTCGGTGCCCACACCAAGACGTACGCGGGGGCGAGCCACTTCACGGCAATCCGTGGACAGCCCTCGCGTTCTCTGCTGCTGAGGTTCAGTGAGGCCCTAGCTCTAACGCTGTATTTCTTCACTGCTGTAGTGGATTCTACCGCAGAAATGCGGACATGTTGTACCAACCCCCACCCCCTTCCATAGCCTGTGTTGTCTCAACTTCACACACCAGGAATCAGCTGTGCACCACATGGTAAAGCACTTAAAGCGTGGTAAACGAGCACATGTATCTGAGAGACCGGTTAGGTTATCGGTCCAAATTTGGAAAATGGGTCGGAGACCAAGCTAATGCCCTGAAGAAACTCCAAAAAAAAAAAAAAGAAAATGGCCACAGAAGTTGTTCTTTTGCCAGAAGAACGGAAGCTGAGCGGTTGTACGAGGAGAGCGAATGTGCTCGTGCGCTGAGAACTGAACCCAGATCCCTGCCTGGTTGACGGGACGGAACTCAAGCACGGGGAACTATGCCCTGTCTCGACAACTGCCCGGGTACAGTCGGTCAATGCTTGCAGGCAAGAGACAGAGAGAGAGAGCGAGATTTTCCGGATAGCCGCGTAGTTTCGCTTTTCATGCATGCAAATCGGTCTAAGCTGATGCCGCGGGGCCTCTCGGTTTTTTGTGCAAGGCAGTAGTTGTCGGTTCATCGATTATTATTGTTTGGGTATACAGTGTATTACACTGAACTCGCACACACACTTGTTGTCTTGATGCAGATCCGGGCCATTTTCTATCTACCGAAATCTCAAGCGAACTTTTAAAAGGGTTGTCCACGATATCGCTCGAAGACATCTTTCCTATATGATTATCCCCTATCGGGAAGCACGAGACGCATTTCACTCTGGAAAGCAGCCTGCGCGGGAGGGTAATTCCCGTTTTTTTTAGTACTATCTTGTGGGTTCCCTTCAATGTATTGTGCAGGCTAAAAAGACGTAGACAGCGTGTTTTGGTGGTTGATCAGAATTCCTTTCCTTGGGTAAATACAAGTGGGAAAACGATCACCCGGCACGCACAAACAAGTTCGCTTGAAATTCCGGGGTTTTAGGGTCTCCGTGTGACCGTTCATGAATTTTTAACCGCTTTTCGCATTTCTGGGGGGGGGGGGGGGTATTGAAAGTTGTTTTGGCTTCCCAGCCTTCCAAAACAGGCCCCGACATACTGCATCGCAATAATGAGGAGGACACCCCGTTGCCCATAGTTATCCGCAGACCCCCGGAGCTTCCAGCGAAATTCTCACGAAAAAAAACTTTCGCTCTGATAAAAGAAGCTAGGCACAAGAAGAAGAAAAGCAGACGAAGAGAAGGTCGAAAGACAACGGAATGACGTCCGTTCGGAAACAGAAAGAAAGAAGCCGCCGGCCACTTGCTAAGTACAAAACAGGCTGAACCATGTATGGGCCCCCGGCGCAACGAAACTTGCTCCCGTGGCACGATGATGCGTGCCCGTTTATGTCTCTTTTTTTTTTAATGCCTTTCGTTCCCCTCTCTTTTTTGCGATAACCAGTAACCACCTCCTAGTGAGCTTACTTGCTACAGCTAAAAAGGAACGTTGGCAGCGGTTTAACCTGAACGCGTACAGGTCAAATCGCACAAACAAAAAGCACCTACTTTGTAGGAAAAATACTTGTGCGTGGATGGTAGTTCGTCCCCAGATTTGATGAACAATGCACATGCTCGAAGAATCTTCAGCGCAACCAGAGCGGAAGACGACCGGTGCCGTTTCAGAAACGGCGACGGGGATATTTGCCAGAACAGAAGGTTCCGCTCTCCGGCAAGGGAATGTCGAGAACCTGCCGTATCCCGGGAAAGCGAGCTCAGGCAAGGTCACACGAATTTTTAAACTTTCTTACAGCCAAACGCCCGGCAGGCTGTGTGCAAGCCAACACAAGGAATTGCCTGATCTCGCACCTACTTCGATACTCGAAGTCGATGCTCTATTGCACAAAGCCTGCCCGCCATGACAAAGTACATCCCTACCCGCATTGTGCATTTTGGAGGCAATTCGCGCCGCATACGCCGCTGGGGACGATGCCACACACTGAGTATTCTCAGGATGTACGGAAGCTGAGGGTTGCTCGTCGATACTACTGAGCAGCAGCCAAAACGAAGAATGATCCGCGCCCTCCAGCATCAACCATGCATGAGAGGCAGTGCTCTGCCTAAACATTAAACTAAGATGGTCCCGAACACGAAACTAAGATTTTGCCCCCCTTGAAATCCTGCGCGCATACCAACGTGCTGTGAAGGAAACGCTCCCCCCCCTCACCCATCCTTTCCCTTGTTGGACGAAAGAAGCATTGAAAGGAAGCAGGCATCATGTCGGGTGGTCCGCCATCAGAGCAGGAGAAGGAGATCGCACAGAGTTTTGTGAACTTCGTCCAAGGATCTGGGTATGCCTTTTTCATGGCAGTCCGACTGTTGTACCACTGGCAAAGAACATCACAATGCACGAGCCTGACTGAGATGAACTCTCCTCCTGAAATGATCGTTGGGTTCCTGTTCTAGTATTGGTCGGTGAATCACGTCATTTCTTCAGGATCACGTTGCACCGACTCTGTACTGGAGTGGATCACCTACTGGAGTGGAACGAAAACGAGACCTGTGCCTACCTGTCTTCGTTGTTCAGGCAAGTCGTAAAAGCAACCTTTGTACAATGTGGACCTAGAGGAAGATATCTTCGGGGGTTCCCTGCTTCGAAGCTCGTTAGAAGTGCTTGCTTGACCACAATTTCATTTACCGTCTTCGGAGACTATTCCGAGCTCGAACACTTTCGACCGCAGTCTTACGAAACACGGCCGCGTATTGCACTGCGCACATAACCTTCCTGCACACCGACACGCTACTTCCCTCTCTCGAGAATAAAAATAAGCATTCATTTGGGAAGATAGTTCCCGTTTGAGGTGTCAATGCTAGTTGTCTGAGGAAGGCCCGAGGAAGGGTTTGCAGCCCAGCCAGGAGCCACTGCTCCCCTTTGTTGCCGGAAACACAAACGAAACCTCTGCAGGAGAATGGAAGCGGATCAGCTGGAGGTCATCCAGCAGATGCTGAGCGTCGCCTTCGATCTCGAAACGCCGCCCAAGCGCACGGTGCAGATAACGGAAGTGTGGCCCGCGGCCGTGGAAACGGACTTCGACGACGGGAAGTGGCAGGAGTTCTTGGAGGTGCTCACGGAGAAAGGGTACTTCAAGGGCTGCGAGGAAGGCTCCGACGAGCACAAGAAGAGGCTTGAGAAGGCGAAGTTGCGCTTCATCGAGAAGTCGAACCCGTACGAGGGCCTGTCCGCCGAGCAGCTGAAGGCGAGAGGTAACGAGTTGATGACGCAGGGCCAGCACAAGAAAGCCATCGGCTTCTACTCGAAGGCCATCGAGCTTGACACCGAAAACGCGGTTTACTACTGCAACAGGGCCGCCGCCTACACGCACTGCAACCAGTTCACCGACGCCGTTCGCGACTGCGAGAAGTCAGCGCAGCTCCGACCGGACTACAGCAAAGCTTACTCGCGCCTCGGAACGGCACACTTCTACCAGAACAACTGGGCCCAGGCAGTTTCCGCTTTCAAGAAGGCGTGCGACATCGAACCGGACAACGTCAACTACAAGCAGGTCTGCGCGCTAATACACACGTTTCCCCCCGTGGCAACGGGGAATCAGGGTTCGATTCCGGACAGGGAGCCTGGGCTTCTGCAGCCAAAGGACCTAGTGAACGGCCTGACTACGCAGCTGCCCTTTCTTCGTGTAGTAGGGTGTCATGTGGATGTGCACGGAAAAAGCAGGGGAGATGTTCGTTCAGTAGTTTTGACTTGTATTTGTGAGTCGCCGAACTCAAGCACGCACCCCACAGGATCTTGCGACGGCGGAAGAAAAGGTTGCGTCGGCACCACCAGCCATGCCGGGTATGCCTGGCTTGCCTGGAATGGGCGGCCCCGGAGGCTTCGACATGAACGCGCTCGCTAGCATGATGGCCAACCCTCAGATGCAGCAGATGGCCCAGTCCGTCATGTCGAACCCCAACTTCTCGAGCATGGTGCAGAAGATGGCCGAAAACATGGGCATGGGCGGTGCTGAGGGCCCCGACTTCTCCAAGATGTCCGAAATGCTGAACGCAAGAGCAGACCCCAACCAGCCCAGTATGCGGAACGTTCTTTATTTCGGACGAAGCGATGCAACTTAGAGAATGCTGAACGAGTTCGCAGTCTGTAGACGCGCAGTTGCGTTACACGACAACAGAGCAGCCACTTGACCATACCATAAGATCAAGTTCGGATGAATAATGCAACCTATTCCACCGAACTACTCTCCAGCGCCACAAAATCCAAAGGAAAAAATCTGCATTTCGTAAGAAGTCTTGGCGCTGGCATCAAGCACACTTTGCGAAAGAAGCAAGATTCTGCCCCCAACATAAAGGAGGTCTTCATTTTCCCACACTAACTGTTACAGCAAGTGAAAAGAAAATGAAGATTCTTTTATTATCGATTAGTCAACCTCTACGACCGCTCAGGAACACCTTCGAAAAGAAGACTTGTACTCACGTACAAAAAGTTCCTGGTTGTTGAGGCTAATCAACAACACTGTTTTGAGGAGGAAGAGAAACAGCTCAAGATCGTCCGCCCTTGTCTTGTATTCATTTTAGCCGTTGGAGAGTAGCAATTGTTTAATGGTATGAGGAGAAGCGAACAGCGGATACTTCCAGAAGTACTGTAACGTGGACTGGAAGTTGTTCTTGAGGCGCTGCAGGCAGACATGAAACTCCGTAATTCCCCCTCATGGGTAGGAAGTGATGCGTAAGTCCCTACGGGCAGCCAAAGAACTCCGTAAATCCCCCTCATGGGTCGGAGGTGGTGCGTAAGTCCCTACGGGCAGCCAGAGAACACCGTAAATCCCCCTCATGGGTAGGTGGTGCGTAAGTCCCTACGGGCAGCCAGAGAACTCCGTAAATCCCCCTCATGGGTCGGAAATGGTGCGTAAGTCCCTACGGGCAGCCAGAGAGCACCGTAAATCCCCCTCATGGGTAGGTGGTGCGTAAGTCCCTACGGGCAGCCAGAGAACACCGTAAATCCCCCTCATGGGTAGGTGGTGTGTAAGTCCCTACGGGCAGCCAGAGAACACCGTAAATCCCCCTCATGGGTAGGTGGTGCGTAAGTCCCTACGGGCAGCCAGAGAACGTCGTACGTTCCCTTCGTGGGCGGAAGTAGCGCGTAAGTCCCTACGGGCAGTCGGCGAACGCCGTAAGCACCCTTCATGGGTCGGAAGTGGCGCGTAAGTCCCTACGGGCAGCCAGCGAACACCGTAAGTTCCCTTCATGGGTCGAAAGTGGCGCACCCCTACGGGCAGCCAGCGAACGCCGTATGCTCCTTCATGGGTAGGAAGTGGCGCGTAAGTCCCAACGGGCAGCCAGCGAACGCCGTAAGTTCCCTTCATGGGTCGGAAGTGGCGCGTAAGTCCCTACGGGCAGCCAGCGAACGCCGTAAGTTCCCTTCATGGGTCGAAAGTGGCGCGCCCCTACGGGCAGCCAGCGAACGTCGTAAGCTCCTTCATGGGTCCGAAGTGGCGCGTAAGTCCCTACGGGCAGCCAGCGAACGCCGTAAGTTCCCTTCATGGGTCGGAAGTGACGCTTAAATCCCTACGGGCAGCCAGCGAACGCCGTAGGTTCCCTAGTCGGTCCAACCGTTCTTTCCCGCACGAAACACGGAGAAAACCATCAGGCTAACAACCTACCACTCCTCAAAAGGAATCGACGTCTGCCAGAATGGACAGTGTATCGTTCGTCATTGCAAACAAGAATGACATTCGTGCAGCAGCTGTGGCAAAGTCCGCTTTACCTGAAGCAGTCGAGGCCGGCGTTTCCAGGCACGCATCCGAATTGTTCGATACATTCGTAAGAGCCGCCGAGGCGGAGACAGACCCGATGAAGAGGGCCTCTTTGGCGATTATATCTCTCGAGATGTGTGCCGCAAGCAATGGTCAGGTTGCTGCACCCTCCATAGCGGAGGTAAAAGAGGTAGCTGCGGCACTCGAGGAATGGAAGATGCCGGATATAGAAAGCATGGCACAGATTGACGTGCCAGTCGCTGAACTGGTGAAAGGGGGTATGTCCAAGGCGATCGTGGGGTATATCCGCGCAGTCGGGCTGAAGATACAGTCACCAACTCGAGTACCGGAAACGCCAGGCAAGACGAGAAGCGAACCGAAAAGAATGATAAACATCGAAAGACGGCTTATTGATCTCAATCTCACCGAGATCCCTTCGATCCTGAAGCCTGATACAGCCCTTGTGAAGGCCATACTGGTGCAAACGGAGGCCGGTGTTCGTGTTCCACTGGACTTTTCGCCGAAGAAGACGCCACTATTTCCGGCTAAGGCCGACGCACACAGCATAGCCTTCTCCCCGATGGCGACAAGAGTCGATGAGATCGTTCTTCAAGAGGCGAAAGACCAACTCGGCTCGGCGGTCGAAACCGCCCATAAAAACATCTTGTTGGACATCTCCTCAAAGGTCGACAAAGATGTCATGCCGAGTACGACACACGTGCTGATGAGGATCCGCCACGCCGTCGCTTTGCTGGTGTGCGAGGTGGTGCAGCCGAAGGACGCACTGCGTTTGATGATCATGGTCGTCGGCCTACTACCACTAGTTGCTTCGCACACGAGCTCAAAAGGCTCATACCAAGCAGGCTTCAAGTACGAGGAGTTTGCCATGAAACAAGCGACTGAGAGCTCCCGCGACATATCAGCATCGGAGACGCTGGCATCGTTGACCAAGGTTGACAGCGAAGTCGTAAAAAGGTTCAAAGAGAAGACGGAAATTGAACGCGAGCAAGCGAAGCTCGCCAAGCCAAGGAGCCGCCTGGTGACAACCTCGGAACAATCTTGCAGATACGAGCCGTACGGGAAAGCCTCAGGAAAAGGCGCAGCAGGCAAGCCGGTGAACAAGGGTAAGCGTCAGTCGTATGACACAAGACCTCAGACGAAGAACTGACTCATTCCCACCGACCGTCAAAACAACCCACATGCATCCATCCTTTTCCATCCTGCCCTTTACACTTCCTCCCCACCACCTCAAGATCTGACTCACAAACTGTGGCTGAGGTGCAAACCAACAACGACTCCGAAAGAAAGCTCACCGTTTCGAACCATTGCCGAACACAGACCTCTACAGAAGCAGAAGGGCATTTTCTACTCCTTCCGTGCCGAGACGATGGAGGAACATCTAGCGATGACGACACAGATAAAGTCGTACACATTGACCGAGTCGGATCTGGAGCCTGATCTGCTCGAATGCGTCCGCGCGTACGCCAGTAATTCGACGGAGGTCAACAAGAATTTTAGAGCGAGTCGCATTCTATACTGGGACGATAGAGCGAAAACAAGCAGAGATGATACGGAATGCTTCGAGTCTTTCTACGACGTACACCATCCGGCATACGCCATTGCGAGTCGGATAAATATACCGGTTGTCGAAGAGATTCTAGAACTGATGGGCGCCGCAACACCGGGTGTGAAGAATGAATTCATCCACAGATTGGGGTTCGGATTCCCGGTAGTGGATGATCTGTGTGAGGAAGGTGTATTCGACATCAGGCCGGACAACAGGAGTGCGAAGAAAGTATTTATATCGACCAAGAGGGCGCTGAAAGATAAACAGCAACCGCTTCTTGAGTCCCTCAGACGTCAGAGCTTGCGGGACGGTAACTTGGACGAAATAGCCCATCAGCTGAAGCTCGAAGTCGAGAAAGGATGGCTAGAAGGACCCTTTACGACCGAGACTCTTCCCGTCGAACAATTTATTCCCATTAGGCGATTCATCGTGGTGCAAGGCGACAAGCACCGAGGATGCGACAATGGTCGTGCGACGAATAAGGTTACTCGGATCCACTCTCCGATAACCCTTTTGGGTATCGATAATTTGGTAGCCACAGCTGTTGTCTTGTATCAACAAGGCGTAGTGCACCAATCACAAGCGGTGCTTGATCAATCCGACGCCTACAAGTCGTTGATTGCGGATAAAGCACAGCGCAAGTATGCGGTGATCGTATCAATCCATCCGAAGACACACCAACTACAATTGTATCTGAGTAATGTGTTGTGCTTCGGAACGGAATCGGCTGTACTGGATTACAACTGTCTGTCTAAGTTTGTTACAGCATGCGCGCGCAGGATCATGGGTATACCGGCCTCTGGCTACTTCGATGATTTCAGCATGCTGGGAAGGGAGGATGATATCGATCAGATGTCAGCCGACTTCCAAACGTTCTTCACGACGATAATTGGCCTCATCTTTCAAGACAGAAAGAAGCGGGTGGGACAATGTGCGACGTACCTGGGGGTGCACGTCGACGTCGCCGAGCCCGGGATGATTACGCTAGCAATCACACGGGAAAGATCTGCGAAGCTGAGGCGAACAATCGAGGAGTTTCTAAACGAAGACGCGCTGACACCGCAACATGCTGGCAAGCTCGTCGGGCAACTCAGTTTTGTGCAATTGAATCTGACGGGATCGATAGGGCGAGCATATATCCACCCGATTCGATCGCGGCAATATTCCAGAATGAACGTCGTGAAGCTCGGGAAGCGACTGCGGGAAGCACTGGTGTGGTGGCTGAAAGCGTTATCCTTTTCCAGATTCCATCGCCGTATCAATTTCAGGATCGTGTCTTCGCCAAGGTCACCCATCATCATCTACACTGATGCGACGCTGGGCTACCTTGGATTCTGCCTTCTCTACAAAGAGTATCGGTACTACGGAAGCACGCATTCCGCGGTGAAAACTGCGGACCACGAACGTTACGTAGTTACACAAAGCGATCAGGACAACATACAGTTGTATGAAACGGAAGTTGTATTATCTGTCCAGTGCCTGCTGAATGACAAGCACGACGTCCTGTTCCCGGCCGCCGCGTTAGAGGATGAATTCTGCAACATCCCGCAGTACTATTTCATCGATAACGTGTGTACACAGGCAACAGCAGTTAAAGGTTACTCGGACAACCAGCTTTGCGATCAAATGGTACGAAGTTTCTGGTTCGAGGCAGTCGCATCGGGTTCCCTTGAAGTTTGGTTAGAGAGGGTCGAAACCGCCCACAATCTGGCAGACCTTCCATCACGACAACGCGGCCGCATCCCGCGTCTGGAAGAACTCGGATTCCGATACATGGCGGACTTCGAGAGTGTATTGTTCACCACAAGAATGCAAGACCCGTAAGAACGTTCCTTTCCAACGTTTCCACATAAAACCCATCCCCCGCGACGCATCGCATAACGTGCTTTCTAGGGTCGCATCCGAAGGATAATCGACTCGAATACCTGTCTGAAACCCTAACTCGTCCTCGTCGTAACCAATCCGCCCTTTCGTTCTACGCCGGATAAGTTCCTCGTCCTCGTACTGCGATGGGAACAGGTAGACAGAGAACTGCGTGGGGAATTCAAAACTCTGTCGTCCCTGGACTACTCAATATCGGAGCGCGCGTAACGCCCGATTCATCCCATCGCAGATGAGCGGTCCAGACCAGCTCACGCGCCAAAGGTGTGGAGTTGACCCCGATAATAAAGGAGGTCTTCATTTTCCCACACTAACTGTTACAGCAAGTGAAAAGAAAATGAAGATTCTTTTATTATCGATTAGTCAACCTCTACGACCGCTCAGGAACACCTTCGAAAAGAAGACTTGTACTCACGTACAAAAAGTTCCCCGCCCACCCACCCGTGACACGATGGCAACATCGACGGAATACCCGACCGGTCCCGAGATTATCGAGATCCTTAAGACCCAGATGGAATACAGGGCAGGACAGACCGACACGCGTTTCGCGAAGCTGAGCCGCAAGCGGAAGTTCGAGGTGCTGAAGGAAAAGCCCCGAGCGCACGCGCTCGCCATCATGGAAGCGCGCGTGCGAGATCTGACGATATCATCGGTGAAAGGTGAAACATGGAATGTATATTTCACGGCCGTTCGTGCATGGGCTGATTTTGCGGACATCGCTGGCATCCCGCACTTTCCCATCTCGGTAGAGCGCGTTCCCACATTTGTTGGGAATTACAACAACGCGAGCACGGCAGAAGGCGTACTCTCCGCCTTAGAGAAGATTCAAAGGTTCATGGGTATTGATACACCCATCCGAACTCGCCAGACGAAGGCGGTCGTGCAAGGGATGCGGCGCGAACAGGGACCCACAAGAAAGATGGATCCCATCGACTTGCACCTCCTCGACCAGATCGTGAAGGACGCCTCCCCCACGACGCCAACCCGAAACCAGCTGCACGAATTCAACTTCGTCGCTGTCATTTCGTACGTCTACCTTCTGCGTACGAAAGATGAAGTTCTCCCTCTGTGCAGAGGACTCAGAACCGACGTACCGCATACCGCCATCAAGGTCGTGACGGACAAACAACGCCACAGCTCCGTCTTCCTCTACCAAAACGAGCTGTACATTGCCCTTCGATCGCGGAAAAACTCGCTGCAAGGTGCTGTATTGTCAAGAGGGTGCACATGTCGCCAAATGCACGTGAAGACGGGCTGGCGCGCGATATGTCCCGTACACTGCTTGTGGCCCTACATTAGGGACAACGTGGAGCCTGGCTGCCCCATCTGGAGCATTTCGTATCCAGACATGCTCTCGACGATAAAGGCCAAGGCGAATCGGTACAAGACACCAATGATCGGGTGGGGCACCCACAGCTTCCGAAGAGGTGCCGCACAGGATTCCAACGACTCCAACCCCGAATTACGTCTCCTCTTACGGGCCGGAAACTGGACGTCGAATACGTTCAAGGAATATATAGACTGGTCAAAATTAGAAAAGAAGACCGTTGAGAAGATATGCGAAGAGAGCCCGGACGAGAGCGAGTGACTGGATACGATGGGGAATTCAAAACTCTGTCGTCCCTGGACTACTCAATATCGGAGCGCGCGTAACGCCCGATTCATCCCATCGCAGATGAGCGGTCCAGACCAGCTCACGCGCCAAAGGTGTGGAGTTGACCCCGATAATAAAACTAAGATTTCCCACCCTGGAACCCCCGTCCTAGTAGTCAGGAACAAGACAATCGAAAAACAGGTCTTTTCAGACAACCGACAAGCTTTCATCGCAAACAACACACAGCCGTGGACGGAGCGATCCCGACGCCTTTCGGCCCGATTGCGAAAGACAAGCTGGAGGAGTTCCGCAACAGCGACCATTTCCAGAACAACCCGAAGTTCGCGGAGATGAAGGAGGCTCTCCAGAACGAGGGTCCCGCAGCGATGATGCGCTACATGGGTGATCCCGAGGTGATGAACTCGATCGCACAGTTCTCGCAACTCATGGCTGAAAACAACGGCAGCGGCAGCAGCCCGTCCAGCTGAACCGGCAGGGAAAGGTGTGTTCCTGGAGCGCTGTAGCTCGCCCGTGCTGCCTTCCCTCCGTAGGGCTGGTCGCCGTTGTACGTGCTGCTCCGTATTAGCCGTCTGGGTAGCGCCTGCTATCACTCGTGCGCTGACCGACGCTTCCGGTCTCTTCGCAGTGCGCAAGCATGAAGGCCGGAGAGTCGCGCATCCTCGTCTGGTGCCGCGGCAGGCGGGGGAGGGGGATCTTGCTATCAGAGCTCGTGGTTTAGCGTGCACGTTCTCTTTTTTTTTTTTTTTTTTATCTCATGCTTTCTCTCTGTCTTTTTCCTTTTTGTTTTATCGTTGCCTTTCCCGGGGTTCCTTCCTTTTTGGAAAACTAGCTGGATACGCATGAGGCCCGAAGGAAAAAGTGGTTCGCATCCGTGTGTCCCACAATCTATGTTCCACGTACAGCACCACCACGGTTGCTTGGGGGTACCTGACGGTGGGGCGGACGCCCCAAAAAATCAAAGAGAATTCCTTTCTTCCTCTTGGGTTCCTTCCCCCCCACCCCTTTCTCCGCCGCTTATGGTCCGTTGATTCGCCGCTCGGGTCAACCGTTCTGCTTCCCTAGACGACCGCGCCATCTCACCTCCCCGCCTTGCTTTGATCCTTGGTTTCAGTTAGTCTCTGCACGGCACCACACTCCGACCGTCAGTTTTATTCCCGCGTGCCTTTCCAACTCCTTTTCACGACTCACTCCGCAGCAATCCATGTCCACAGCCTTGGCCCATCTTTGGAGACGGGGCGAGAAGTAGGGGTCCTCGGGTGTCAGTCTGCTATGCAACCGAGATGCAGTGATCGTGAACACACACCGTTGCTGCAAGCCGCCCTGAAGGTGGGTGTAGGGAGGGCTTTCGCTCGAGTTCGAGTAGTGAGTGAAGGGTTTCGCGGGTCCGTAGTCCTCGACCAGTGACAAGTGTTCGATCGATGAAGAAGAGAGGAGAAGCAGTGCCAGGGTTCTGGTCCTCTTGATAGGAGCAACGTCCTCTCGATAACAGCCGCACATGGTATTAGCTCGGATAAATCCTTTCGAATCGAAAAGAAAACAAAAGAGCGTTTTACCACCTTGTGCGGTGTCACGGGATGTTTGGCAGTTAAGAAGACGACTGAAAGCACAGACACAAAGATAGCTCAAAGCATTAGCAAAATAACACGAAAAGCCTCTAGGCAAAAACCCGTTTTCACATTTCTTCGGCGCGAGAACGCTCCTCCCCGAGTCTGCACACCCGACATGTACGCACGTGGGGGGCCCAGGGCCACATTCATTGCGAATGTGTTCGTGGTGTCGGTCGCAGGAGTTTCTTTTTTTTGGCTAGCCAAAGTGAGAAAAAGAGCGAAAGAGTACGAACAGTAGCGAGAAGAGAAGAGAACGAGTGTAAAAGAAGTTGGCGGTAGCACAAACTACCGGGCCAGCGGACCACCGCAAAAAGATCTCTAATGTTTCCTTATCCGAGTCTACACACCCCGCAAACCCTCCCTCCTTTGAAACGAGCGCCCTCAAAGGCAACTGACCGGGCGACTTTTTTCGGAAACACGAAAAACCTGTCCCAAACAACCCGCTAGTCGAGAAAACCTGCCTAAAGAAGTCTTACTAGTCTGACACGTGCGAGGGGGGGGGAAAAAGAAAAGGCCGATTAATCAACCACCGGTGTACAGACAGAAAGAGGGAGGAAGCGGTGGGGGGGGTACGGATGCATGTAAGCTTCTCGCCGCTGTGCCACGCAACGAAGCATGGTGCGGTGCACGGGGATGACGGCGCGCTGTACTCGGCGGAGAACGCGCCGAGCGGCGCGGAAAGCGTGGCCGGCGTGTGCGTGGTGACGGGCGACGACGTGAAGGCGCGGGACCGGCTGCTGCAGGGGCTCGTCGCCGGGAAACTGAAAAGTGACAAGTGGGCTATACTTCGATTCAGACGAAACCCACTCAAAGCCCCAGGAGAGCAGAAATTGGTAGTCGCAAAAAAAGAAAACGCGCGCGGGGAATCTACGCGTCGCAAGAGTCGTCGGCGCGCTCGAAGGCGTCGTGCGCCGGGCAGAAGCGGGGCAGGGCGGCGGCCGCCAGCTCCGGGTGGCCCCGTTCAAGGGCGGCGGCGACGGGCGGCCGGCCGGTCGAAGTGTCGAGGTGGGCGGCCGGCGGCCCGCTCTCCGAGCGCGGCGGCGCGCCGGCGTGCGCCCTTCGCGTGGCTGCCGCAGACGGTGGTCAACCGGTGCGGCGAGCTGCTGGCCATCAACACCAAGGGGCTCGCCACCACAGCCGGCGCCTCGCTCCACCCCCAGCCGGCAAACCCCGCAAACCCACACCGTTCGAGCCAAAACGAGCGCCCTCAAAGGCAACTGCCTGAGCGATTTCTTCCGGAAACACGAAAAACCTTCTACCCCCAGGCAACCCGCCAGTCGAAAACCCCAGCCTAGAGAAGTCCTACTAGTGCTGATACATGATGTATGTCGGGGGGAGAAAATAAACGGCCAACCAATCAACCAGAAAGAGGGAGGAAGCGGTGGGGGGGGTACGCGGATGCATGTAAGCTTCTCGCCGCTGTGCCACGCTACGAAGCATGGTGCAGTGCACGGGGATGCCGGCGCGCTGTACTCGGCGGAGAACGCGCCGAGCGGCGCAGAAAGCGTGGCCGGCGTGTGCGTGGTGACGGGCGACGACGCGAAGGCGCGGGACCGGCTGCTGCAGGGGCTCGTCGCCGCGGGTGGCCGGCCGGTCGAAGTGTCGCGGTGGGCGGCCGGCGGCCCGCTCTCCGAGCGCGGCGGCACGCCGTCGGCGTGCGCCGCCTTCGCGTGGCTGCCGCAGACGGTGGTCAACCGGTGCGGCGAGGCCATGCGGCTGCTGGCCATCGACACCAAGGGGCTCGCCACCGCCGCCGGCGCCTCGCTCCTCCCACGACTCCTCGCTCTGTCGTCCACCGTCGTCTACGTCCCGAGTCCGGGTGAAACATTCGAGTCCAACAGCTTGTCCCGCTCATTGTGTGGCCCTGGGCTTGCTTTCGACGCAACTTCACCGTATACGAGCACGGGGAGGAAGCCGCTGCTGTGCTGGGTGTCCGCATCGGGAGACAAGCACGCCGAGCATGAACCGGTGCCGCCCGCGCTGCAAGGCGCGTTCCGCGGGATGCTGGTGGAGGCCGCCGCCGGGTTCCCTTCGCAGAACTTCTGGCGCAGGCTCCGCCCGAACGAGGCCATCAAGCCGCCGGCGCACGTCGAACTCGGCGACAAGCCGCTCAACCCCCTTCGCCCAGCTGCAGCAGCAGAAGAACCGCAGCGCCGCCGGCCGAACGCGTCCGCTTCCCCTCCCCCCGCGACTGTCGCCGGCTGCCCCCCCGCGCGTGTATCGATAGCAGCGGGCAGCGACTCGGAAGGCGACGCCGGGGGCGCCGCCGCCGCGAAGCCGCGGTCGCGCTCGCCGCAGCAGCCGGCACTGTCGGACTCCGCCTACCGGGACGCCAAGCGGCAGGCGAAGGCGGCCTCGCACCGCCAGTGCACCAACGCCCTCCGCGCGCTGTGCGAGGGCCCCGACCGGAAGCTGAAAGAAGCCACCGGCGCCGCCGCCCGCGACGCCCACCACCGCAAGGGCTACGCCTCCTGGACCGACTGGGAAACGGACGTCCACCTCCTGCTGGAAGCATACGCGGAGGAGGCGAGAGGGGTCAGCAAAGCACACGTACTGGGCGAGCTCTTCACCCGGTGGGTCATGCCGAACTGCCGGGTCGTCCACGAGGCCGTCCTCGCGAAAGCGCGGGCGGAAGGCGAAAGCGCCCTCGCCGCTCGATGCGCCGACTGGGACGCGCAGTCGACGGAGTTGATGGCGGCCTTCGAGCCGTCCTCCGCAGCCCTCGCCCGGTGCGAGGCCGAGCTGACAGGAGAAAGGCTCGCCGCCGCGGCGCTGCGCCGGGAGCTGGAGGCGGAGCGGGCGCGGTACAGGGCCGGCGTCCGCGACGTCACGCTGCAGCTCGAACACGCCGAGCGGGCAGCCCGCCGGCACAAGGACGCCGCGCGCTCCCTGCGCTTGCGGCTGGTCGAAATTTCGGCCGAAGGCGACAGGCACGCCGGTGACCCCGGCGCCTGGGCCTCGGTTCGCGCTGGCATCTCGTCCATCCTCAACGACGCCCCCGCCCCCTCCTCTCCCAGCCCGCTGCGTCTCAACCAGAAGCACGACGTGAGCTGGAAGACGGCGCTGTCGACGGGCGACGAACTGGCTGCGAACGGGGGCAGCCGCAGCCTCGAGTCGGCAGGGTTCTCGCTGAAGGCCGCGGCCGACGAGCTCGTTGCGACGCGGGTGCAGGCGGAGCGCAGCGCGTGGGCCGCGGCGCAGAGCGAGGAGGCGGCCGCCGGGTTGTCGGCCGAGCTGCAAGCGAAGACCGCGGCCGCCGGCGAGGCGGCGGCGGCGCTGCGCGATGCGCATGCCCGCGTCACCCGCGAAGCCTACGCAGCGAGCAAGCTCCGAGAGGAGCTGGTACGCACGCGGAAGGACGCCGCCGAAGCCGAACATCACCGGCAGGCCGCCGCCGCCCGCCTCGAATACGCGGAAACCGCGCTCGCCGCCGCCCGCCCCGCGCCGGCCGCATTCGTGCAGCTCGAGCAGGATGCCCTCCGCAGCCGGATCGAAGCTGACGCGAGCGGCGAATTCACGCAGGCGGTCGCGGCGCACGCGGCCTCCGTCCGGCGGGCCGGCGCCGTGGAGGCGGAGCGGGCGCGGGCGAAGGCGGGCGCCGCGCACGAAAAGCTGGCCGGCGACCTGGCGGCCGCCAGGGCCCGCATCGCAGACCTCTCCGGGGCGGCCGAAGCCGCCGGGCGTGGCCAAGCCGACTCGTGGGCGGAGGCTGCGGCGCTGCGCGCCGAAGTCTCCGCGCTTGAAGCCGCTGTGCGCCGGGAGCGGGCCGTCCACGGCGACGTCGTCGAGCGCGTCGAAGCCGCCGCCGGCGAGAATGACGCGGTGCTCCGCGGGCTCCGCGGAGAGGCCGCTGTCCTCGCGAGTGAGCTCACCAAGGCAGGCGAGAGCCTGAGCGACAAGACGGCGCGGCTGGCGGCGGAGGCCGCCGCCAACCGCGCCCTGCGGGCGTCGGTGACCGCGTTGTCCTCCGAGAAGGACCGGCTGGTCCTTGCCGCCGACGACGCGGCCGGGCGGGCGGGCGACGCGGAAGGGCGGGCGGCGGCGCTCGAGCGGCAGCTCGCCGATGCGGCGGCCGACGTCGCCCACGCCCGCGGCCGCGCCGCGGCGGGCGAAGCCCGGTGGGAAGCGGCGGAGCTGCGGGGCAGCGCAGAGCGGGACGCCGCGAAGGAGGCGGAGGACCGGCTGCGCGACGAGCTCGCCGCCGCGAAGGCGGCGGCCGACGCCGCCGCGGCCGCCGCCCACGACGCAGACCTCCGCCGCGTCCGCGCCGAGGCGCGCGCCGAGGCCGCCGAGGCGGCGGCGGAAAGGCTGCGTCTCGAACTTGCCGCCGCAACCGAACTCACCACGCGGCTGCAGTCCGACCTCACCAGCCAGCGACACCTCGCGGACGAAGCTCGTCTCGACGCCGAGACGGAGAGGATCCGCGTGGATGAAGCGGCCGGGCAGCATGAGCGTGAGGCGGCGCGGCGGGAGGAGGCGCATGCGCGCGAGTTGCGCGAAAAAGAAGCATCCTTCGCCGCGAGGGTAGAGGAGCTGGAGGGCGAGCTGGAGCGGGCGGAGGCGAAGCGGTCGGATTTGGCGGCCGAGGCGGCCGAGCTGCGGACCCGGTGCGAGAAGGAGCACGCCTCGACGGTGCGCGGAGCCCGCGAAGCCGCCGAGGCGCGGGCGCTGCTGCTGGTGGCCCGCCAGGACCAGGCCGCCGCGGCCGAGGCGCACAGGGCGGACCTCGACTTGTTCAAGGAGGCGGCCGAGGAGGACGCGCGCCGGCAGGCGCACGACGCCGCGGCGCTGCGCGCCCGGCTCGACTCTGCCCGCGGCGCGGCGGCGAAGCACGAGGCGGAGGCCGCGGCCCTGCGGCGCGAGGTCGCCGCCGCGAAGCCCGTCCGCGACCGGCTCGCCCTGCGCGAGCGCGAGCTCCTCGACACGTCGCAGCAGCTGGCAGGTGCCACCGCGCAGCTCGAAGCGCTTTCCTCCACCGTTTCCGGTCTGCGCCCGCTTTTTTTTTTTTCCTCTTGATTTTGCAAATGTGTTCCAACACTGTAAGCGTGAGCAAAGAGCGAACTAACACCATACTGAAGGTCAGGTCACGGTTACGACTTGCATTTTTGTTTCACACATGGAGATCCCTGACTCGAGACATATCGGGTGAAAACAGAAAACAACCTACCTGAAGAGAGGCCCAAAACTCGTGTGGATGCGTCAGCGCAAAGCTTGTTGATAAGAGCTAACACGATAGCGAAAGGGCGAAGGCATATCTCAAGTCCGTTGGTGCCGTGTTACCAAACATGCTGGTCTAGCAGAAGGCACCCGAACCGCCTTCTCGTCCAAGAAGGGCACAAGCCTGACGAAGATACGACGTTCGTGATATTAGGGACGGGGGACGTCAAAGGAGAGGAGCGGTTGATGCCAGCAGGCTACCGCGATCCACTGCCAACTGCAGCTTTTTTTTTATGGTAACAAGCTTGCTTGTCTATATCAAAAAGTGTCGGATGGCAGCGTGCTGTGTTAAATCACTCAAAACAGGGTTTACACACGTACGCACAAACAAAAAATATGCCGGCTGTGCCTACCTTAGAACAAATGGATCTTCCGAACGTAGATTGGGATACCATTCCAGTCGTACTATATCCGGCGAGCCGCCCGGCTGCTGTGGGACGAAGACAATGCGTTTTTTCCCCATCATGCGACACCGCCCATGATGTCGCCAACGGACGACACTGTTCGCGTTGTGGCGGCGTTTGTATCGCCTCATGCCTGCGGTCCCGACTCAGGGGCAGGGACAATCGTGACAGATTCGCCTTGCCAGAGGCGCTCAACACCACGTGGGTATGTCCCACATGCTGTTGGCTGGTACACAACGGCAGCCCGTTGTTGCCGGTTGAACCGGAAGCCGAGGAGGTACTGCCGCCTGAGTGGGAGGCCGAGTCAGTCCTCGGCGCGGGTTCCCAGGCCTCGGTGATCGCACCGGTCCCGGTTGAATTGCTTAACCACAAAGATCCGGGGGTAGCCCAGTTGGCAGCCCTTGCCCAACAGCAGCGGGCGGCCCTGATGGCCCTCGGTTGCAGAGACCTCCGCGTTCCGTTTGATCTTGATTGATGATATTCGAAGGGTTTCCGAATGGATCCCATATTTGGGCTCTCCTGACTGCGTCATCGAAATTCTTAACAGAATCCGACAGCGGTACGGGCCTTTTTTAGAGCGCCCGAACTCCCCCGAGGCCGACTCCGTCAGCATGAGCATGCGCACCTTGTGGAAAATGGTGTGGAACAGTCGTTCAAAGCAAAGTGGAACTTGGAGCGAGGACAACTTGAGAGTTCTTCACATCGCAATGGTGCGCATGGAAACCTTGAAGTATTTCAAGGAGGCGGGCGTTCCCCGCGGCGTTGCTCGGGCTCGAGGTATTGCCTACGAGACATATCTCGACGGGATCGAGTATCAGGAGTTTACTGATCTCGTCCTCAGGGTGGCCGTCGGCAAGACCGAGTCCGCCGATGAGGTCAAGGCAGCTCGGAGAGCAGCGCAGGCTACTCCGTTCGCGAGCGGGCGTCCCATAGCGGTGAACCGCGGGGCCGCCGGACGTTCGTCTGGTTTCAAGAGGAAGTCCGGACACGACAGCGGCCCCCAAGCAAAAAAGGGAAAATATTGACTCCTCGGGACCTCGGCTCCCCGACTCAGCAGTCTTTGGCGTCCCGGTTAGCGAGCTCACTTCCGACCTACTCGTACGAGGGCACACAACAGCCTGTGATGCCGCGGGTAATGAACCCGCCCCAGTCTCGCAAGGGTACACAACAGCATGTGATACCTCGGGTATTGAATCCGCCTCGATCTCGCGAAGGCACACGTCAGACCGTGATGCCGCGGCTATTGAACCCGCTCCAGTCTCGCAAAGGCACACAACAGCCTGTGATGCCTCGGGTGTTGAACCCGACCAAATGTTGCGAAGGCACACGACAGACCGTGAGGCCGCGGGTATTGAACCCGCCCCACTCTCGCGAAGGCCTACAGCAGCCTGTGGTGCCTCGGGTGTTGGACACGACCCAATCTCACGAAGGCGCACAACAGTCTGTGATGCCGCGGGTATTGAACCCGCCCCGGTCTCTCCAAGGCACACAACAGCCTGTGATGCCTCGGGTGTTGAACCCGACCCAATCTCGCGAAGGCACACATCAGGCTGTGATGCCGGCGGTATTGAACCCGCCCCACTCTCGCGACGGCACACAACAGCCTGTGATGCCACGGGTATTGAACCCGACCCAATCTCGCGAAGGCACACGTCAGCCCGTGATGCCGCGGGTAATAAACCTGCCCCACTCTCGCGAAGGCACACATCAGTCTGTGATGCCGCGGGTATTGAACCCACCCCGGTCTCTCAAAGGCACACAACAGCCTGTGATGCCTCGGGTGTTGAACCCGACCCAATCTCGCGAAGGCACACATCAGTCTGTGATGCCGGCGGTATTGAACCCGCCCCACTCTCGCGACGGCACACAACAGCCCGTGATGCCACGGGTATTGAACCCGACCCAATCTCGCAAAGGCACACGACAGTCCGTGAAGCCGCGGGTATTGAACCCGCCCCACTCTCGCGAAGGCACACAACAGTCTGTGATGCCGCGGGTATTGAACCCGCGCCAGTCTTACGAGGGCACACGACAGTCCGTGAGACCCCAAGTATTCAGTCCACTTTCAGCTCGGAGCCGCCCAAGTCAGTCTGCGGCGGCCCGGTGGTTGAATTCGCTTCGCCTTCGCGGCGCTCAACAGCCCGTGGGGCCGTCGACGTCGGAATCGCTCAAGCCTCACGACGGCCCACAGCAGACGGCGATACTCAGAGAACCAGACGCTCTCAGGATTTGGCGAGAACAATTGAAACAGGGTCGAATCAGGAAGCTCAACCGCCTTGCAGGCCCGGAACTCCCTTCTCTCAGGCGGAACTTGCTGAAGACGATGTCCGCCTGCTTCCGCGGACAAGACTCCTTCTTGTCGGTCATGCGACGCAGCGAGGCCTTCGAGCTTCAGCTTCGGGCGATCGAGCCGCACATCACCCGGGAGGAGGCCTTCCACCTGTGGGTGCAGAGACTACTGGACCTTGGTCAGATCCAGGCTGCCTCGGCGCGACAGTACCTGACGTACTACCGTCAATCGCTGAAGACTCCGCAATCGGCCTTGCGGCGTGCTCTTACCAACCGCCTAGAGCTCTTCAGAAAGCACGAAGCGAAAATGCGACGGGTACCGACGCTGAGATCCATCAAGGAGTCCATTCCGAAGGGCTCTCTGGTCCAATCGGCTGCCCTCGCTCTACAGCTAGCGACGGGGGCACGTTGGGTAGATCTGGAGCGGCTGGAGCACTTCCATGTACAGCTGCAGCGCCGGGATCTTCGCTCCGACCAGTTTATGGTCACCTGGGTGAAGGGCAAGACAGACCTTGCCGGCCTGGGACAAAGCCAAGTGCTCCCGGTAAACGGTTCCCTGTCGGCCCGCTTCCTGAAGTGGTTCCGCTCACAGCCTTCGTCCTCTCCGAGTCACCGGGTCTTCCAGACTCTGAACAAGGAAGCTTACAACGCTTACTAGCCTATGACTACTGTGATCGGTGGTGGGACTTGGACGGGAAGGGTCCTCGCATACCCAGAGCCTCCTATGACGGGACGATCGACTCTGCTACGGTGTCGACGCTGCACCACCGGCTCCTGATGGAGGATTTTCCGCACCTTCGGCTGCACTTCAGATGGATAGAGGGTGAGTTCCTCAGGCTCAACGCACGGATTGGCGGGAATGTAGCACCTGGTCCGCGAAATTCGAAGCTCGAAGCCTGTAAGCAACAGCTCATCAACTGCATCTTTTTGGAGTCAGCTCCTCGACGACAAGCTCCGAGACTATGCTCTTCCGCATTTTGCGTTCCGAAGAAGAATCCCGGCAGGCTGCGGTTTATCTTGGCTTGCAAGCAACTAAACGCTGCCTTGGAACATGTCAGCCTTCCGCCGTGCGCCTTCCCGTCGTATCGGGAGATAGTGGATATCATGATGCCTGCCGCCTTCTTCTACGAAAGTGATTTCAAGGCCTGGTTTTTCCAGTTCGCCTCCCCACCGAGTCCCGCTGCTTTTTCGCCTTTCGAGTTGGAAGTGCGATGTTCCACATGACGCGACTAGCTATGGGTCATCGAGGCGCCCCACAGCTCGGCCAGGCCGTCTCTCTTGCACTCGCGACGTTCAGTCCCTGGTATGGCTCGACAACGTTATCCTGGTGGGACCGGACTTGCTGAGGTTACGCGAGTGCATCGGCAGGTTTCGGGCACTTTGCGCCCGCTATGGGGCGGTTATTGGAGATGAATCCGGCCCGACCCAGCGGGGAACGGTTTTGGGCATGGAGATGGATCTTTGTGCCAAGCGGTGGCGGATGGATCCTTCCTAGGTGCTGGGTGGAGAAGATAGGCCGAGCAGTTAGCCTTTTAGACCTAAGGTCGGCTCTACCTTTACGTATCTGGTCTATGCGGCACAGTGGTATGGCGGGGGCATGATTTGAGCCTGCCACTCTTCCAGCTGGCTCCCGTGCTCCGATGGATGTCTGCGACGAGCAAGGACATCAAATTGACACTCCCCTCGGTGTGGGAAGAAGAGACTTGCGTACCTGCCGCAACCCTGGAGTGCTTCCAGACGGCTTTAGGGGCCCTTTTGAGCAATCCCTGGAGAAGCTGGCAGCCCCCGCCCACTCGCTCCTTGTTGGCACATACTGACGCTAGTCTCACTGGCTGGTGTTTTATCGTCGATCTGGAGGTGGTCCGATGGGGGTTCACTCCACCCGAATTGGTTCCGGATCAGATACATCCCCGCGAGATGTACGCACTCTTGAGACTGGTGATGCATCTGGTTGACATTGGCGCATCTTGCTATCGAGTTAGGGTTGGCGTTGACAGCACAGTTGTCATCGGCGCCTGGCGTCGGAAATATTCTTCCGATCCCACTATCTTGGAGATGATAGTGACAGCGCTTCAGCTGGCCGAAACTGCGGGGCTCCTAATCGAGCCTTTCTACATCCCCAGTCTGCAGAATCCCGCCGACAAGTTTACGCGAGTTACGGACACCACCTTGCCGGGGTTTTCCCTTTAACAGCAACGTCAGGTATTGCAAACCTCCCGGTGAATAGACAAGCCACGTCTAACTGGTGTGCGCGATACGCACACCGCCTGGCTTTCGGTCTCCCTCCCACGGTACTCAGCGACATCCCCGTTCCAACCCGGGTGATGTCCTGGTCATGATGACTTGATCTTTGTTGTGTCGTTGAGGCTTGCCCTCCTACAAAATGAGAATTGTTAAACTGACGAAGAAAAAAGGAGGAGGTGGAGTGCCTGCATGGGACCGGCTGTGCGCACAAATAGAGCCACGACACTTTTTTATGGTAACAAGCTTGCTTGTCTATATCAAAAAGTGTCGGATGGCAGCGTGCTGTGTTAAATCACTCAAAACAGGGTTTAACCCGGCTGTGCGCACAAATAGAGCCACGACACTTTTTAGTACTAACAATCTCGTGGGTTGCCCTTCAACGTATTGTGCAGGCTAAAAAGACGTAGGCAGCGTGTTTTGGTGGTTGATCAGAATTCCTTACCTGAATACACACAGGGTAAATACAAGTGGGAAAACGATCAACCGGCACGCACAAACAAATAGTAAATGCCAACGAAACACAGGGTTAGAGGACGTGAATCGCGTTACGAGCACGGAGGGAGAGCTCCTGCGGAAGGTGTTCGAGCAGCAGACGGCGGCGCTGACGGACCAGCTGAACGCGGCGATGAACGCGAACGCAGAGCTGCGGGAGTCGTTGCGGGAGAAGGAAGCGAGCTACCAGGAGGACCTGCACACGGCCCGAAACGAGCTGGCGGCGGCGGAAATCCGAGCCGAGCGGGACCGCGCCTCCGCCGAAGCGGAGCAGGGGAGGTGGGAAGCGGAGCGCGAGAAGCTGGCGCACGACGCCGGCCGGCAGAAAAGCGAGGGCCACCGGGCCCTCGTCGAGAAGACTCGCGTCGTGAAGGAGCTGGCGGAGCTGCGCGTGGTCGCTTCCGCGGCGAAGGCGAGCGCTGAGGCGGAGATCGCCGAGAACGGCGCGCTGAAGGACCGGGTTGCCGCGTTGGAGGCGGCGCTGCGGGACGCGCAGAGCGACGCGCGGGCCGCGAAAGCCGAGGCCCGGAGCCTCGAAGCCCAGGCGACCAGCGACAAGAAGCGGCAGCGGTCGCAGAAGTTGCACGACGCGGTCGCGGCCACCGGCTCGAGCACCACGTCCGCCCCGCGGGCAGCCCCCCACGGGCACTCGCCGCTGGCCCTCCCCCAGCAGCAGCAGCAACAGCAGCTGCTGCGCGGGGCGTCGACGAGCCCGCCGACCTCGCTTCCTGACAGGAGCCCCATTCTCCCGCCTTCTCTGACCCCTTCCGTTCGTCGGCCGCCCCGTAAGCTCTCGCTTCCTCGCGACTACCCCGATGCCTGATCTCAGAGCTCTTCGTCTCTATCGTGCCAGCGGTGGTCGTTGAAGAGCAACCACCAGGACGAGAATAGAAGAGGCTTGGTTACCGGCGGGTGGGTAGAAAACGTCTGGAAGCGTGGGTATATGAAGGGAGTAGGTGCTACGCCGCGTCACCTTCTTGCTGAATCAGCTTTCATCTTGTTTCGGACAGTCACGGTCAGTACCTCCATGCCTCAGTATGGTGGTACACATTCACCGTGCTGATACCATGTACACATACGGGTCAATGCCAAACCCCCCCCCCTAGGGCAGTGAAGCTGGTAAACGTTGAGTAAACGCGTTTACTCCAAAAGGAGTAAACGTAAACGTTTATAAGCGGTAAACGTTTACGTTTACTCGCGATAAACGTTTACTCGCCTACAGAGCACGGTTAGACCATACTTGGCCCCTGGCAACCCACGTTTCATCAGGCTGGCCATCTCTTGTATGGCGGTGTCAAGCATCACCCCACCGAGTTCTTCGGGCGTTGGGGGGGTGTACTCATCATGTGCTGATAGCCCGCACAGGACTGAAACCTTGGTCAGGAACGAACGACCAGTAGCCTTGTTAAACCCGATGGCTTCGTAGTGGTCGCTCGAGTGAGGAATGACACCATATTCAGCTGCTTCGTCTTGGCTTTCTCATTTTTCTTCTGCTGCCTTCAGCTTGACGACGAAGGCGGGTGTGTGCTACCACCATGGGATCTTTTGGGGAGAAGCCGCCAATGCCGCTATCTTGGCCGAGCAGGTGCTCAGCAGAGGCGGCAGAGAAGGCCTTATCGCAGAACTTGCAGGTTACCTTGCGCATCTTCGATCCGGGTACTTCCGTGAATGTCGTCTCCTTTGCGCTTGTTCGCCATTTGCGACGAAAGGTCCGTCTGGATATTTTACTTAGTTGCCCCTCTTCCTTGATGGATTGCGTTTCCAGTGGATGCCGCCCTTGATACAGTAAACGCTAACACAACGTTTACTCAACGTTTACTCAACGTTTACTCCGAAATGAGTAAACGTAAACGTTTATAAACGGTAAACGTTTACCGTTTACCTGGAACACTGCCGGGCTGCTGGCCCCCCCCCCCCCCCCCCCCCCCAGCTGGCCCTATTATGGATCGTGCGGGAGGGGGGGGTGGGGTACCATACCCCCCATCTGTGTGGGTTTGTGAGCTCCTATGCATGGCACGGGGCCCATCTGGTAGGAAAAAACACTCAGACGTTGTTTTGGGATGATCCTGGGTCCAGAAATACCCGGGCTTGACTCAGATTTTTTTTGAGCTGAACACGACGCACTTGTCATGCACAATCACTTGTTATATAACAAGTGACCTAACAAGTGAAAATGTATAACAAGTGCCACTTGTTATATAACAAGTGATCACTTGTTATATAACAAGTGATCACTTGTTATATAACAAGTGTTTGCTTGTTATATAACAAGTGATTGCTTGTTATATAACAAGTGATTGCTTGTTATAACAAGTGTTTGGTTGCAATTTCATAAGGAACCTGGGGTTTGCACCTACCTACGAGAGAAAATCAGTGATCTGCAAGACACAAGGCTCCACCTGGTCCAGACAAAAGTATCGGGGAGTTCGGGGAAATTCGGGGAGTTTCGGGGTATTTCCTTTGTGACGACCACTTTCCCTGCAGCCGGCCATGGCGGGGAGGGGGCTACGCTATTATGGCCCTACCTTGCGCAGAGCGGTCCCGTGTTCGGTTATGCCCCGAAGACGAAGATAGAGGCTGAGAAGGAAGGACAGACTGGGAGGTACAGGTTGACACGTTTTGACACAGGTAGCTACAGGATCCGCTGCGGTAAGGAGAGCCGTTCCAGCAGAGGTCGTGCGGGTACAGAGACGATGCTCGTGCTCGAGTCGCAGTTGGGGACGAACAGGCACGCCTTCAATGATGAGGTCTGGGGGATGGACGTATTTTCCACGTATGGGGAGGAAAGGATCGGACGTGCTGGTGGGACGCCTTCGAAGGGCGTGCCCAGGCCACCACCAAGGACGAGAGAGTGCGCACGAGACATCACAGTTTGAATACCAAGCACTTGCCCCCCAGCGTTGTACTTCTGGACACCGAAGGGGAAGCTCGTCTTTACCCTTGGATCTGCTTGAACCAAGCACGGCGATCGTCAGAGAGGCCGGACACTGTCCAGTGAAAACGGCTCGAATTGCCTCGGCGAATTGCTCTTCCGGCTCTCCCCAAGAAGAAGACCCCTCCGCTTTCACGGACTGCTCCCAGTCGCAAACAGGGTTTCTGGATGGAACTCCCGCACTGCGTTGCTCAGTTCCGCCCGCTCTCGGCTACGCAGTTTTTCAGCCCATCCCTCGAATTTGTGCGGTGGTGCTGGCCTGCTGCAGCTGCTCACGATGGCCACCATTCTTCGGCTTTTCTCTGTGCCGCTTTGCTGGCTGACATCTGGACTCTTGCAGTACTCTGACTGCACGCAGTCAATTTTAGGTGCAGTTCTGGTGTAATCTTGCGGAATTTGGTTATCCCCGGTACCGAAAACCTGTGCATGCTACCGTTACACTACCGCTACGCTACCGTTACGCACCCGGGACCAGCTTGATTGAGAAGGCATAGGATGGTTTTCAACACTATTCTGAGTCCAGTGTCCCAGTCTTGTGATCCGAGGGTGTGTTCTGGGGTCGTAACCACCCTGGATGTCGTTCTCTGTGTGCTCCAACAAGTCGACAAGGGAAATATTCTTGCTAGAACATGGCAGCTTTCTTGGGTGCACCACCCTGAGTGTACGGACCTTGGACTTTTCTGGAGCATCTGGGTGGGATATTATGGTCCCCTGAGTGTTTTTCTGCCCGCCAGATGTTGTGTGCTGCCAGTAGGGGTAATTTTCTGGCAGTCTCGGGCTTCAGGAAGGCGTAGCGGTAACAGTCAATCTCGCTCCCCGAAATAGGCAAAGCCCCGTGATTTTGTTAACGTTCGTTAACAGGCCGAAAACCATCCTTTTTTGGCTGTGGTGCATCAAATACGCAGTTGTGCAGCTTTTTGGCCGTAAATTTGGTGTCATGCCACAGTGGAGGTGATGTGTAATACCTGGAGTACGGTCACCGCCTTCGGCGAAGATGTCAAAAAAGCACGAAATCACACTCGTTTGGCCGTGGTGGTACCCCGGCCCGGGGGTTTTCACACGACAAGAAACTTCGACCCACAGAAGAACCCCGAATGAGCGGTTCGGGTGTGCAAATGCCAAGCGTGCTTAGGGACAGCGGATTATTACCCGGGCGGGCCAACTGCCCACTACTTTCGCCAAAATTTTGGTGGGTGGGTCCCCCCCCCCCTCTGGTGGGAATATTTTTTCCCCAAAACTGCATGAAGATTTTCCGACGGAAACCCACTGTTGCATCAATGTAATGGCCCAAATCTGACCGAAAACCGCTGTTACATCAATGTAATGGGCCAAATCTGGCGGAAAACCACTGTTACATCACTGTAATGGGCCGAATTTCACAGAAAACCACTGTTACATCAATGTAATGGCCCAAATTTGACGGAAAACCACTGTTACATCAATGTAATGGCCCAAATCTGACCGAAAACCACTGTTACATCGATGTAATGGGCAGAATTTGACGGAAAACCACTGTTACATCAATGTAATGGCCCAAATCTGACCGAAAACCACTGTTACATCAATGTAATGGGCAGAATTTGACCGAAAACCACTGTTACATCAATGTAATGGCCCAAATTTGACGGAAAACCACTGTTACATCGATGTAATGGGCAGAATCTGACGGAAAACTTGGCCCATTACATTGATGTAACAGTGGTTTTCCGTCAGATTCTGCCCATTACATCGATGTAACAGTGGTTTTCCGTCAGATTCTGCCCATTACATCGATGTAACAGTGGTTTTCCGTCAAATTTGGGCCATTACATCGATGTAACAGTGGTTTTCCGTCAAATTTGGGCCATTACATTGATGTAACAGTGGGTTTCCGTCAAATTCTGCCCATTACATCGATGTAACAGTGGTTTTCCGTCAAATTTGGGCCATTACATTGATGTAACAGTGGTTTTCCGTCAAATTCTGCCCATTACATCGATGTAACAGTGGTTTTCCGTCAGATTCTGCCCATTACATCGATGTAACAGTGGATTTCGGTCAAATTTGGCCCATTACATTGATGTAACAGTGGTTTTCCGTCAAATTCTGCCCGTTACATTGATGTAATGGCCCAAGTTTGGGCCAGTACGTTGATGTTTTTTGGGGAGGGGCAGTGCAACTTGGACCTGATAGAGCCGTACCGTTCGGCCGGGGGGCTTTGCCCCCCGAACCCCCCCTTATTTCGACTTTCCAGAACAAACCAAACCCGTACATTTCAGCTGTGTATGGCGGTGTCGGAAGCCAAGAAGGCAGGTGGTGAAATTGGAAACTCAAAAAAAAATTCCCACGGGCTCGGGAGATTTGGGGGTGGGTGGGTCCCCCCCCCCCAAGAAACATTTTCCCCCCCCTTTGGGCGGGCAGTTGGCCCGCCCGGGTAGTAATCCGGCGTCCCTTACAGCAACCGTTTGTTTGCCAAAAGCCGAGTGTCTTGCAGATCACGTGACTTTCTCTCGTAGGTAGGTACAAACCCCAGGTTCCTCATGAAATTGCAACCAAACACTTGTTATAACAAGCAATCACTTGTTATATAACAAGCAATCACTTGTTATATAACAAGTGACCACTTGTTACATCACTTGTTAGAAATATAACTAGTTATGTCCCAAAAAAAACAGCTAACAAGTGCGTCGTGAAGAAGTGCAAAGGGGGGGGGGGGGGGGGGGGTTTGGCATTGACCCTATTATAGCCAAGCAACAACAAACACCAACCAACAATCCTCTGGTGCGTGCGAGAAGAAACAGTGGTTAAGCCCATAAACCCCACACAAGAAGCCTTTCCTTTTTGAAGACTGGGTTAAGTGCCGGGCGGAAGCGTTCAACAGCCTGTCCCACCAGGCAGTTCCCTTGTGTATTGGTTCGCCTCCTTTCTTTCCGAATACTTGTTGAGGTTAGAGTGCCGTTCAGGCGTAGATTTCAGACTCTCTTTCGTTCCCCACATTCCATAGCACATGCTACGTCAGGGTTCGCACGGGTATGCGGCTGTATCCATCCTTGATCCGTCAGGTCTAGGACGCGCTGGATACAACAATAGTGGTGTCGCTACTGCTAGTAGCAGTAGGAGGTCGACCGGGCCGCTCGCATCGGAGGCCCGAGCGGCGTCTGGAACTAGCAAGCATTGACAGCCCGATCCTGATTTACTGGAAAGGGATCTGAGGTCAAGTACACATTTCGTTGGACCCGAAAAAGATGGTGAACTATGCATTGGTCTGGTATACCACAGAGTGGAGCAATGTTGTCGATCTCCTGTTTCAAGACAAACCTACGCGGGGGGAGATGGCGAGTTTTACTAGTACAACGACATTCAGGGCACTGACCACGTTCCAGTCGCCACCGCTGTCGATGAAGCGAAATGCTGTGATCCAATTAGCCAGTTAGCTTGTCCTCTTATTCGTATTGCGACTCTTCCGTCTCTGCCTGACCTTTTGTGCTCACGTAAGCGGTCCGATGAATCGGCACCCGTGTAGGGAACATACACAGAAAGGAACTACGAAAGGAAGCAAAGAAGAACTGAAGATATACACAACGAACTGAATAGAAAGAAGCGAATCTTCAGGGAGAGAAAAAAATAAAAAAGCAGCAGCAACCAAAACACGAGCAACCAAGAACAGACAACAAATAAGCAAAGCCAGCCAAATACGACAATCAACAAAAAGATACTCCGTCTGGTCTGAAGCAGAAAAGAATGTCACTTGATATGCAGCAGATGCAGCAAATGCACCCGCAACAGTTCCATCAATACTACTTGCAGCAGCACCAACTCCAGCAACAACAACAGCAACAACAGCAGCAGCAACAGCAGCAACAACAACAGCAGCAGCAGCAGCAGCAGCAGCAGCAGCAGCAGCAGCAGCAACAACAACAACAGCAGCAGCAGCAGCAGCAACATCAACTGCAGCAGGAGCCTGCCCATCCCATGTACTCCGACGACATGGGACCAGGTACGACTCGTGTTTATGCCTTTCGGTACTTCAACCATTGGTGCTGCACACGGCAACCCCATGTCCACTGTGCTCTGCGGAGTTTACTTCGCAGATTGCCACCGTAAAAAGAAGACAAGTCAGTGCTGCCTAGCGAGTCGCAGTCACAATCAGGGCGAGTGCCCTGAGTTTTTTACTGATTGCTCAGACACGGTTGTGGGAGCCTTCTCCCCGTGACGGATTCGCCTGTGCTCTAGTAGCACGGGTGGTCCTGGCTGTGACGAGCCACGAACAGCCGCCTGACAACTCACACCGCTGTCCTGTCTGCAGACACTCAGGCTCCGCGCTGGTGATGGTCCGCCTTAGGTGTCCGTGGCTTAAAGGACCGAAACACGGCGCAGACGGAACCAGTGCGGTGTTGAGCACAAACCCATTCCAAATCCCCCGTTGTGTTCACGTGCTGATGAACGCCCGCTAATGCGTCTGTGGCTACAACGGTAGAACCGCGGTGCAGACGGGACACGATGATGAGCGCACATCACCCAGCACGTTCTTTCATCACCATCCTTGTGTTCCCGCCCTTGTGTTTTATTTCGTAGGCAGCCGACTTCGCTTGTCACACTTGATGCATTTGGTCTCGAGCGTAAGCTCCAGGACTTATGCTCAGTAGCTTCCTCTCTCAAACCGCTAACTAACTCGTACACGCTTCGCCTATAAGGAGAAAATTATTAACCCACAAAGCGAGTGAATCAACCCGCCACTGAATAAACAGACGTCGACGACGAGATGCCAGCTGACGCAAGCTCTCAGAACGTGATCTGCGTCTTCAACCTCCCCCACAACACGCAAGACGACCAGCTGCAGTCGTTCTTCGGGCAGTTCGGCCGGATCGAGAAGATCTACACTATCCGCGAGAAGTACAAGCAGGGGCAGACGAACCAGATCCCGTTCTGCCGCGGGTACGCGTTCATCTACTACGCGACGCCCGAGGCCGCGACAGCGGCGCGCGAGGGCGCCAACGAGGCTGACTTCGGCGGGCGGCAGATCCGCGTCGACATCTCGCTGACGACGAAGAAGGTGCGGACCGAGGCGCCGGCGTCGGAGGTGCTCAGCGTCTTCGGGCTGCCGGGCGAAATTTCCGTGGAAGAGGTCCAGGACGCCTTCACGCGGAAGTGCCGTGGGAGGGTGACGGAGGTTCCGAAAATCAACGTCGTCAAGGACAAGAGCACCGGACGCTGCAAAGGATACGGCTTCGTGTACTACCAAGAGGTCGAGACCGCGAAAATCGTGAAAGAAAGCTGCGCTGACCTGGTAATCAAAGGGCACATGGTCCGTGTTGACTTCTCAACCACCAGGGAACCCAGAGAGGGCCACGAACCCAGGCCGCGCGTTCCGCAGGCGACGTCTTTTCCCAGGGGAGCGAGGCCTTGCAACGTGCTCGGCTGCTTCGGATTGCCGCATTCGACGTCGGAGGCGGATGTGACCGCTTTGTTCTCGCCGTACGGGCACGTGTTCAAGGCCGAAATCGTGATGGACAAGGCCACCGGCCGCTGCAAAGGGTACGGCTTCGTCTACTTCACCAAGACCGAGGACGCGACGAAGGCGTACGATGCCGTCAACTCCGGCTCGCTCAACGCGAACATCAAAGGGCAATCCATCCGGGTCGACTACTCCCTGACGACGGCGCCGCCGCAGACGCGTTCGAACCTCGAACCGGGAACTCCAACGGACGACGGGTCTGAGACCGGAAAGCGCCCGAGCTTCAACAAGTCGGGCGGTAGCGTCGGGGGCAGCGGTGGAGGCGGCAAATCGGGGTTCAAGGGAGGGCTCAACCGGTCCGGGAACTCGAACGACGGCATGCAGACGCCGCTGCAGATTCCGCTGCAGGGCGGCGCGAACGGGAACTCGGCCGGCAACAACGGGAGCAGCGGCAACCTGAACAAGCAGATGGGCGGAGCCGGCGCCGGGTACGGCGGGTTCCCGGGGCAGCCGCAGGCCGCGGGGCAGCACTTCGGCGGCTCGGCCTCGCCTTTGGCGATGCCCAACCCCCAGGGCATGCCGGCCCAGCAGCAGCAGCAGCAGCAGCAGCTGGGCCAGCCGCTCCAGCAGCAGGCGGGCGGGCAGCCCGTGTTGAAGCTGGAGGGAGTCCCTGAGGACCTCCTCGTGTGCTTCCAGCTGCCGTCCCAGCGGGACCTCGAGAAGGGAGGCGGCTACGCTTCAGGCTACGACGACTGCCGGGTCTCAATGCTGCGCACCATAGACAGTCTCATCAAATCCGGGAGGCTCATGTGGGCCCCGCTCGTCGGTGCCGCCGGCCTCTCCGCCATGGGGCTGCAAACCCAAGCCGCCGGCCTCGGCATGCAAACCATGCAACCTGCAGGGAATATGATGTTCCCCCAGCAGCAACCGCAGCACGATCTGGTGTGCTAACCTCTTCTGCTTTATGCCGTCTGTGTACTTACACTCAGGTAGTCTGCCGGCATGCATCCTGGGTTTGCAAACCTTCGACTTCGAGGTTGCTGTCCAACAACGCGACTCCTGCGTCAGGGTTTTTCGTTTTAGCCACATGAAATGTGTGAGGAAGCTGAACCGCCCAAGTAGGACCTTCTGATCATGATCATTTGCCAAATTTGCCACCTGAAACCACGTCCAGGATTTGGGCTCAGGGTAGTGCGGTCAACGAAAACTCTAGTTTCCCTTTTCTACTTTCTCCTACTTCTCGCGGTGTACGGTTGTAAAGGGACTCCTGGGGAGCATGTCTTTTGATCGAGGCTTGATGCTAGCATCAAACATGCACGAGAGGCAGTGTTCTGTCAACATTACACTACTACTTTCCCTGCCCGCCCACCCCGGTCAGCGAGAGCAGACACCAGCCTGCTGAGTCTCATGCTGATGTTCTGCAATTCTCATTGACTATCGCGTCTGGTCGCGGTCGTCATTCCCAAAGCCAAGACATCCGCCTTGATACCAGTTGAGCCGAGGGGAACAGTTTCTTGGATAGGCCCTTTAAACCAAAACGCGCACACAAGCACACGTACCCCGTCCTCACAGTCCAATGGGCAGTTCGCATCCGCGGGAGGCGCAGGCGCTTTCTCACCGGTATGCTTTCATCCGTTAGCGGGAACGCGCAAAAATGAATGCGACGACCGGACCGCCCAAGGATCGATCGGGCTGATGCTTCGAACCTGAGTGTCCGTGAGGGTAAATGCAACGATCTGGTTGTTCCATTCTTTTCTTTTTGTATAAACACCTGCTTTGTAAGAAATGCTTGAGGAGACTGCCAGTTGCGATAGATCAAAGGAGGTAAATGTGCTGTAGCCCACACGAAACACAGGTGAATCTGGGTTTAGTGGCGGGCGTAAGCGTTCAACAAAAAAAGACCCACTTTGTAGTTGTATTGTTTCTCCCCCTCTAGCCTCCTTCGAAGTAAGCACAAGGCAACCACTCGAGTATTTTGAGTGAGCACCTGCGTTGTAGGTGATACTCATGTCTGGGTTCCAGCGGGCGTTGTATGAAACTTACCGAAGCAAGTGAGTTCCGCTAGCACAAACAACAAGCGGAAGCACAAAGCCCACCAAGGAGGACCTTCACTTGACTCAGCTTCGGCTGACACCATTTGCGCACTCAACCATGGTCAAGAAGACGTACGGAAACCTGGACACGAATATAGCTCTAAGCATCTGCAAAATGACGCGAAAAGCCTCCAGGCAAAACCCCGTTTTCACACTTCTTCTGAACACAGGCGTTCTACCTTCCGTCCCAAGGCATCCTGCCGGCTTTGTGAGAACAGACGGCCGGTGGCATCGACTGCAGTAGGATGGCGGGATCACTTGTGTGAGAAGGTGCCGAGGAAGCAGAGGCGCGGCAGCCCGAGATCGTCTCTATTTATCTCTTCTTGTGATCCCCTCCTCCCCCTTTTCTTCAAAGTATGCAAATACTGCAGGGAATAGTCGACCAGGCCTCTTGAGTTTGTGTTGCTCAAGATCGCCGGGGTCGCAAAACCTAACGTTACTTTTAGCAGGACCGACCACCCCCCCCCTTAGTATGAGAAGAAGCGAAGAACGCCCTCTTTTCCCTACCTCTTTTGCCAAGAACTGCGGCACAACCATTCTTAGCACGATCAATCTCGAGTTGCCTCACAAAGTATTTGTGAAGGCTGCAAAGACGGAGGCAGAGCGTGTTTTCGAGGTTTGGTCAAAGTTCCTCACGGAAAAACGAACAACAAACAAGTTAGATATCGTCAGCCGACACGCACAAACAAACCGAAGCGCCTGCATATCAAGTTCAAGCTACTAACGCTAAGATGTGTCCGGTGGCAGCGTCCTGTTTGAAAAGCTAAAGCCAGGTAAATACACACTGTTGTACGGCACAAACGAAGAATAACCGTGCGGCAAGTCACCCACCCACGCCCCCTTAAAAAAAAAAAAAACAACGAAGAGACTCCAAACAACTTCCGTCGGTAGGGAAGACCTGCCAAAGGAATCAACTGCCTTCGGGCGGGCTGGTCCGACACTTGTTGTCGTCGGGAGGCGATGAAAAGAAGAAAACAGTTAAAAGGCACTCCGAAACAGAACAAAGACTTGCCGCAGGAATCGTTTCGGTAGCTACCACCCGAGGAGGCGCGGGGGGGAGGGGTAAGCTTCCCCAAGAGTACAACTCGGCTTTAAAAAGACATGAAGAAAGACAAAAAACAATAAAGGACGCAGAACACCGCAAATCACGCCTTGCGCCTTTGCGCGCGCCTCGGGGCCTCGTTCACAGCAGTGCGCTTGTGCACCTTGTCGAAGGCCATCTGAAACACTTTGTACATGGTGCTGAAGATACGTTCTTGGTTTGCGGTGTGGGCACAACTCGTGGAATGCACATTGCCATCTTGGCCAACCTCGAGTTGCTCAGTAGCCCATCTACTGCTCAGAACACCTCGGGAGGGACTTCCTCTGGTTGGCCTAATCAGAGGCGGCTTGCTCGGCCCTTTCTGTATCAAGCACAGCGCCAGCTCGTGGAGGATTTCGACCGGGTTAATTTCCAGAAAGTGCTTCCTTCAAGTCCTTGTACGCGTCGCCGTTAAGAGAACGCTCTACAAGCGGGCTGCTTGCCAGAAGAGAGGGCTCGGGGTCGTGATGCGCACACTGAGAAGGTAGTGAAGGCAGATCTCTGCCTAGCGGCCTCTCCTTTGCAGCCATCATAGCGTGCAAAGTGCCTGCTCCGCTTTTCTCTGCGGGTTTCCAACGCTGCAAGCTTGGTGCTGCCGCTCCGTCGCAGTGGGCAAAGTGCTGCTTCACCCTGGGGGCTTGCGCCTGGCCCCCCGCAGCCCGTACAGCCCACCTTTTTGTTGGCCCGATGGTCGTGGTTGGTTCCTTTTCTTAATACGTTCACGATTTGCCTGGGGTGATGTCATTTCTGCGTCTTTTCTTGTCTTTTTTCGGTTTCGGGCCTTCAGAAAAGACAACAAAAGACATGACAATTGTCAATTCAAAAAGACGCTGGGGAAGCTTGGGGGGAGGGAAATACCCCCCCAAAAAAAAAAAAAAAAAAATCAACGAAATCAAAATCAAAAGCAAAATAACAACGTAACATTAAACAATGATGAAAAAGGAAGAAAAAAACACAAAAAGAAAAGCAGACACACAAAGGCAACGTGTACCGAGACCGATTCCAGTGATGACGCGGGTCAGTCTGCGCAACATCTTCTAGCGTTGTTTCTTCTTTAAGCGCTGCATCGCTTGGTTGTGTCATCGCACACGAAAGAAGCGACCGTGCACGTGTTGAGTCATGACACAAACACATACGTGAGCCGGTCCATCCCCTCTTGTTAGACCGTGATAGACCGAAGAATACAGCACCGGGCAATTCGATGCAGCTCTCGGGACTAGGGATGGACCTGATAGACCGTGGTGGACCGTGATTCACTGTGATGAACAGCGGCAGGCATTTCGATGCAGTTTCGAGAGATAGGGACGGACCGGCTCAATACGGCATGTCGTATCCACTTGTCAGCCGCAGGGTGGATAGCAAGCGCCGAGGGGTGGGAGGGGTTTGCTTTTCGTTACTTTTTTTCCGCCTTTTCTCCTTTTATTTGCTTCTCGTTTTCGTCATATTTCCGCTTCAGTGTTCGATCCCTTCGGCTCCACAAAAAAAATAAATAGAAAAAGAAACATGGGGGGGAAAAGAAATGCAGTCGAAGCTTTATGTTAAACTGAAAAGAACCGGCAGAAGATCACAAGCAGACCGTACATTCCGCGTGCAGATGAAAGTGAACGACACGGGATCTTCTTGTCTGCTTCGGTCGGGTTCCAGCGAATGCCGAAACGCACCACGCACATCATCAAAGGCCACATGCAACGGACTGTATGACAGCGAAACGGGATCCGTGCTCAAAAGAAAGTAAAGAGGTCGCATACCCCACATGCCACATCATCGTCGAGGAAACGAATATGTGGGACATTGCCATGGCACAGTCAGTCGCTCGCAGTAAGAAATACCACTAGTCACTCCCACGCGCACTGCCCATGAGATGCGACAATGTTTACGCGGTTGGGTGAGTCAGCTTGCTTTAAGCCCTCGGTGCATCAATCAACGCGGAATACCTTGGCCGTCTTTCGTTCTGAAGAGGATACTAGTATTTTGCAACAGGATATTAGTGCAGAATGCACTGCTGTGCCAGCCGTGTTCTGCCAAGCTCATGCTGCAGCTGACCTGCGTTTTTTCTCCTAGACCGGAGTCACCGAAAAGTGCGTCCCTTTGCCCTCCGCTGGTGGCGTCTATCAGTGCAGCTCGTGCGTCGGAGAAGAATCGGTCGCTGGGCGAGAGAAATTGTTTCCTTTTCTGGACGTGGAAGTGCAATTCCTGCAGGGAGGTGGGGGGCAGAGTACCTGTAAATCGAGGCCGACCACAAACGACCGCAAAACCACTCCCGCAATCCGGAGCGGGAGTCCGGGGTGTGGAAACCACCTTAGGTGTCTGAGCCGTGGTACCCTGCCGGAACTTGAAACCCCCTTAAGGTTTCGTGGCTGTGGGGGTCGTGCGAGAGGCTGGACTCCACCGCGGTCTTTTTTTTTTGTATAAGCACCTGCTTTGTGGGAAATGCTTGAGGAGACTGCCAGTTGCGAAAAATCGAAGGAGGAGCATAGTGTGGTGCTCATCGGCATGCCGGTGACTCCCCACTATCGCAACAATATTTCCAAGATCAAAGGAGGTAAATGTGCTGTAGCCCACACCAAAAACACAGGAAAATCTGGGTTCAGTTTGTTTTCTCCCCCCTCTAGCCTCCTTCGAAATGAGCACAAGGCAGCCCGTCGAGCATTTCTCCTTCGTCCCTTTCCCTGCGCTTGCCAGTGCCCACTGGTCGTCGGCCTTCCTGAGCCCTTCGGGCTCCGTGGTGCCTCGCTGGATCAAACGGGAAACGCGGCTGAACTTCGGCTTGGCGCGTTTCCCGTGTATTGCAGGGGAAAGATGTTTGGATAACAAAAAAATGGGTTTTGGGACAAAATATGACTGCGAATAGACGAGAGAAACAGAAAACACAAAAACAAACAGAGAATTTTCACTCTAGACAGAGACTGCGCAGTGAAGCCGCGGCTTCACAATGAAGGGAGTGAAAGAAGTGGAATATATACATGAAAACCCCATTTGCGAGGGGAGAAGGGGAGGGGAGACAAATCAGACTTAAGCAAGACAACCCGCGACGACGGGGGCTATGAGAAACAGAAAATATGCCGTCTGTCTTGTGCGTTTGTTCCGAGGACCCTGTTCTTGTCAGATTCAACTTATGGCTTACGAACCGAAGGTTCAGACCGGTTTCCGTTTCTCCCTCTCGCTGCTGCGATGTGCCTTGTGCTATCACAGGCGATATCGAACAGAAGTATTCTCCTTCATTCAGTTTGATCCGCATCGACCTGACTACTGAGACGCCGCAAACTCTTGCTCACATGGACAAAAATGCTCGCCGAATGCGAGTGTCAGGCAGTTTCAAGCGTGTCTGAGAACTGGCTCAAGAGAAATGACGGCCACGACACTGTACACTGTTCTGGCTGAAACGCCGGCATCGATTGTCCAGACACTACGAGGAGATCTTGGGAACGACGACTCGGTCTCATGGGATGCTGGTTATTAAGTAGCGGTACAGGGATACATTGCTCGAATATCTTTGTCAGAACGCCCCCGGCTGCGCCACCATCGGTGCAACAATCATCTTTGACAGGGCCACGGCTCGCTCCGCGCCCACGGCGCAACGACTTGCGCCCGTCGTAGTAGTACGGGATAGTAGTGGGGCGACCGGATACTCCTCGGAGAGATGGTCCCTGCACTCTAACTCGTCTCTCTCTCTCTCTCTCTTTGTGTGTACGTGGCGAGGCTCTAGTTTGCTACCCCAAGGTAGCTTGATTTACTGAGCACAAGCACCTGCTGCTTTGTGGGAAAAGTTCGAGGCGGCCGTCCCCTGGTTGCAAAGGGTGGGATATGCTGCAGCCGCACGAAACAGTAACGGCCCGGATGGCTGCCCCCAGTGGGGAACGCCCTGCGTCGGTTCGAACCTGGCAGCACCAAAAAAAAAAAAAGCCCGGCAGCCAATGCTGTTTGCTTTGGCGTGGAAGGGGAATGCCTCGGGCATTCTCCTTCCACGCCAAAAAGAAAAGAGTTCCCGCCCGGTTAAGATTCCGACCTTTTAGTGGGGGGTGCAAGCACCACGCGTTTTTCGATATGTACCGCCCCACCAGCCTCCGTCGAAAGGAGCACCGGGAGGCGCCTCCGAGTATTGTAGGGAACTCTTGGGATACAACGAAAGAATCGCGTTATCCGGAAGCCTACAGACTGCTTCGTAGTCCAAACACTTTACTCCCCCCCCCGATTCTCAGTCACATCAATCTTGCGGGTTGCCCTTCAATGTATTGTGCAGGCTAAAAAGACGTAGGCAGCGAATTCCTTATCGGAGTGGGAAACTGATCAACCGGCACACACCAATACAAGTAATCCAGGGTACTAACGAGCCGTAGCTGATAAACTGGTCGACTGGTCGGGCGACCAATATCCCCTTTGAAACGAAAGGCACACAGTACTGTCTTAACACTAACTAAGATTCCCCCCCCCTATACATCCGATCCGACTCGTATTCTCGCATATTCTCGTTTTGGGGCCGATTCTCGCGAGAAATTCTCGCATAATTCTCGCATATTCTCGCACGTGCGAGAATATGCGAGAATGAGATAACTCACAGTACGGGATGCTTGAACACATGAGAAACCGGCAGGAATCAACGTTTTAGGTCGTCTCCGAGGCTTCCGCGGCGCATTTTGCCTCCCAACCTCTCCAGCTGCTGCTTCCTCTGTGTGTAGTGAACTTTCCGTTCCTCCATCCAGAGAGCCTGCAACCTAATAATGCACCTGCAAAGGCGGCCCCGAGGTCAATTATTCAAAAAGCTGGCAGCAGCAACTGAACGTTAGCCGACAGCTTCACGCAACGAGCTGTGGCAGAGGAAATCGTAGAAGAAAACACAAGAAGCCGCAGCAGGAGAAGTTGCAGACACAGTGGCTTGCGGAGCACTTGTTGTGAAGCGTGTTTTCGACCACTATTCAAGCATTGAAAGCAATACCATGGAGCAACCAGAGTTGTTGTCGGCGGCGTATTGTCAAGGCACAATGCAACCGCAAAGTTGCAGTTGGCGTAGCCTTATTTAGTTATTTTGCTATCTTCACTTGGTATTCCTGTCGGTGCCTCGAATACGGGTCAAATACATGGTTCTTCAGTGGTTTACACAATCTCGCATTTCACTCGTATCATTCTCGCATGCGAGAATTTCATGCGAGAATGCGAGAATCATTCTCGCATACGACTCGGATCGGATGTATGCCTAGGGCAGTGATCATGGCAAACGTTGAACGTCTGAACGTTTGACAAACGTTTGCGTTTGCGAAATTCATGTCAAACGTGTATCGAACGTGAGTTAGGCGCTGGCTGCGCCTGCAGTGGGGATCCGAGTGTGGGGTCGGTTGCGTGAACACTCGAGCCACAAAGGGATCTTCATGCCCGGGGCCCCAGAAAGTGGGAGGGAACACTTGCTGAAGGCTAGTATCTCCCTGTGCACGCCCAAGGAGAACCAGAATTGTTCCCTTATTTTCGTCGTGTCCGCCTGCAGCCACGTGAACAAGTGCTATCAAGGGTCGTGTACTGTGTACAGAATCGATTGGCAAACGTAGCTAGTACAAGGTTCCGCGCTGATGATGGTCCGCCTTATGTGTCCGTGGCTTAAAGGGCGCAGACGGGACCAGTGTGGTGTTGAGCACATACCCATTCCAAGCACGTTCTTGCAATCCCCCTACACACAGCTAGTACAATGTACCCTGGAATAATCCGCCATCCCTCTGTTCTTTTGTCCTGCCCATTCTCTCCGTTTCTTTTTTTTTTTTTCTCCGAAGTCTTTTTCTCCTTTCTATGTTCCGTCGCTTCTCAACAACAAAACCCACCCATTTCTTTGCCAAAAAAAAAAAAAAAAAAAATGGGTAGCTTGCTACCGTCAACCCGTGGCGGTTCGCTGGCACGCAACCGCGTAGTAATGCAAACCGATCCAAGGCGTTGTTGCATTCATGTGCCAATTCATTCCCATTCTGCAGCGCTGTTTTGTTTCCGGAATCGTGGGAAGGACCAACGAACCCGATGGAACCGCCCCCCGGATTGGCTCACGTTCCGCGCTGGTGGATAGTCCACCTGGTGCCCGCTGAAAGAACCAAAGCACGGTGCAAATATTACCGGTGTTGTATGAGGTTGTGCGAGGCCAATCTCGTCTGTCGATCCTGGCGGGATCTATCAGAATGGTGGACGGATCAAAGCTGCTTGAACGGGAAATCGCAACGACGGCTATGACGGCAAAACCCACCCGAAGATCAGCTTGACAAAAAATTGATCGGGCATGTAGCAAGCTCTCGTTTTTACATAAGCGCCAGCTTGAAAGGAAATGCTCGACGATGCTACCCGCAAAGAACAGAAGGGATCCCAAGTGCTGTAACTACCGAACCACGTGTTGAACGGACGTGAGGTCATGCGGGTCTACCCCGACACGACAAATCACACAAACAAAACAGGTCAAAGTCCTGAGTGAGAAAGCAACACGGTGGTGTAAGCGAAGAACAAATCACATTGTGTTTGTATTGTATTTGCCCCTTACCTCTATATTTCCTCCCTTCCATTCGGAGTCCAAGCAGCAACGTCGAGTATTTTCTCTTCCTGTTGTTCACCTTTTCCGCTTTCACCCATCACAAAATCAGCCCCAGGTCACAGAACAGAAACACGCTGCCGAACTTACAGAATAGAAGAAAAAAATCCAACATCGGGAAGAGGGGGAAAGAACGCCTCAATCGAACGTGAAAGAATCGCAAAGTCTTCAATGCAAAATCACCAAAGTTCGTTGAGACCTCGCTTCCCGTCTTCCCCTTCAATCTACCCCCTTCTTGTTTCTCGGCCCCGTCCCCTTTTTCCCCGGCAGGAACACTTCCTCGCACTCTTTCTTTCCCCAACCCGTCTTCACATTTCTTCCAAGGCGACTTCCCTCGATTCCGACGGCGTCGTTGACAGCAGTGGACTATGACGATATCTGATCATCTTGGATCCTCACACTCTCTTCGTTCTTGATTAGTGAAGACTTTCTTGTCGAATGCTTTCGCAGATCGTCGTCTTGCGATCCAAGAATTTCACCTTCGATGCAAGAGTCCGTCAAGCCCTTAGCTGAATATCACGCGGGCCGATTGTGACACTAGTCCTGACCGTCCGTCTATGGTGCTCTAGTGCTCTATTCACAAAGGGTGGGCTGACGCTTGGTGGTTTGCTCCCCCCGTCGGTGCAGGCACCTAACCGCCGGTGAGCGCAGCTGGCAAGCACATGCCCTGGGGCTCGCCCACGTAGCCCGGCGCGAAAGCTCAAACGGGGGCCCAGGCACCCTCCCTTCGCCATTTTATCTCCCCCCCTAGGGCTGGGCTAGCTGCATACGTGCATACGTATGCGTATGCGTATGCGTATGCAGATTTGAAAATATGAATACGCATACGGCTGCATACGTATGCATAGGGCTGTGTGAGGCCAGCCCGGCCTTCTGGCTGCTGCGTGACGGGCCTATGAGTGAAGACGGTGGAGTCCAGAGCCCCAGAAACTGGAGTTAAAGCTGGAGTTGAAAAAGCGGGTGTCACACGCTTACCAGGTGTGACTCGCGCCCTCTTTGACTGCAGTTTCTGAGACTGGACCTCACCGTGTAAAAATGCAATGTACTGGGAAGTAGGAAGCAGGTCGATGAGGATGCGTGCCACGGTCAATGCCTGCCTCGCTTTTTCCCCGACGACGTCGAACGCCAGCTCGAAGCACTGAACGAGCATGCTTCATGACGCACGACAGCCTACAACGGGCTGGCGGAAAAGGCCCGCACCACGTGGGCGGGCCTTTCCGCCAGCCCGTTGCTCAGCAGATCCTGAGACAACCAGCTTCGGTTGCCTCATCGGAGCGCGGCTCGTCGGCTTACGGGAGTGAACACACTGCCCGTGTACCCCGGATTGCGGCGAACATAGGTTCCGTCGACACTCACGAAACTTTGTTTTTAAGTATCCTTTTCGACTCCCCCTTCGTCCTGGACGATGGAGGTGCATTGCCAGAGAAGTCACAGCCACATGCATAGCCGTATGCATACGTATGCATAGCCGTATGCAGCGCCGTATGCGTATGCGTATGCAGGTTTGGGCGCATACGCGTATGCAGCCGTATGCAGCCACCGTAGCCGCCCCCCCCCCCCCCCCCCAGAGTTTTCCCTTCTGACCGGTCGCACTTCGAAGATCTGCCGGCTTTGTGTCAAGGCGGAAGCTTCCCGCAGGGAGGAGAAGATGGGAGATGGTGTTGCGCTGAGAAACACAGGGCACACGGCGGACTCACCACCGGCTGAGGGAGTGAATGCGTAGGTGAAGACGCGGGAGTGATTCTTCCGCGAAGGTCAACACGAGCTCACCAATAATTTAGCATCGAGAATGCGGGAGTAGTGCCACTCCCGCATTGCGGGCGTAAACGAAAGAAAGACTCTGGGGGGGCACTCCCGACCGCACAAACGACCACGACCCCCCGGTGGGGGGTCCGCCGTGCAGTTATTGTGGGGGGATATCCCTCGTGCTGCTACGGCAGGCCCTGCCGCTGGCCGTTGAAATAGGTCAAGCGTGTCTCAGGGACTCCGCCCGCCCGTCGGAAGAATGTTTCGAGAAAGAAATGCGACCCAGAATCGCGAATATTGAGCCAATTCACCTACCCCCCCTGAAAGCGACTTGAGCTCGATTACACTCGATTACGCGTCGATTACACTCGATTACACTCGATTACGATCGATTACAATCGATCAGCTTTTGGTGAATTGGGGGGGTACTGTAACAATTGATTAGCCGGCGCGAGTGCGCAAGCAGCATATTCGCCCCCCTTCCCCAGGACCGAAAACACGGCGCACGGGTTCGTCTGTGCGAGCACGGGTGGTCCTGGCTGTGACGAGCTACGAACAGCCGCCTGACAAACCAGACTCACACCGCTGTCCTGTCTGCAGACACTCAGGTTCCGCGCTGGTGATGGTCCGCCTTATGTGTCCGGCTAAAAAGATCGAAACACGGCGCAGACGGGACCAGTGCGGTACATATCCATTCCAAGCACGTTCTTGCAATCCCCCCAAGACCGAAACACGGCGCAGCCGGGACGGTGTTGTGCGCATATCCATTTCAAACACATCGTCCCCCTCGCGCATTCGTTCAATTGCCCGCGGCCAACGAAGGTTTGCTCGTTCGCCTTCGCCGCCTTTCCCCGCCCTTTTTTCTTGGCTTTTCTTCTTGCCCCCAGGGTGAAAGCTTCGGGTTTCTGGCGGCTGAGTTTTTCGTAGTGTGTTCCAGTTAGCCCTCATGCATCACAATTGCTGCATCGTGAACTTGCTGTGCTGGGTTTCCCCGTCAGCCCCGAGCCATTGTTCCCTGAGAAACGCATTCCCGCAGCTCAGACTCCTGCAGCCCCTCCGTGAGAAGGGGACGGTTCAAACAGAATCATGGAAGCGCCAATTTTAATTGGGTTCACCTGGGCTGTGTGTTCTTTGTCAGTACAATTGTACTGAGGGGAACATTTCCGGAACAACGGTTGCACACTGACGAAAGAAAACGTGCGTAAACCAGGTACAGAAAACAAAGCCAACAAAAGTGTGCCAAAGGAGGTAAACCCTCCGTCCAGAGAGGTTCGTACCCTGTACATGTGTACATGCGAACAAGAAAACCTTTGGGATTACGATTTTGCAAAGTTTTGCGTAGTGGCTACGCAAACACGCCCGACCTTTTGCCGTTTATCTAGCCGTTGGCCGTCGTTGTATTTTGTTGTGAGGAAAGGGGGCCCGAGAACCTTCGTGAACTATTGCCACCGGAAACCGCGTCTACGATTTGAGTTCTGAGTAGTGCGGTCAACGAGAAAGAAGAAGAAAAATGGTATTTTGCTTTCCGTTTTCTTATTTCTTTTCCTGCTTCTCGCGAGAGTACGGGGGGGGGTGTTTATTTTCTTTTGTTTTCGCGCCCTCTCTTCAGCAGTGAAAGCCCCATCGGAATATTTTCTGTTCTCACAACCCTCGCCCCCCACGCCCCACAGGTCTTCCCTCCGCGTTCGTGTATTTGTTTCACCAGAAGAAAGGCCAAAGCCGCCGCTTTCTCACCCGAACACTTTCTCGCCACGAACAACGCAAAGAAAGGGGGCAGGTTGCCGCGGTGGGCCACAACTGAGCCAATTAACCTATCCCCAACCTGAGCTCGATTACGCAGATGCAGGTTATCGCCACAGATTCTATTGCAAACTGTAACGTCGTTCGACAACGGGTGAAATGGCTCAACAGTGCTGCCGCACGTCACTCAGGAATCGCTGCTGTCGCACACCCTTCACCGACTCTAACCTCACCTTTGTGGGACTGCATCACAGCGAATGGCGGTGGATGCGGCGGCTGGACCGTCGTGAACCACGGCACTCGACGCAGCACAAGACACAACGGCACTGCTCCCTTGACGCACACCCGCTTACCGCGCAGCACAACAAAGTCTTGTCAAGATCAATTACTCAGCCTGGCCGCTTTCTCTTGATGTGAAGCAGGGAAGAAAAAATAACGTTGCTGGGCTGATGAAATGAAAAGCTACAATTCGGCCAGGTGTGCTTGATGGGCAGAGCGCGCAGCAGGATGGTCTTGTCTGCCACTTACCGTCCGATACCAAACTCTTGGATACTCCCTTCACAATCAGATTCTCACGCGAAAATGTTTACAGTGTATCCCAGAAAGATCGCTCATGACTGGTACAGTAGATTTTTCGTGTTGTTTACAATTAGACTTTAGTTGCCCTGAGTTTCAAACAAACAAAGGGGAACCACTAGTGCCTGCCAATAAGATTGGCTGGGTAACTGGCTAATACATGCGGACCCTAGACACCAACGCTAAATGAGCGCGCACACGGCTCTCTCCCCTTTTGCGCCGAATGACACCCGGAGTTTCGCACCGCGAAACAAGTCTAAACCCCTGAACACATTCACTACAAAAAGACTTGCACTCTAAAAAGAATGTGGAACCTCCTACCTTCCCCGTTTAATATAGTTTCTTCCTTTTTTCCCCTTCTTTTTTGACTTCGCCAAAAAACACTCACTTTTCCGGGGTTCTTTCCCTTCACTGACGTTTCGCCTGTCCCTCTTTTCGGCGAGCTACGAGGGAACGAACCTGTAAGAGTGCCAACGCTACTCTTTCTATAACGTATGTATAAAAGGTGTCACGGGATAAGCCGGCAGCCGCTGCTTAACGGCAAATGCAAGCTTACCCCTGTGGTACCTGCATTTCAAGTTCACACTGCTTAACGGCAGTGCACGTTGATCCGTGTGGTTCATGTACTTAAAAGAACTCAATGCTTAACGGCTTATCACGTGGGCGGCTCTGAGATTACCACCTCAGGTGACACCACTTTATCTTTAGCCATACTTCAACTCTTTTGCAATGGAACCCAGGGAGAACCCCATCATGACAGGTAGTACTGGCAGCACCCCCCCCCCCCCCCCCCCCCCCCCCCCCACACCTGGTGTTCCTTTCAGTTTCAGAAGTGTTTGCAGAGGGTAGATTTCGTTTTGTTTCTTTCACCAAAAGCGGGAAGGGAGGAGCTTGCAAACGTACTGCTGGCTTTGCGTCGTGAATCGAACATCCAAAAATAAAGGCACTCGGGGGAATACCTTTCCCCTGTGTTGCATGGAGTACATCAGCCGCATGGATGCAAGGGTTGCATGCACTTTCTCACGGCTATGGTACCCCCAAAAACCGAGTACCGAAGTACGCAAGAACTCCGTACAAACTACGCGGGAATTACGCAATACGGGGTAGGGCCACATTTTGATACTCCATATGCAGCTGGTGGCTAACTGAGTGTCTAAACGGTCCTGACAGGGCTCACATAACTTGCCACTGCGCCAAAAAAAAGAAAGTCCAATGCACTAATAAAATGTAGCCCTCGCCGTTTCACAAACCCCGCACGAACTACGCAGGTGTGATGAACCGTTCTTCGGAGGGGCTCACGCACTCAAAGATCGACTTATACGCACGAACTACGCAGGAAACGCGGCAAGCTCTCTTCTTTCTTTGAAGGGAACCCACAATAAACGCTGGAAACCTGTTGCCCTTGGTGTCGCTGACCAACTGGTAGCATTCTTGCCTTTGAAGTTGGTCGGTGGCCACGGGCCCACGGGCGAAAAAGAATTCAGAAGAAGTCAGAAAGCTCAGGGATCCATATACAATTGCCCCCATGTTGTGGTGCTGGCCCAAGCTTTCTACAAAGGTTCATTGAAAAACTTGGACAGGCTTCACACACACACACACACACACACACACACACACACACACACACACACACACACACACACACACACACACACACACACACACACACACACACACACACACACACACACACACACACACACACACACACACACACACACACACACACACACACACACACACACACACACACACACACACACACACACACACACACACACACACACACACACACACACACACACACACACACACACACACACACACACACACACACACACACACACACACACACACACACACACACACACACACACACACACACACACACACACACACACCACACACACACGCGCACACACAAACATGCAAGAAACAATTTGGAAGATGGGAGTGATGGGTAGGCGGAGATCATGTCCATGCCATAAGGGCCATAAAAACTATTAACTCTAAAAAATAAAAAAACACCGCCGACTTTAAATCAGTCCTGAACTGGGTTGGGTAGGCCAGCTATATAGATCCCTGCTAAGACCAATCTCAAAAAAGAAAAAGAAAAAGCTTGAACACAAAAGGCACAGTTGCAAAAAACCAACGTATTTATCGGGGGGGTTATCATACGCTTTCCAGCATCGCGCAGCTGTCGTTTCACCTGACGGTCGCTTCTGTTGTCAGCTCCATCATATCAGGTGGGACGGATACAAGGTGCGCAGGCGCGGGCTTCCGCAGGGAGGAGGGAAAGGGGTGCTGCTGCTTCAACTATCTATTCTGCGCACGTTCGCAAAAAACTGCGGGGAATAGTTGACTAGACCTGTTGCGTTCATGCTCCTCACGATCGTGGGGGTCGGAAGTCGTTGACGCCCTTTCGCGGGAATAATACTTCCTGGACTGTTTCTGGTCACTCATGGTAACAAACGCGTTTGTCAGTATCAAAAAGAGACGGGGAGTCCAGTCTCAAGAAGAAAGTGCGCTCGGGTTACACCGTTTATTTCCTCCTCCTCCCAGCCAGAACTTTGAAGGAGGACGAACGTGCGAAACAACGTTTTCAATCTTTTAATCGCTCCGAGTTGGGATCAATTCATCGTCAAAGAGGGCTTTTTGGCGGTCCCCCTCCAGGCATACAGTGCATACGAGTCGTATTCTCGTGCTGGCCAAAAATGCCTGAAACTGGCCAAAAATGCCTGAAACTTTCCCGAAAACTGGCGTCCCTGATCGACGGAACATACGTGGGTGACTGGGGAAACGTGGTGGCCGAGCGTGCTTGCTTATGGGCTCATGGGACCAATCATGTGACTCATCCGTCTCGTGCTAAACCCTCGTTAACATTCCCTGTAACATTTCCCTGCTCTCATCTCTCGGTTCAAAGAAGTCATGGTGAGCACCATGTCCGCTCCCTTCTCAACGAGGTGCACAGCACGTGGTCGCCGCGGCACCACCTCCATATGCTTGACCTGAAGCCGCGAGGGGTACTTTGCTGGTTTGTGGACATTCAAGTGTACCGGACCCCCGTCTTGCCTATCTTGCCGATGCTGTTGCGAATCTTCTTGGTCTTCTTTGTGTGGCTGGTCGGCCATCCTCAAATTATCCAACCGTCGCCCTGCAAACCGTAGGCTGAAAAGCGGCAGTTCGGGAGCAGGAATTCTTGGAATACAGGAGCTGAAGGAAATGAGGAACAGCGGTCGCAGGATACCGGTCTTGTGGTGATGCATACTTATGCAGCCGTATGCGTATGCAGATTTTCAAATCTGCATACGCATACGCATACGCATACGTATGCAGCCAGCCCAGCCGCCCCCCCCGGTATAGAAAAGGCCGACCACGGCAATCCGGATGGAAAAGGACGAGTGAGTTCAAGCAACAGCTGCCGGTCGGAACAGTCAACGACCACCTCAGGGTGGGCTGCAGTTGCTGTCGTAGGAGACAATACAATCTGCGGGCAAGTCACAGGCAACAGAGCGCTATCGCAGGAAACACCGTCGTCTTGAGTTTGTAGTTGAGGCAGTTGGCGCGTGATACCGGAAGGGTCATCCCGACCACCCCGCAAGCACCCGAGAAAAATCCCTGGAGTTCCAAACGAAATCACCCCTTTTCAGAACACCCCCCCCCCCCCCTCCATGTGTGCAAATAAGCCTGCAAAAGGAAAGAGATCAGAAGCTATTCGGTTTTTTGACTTTCATGGCGCCTGATGAACATGAAGAGCGAAGAAGCGGTCTCTCAGCAATGAAAAAGAACGAGAACGTCTCCGCGGTGGGGGGGCACGAGCGCGTAGTGCGTCAAAATCGCAGCTCGCGAAGCCGGTGTTCTGAGTTCGCTCAGGGCCACGGTCTTACGGAACCGTCTGTACAATGGGCGTGGACGCCTCTTTGGGCTCGGGCATCTGAGGCTGTCTTCCTCCGCCGTGTGTTACACTGGCTCGTGACCGAATTCCGCCAGTCTACGACTATCTGCTGTAGAAGGGTCTCATGTGAAACGACGGCTCTGTGTGGGAAAATTGGAAAAAGATGGGAGGGAAATTCTCAGGGAATGGGAAAAAAAGGTAACCAAAACAAGTTCCGCCGGTAGAGAAAACTGCTTGAGGAATCGACCCCTTTTCAAGGAGGGTTAGTGACATTTGCTGTTGGGGGGGGGAGGAAGAAGAAAACACCGACTTTCTTACAACACAAAGTAGTTTGAAAAAGAACACCACAAAGAATGACCTAGAAATCACGGACCACAATGAGCTTTCTAGAAGTGAACCATTGATTTGTAACGGTGGGCACTTTGCAAGTGCCGATTTCCCCGTGTCCCTTGCTTTTTTTTCGTCCTTTTAAGATCCTTGGATCTTAGAAGACAAGCTGCTTCGCAAAGTCGTGCTACGAGCACTTGTTTGACCGTCGGTACGGACATCTTCACGAAGGGGTATGCCTGGGCTCTGAGTGTAAGATGAAGCGGGTGCGAAGCACGAACAGGTAGAACACTGTGCTGAGCGCATACTATTCCAGCGCGCTTCGCATTTCCCCGTGGTAATCCAGCTTTCCCATCGGAACACCGATGTGTAAGGTTGAGGGAGGAATGCTTATTCCCGAGGCTTCAACAGATTCAAGCATCTCCCGCCGGGTAGAGAAACCCTGCCAGAAGGCATCAACCACCTCCGGGCGGGGGGTAGTCGACAACGAAGATGACCAAGCAACTTCCAGAACGGCAGAGAACCTGCCACGGTGCAAAATACCCCTGGGCTGGTCGGACACTTGCTGTCGAGTCAAGTGTCGACAGGGGGGGGACGGTAGGTAACAAGAAACGTCGAAAGACACCAGACTGCACATCAACCCCCGGTTGATTGTCGGCAACACAACAGTAAAAACGAATGAAATGTGAAACAACTGCTCGGGGAAAGAGAAGCGCGAAACAGTCCAAAAGAGCTGTTGGCTTCGTTCTTCAGCGGGGTACAACACGCTGCCACAGTGACGGACGAACCAAGGAAAAACCGCAGTTCAACAGTCGCATTGCGAAAAAAAAAAAAAAAAAAAAAAAAAAAAAAGCACAACTCCAATCGCTGGGCGTCACCCGGAGACTGTAAAACCCCGGAGTCTCAACGAACTTTTCACTCTTAAAAGAAAAAAAAGAAGGGAACCACAAGAAAGTAGCCTAGCTGTAGCCACGGCTACTTCGACCAAAACTCCACGAAAAGGAGGAAGACGCTCCAGAAACACAGGGTCGCACGAGAAAGCTTTCACTCTTTCAAAAAACAAACAGCCAACTCAAAAAGAAGAAAAAAAAAAAAACGGAAAAAGCTTTGACCTATGGAACACAGAAACAAAGACGGCGCATCAGCACACGACGCTCTGCGACCACACAACCCAACAAGTCTGAATTCGAAACAAGAGAAGAATTTCACTCGCGAAACGTGTCACGGGATTTCGAGTCTCGGTTGGACGGTCGGTCACCTGCAATCGCTAAGGTCCGCCTGGACTGCAGCCGACACCGCTAAGCGAAACGGGCCCGGACTGCGTCTAACGGGCCTCCTGCTTTTTTTTTGAGCACACACAATCCCCCTTTTCTTTCTTTGTGGCGTTTGTACTGAAGCGAACATTTCCGGAACAACGGTTGCATACCAAATGAGAAATCGAAGCCGACGACAAATTTTGACTCTGAAGACGTGCTAATGCAGGCCGAGATTTATGCCCGTACGTACATGCGAAGAGCAAGAAACCTTTGCCTTATCATTTTCATCGCCTTTGGACAGTTGTTGCTCCGTTACTTCGTTTATCAGTGGAAGCCCCAACTCCGGAAATGTTCTCTCTTCCTAGTACAGTTGTACTAGGGTCAAGATACGGATTTTCAAGAGAAGCACAAAACTACGCCAATTTCTTTCTTAGCTCTATTACCAGCTGTTTTTTTTCTTTTTGCCGCCAGATCCACCAGCTCATTTTAGCGCGAAGTGGTGACTAGAAGTGCACTCTAGCAGTGTGGGTATGGTTGTGCACAAACCGGCTCCCACGTTATTTTTGTGTCAACAAGACATTGTTGGTACTAAAAACGCTACAATAGTAGTAGGCAGCGTACTGACATGCAACTTACCAGAACAGGTGAGTACCGCTAGTCCGCACAGACAAAGAACTTTCGCTTCAAGAACCCTTTCGACAAACCCCCGGATTCTCAAGCGAACTTTCACTCACAACGCAAGAAACAGTCCATAATTGCTGAAGGTACGGTCAGTTCATAATACTGACTGTCCGTTGCCCTATTCATCAACACAAGCCCCAACTCCGGAAAATGTTGTTCGTCAAGTTCCCGATTCCGAGTGAAAGGAGGTTCTTGAGAATTTAAGGAGGATGGAAAAAAGTGGTGCGGCTACCGTGAGATGTAAGCATGTCAAATACAACGTAGGCGCCACCGCTAGTGGGCACGAATGAAGCCCGGACTTACTTCGGTTTCTCTTCTTTTTTTTTGTTGGTGACCTGTTGCTGTCGTCTCTCTCTGCCTGTCTTTTGATTGCCGTTTTCTTCTTCGCTTTTTTTGCTCTCGTTGCCTTTCGTCCTTCTATTACGATGCGTCCGACAACGTTTGACGTGGGTAATTTGCGCCTTTCCTACGCCTGCACGTTTCCATGTTAAACCCCATGATACACGCGGCGCATCGTCGGCCAAAAAAACTCTAAGAAAACAAAACGAGGCTCTTGAGCATCTCAAACTCTCTCTTCTTTTTTCTGTTGTTTCTTGCCCGATACCTTTTCCCTTCGCCCTTGTTTTTTTTTTTTTTTTTTTGAAAGTCCTCCTTCTTTTTCTTGCTCCTCGAACATTGCTCCGTTTCTCTTTTTTGCACACTCTCCGACTCCTCACCGATCCAAGTTTCATGTTTTCGCACAATATGTTGTTCTATTCATTGTCTTTTTTCCTGATCTTCTTTCTGGACACGCGCGCCGTTGATGCCACTTCATGCTCCAATTCTCCGCATCGACAACGACCACAGAAACAGGTATACTTGGACTCCCACCTCTGCCGGTCCAGCCTCCCTATCTCCCTGGAACTGCATCGATCAAGGCCAATCAGAGTCCACTCAAGGTGTATTGCATTGTTTTCTTGGTTTTATCACAGTCTGGTCGTTGTCTATTCTTCGGCTGTCGCAACGGTGAGCTGACACTGTATCTGAGGACACAAAGTCTACAAGTACGCACGGTGAGACCAGTCAGTGTGCTAGTTGCGGTAGGCCGCGCCTGGTGGCCGAGGAGGGGGTCACTTTCTGGAGGAAAAAAAAAAAGTATAAGTAAGTATAAGCACCTGCTTTGTAGGAAATGCTTGAGGAGACTGCCAGTTGCGATAGATCAAAGGCGGTATGTGCTGTAGCCCACACGAAACACAGGTAAATCTGGGTTTAGTGGCGGGCGTAAGCGTTCAACAAAAAAGACCCACTTTGTAGTTGTATTGTTTTCTCCCCCCTCTAGCCTCCTTCGAAGTAAGCACAAGGCAGCCCCTCGAGTATTTTTTACAAGGCTTGAACAAGCCTATCCTTTTAAACCTCACCCCCTTATATTCAGGGGAAGGAAGCGGCTTGCACAATTCTGAGTACCCCACCACCAAGTACCACATTGTAGGGGTTCAGGTGGTCCTAGGTTCAAGGGGGTATTCTACGGAACCCGGCCTCTAAATCGCGCGACAGGGGGGTGAGCATCACGGAATCGATAACGACCGGTTAGTGTCGCTACGTTCTTGCCCCTCACCCGCCTGGGCGTGGCTACGGGGGGGAGGACAAGCAGGTACCTTTTTCTCCCTTTCGGCGGAAACCCCTTTTCGACTCGGACCGCAGACCCCGCTCCGTCCGCGCACTCAGCGAGGTTGATCGCTTTTTTTTCGGTCGGGGGAGCCTGGCGGGTGCTACAGTCGGTGGCAAAGTTGCAGGTGGTCGAATGATAACAGATGCCTGACACGCGTCTGAATAGTAGACTTCCGTCCGCCAGTCAGACTTCTTGAGGGTCCGCCAGTCGGCCTCCCTAGAACCCTGATCATTCGATCTGGCCCCTTCATGTTCGGCTGTACAGACTCGATTGTAGGGGTTCAGGTGGTCCTAGGTCCGAAGGGGTATTCTACGGAACCCGGCACTCTAAATGCTCAATTTCGAGACCTGGGAAGGACGAGCCACACGCTAATGGTAGATACGCTGGTACTAACGCATACGCGCAATGTTTTTCCTGTGTGGCTTAAAAATATTATTTTGCCTACCTACCCCAGTGTCGCCTACCTCAAGGCACCTTTTCCTAAAAGGCGACACTAACACGGGAAGCCGTTGGTGAGGACGAGACATTCATGCAAATACGGGGAACCCTATTGAGAACCGTCTTCTCGTGTTAGTGCCGCCTCGCGTTTTCAGGCCAGAAGGCGCCACCGACAAGGGCTAAACGGAGGCGACACTAGGTGTAGGTAGAAAACCATTTTTCCACGAAAAATGGAGTTAGCTGAAAAACTTCTTTTCGCCACAGGACTTCCATCTACACACAGTTCTACAGCAAGCTCACAAATCCAAAACCCAGTTCTACACCAAAGCGGAAGCCACCACCTGCCGACCCTCCTAACACCGTGCAAAAAGTTTCAAGCGAACTTTCACTCTAAAAAGAACGGTCGAGAGAAATTTTTTGACCTCTTTTTGTGAACCGTGAAAGTTTTTAGCCAACCAGTTTCATTTTGTTGGCTAAGCGGAAACGTGTCACGAACAACTGAAAGTGCACTTGCCAAAAGTCACCATTTCTGGTGCCCCCACACCCCCCCCCGCGATCTGAATGGAGCACGCGTTTTCTTCGTCTCCCCTACCCATCTCTCTTCCTTTTTTTCTCCCATTTCGCCGTCTCCCTTTTTGTTTTCCAGATGCTCGTGAGTCAGAACACTACTGGCTGGCGACTGGCCCGGATCGGCTTTGAACCAGAGTCGGTGGACGAAGAGAGGAGGCGCGATTCTCGCTAAAAAACGGTCGACTTCGGTGTCTGTAGACACGATCGGAAAACTCTTCCGACTATAGCTTGTATTCTTTTTGGGGGTGCGGGCCCCTCTCGGAAAGTGGCGTCGTCGCTCAGTGTTGGAAACCAGTTGGTCTACAGCAGAAATTTGTACGGAATGATGCAAGGGTGCTCCAATCCAGGGTTGTCGTCCCTTCGGTGGTCAGGTTTTTTTTAGGGGACAATTGGGGGCACCAGCAAGCATGGCTAACTTGTACAGGGCCAACAGGCTCGCTTGGTGGCCGCGGTTGTCTCGCGAGCGAAACTTGACATTGAACAAGGCTTTCGATGTGGGGGTCAAAATTGAACAACACAACCACTTCTTTTTGGCACCGACAGGGAAGCTTCCATGGCCGTACGGAACCCTGCCACAACACTGAAACCCCCCCCCACAAAAAACAGACGCAAACCAGTATCCGATTAAAGAGTGGCTCGCCCTTACAAACCGGGCGTGCGCACTCAGAACTCAATTGACACGAGTCGCATCGGGACCCCCCCCCTTAAAGGACGGAAACACGGCGCAGACGGGACCAGTGCGGTGTTGAGCACATACCCATTCCAAGCACGTTCTTGCAAACCCCCCCCCCCCCCCCCAGGGGTGGCCCTAAGCGGCCAGATTGCGGAGTCGTTGGCAGAATCTGACCTCCTGAGGTGGTCACCACAGTTGGGTGGTCAGAAAAAAAAAATTTTTTTTTTTTGCCCCAAATACCACACTTTGGAAAATTTTTGTGGGCCCACTTTTGGCAGGGAATTTTGACCATTTCACCTTAGAGAATTTGACCACCCAGCCTCCAAGGCAACTGCACTGTAGAGGGGGGGGGGGGGGGGGGTCTGGTTTATCCGGCCATCCGGCCAAAGTGGCTGATCCTTAACAAGAGCGCTGCCCCCCCCCCCCCCCCCCCCCTCCTGGTGCAACCCACTGTGGACCTACTGTGGGACCCACCTTAGCTAAATTCTCTAAGGTGAAATGGTAGAAAAAGTGGGTCAAATTCTTTTTTTTTCGAGTGCTTTTTTGGGAGGATTTGGGCCAAAAAAAAATTTTTTTTTTCTTGGTCGCTGCTGAGGAAACCACCTTAGAGCGGTCACCACCCTGCTGCACACAGGCCCTGCAGGAGGGGGGGGGGGGGGGGGGGGGCAGGGGGCGCACTAAGGATTGGGGGGTGCAACGGGCAACGTCAACGTCTGCTAAATTTGGAAGGGGGGGGGGGGGGGGTCCTGTTTGGTGCACCTGGTGGCCGGGTACCCCCCCACCCTTTTTTCCGGGGACCCCCTTAAACGCGCTCTTTCGCGATGGATCTTTCCACTCCGTCCTCAGTTCGTCTGTGAGGCCTGAAATTTGACGTGCAAAACACAGGCTGAAACCGGGAAAATCTGCCCTTTCGTGGTTTTCCTGGTGCCGTTTTTTCGAAATTCTCGAAGTACGTTTCCCAGCGGATTTGCCTGAAAAACAGTTTTTGGGGGGTATTGGCATTTTGGGGAAAGCACATGGTAAATCGGCCCAATCGCGTGCGCACCCTGGGGGGGGGTGTTTAGGGGGGGGGGGGTACCCACCCACCCCTCGTTGCCGTCCGGCTGACAACGATGCCGAGTTTAGGGGCCTTAGCATCAGCACTGGGGGGGGGGACAGTGCTGACACTACCCTGAGAGCCCCCAACGACTTTGCAAGGGACCCCCCCCCCCGAGAGAGAGAGAGGGAGAGAGAGAAAGCGCCCCGCCTCATTTGCCAACCAGTGACTACTACCGTCAAGGGACGGACGGATAGCGGAACACTGACATTGCGCAGGAGCAAGGTGGAAGTACCCGTCAAGGGGGGCGTCACAGAAACGAGCGTGGATACAATTGATCGAGGCATCAACCAACGATCACGCAGTATTCAGGTTCCTTCTTAGGCCTACCGGCCACAGGTATTTGTACTGAACGTGTTCGGAAAAGCCCAACCCCTTTCGGCATCCATCACTCGCTTCTGTTGGCAAATTGCACAAGACCCCACACGCGAGGTGACCCTGCTACTTTTTTCCCGCACAAAAAAACGTTCACTTTACTCAACAAGAAAACAGAACAGAAATTGCGAAAACGAAGCCCACTCCCCCAAAAACAGGAGAAAAAATGACGGTTGCGAAACCCGTCTGCAAACCCCCCAGCTTTTTCCAAAACACAAAGCAGGCTGCTAAACGAAGCACGTCGCGGAAATCAAAGTCGCGCTGGGTAATTGAACAAGAGAGAGAGAGAGAGAGAGGGAGCCAGAACTTCGTGAACGAAGTGAGAGACGTTCTGGACGTGCTTATACCGAAGGGCGGACTTGGCGTGCGGGAAGGTAGACCTGTTGGTCAAGTACGAACACACAGACCTCAGGTGCACACAGTAGCATCGGGATGTATCTTCTTCGGCACCCAAGTAGTGCAGTCTGGTGGTCTAGTTTGATTTGCTGTTCTACCATTTCTTGTTCGCACACGAGTGCAAAGTTTGAGGGCAGAAACGCGGCCGGTCCAAATAAGCCCAGGATACGAAGTTCAGAAAGAGAGAGAACACATAAAACAAGTCAAAGGGTGTGGGCCTCGGTCGTCAGGTGGGCCCCCACCGTCAGGTGGGCAGGCTAGTTTCGGGGTGGCTCCCTGGGAGGGACAGGGGCGGGGTTGTCACGCCTTAGCAGTCCCAGGGCCTCTCCCCTCCCACCTATATGTGTTCTCGCTGTCATCGCTACCGCGCTGACATTTCCGAGAGAGAGAGAGAGACAAAGAAAATCGGGGTTCTCTTTTTTTTTCTTCTTCGTGTCTTCTTCTTCTTCTTCTTCTTCTTCTTTCAAGCTTTCTCTTCTCGCCGCTTCGTTTCAGAACTGGATAGCGAACAAGGGGCGCGTGCCGTCGAAGGCTGAGATCGGGGAGAGGTCATTCAAGCAATTGCAGTATTCGCAGGCCGCTTGGCGGATGGGACGTATGCAACAGATCTTGAAAGTGCTGGCGTCGGGGTTAACAATTTGCTGATGTCAAAGGTTCTGGAGTCGGCGCGCCACACGCAACCTATGCGCACAAAACGAAGTGAATCCAATCCAAGTGGTCAAGCGTCTTCCTCAAGATCTCACGACTCCAGTACTCCCGCTGAGGAAAGACCCAGAGGAATTCCTCAAAAATACTCCCCGCACCTGAGCACGAACAGGAAACGAAAGATTATTCTACCGACATTTATGCCTCCGGCATTTCGAAGAGTCAGTGGGAGCAAGACTCAACAAAAAATAAATAACGCTAAAAAACGTCGTAAAGACTGGCACCCACTCCGCCAACCCTTCATGTTAGATTCACGGTTAGCGCATAAGGTGTTCATGTCTCACTTACTTTCCGTACCAAATAGGTAGAGATACCTATTGTTTGTGTGTGTGTGGGCACTGTGCACTAAGCAATCGAGAGCGCCCCACACATCATCTTCGTACGCACTTTACCACAATCTACTACAGCGTTGCAAGAGCAGCAAGCGAGACACACAACTACACAACCCGAAGAAACAACACCCCCGCGCTTGGTTTTCTCCACACAAGACAAACACACAGACACACACGTGTTAAACAAAAATACTTCAGGGTTTTGAGATTCAAATAGAAGGAGGAAACAAAAAAGCGTTTCAAGCGAAGTAATACTCTTTTCCATAAAATACAGACAAAAGCAAAGAAGAAAAAACAAAGTCGAAAGACAACACAGGCAGCACGACAACGCCGGGGCTGATCGTTCGGAAACACAGAAAAAGAGAATCCGAGCGATCTTTGCTTGCTCCCCCACGCACGCAGCGGCGGTGTGGCCCCCCTCTGCAACCGATTCTCGCCGCGTAAAGGAACGGGGAGGGAACGCCTTGGCGGCCGTCGCATTAAAAAAAGGAGAAAAAAAAAAAAAAAAAGAAAAGCACAAGCAAAACAAGCAAAAAAACAAAAGGACACAACGTCATAAGACGCCGCCCCCGCCGCCCAACCAGAACAACCTCCCGGTTCAGGAGGAAACAAAATAAACCACCTTGCACATCAACCCCGGTTGATTGTCGGCAACACAACAAGAATAAATCACCCTCTCTCCCCCTTTTTCTTTTCTTCTTCAAAGTAGCACCACCACCGGACGCAGACGAAGTTTGCTCGAAAATAAGTCCGCCGCCACGCTTCTCGGTTGCAACGTTCTAGAGGTGGCGCGCCACTCCTGGCTCGGCACATGTCGCCGTGTGAGCTAGCACGGCACCGTTTGGACCCGCTCCCTGGCTGGACGGCGCTGAAGGCGTGTTGCGCCGGTCCCGAAGGTGGGTCTGCGCGCGGCCTCTCTCCGACAAAGCACGAGATCCAGCCGGCGCCCGAGGAGGCTGCAGAAGGGACGCCGAGTGCTGGTGCAGACTGCGTGGCGCACCCGATCCCCCTGTGTCCGCAGTGCGCCCAGCGCACCGAGTGCCCGCAGCTGCGGCTTAGACCCGTCGATCGGGCGCCCGGGAGCCCCGGGAGCCTGGCGAGCAACAGCAGCAACAGCGACGCGCCGGCGTCGGTGGAAGGGGGCGCGGCACAGGAAGAGCTGGGCCCAGCCGCGGGCGGCGCCTGGCGGGAAATGAGCCCCGCGCACGACGCCGACGACTACTACCACCTCCATCCGGTCAAGCCAGGGACCCCCGGGCAGCCTGCATCGTCGGCAGCCGCCCGCCTACTGTTCTGCACGACGCCGCCGCCGCACGTTGCCGAGGCAGACCTCCACACGCCGGACGACGCCCGCGTGAGCCTCCCCGGGGTGTCCCCTCCGCCGTTCATCGCGCCGGCCGACTGGTCCGCCCACCCGCCGCCCCGCGGGCGCGGCCGGTCGCAGGCGCAGCTGCTGCTGCACATGTTCGGCGAAGGCGGGTCGGCGGCGCTCGCCGGCGGCGAGCCCGCGCGCGAAAAGCCCGGCTTCGCACCGCTGTCCGGCCTCGAGCGCCAGCCGCAGCCGGCGGGCGCCACGCCGTCGGCGAAGTCGCCGATTCTGAAGCCGCGGGGGCCGTTCCACATCGACCTCCTCTCCTGGCCGCCTTTTCGCCTTCACTCGGAGCTCGTCGACGACGACGAGCGGGTGAGCGAGACGTCGCACACGGGTTTGTCGGCTGCAGGAGGTTCGCATTCAAGCGCGGCACACGAGGCGCCGGAGGACGAACCTGAAGAACGGATCCTGCTGGACTACCAACGCGTGAAGGGGAAGAAGATCAGCCGAGGCGCCTTCGGAGAGGTGCAGTGCTACCGGCACAAGCTGGACGGCCGGCTGTACGCGATCAAACGGCTGGCGAGCAAGATATCCTCGGCGGGGGACCGCGAGGTCAAGTTCCGCGAGGCGCGGCTGCTGGCGTCGCTGCGCCACGCGCACGTCGCGCGGTACCACTCCGTCTGGGTCGAGCCGCAGGGCCACGTCTGCGTGGCACAGGAGTGGTGCGACGGCGGCTCGGCCTCGGCGTTCCGGAAGAACAAGCCGTCGGCAGCTGTTCTCGCCGCCCTCGTCTCGCACGTCGCGTCGGCCCTGGCTTACATCCACAGCCGGGGGCTCGTCCACCTTGACGTGAAGATCGACAACGTCCTCATCAAACTGCCCCCCAACCCATCCGTGCAAGACGACGACGCCACCACACTAGAAGGTCAGTGGGAGAATGTGACGTTTGTACTAGGGGACTTCGGTATGTGTCGCGAAGTAGCTGGCCTCGCTGAAGATGGAGATTGGGATGTCGATGGAGATGGACGATACGTTGATGAGCGGCTTCTGCGAGAGGCGTACCCCAGGCACCTGATAGACCGATGCGACGTCTACGCTCTCGGATTATCCGTCATCGAGGTTGGACGGGAGGGAGTCTGCGACCCTATCGACGACCTCCACTGCATCGATCCTCAATCATTGACGAACACCTGCGGTCCCCGCTTCGCCGGCATCGTCGGCGAGCTTCTGCAGTCTCCTCGTGATCGTCCGTCGGCCCAGGCCCTTGCGGACAAAATGCGTGATTTCTCCCAATCGCAACGCGCGTCCGACGCAAGGAAGCCGTAGACAGGAGGGAGGAGGGGGGATACAAGCCGAGCACGCCAGCTGCCCAAAGCAGCGCGTCTTGTTGTGCGGACTCGAATAGCAGATAATAGGCACACACCGTGGCACACGGTCAGACCCGGCTTCTTTTCTTATCTCACACCCGGTGACCGGAATTTTCTTTGTTTTGTGTGTGCCGACAGGGGATGCTACAGGACGAAAATCTACGCTCGAAACAGGGGGTTTCGCGCAAAAAATAACAGTCAGCGGAGAGCCGCGCTGTTGAAGTACTTGGTGAGGCATCCGAAAACCGTTGAATCACGGTTCAGGCTTGAGCTCAGCCCTGTTCACTCGCTGTACTGCTATGAGCATGCTCGTTTGCTTTCTTTTCCTGCGCTGATTGATGCGGGTTCGAGCGAAGGTTTTCGTCCTTTACAAACGCTGCCCCCATAAAGACTTGGCCCGTATTTCTTCTACCGTGGTGTGCCGTGCCACCGCATCCGCGCATCCCGATTGCGCAAAAACAAGTCCCATAATATTCTCAGGGAATACTGTTGTACTGAACGAAAACTTTTCAGGAACAACGCCGTTGTCAACGGCAGCACGATGAAAAAAACACGAAACCGATCAATAGTTGATACAGCAGTAGTACAGGTTCACGCGAAAAAACAAGAAATCGTTTACCCTAAAAGGAAAAATGATGGATAGTAAAAATTATCCATCTGTGCTGGCTATCCATCATTTTTACCATCCATAATTGTTTGGGGGGTGGGGAGGACTATGTGCACTTACGGGAAAAAAGTGAATACCAGCCACCTCCAAAGCACCTCAAATATGCCTCAGCTTGAGGAAAGTTCGACCTTCCAGCATCCCCATGTAGCCAGCTCAACTGGGCATATACTCGGTGCAAGCAGCCTCGCTTTGACATGAACGTACTGATTTCAGCACGTTACTTTTCTTAGTTTCTTTTTGTACACGTGCTGAATCAGTACGTTATCAGCACGTACTATCTTTTCTGCAGATTCATCTGGGAATCAACCGCAGTACCGAGGATTCCGGTCGACAGATCCTGCTGTTGCTAACCACCGCGACACTGGAGGGTTGAGGCCGGAGAGGAGGCAGAGGCAAAGACGTGCACACTGGCAGGTGAGCCCCCTATGCTCTATTTCTTTTTTGCCTGACCCTACGTACTGATTTTCAGTAGGTATTTAGCTCCAAGACCAAAGAGCTGCGTATGCCCGGGCTGCACCACCTATTTAGACTTAAAGTCTTTGTCAACCCTTGCCAGCATTGACCGACATTGGATGGCCGGGACGGTCCATGTTTTTTCTTTCATCGTTTCGGGCCGCCGTGGGGAGCTTGAGGAGTAGGAATTCTTCCTCGGTTGTGAGGATGGTGTGTCTGCCTCGTTCCTGCGGCTTGGAGAAGGGTTTCTTCGACAGCTTGAAGAATCTCACAGCAGTTGCATCAGTGACGGATCGCGGTTCCAATGTTTAAACAGAGGACTGCCCGCCAAACGGGCTTGTTGTTCTTTCTGACGACTCTGTCAGGCTTGGCTCGCCAAAGGGCACTCGCTGCTTTCCAAAAAAGTGAAGCACTCACGCCTCACAACAAAATCTTCCATTACATGTATGTTATGTGTGATCAAAAATCACTGGCTTAAGAAGTGTGCGTAGTTTTCTGAGAAGAAATCTGCCTTATCAGTGTTGTCTTCAGAGATAACACTTGGTGTATTTTTCTGTGGTGCCGACAACGCCACGTTCCTGGTTCAAAGTGGAGGAAAAACACGCCAACATAAATTTCAGCTCCAGGAAAAGTATCTCTGATTCCCCATTTCTGCAAAGTGTTTTTGCACAGCGTAAATATGATGGATAAGAAAAAGAGTGAAATGTCGTACATGTCCGACATAGTTTCAAAAGTTGTCGTACATGTCCGACATAGTTTCAAAGTTGTCTTATATGTCCGACACAGTTTCAAAAGTTGTCTTATATGTCCGACATAGTTTCAAAGTTGTCTTATATGTCCGACAGAGTTTCAAAGTTGTCTTATATGTCCGACAGAGTTTCAAAGTTGTCTTATATGTCCGACATAGTTTTGGATGTCCGACAAAGTTTCAAAAGTTGTCTTATATGTCCGACATAGTTTTGCGACTACATGTCCGACATAGTTTCATTAGTTGTCTTATATGTCCGACATAGTTTCAAAAGTTGTCGTAGGTGTCCGACATAATTTCAAAGTTGTCTTGCATGTTTGACAAAGTTCAGAAGTTGTCTTACATGTCCGACATAGTTTCTGAGCATGTTCGACATAGTTTCATTAGTTGTCTTATATGTCCGAAATAGTTTCAGAAGTTGTCTTATATGTCCAACACAGTTTCAAAAGTTGTCGTAGGTGTCCGACATAATTTCAAAGTTGTCTTGCATGTTTGACAAAGTTCAGAAGTTGTCTTACATGTCCGACATAGTTTCTGAGCATGTTCGACATAGTTTCATTAGTTGTCTTATATGTCCGAAATAGTTTCAGAAGTTGTCTTATATGTCCAACACAGTTTCAAAAGTTGTCGTAGGTGTCCGACATAATTTCAAAGTTGTCTTGCATGTTTGACAAAGTTCAGAAGTTGTCTTACATGTCCGACATAGTTTCTGAGCATGTTCGACATAGTTTCATTAGTTGTCTTATATGTCCGAAATAGTTTCAGAAGTTGCTTACACGTCCACGGCATAGTTCTCGGACAACAGCGAAGCAAGCACCCACTATTTCATTTGCAGCCGCCTTGCTCCGCCCGACGCAGTTGACTGGAGGGTTTCGTGACCAGTACCCGACACCGCCAGGATTCGAGCTGTTCGATAAGAACGGGCATCGTTGAAGGTTCTTCAGGACATCAATGAGGTTGAAGAATGGGGGTGATTACCAGACCTTTTCGCGCAGGCTCTGGGGGTGACGCCGCACTTGCCTGGTGTCTCTAAACGAGGGGTCGCGGACCGTGGAAAAATGAGGACACGTCACCAAAAAACAGTAAAAACGATGAGGGGTGGAAATCGCTTTTCGGCATCGGCATCCGAGCATTAGGAGACGGGGAAAAACTGATTCAGCTTTACTAGACACTGGGTGATTTCTGTCTGAGGGGGTCAATGTGGTTTCGGTTCCGCATCTACGACTACATGGCCAACTGTACGACAGAGCGATGATTCTGCTTGATGCCCTGCAGCAGGCGAGTGGGTCTCGTCGTCACCAACCAGTACTGCCCCTGGTCATTAAGGAGAGGGATGGATGTGACCGTGCTTCCTGGTGGCACTGTGTTCGTCAGCTTCCCACTGAACGTTCCCCCTTGTACCCATCTTGCATGTGAAGACGGCGAGTTGAACCTTGAACGCGCACGCCATCAGCAGCAGAGTTATGGCATCCGGGGGTGTGCCAACCCTATTCTGAACTATCGCTTCCGCCCATCTGCCTTCAAATCTTTGCACAATATCCGCACTCAGGGGCTGCGCGAATAGATTCTTCTGCAAGAGGGCATGGGGGTTAGCTTTCTCTCGGAACTGAAAGAAATACCAAAAGTTAGCTGCTGTTAAGCAGCTGTAGAAGGACCCGTTCTTAGGTGCGGTCGGTGAAAGTTTCACCCCCGCTCTTACTATGGCTTCGCGCAGCTGACGGGAACAAGTTTCACCCACCACAACCTGTCCATTCACTTCCTCTGTGTGCTGTCCCACTGGCCGCACCAGAGCTTCGTCCCCGTGCGTTCTGGCCTGTGCTTCATTGCGACAACCAGTCCATTCACTTCCTCTTTGTGCTGGGCGGTGTAGGCCATAATCCTGGCGGCGTCTTCCTCGTTCTCAAATGGAAGCTCGTCCACTGTAACGAGTAGATCCATTTTTCACTGCAGAACAGATACAGAGGCCACCCCTGCCTGTGACCAGTGACAAGGGTACCCAGGTCGGCCGTGGGGGGTGTTTGGGGGTTTGTTTGCGCATGGCTATTTTGCCGTCCAGTCGCCCACGTGTAACGTAAAAACTCATTCTCGATTCGATACTCGAACTCAACTTTTGTGGTACATAATTTGGCTCCAAAAGCAGTCGAACTCAACTTTTGTGGTAATGTGGTTCAAAAGCAGGTTCAGAAGGTACGTGGTTCAGGGCGTGCGTAAGCAAAGTGATAGGATAGCTGGAGAAGTCTTCAGAAGGTGGTGAGGGTCATGACTGTGTTCTGCCAGAAGGACAGATGGTGAGTAACCTAAAAGTATATACGACAACTTCTGAGACGTTCTGCCCTGCAGACACGAATTGCATTCCTCGGACAGCAGGTCTACTTCTTCGGCTTCGTCTCTGTCGTCGTCGTCGGAAGTCTCGTCGGCGCCTCTTGTGGCAACCCTGGCGGGTAAGCCCATGAAGGTATACCAAAGCTATAGGAGACAACTCTTTAAACAATGTCGGACATGTAAGACAACTTTTGAAAGTATCTCGGACATGTAAGACAACTTCTGAAACTATGTCGGACATATAAGACAACTTCTGAAACTATGTCGGACATATAAGACAACCTTTGAAACTATGTCGGACATGTAAGAAACCCTTTGAAACTATGTCGGACATATAAAACAACCTTTGAATCTATGTCGGACATGCACGACAGTTCTGAAACTATGTCGGACATGTAAGACAACTTTCAAAACTATTTCGGACATATAAGACAACTCTGAAACTATGTCGGACATGCTCAGAAAGTGTGTCGGACACTGTTAGACATTTGTGAAACTATGTCGGACATATAAGGCAACTTCTGAAACTATGCTGGACATGCTCGGAAACTGTGTCGGACACGATTAGACAACTCTGAAACTATGTCGGACATATAAGACAACTTCTGAAACTATGTCGGACATATAAGACAACTTTTGAAACTATGTCGGACACACATGACAATTTTGAAACTATGTCGGACATATAACAGGTTGAATTAAACTTTCCACAATCACGAAACTTTCTCGGACAAATAACGCTATATAAGACAACTCCTGAAACTATGCCGGACATAGAAGACAGTTTGTTCTAAGAAGAATGATGGATAAGTCTGGCTATCCATCATTTTTACCATCCATCATATTTACTTTTAGGGTACCTCATCATTTTCACAATTCATGATCTTTCGTCGGTTCATGCTGTTTGTTCGTGCCTCGTTTTGTTGTTGCAAGTCCGTAACGCCGGACATTGTTCCCGTTCCGTATTGCCGGCAGACCCCCCTTAATGGATTACCCCCTGAGGAAAGAAAACTGAAAAGAAGACACGCTGCTCTCAATAAAGAAAAATAAAAAACGTTGCAAGAAAGACAATGACAAAGAAGACTAAGTGAATTTGCACTCAAAAGAAGTGAGTCGCCCAGGCAAGGCGCGTGCCGGTAGTACCACCATTTCCTCCTTGGGAAGAATGAACCACTTTGCGGACGTCTAAAGAAGGTTCCCGCGCGTGCCTGCAGAAGGCCGAAAATTGAGTCGAAACGTCGGCCTCCCGGTTGCTTGGATTTGGAAGATATTGCGGGGAACATGCCGCATGCGACCTCCCCATCGGGGTTTGACAAGGGGAAGCCCCCTTTGCGTTTCATTTTGAAGTCTCGAGGACTTCATTGCCAGTGCTTGTCCAGACCACTGCGCGGCACTGCGTAACCCGCCGTGTCCCATCAAGCACTCGCAACGAAGCACCCTGCCCCATGGTCCAGCCATGGGTAGCCATAGCCCTGTGGTAGGTAATCACAAGCGGAAGGATGCTTGATCGCATCGGTTGTGGTTGTCGTGGTCTGTCCTTTGACAGAGGGATTCCAGATACGGCTGTGGCATACATTCTCGCCGGACGCGATCGCCAGGCGATGCGCAACGCGGGACCTTTTGGCAAATGACGCCGGAAGGGTCGCCTTTGGTGGGGCTAGTTCGTAATCAGGTTCAGAGCGTTTGGCGGCCTTCCCTGGAGTTATTTCCAACAAAGCAGGCGGCCACTATATTTTTAGAGTGAAAGTTCGCTTGAAACTCCGGGGTTTTAAAGTATCCGGGTGGCCTTCGTCGTTTTTTTTTTTTTTTTTTTTTTTTTTTTTTTTTTTTTTGAAAAAATCGCGGGAGAGGGATTCGCTCATTTTGATCAAAACTCTCTGGGAAAGAGCGGCTTCCGCTTTTTCCGTTGGCTTCGTTTCTTTCGTGCTTTACGCAGGGAGCTAGTTTTTCAGAGTGTAATCTTTCACTTGAGACTCCGGGATTTTTACAGTCTTCGGGTGGTCGCTCAGGTGTAATTTACTGAGCGTCTCAGTCTGGGCATTTGTTGTGCTCTAGAACACCTGGTGGTGCATAGTGCGTTGCTCAGGGTAGTCGAAGGCCTGACAATCACACTAATGCGTCGTCTTGTTGCGTTAGTGGGGAGTCATTTGCAAGCAAATGAGTACCACACTAATGCAACAAATTTACACCTGGTGGCGGGCTCATGCACGACGGGCGAGCAACGCCGGTGCAGCATCTTGTCAACACCACACAACGACTGAAACACAGATGCACGCCGGACGCTAGCGTCTGTCAACAGCATGCGTGGCACAGCCGTGTCTCATGAGAGGCATTGGCTCACACACTGTGGTGCAAAGGACAATACCAGTACCGCAACAATCACAAAGGAGGAAATGCGCTGCAGCCCTCTCACCAAAGGGGGGGCAAGACTAAGTTCAAAGCGAACCTCTTCTTGGTGTTGGTCGCAACATCCACAAACTTGGCTAGCCGTAGTTAAAGTGTATATTCATACCTACTACCCCCAGCCTCACAGCCTCAATGGTCAACCGGAGACCCTAAAACACCGAACCTCTAAATCACAATAAACGCTAAAAACGCAGGTACAATAAACGCTAAAAACGCAGGTGAATCTGAGTTTCGAGCCGGGCGGGGCAGAAGAAAAAAAAAGACCACATTCGGTGGTTGTTCCTCCCCTCTAACCTCCGTCGATATATTGAGCCCGTCCATTCCCTCTTGATAGACCGTGATAGACCGAAGAATACAGCACGGGGCAATTCGATGCAGCTCTAGGGACTAGGGATGGTCCTAATAGACCGTGGTGGACCGTGATTCACGGTGATAAACAGCGGCAGGCACTTCGATGCTGTTTCAAGAGATAGGGACGGACCGGCTCATTTATGCAATGGATGGCCTTTCCGAGTATTTTTTTTTGAGAAAGGGACGGGCGCGACTGAATGGACTAACACTATTCCGAAACAAACTGCAAGAACTAACCGCTTTGCTCATCCAATCTTTTACACGGAGGAGAGCGTCAAGTTGAAAGTCTGAACGAAAACAGAGAAAAGTAAGGAAGAAAGAAACAGAAAACAACGACACAAAAACGAAAAACTCCTTAAAACACGAAACAGTTAAAAAGAAAAGTTCGGAAAGACGGATACCGCGAGAGACTTGAGGTGTTTTATATGTTACAGAGCAACCCGGAGAAAAAAGCATTCCACAAAAAGGGCGAAGGAAACTGCCTTCGAGCCAACACCTCCCCGGTACCCAGCACGAAGCTCAGATGTCGGTTCTCGCCAATTTGCATTCCTTCGTGCCGAGTGGCAGCCGGAGGGCAGGTCACGTCGTTCCCGTTTTCACAGTTCTTCCTGCATGCGTCCCAACGCAAGCATGCAGCAGTTTTGCTCTTGGTCCTTGATTGATAGAGACACTCGTCGCACACTTTGCGCCTGGTGATCTTTTCAGCATTTGCGAACGCACTTCTTCCCCCTGAGCGGTGCGTTTGATTTTTAGCTTATGTACCATGGCAGTCTACCTGACGGTTACGGGCTGTTACTGGCAGCGCAGACCTGTCAGGCGCACCGCTGAGCCCAGTTTTTTGCTCGGGGAGAAGTGACGCGGACTCCTGGATCCTGAGACGGCATCGTTTCCAGCATGGGCTGCGACAGTATCCGGCCACCTTGGATACTGGCGCCCCCGATCTCGATTAATGAAGACCAGTTGTGGGAATGTTTTCACGTAAGGCGCAGGGGTGCGACCCCGGCAGTCCCTGTTGATCTCGCGCAAACGAAGGACTTCGTTTTGGCTGTTCCTTCTCGGGACAAGCGGAGCTAGATGCCACTTAAATTTTTACTCTCCGGGCAGGCCTTTGTAAAGCTGTATATCCAGGGTGCAACCTACAGTTACACTGCAAAGGAGGGCAGTGCGGTATTTGGACACAGGAACACTCTTTTGACGAGCATGTCTTCTCTCGCTTGCGTGAATGATTTAATCCGCGAGCTTGCACGGTGTTACAACCCGTCCGTTTTGCTGCTCCACGAGCCCTCACAACGACATTGTGCTCAGTGCAAGCTCAAGGTTTGCATCGACGAGTTTCGCGATACCCAACACCTGATTCCTGAGAGAGACTAATCCACAAATAACGCTAGAATACTCACTACCCAACAGGGAGCGTTTGGCAGTAGTATTTACTTTAACGCCGACGGATGCAAATTGCGCCTAGAAATGCCCCGGCTGCCGACGCGTTTTGTCCAGCGAGGACAGCCATGCCAGGAAGAAATACGATCCCCGTCATTCCCGCTGGGCGCGCCAGCCCGGGGGGGGGGGGGTGCTCATAATTTTCTGGGGCCGCCGAAGGTTGCTTGCGAAGTTTTTCTTTCTTCTTTCGACGGTATGGATAACAGGGTTTCAAACTGCGCCACATGCTTGAAAGTTGCAATGCCATCAAACAAACCGAGAGCGAGGAAGAGTCCCGGTTGGCTTGCGAAAAGGGACCGTGGCATCTGTTTCACCAGCTTCTATGTAAAATGAAGCTCCACTCGATATGACAGGTGCCCCGGCATCGAGGCTGCTGGCCGTGCTCACTGAAGTAAGTGTCGTTTCGTCCTTGAGATCAGCCGCAGCCCTTACACATTTCTCGAACGAAAACAGAAAAGTAAACAGAAATTCATTTCCAAACCCATGCAAACTCCCGAACGGGTAGAAGCCCTACCTCGAAGGAACCAATCGCCCCCCCCCTCCCCCCCCCTCTGGGCCAGTCTGACACAAGCTGTCGTTGGCGAAGAAAAGAAAATAATCTGAAAAGAAACGAAAACAGGAGCTGAGGAGGGCGCAAGCACAACGCGGGCACCACAATTTCTGCGTTCTGGTGGGTGGGGTAACGAGCCATTCCACATTGCCCACCCCTGATCTATCGAGATTGCAAGCAAATGTGCAAATGAATCACGTTTCGATCACGTTATTCGGTGCATCGCGAAGCCGGTCCACCCATATCCCCCGGAACTGCACCGGATTTCCTGCCGCTGTCTATCACGGTACCACGGTACATTGTGATGGCATTGCAGATCATCGCTGCAGATACTCTACATTCTAACTTCACACTATCACCGGCGAGAAAGGGAAAACCCGCAAAAGCGACCGTGCGAAAACGATGATTCGAATGCGTGGCGGGCGCCTGGAGCACGAAACGGCGTCGATCAAAAAGATAGTCACCGGGGACTATATGCAGGGCCCATCGCCACAGATATTCTGTATTCTCAACCTCAAACTATCACCGTATACCGTCTTCTTGTTGCGTTAGTGGTATGGTCCTTTGACAGAGTGAGCCGATGCCTCTCATCTCACCTTTAAAACACGGCTGAGTCACGCATGCTCTTGACAGACGTTAGCGTCCGACATTTCGCACGCGCGTCGCAGTCGTTGGGTGGTATTGACAATTTCATCGGACACTCGGATAAGCTTCGTTACTTCTTGTTGCGTTAGTGGGGAGTCATTTGCACGCAAATGAGTACCACACTATGCTCATCACGGTATACCGTGGACTATCAGGCGGGGGTGGACCGGCTTATTCCCTGTCTATCGAGGTTTGCAGCAGGTACGGTGCTTCCTCCCTCAGCAGTACGCTTGCGGTGTAGCAGCAGCCGCAGGAGACGCTGTATGCGGCTGCGGCAACGCTCTGTTAATTCCAGAAGCGAAACGTCAAGGCGGGGGGATGCTTCTTTGAGAGGGCAATCCTTCGTCGACGCTCCCTTTCGCGGGAGCTGCTTCCCGCCCTCGCGAGGCAGTGGCGGGCCGGCCCAAACATCAACCCAAGCACTTTCCTCCCGAGCCGAGAAAGGTACCTGATCATGGAAAACCTCCTGCCAGTGAGTGAAAAAAAAAAGCAAATCGTTATGAAGGAATCAACAAAGGTACCCACAGCAACTTCGACAACAAAAAAGGCCAAAAAAGGAATGTTTCGAGTGTGCCTGCAAGAGGCCAAGTGATAAGTCGAAAGGGCCCTGAAAGTGCAACAGGCAAACCTCTTGCATTCTCAGGTATGCCGTACGGTCATACCGCCGGTGGACGGTACACACTGCACTCTAATTAGTGGATTTCTAATGAGCGCGGATCCCCCCAAAATCGCAAAAAATTAATTAAATGCTCCACTAATCAGAAATCCACTATTTTGACCATTACTTAGAGTGCTGTGTCTTGACAAGCCCCCCCTTTTTGAGCACGACTTTCAAATCCCTCCCATTCTCCAACATTAGCCTACCCTAAAGCGCGACAGGCGCAATCGTTTCGAACCTCCGCTTCTACCGTAAAAAGCGGAGAGGCAAGGAGGAGAATCCTCTTTGTTCAGCTCGTAGTTGCATAATGAGTAGCAAATATCTGTCGCCGCGGGACTGATGTCTCTGCGGTGGCGCATAGTTTCAGGATCTCTGTTTTGCGTTTTCACGCTGGACGAGTGCACCCTGTTGATTTGCAGCCCAAAGCAATGCTGCTGGCGGTTGTTCCACGGACACACAAGGCACCCGCCTCCCTCGGAGAAGGATGGGAGGGGGGGGGGGTGGGGGGGCCATACCTGTTCGCGAGGGAGCACATCTCCCGAGTCACCGGGCGTACCCGATGCCCGTGCACGCCTGCATAATCAGGCAGGCGGTGGCTACGCACTCTGCTCGCGGTTGCTCGCATGGGAGGTGGCGCAACTCACCTGCCAGATCTAGCTGACTGCTGCCTCAATTTGTTGCATTCGTGTGATTGTCAGGCCTTCGACTACCCTGAGCAACGCACTATTCCTTGCAGTCATTGCGCATCACCTTCGCTTGGTCGCTTCACCGCGCGTATCTTGCTGTTCCTCGAGAGACTGGTGGGGGCGAGAAGGACCACAGCGCCAGTTCGATGCAGTGGGTTACGTACCATACAGGATCCAGGCCGGGACCCGGTAAAACACTATTCAGAAGTACCAACCGATGCACACGCGAAAGTCCCCATAAAGACACCTAGCCTCGATCGGTGCACTGTCCTTGTGGCACCTGCATTCACAATATTGAACAGTACACTGAGCCCGTCCACCCGCTGCTGGTGAACTCCTGGTAGCGTGATAGCCTATGATAGTTGAGGTTAGATATGATAGCTGAGGTTAGAATGCAAAATATCTGTAGCGATGGCCTGCATTACTCGCTAGGATAGCCTGACTGTGATCGACAGCAGCAGACAATTCGATGCAGTTCCAGGAAATATCGGTGGACTGGCTCAAGTACAATGTTTGATCGGAAGTCTGCAGAACTCGCTGAGAACTGTTTGCCCGGATCGACCATTTTCGTTTTTACTGTGCTAAATACCCCGACGCTGTTCATTACCTCGGCGAACGAAAGACATTTGACGGAAAAGGGGGGGAAAAATAAGCGAGAACGAGATGCTGCAGTGCAAAGTCGAAGACTTTTTCTCTCTTCTTTTTTTTCTTGGCGCAAACGGAAGCTGAATTGAAGTTCATGTCTCACGAACCCTGTTTGTCCATTTTCCTTTGAAGCATGGAAGAAAAACTTTCACTCCACTCAACCGGAGACTTTAACATACCGACCCTCTAATCCACAAATATCCCTGAAGAAAGTACCAGGTATGAAATAATTCACAAAAAAACGAGAATAACCGTGTTTTTGAGGGGTCTCCACATCAAGGCTTCTAAAGGTCAGTTCCTTCAGAAAAGTTGGCCCACGTCAAGGCTTCTAAAGGTCAGTCCCTTCAGAAAAGTTGGCCCACGTGAAGGCTTCTCAAGGTCAATCAGACTTCCTTGCCCGGAAAAGAAACAGCTTAAAAAAGACAGGCGCTTCGTTTTGTTTGTGCGTGCCGGTTGATCGTTTTCCCACTTGTATTTACCCTGTGTGTATTCAGGTAAGGAATTCTGATCAACTACCAAACCACGCTGTCTACGTCTTTTTAGCCTGCACAATACATTGAAGGGCAACCCACAAGATTGTTAGTACTAAAAACTGGGAATACGATACCCGGCACGCACACGCAGAACAAGTCTAAATGACTGAGCCAACATTTGGAACAGGGTCCCACGAGACCTGCCTGCCGACATCCGTGCCGGTAAGGCGGCGTTCAATGCGTGTGTGTAACTTGAAGTTGGGACTGAAAAGTAGTGTAAAAAAAATTCTCAAGCGACTTTTAACTCTAAAAAAAAAAAAAAGCAACGACGACGGCAACACAACGAACTACGCTCCAAAATCGGAAGCCCAAGGGGGTTTGAAACGACCTGCCTGAAGCCATAATAAACGAAAGAAAGTAATGAAACAGTCTATAATAATGCTAAAAACGATGAACGTCCTTTGGGTACACACGCGCGCACACACACACACACACACACACACACACACACACACACACACACACACACACACACACACACACACACACACACACACACACACACACACACACACACACACACACACACACACACACACACACACACACACACACACACACACACACACACACACACACACACACACACACACACACACACACACACACACACACACACACACACACACACACACACACACACACACACACACACACACACACACACACACACACACACACACACACACACACACACACACACACACACACACACACACAGGGGGGAAAAACCACATAGCACACACTCTATTGACTAAGATGAACGCGGACAACCTCCACGCGGTCCCCCTGGGTCCCGGAGCAGCTGGCTCGGGAAGCGAAACGTCCGCGTCGGTGCGTGTGGTGCATCTGCCAACGTTCAAGCAGTTCTCACTGCAATTGAGCGGGTTGAAGGGCAAGGTAGGTGCCTACGAATCTGTCATCGAACAGATTGGGTGGACGGGGGCACGGGTCAGGATGCGGCGCGGCGCGGCGCTAATCGAAGCCTCGACACCACCACCAGCGCAGAGGGTGCGCGTCGGCGACGAAGAAGCCGACATCGTCGACCTCGAGGAGCAGGAGAAGCGGCAACGCGAAGAGCAGAGGCAAGAGAGGGTGCGCAGCCTCGAGCAGCAGATCGAGCGCCTAACCACGGCACACCCGCCTCAGCGCCTCCCTGACAACAGCGCCCCAAAAGGCCGCACGTACTCAAAGGCGGAGTTCGTGGCGGAATTCGGGAAGAAAGAAGCGGAGAGGGAGTGGCGCGCGGCTCTGAAGGCGCACACAGAGGGCCGGAAGAAGCAGACCGCACGCCTACGGGCTCTGCTGAGCGAGTTGCAGCCGAAGGCCGAAGGGGCTGGCGACGCGACCATGCAGGACGACGAGGGTGCGGCCCGCCCTGGTGACGAGACTGCCCAGGCGTGGCAGGCATGGGCGCACCAGCAGCAGCGACATCGGGAGGTAGCGCAAGCCGAAGCCCGAGCCGCCTGGGAGGCCAAGTACGAGAAGCGGCTGCAGAGTATCAGGCACTGATCCGCGGCGGCAGGCTGAACCTTACGGCTGCCGCCTTGCGACAGAAAGTCACACGACAACTCCGGACTAACCCGCCTACGCCTTTTGTTCCCGAAACCCCAAAATCCTTTGCTGACTACCTCTTCGAGGTCGCAGCTGACGGGGTCTATGGGGATCACTACACCCTCCAAGCGGCTGCAGAGGTGTTAAAAGCAAGCGTGTGGGTCCTGTCGACGCGGAACTTGACTCAGCTCAGGTGCGAAGGAAGGGCGGCAAGGGCAACCCGTGTCGTCGTCCTGACGTATCGGCCGGAGCATTACGATGCGCTGGCTCTGCCGCACAGGGTATTGCAGAGGATTGCGACGGAGGAAGGGGGCACGTCGACTATTCCGTTGCAGCAGCTCGAAGCAACAACAGTCGCGCGAGTCCCACGGGAGAGCCACAAATCCCGAGGGATGGTAACCCTTGCGACGACTAACCTCGGTTCGCTGAACTCGAGATGTCACAGCGTGGCAACGCTGCCGGCGGACATCATCGCGTTACAGGAAACCCGGGCAGGGCCGGAAGTGAAAAGAACCAGCGAGTTCTACCTCGGGGCGTATGGCGTAAAGTGCCACTGGGGGGAGGACGTGCCGGTTGTCGTAGGAACGAGCGGAATTGGACAGCGCGTGCCGGGAGGGACAGCAGTCACCACGAAAAGCAACATGGTAGCGACGGTAGCCCAACCCTCGAATGAGCTAGAGAGGAATCTCTTCGGCAGCACTCGAGTCGCGCATGCGGTGGTAGCGACGGGAAATGCGCGTTCAACACTGCACGTAATTTCGGTATATGCGCACGTGGGGAGAGATTCCGAGGCGACGAGGCAGCGGGAAAAACTCATATCCGACGTGTTCGAGATGGCAGCGGGGCTGGGCCAAGTTCCCGTTGTCATTTTGGGGGATTTCAACACCGAGACTGCAGATAGTCCAGCACTCGTGGCAGCCTGCGGACTCGGTGGATGGATTGATGCAGCGGAAGTCATGGCGCGAGCACGGTCACACGTCGCCCCAGCTACCTGCTGGGCTGGAGAGGGCGGATCGCGCATCGACATGTGCTTTGTCAACCGAGTGGCGGCACCGGCACTAGTCGCGGTAAAGACCGCTGAGAAAGACCAATACGACATCCCGACTCACTGCCCGGTGTTCGTCACCCTCAGTTTGGAAATGTTTACACAGCCGAGCCCTATCACCTGGATTCCGGCGCCTTTTCCGAGGAACCTGCCGCTGCTGTCATCGACGAAGAAGAAGGAAGTGCTTGAAGTAGCGCTACGGCAGAGGAAAGAGGTGGATGGGGTGTCTGGCTCATACCGGAACGCGACGGAAGTCGCTGAATCCTACCTGCTCGAGCTCAGGCAGCCTGACGCGCTGCGGGGATGCAAAGGCAGAACGGCCGGGTTTCAACAGAGGATGAAGCAAGTATCGGCACGGCAGGCTTGTTCGACGAGGGGGGCGCTCGACTGGTCAGCAAGGCAGCGCGATAAGGTCATCGGCCTGCTCCGAACCACCATCTTAGAGGCGCGGCGGGGACTCGAACATGGGTCGGTAGGGACCCGGACCTTCGCAGAGCAAAGAGCGCGAGAGGCCCTATTTAAAACGGCGGGGACGCAACCGCTGGGGTCCCGCCTGCGCCAAATAAATGGGAGCCCACTTGAGCTCGAGCAATTAATGGAAACCCTCATCGAGCTGGAAGGGACCCAGCGAGATGCCATTAACTCCCTTAAGCAGCAGCGGTGCCGCGCCTGGAAGGAGAAAATGCAAAGCGCATGGAACGGAGCAGGAAGAGGCGAGGTATACCGGTTTCTGGCGGGGAGCCGAAGTGGTCCGCTAGCCCTGCTCAGAAGGAAAGACGGGACGCTGACGGCCTGCAGCACCGAGATTGACGAAATGCTAAGGGGCGACGACGCGTGGGGAGGGATCTTTTGCAGATATGCTGGGACCCCCGAACCAAGTTGGGATACCTTTAAAATCCACTACGCGCGATTCCTCCCTGCACGGCAAGCGATGCAACACAATCTCATCACGACATCGGACCTGAAGGCGGCACTGGCGAAGATGAAGAAAACGTCGTCACCCGGGCTCCATGGGTGGCGCGTCTACGAGCTGCAGCAGCTGCCGCCACAGGTCCTGGAACTCATGGCGGACGCAATGAACTGCGTGGAGCGAGACGGGGAATGGCCGGCACCGCTGATGCACGCAATCATCCATCTGCTTCCCAAACCGGAGAGCACCGGAGACCCGTTGTCGCAGCGCCCAATAACGATAACCCCGGTATTATACAGAATATGGGCCTCGATAAGGGCGCGGGATGCATTGGAGTGGATGGACGCCATAGCGCCCAGTGGGCTCCACGGGTGCCGGAAGAAACACGGAACTGACGACCTCATCTGGCACCTTGCCGCACTAATTGAGGAAGCACAGATAACGGGACAGCCGCTATACGGCCTAGCGCTGGACTTCCAAAAGTGCTTTGACTCGGTGCCTGCGGAAATAGCATTCAAACTCGCCGAAGAGCTGGGGTTCCATCCGACTGTCCTCCGAACTTTGCGAGCCGCGTATGCCAACATGCAGCGTCACTTCCGTGTTGGAAACACAATTGGGGAAGGTTTCATACCCACGAATGGGATCATGCAAGGGTGTCCAATCAGCGTGGTGCTCATAAACGTGCTGATCAGCGTTTGGATGAGACACATCGCTGAGCTTGACGCAGCGATTCCATTGTCTTACGTGGACGATCTCTACGCATTGCTGAAGAACTGCGCAAACCTGAAGGAGGCGGTACAACGTTCAAGCGAGTTCGCCGGGCTAACGGGAATGCGAGTGTGCGCGCAGAAGAAGTCCTTTTGCTTCACCACAGCACAGGGTGCATTGGAGCCAGTGCAATACACCGAGCTTGATAGGGCGTTGCAACCGGCAGCGCCACCGGTGACGCTCGCCAGACGGGTTGAGTTCGACGCATTGGGGGTGATGCTGTCCACAAAACCCCAGTCACCAAACAGAAGACTCACCCTCTCGAGCAGAATCACACAGCGTAATGCAGAAGCAGAAGCGGTCCTAAGAAGAGCCGCCCTCCTACCGCTACCCGCGCAGGCCAAAGATTTAGCAGTCAGCATGGCAGCCGGGGCGAAGCGGTACTATGGTGCAGTTGTGACGACCATCGGAAGGACAGACGCTGCGCGTTTGAGAAGGCTGTTCACTGCGGCGGTATGGACAGGCGGCCCCCGCCGTGCCCAAGAAGCTGTACTGCACATCCTTCACCACGGACACAGGCTAGATCCAATCGTAGTTCCCCAATACCGAAGGATTACGACGTGGGCGGAGCAGAGCCAAAAATGGGATCATGTCCGGAGGCTGGCGCAAGTGGCGTGGCAGCGAGATGCTGCGCTCGCACAGGTGCGGGGGCCGTTCGCCTTTTTCAAGGACGCACTGGTGGACATAGGTTGGCGGTGGACGGCGCCAACGACGGTCACGTACGAGAACGATGCCGGAGAGACGGTGACCCACGATGCAGCGTCAATGGGCAACACAAAGCTTCTGCAGCATGACGTTCGCCAAGCGCTGCGTCTGCAGGAGATGAAGAAGCTAGCGACAAGAAGGCCGGCAGACTTCGACGGAGCCCAACACGGCATCGACACGCGGGCCACAAGGCACCTTCTTGAGACGCAGGAAACGCCACTGACCGCTTATCAAGCAGGAATGCTGAGAACAGTAATTGCGGGGGCAACACCGGCCACAGGGCGAACCGGTCTCGAGGCCCCGTGCAAGTATTGCGGCTCGCTGGAACGAGAAACAGTTGAACACCTTTTCTGGAGGTGCACGGCGTGGGCGCAAACGAGGTCGGAGTACGCTGACCTGGAGAACGTCCAAGGAACTTGGCCGCCGTGTCTACGTCTTTGTGGAGTAGTCCCCCTGTGCCCCCAAACGCAAAACGCATACCCGCTGCCCATCGACGAGCACCAGCGTCTCCGTGTAGTGGTGAGACTGCAGAGGTTCTTCGTAGCGGTACTGGTGGCCAGACAGGAAGCGGATGGTTTGGCGGATCGGTCCACGCGACACCACCGGACGGTAGAGTATCCGCGAGGATGGGTACCGACGGTCCCCCGGGTCTTGAGCGTACCGGACATCCCACACACAGCAACCACCTCGAAATGGAAGCATGGCCCGAGCCTCTGGACAGCTTTCACGGGCTGGCTGAAAGCGCTCAAGTGGGCGTCGCCGGGGCAGGAAACGGGAATCAGCTACATGGAGCTAGCGGTAGCCTTTGAGTTGGAAACGGGATGCAAGCTGCCCCCGGTAAAGAATCGGTTCTACGCCCCGCCACCCGAAGTCCCCAGGAACAAGCCGACAACAGCACGGGACACGCTGCCGGACGAAGAAGCCGAAGACGGAATCGCAGTGTACTTCGACGGAGGTGCGCGTGGAAACGGCACCGCTTTTGCAGTAGCGGGAGCAGGGGCTGTATTGTACCGGAACGGCAAGAAAGAAGCGGAGATTGTACTGCCCCTGCCAAACGTGCGCACGAACAACGTCGCGGAGTATGAAGGACTCCTGGCTAGCTTAGAGCTCCTTCAGCAAGTAAGAGTCGAGCGGGAAGTGCGCTGCGTGGTCCGCGGCGACTCCGCCCTCGCAGTGGGCCAAGTGACACGACGAACAAGTTGCTCTGAGCAGCTAAGGCCGATGCTCACCCGCGCAAGTACCCGCATAAGCGCCATCCAGCAGCGGTTACAAGTGGCAGTCGAACACGTTCGGCGGGAGCGCAACCGCGATGCGGACGCGCTCAGCAACGCGGCGATGGACGTAGTGCAGCGGAGCCGGCCACCCCGACAGGAGCAGATGCTGCTGCTGCGACAGTTGCAGAAGTCACTCCTTGGGAAGGCACTGAGCCTGATTGAGCTGGGAAGCTCATACACGAAGGTGACGAAGCGGCCATGGCACTTCGGGTTCGACACGCCGACGACAGTACTAACGTCGCTTGGAGGGACCATTGTGCGGGGAGTATCGTGCAGAGCGCAGATCACGAGAGCGGCCGAGGACGTTATCCTGGGTGTCAGGGAGCATGTACAAAGCGATCACTTTTCTGCAGAGGAGACACCGCTGTTCCCGCAGCACCTGGCATGGGCCGCTACTTTTCAGCCGGAGGAAACATACCCCGAAGGATGGTCGCAACCCGGAGCCAGACGGGCGAGGCCGAAAAACGTCGACGAATACCGCAGGGAAGGAACTCGAAGGGAAGCCCCACGGAGCCCGGTTAGACCCCAGGAGAAGAAGGGCCCGGGCGGACGAGAAGTCAAGGAACTTGTGTGCGCGCGACGCAGCCGACAGTGCCCACGTCCAGAAGCCGAACACTGCCGACCTCATGGACTAGAGCGGTGCAGAGAGACGGAGGAAGAAAGACCATGCTGCCTCAAGCACCACTCCGGCCCGCACGAAACTCCAGGCCCCCATCAGCAGCCCGGGGGAGCATCAGCAGTAACCCAGAAGAAACCGCGCGTGGACGCACTCTCGCTAAGAGGGGGGCCACGTTAAAATAGGTTCTTAACACACACACTGGCCATACTCCGCGGGGCTACCTATCATTTAATTCCGCACGCACGCACACACAAGACGAAAACGGAGACCAAGCAACTTCCAGAACGGTGGAGAGGCTACAAAGAAGAAACCAACCCCTGGGTGGGCTAAGTCTGACACAAGCTGTCGTCGGAAAAAAAAAAAAAGAACAGAAAAAAGAATCTGCCCCAAACCCCCCTTCCAAACCCCAAGCAACTTCCGCCGGCAGAGAAAAGCTGCCTAACAAGGAATCAGCCGCCTTCGGGTGGGCCAGTGTGACACTTGCTGTCGTAGGGAAAACACAAAAAAGAGAAAGCCTATCATTTCTGAACCCATGCAACTTCCAAACGGTAGTCAGAGTAAATGGATTAACAGTGGGTCTGCAGAGGGCTCATTAAATCGGTGGCAATCTACGCGGGGAAGGTGTCAGTTGGATAACAAGGTAACTCCATTGCTGATATACGCCAGAAGAATCAACTCGATTCATCGCCGTGGCCTTAAAATCGCGGGGTCGAGGTGGATGCAATTGACCGAGACAAGAACCAACGCTAGCAATGGCAGCGGTGTGTGGACGAAGCAGGTCAATCGAAGGAGACCCAACCTCGGAACCCACAGCCCCATGGATGGGCTGGTCTGACGCAAGCTGTCGTCGGGGGGGAAAAGGACCCGAATAAAGTTTCTTGGCCGTGCTATCTTTCTCTCTCTTCCTCTCCCTCCGGGCAAACGTCCTGCCTCTTCCACCAGGACAAGGGGTGGCTTCTGCGCTATTTCTTTCAGCGAGAGACAGCTTTAGCTTCCCGACTACGCTCACTTGTAGCTGAGTGAATCCCAAGTTTTTCCGTCATGCTCTCTGGCGCAAGAAGCCAACCCAGACGCAACGAAGGAACTGAGACATCTTGCACTCAAAGGTCCCAAAGGCACTCACAGACAACATAGATTGGCTAAGGTGCAAGTGGAGCCTGCAACTCCAAGAGCAGCACTACCGCTGGGGCAAGCTCTTGTTGTCTTCCTCCGGAAAAGGTCGCGTTGGCAGAAGCGGTGAAGATACTAACTGTCGCAGGGCTGATGAAATGAAAGCGAGAATTTGGGGTAGGCCCTGTTTATTAGATCCACGGTTAAACGAAGCTAGCGCGCAAGGTTTGCCTGATCTCGCACCTACTTTCCGATACCAAATAGATGCTATATTCTAACTCGTAGTATAGGTGCCAAAACCCCTCTAAGTGGTATCAGGTGAGACCCCGTAGTGTCGTAGTGTCTACGTGGTGTTACCGTGTGGTGAAGGTGACAACAAACGCCTCTACGTACACATCCGGGTAATAGGGCTGCGCAATGGACGCCGTTCGAATGCGGTGATTCCAGGGGGGCGGGGGGCGAGTAGCCCAACAGGCCACGCAATCAACCAAGGCGCGAACAAGGCGAGCCCAACCTATACGCCCCAGTCAGCACGCACATCAAGGAGGAGGGCGCGGGCCTTGCATCAGGAGTGGTGAGCCCCACGTTGAACTTTCCGTGTCAGTACCCGTCATCATTAATGCCGGGTGCGAATCAACACTCAAGGAAGCGAAAGAGAAGGCTTCACCCACTTCGCAGGTTGCTCATAGGAAAGGAAAGGAGCTTGATGTACTCTAATGACCAGCACGTAATATAAACGTTCCCAAGGTTCTTTATTACCCACCCCACCCGCTTGCCTCCTGCGTCCTGACGCCAGGTAATTGTGGCGAGCGCAGTTGTACTGAAGTTCTTTGTTGTCAACAGTTGAGAAAAACCTAAATACGATGTGCAAGTGAGAGAGAAACACTCGCCATTCGCCAAGCACTCAAACTTAAACAACAAAAAAAGAAGAAAGCAAAAAAAGAAAAGAAACGCCTGTGCCCATGATGAGACTCTCAGCTCCGGACAGCTTTGAGCGCGTTACCCGAAAATCGGGCAAGTGACTGGCGCCGCCAATGGCTCGCCACACGAGTCGGACGGGATACTTGGCGCTCCATGCGCCAAAGGCCAGGTGCCAGTGAAGCTAGCGCAGAAAAACTCGTCCAGCCGTGACCGAGTTCCTGTACAGCAGCGCCCGATGGGGCTCGTGAAGAGCGAGTGCATGGATCCATTGTGCTTTGTGCAGTGGCGGTGTGCCGACTGTCGGGGAGATATTGGCCGGTCGCCACCGTCCAGTAATTTTTTGAAGAAATTGCACCGTGTGTTTCTGGGCTTCCGCCTCGGTTCGTCGTGTAACCCCGAGAGTCCAGCTACAGCCAGCCCTGCTATCACGTCAACCAAGACAACAACAATATAATACCCCCGCTGACCCGCGGGCTCAAAGTCGTCCTTTTTTGTGAATACGCAAAACCTGCTTTATAGCGCCCGCACGACCTGTGACCGCTGCTCACCGAACGCACCGGCCCGTGAACTAGCGGGGGGGGGGTGTCTTCGTTTTAATGTCTAGGCACTAGACAACTCCGGCTCAGGCACGGTTGGAGGGCCCCTCGAAGAGATTGCCCTGAAGCTTCGCAGTCACCAGCCTCGGAGGTCTTCATGAGAGGCGCGTATGCAAGCTTTCCTTTCCCCAGGTGCAAACAGGAGTTGCGTTGGAATTACTGTGTTCTTTGCTCTGTTCCCGGGTTCCTCTGTCTTGCCGTCGGATCCACCAGCTCTGTTTACGTGCCGTGTTTGTGGGCAGCTTTGGAGGTCTTCACGAGAGGCGCGTATGCAAGCTTCCTTTCCCCAGGTGCATCGCCAAAGCTCCGATGCGGCAGTGCGCAAGCCGGTCCACGAGTGGATCGATTCGTCATGTTGTTCTCCTAAACCGAGCCGCGTCCATTCCTATCCTGGAGTTGCATCGCATTCGCTCGCTGTCCATCACAATTGACCACGTTACGCCATCGCCTATCAGACCCCACTATCTCCCGAACCTGCCTTACATTGTCACGGCATTTCATAGTTTGTCACGGTTCATTAGGAGGGGATGACCGAAAAAAAACAGGGCTCTGTTCTGGAAGCTTGGAAAGGCCTAATTTGCATATTTGGCTAGGTAAGTGCGCGAGAACCTTCGATGAGGGGGTGGGATTGAATCTGGCGGCAAGAGAGAAAATGCTCGAGAACGGCCAGTTTTTTTGCCCACGCTGGATAGCCACCCCACGGATGATTGATTGTCGCTGAGTTTTGAAAGTATGCTAGTAAGTAATGCTGCAGGGAATAGTTGACTAGACCTCTTGAGTTTGTGCCAACCACGATTTGGGGAGTCGGGAGAACCTACATAGCCCAAAGCAGGACCGACCCCCCCGTTCGTGAGAAAAAGCGAAGAATAAAAACACCTTCTTTTTTCCATCTGTCTTTTTCAAGAGCTGCAACTCAACTATTCTCGCGTTTGACCCAGGCTTTTTCGATTGGTGCGTGAATGCTGAAACAGAGTGTACGTGCCAATAAAACGATAGGTTATTGGAGGACCGCTACCGAACCAACGGAGAGATTGCCGCAAGCTTTCTTATCTCTTTCTCGTTAACCCCAAACCTTTTCCGATGGACGCGAGAATGCTGGCACAGAGCGTCCATGCTAAAGGTTACTGGAGGACTACGGAGATCATTCCATAACCCCCACCCTCATGCTCTCAGAATCAGAACCACGCTGTGAGGTCCAACCTCAAGAAGCTGGAGTTACGAGCGTGTGCTTGAGTAACACCCGAAAGCGGGTGTGCTACAACCGAAAAGCGTGTAAATTCACACTCGAAAGGCGGGTGTGACACCCGCTTTTGCAACCTCCAGCTTTAACTCCAGCTTCTGAGGCTGGACTCCATCGTGCACCTACAACGACCCCCCGCCCCTCCTTGTTTAAACCTCAAACTTCTTCTCCGCTCCTGCTGGCCGTTCTTATCTCAGCCTCTAGCCCCACTCCCCGTCAGCTTCTCTCCTCCGATGCGACTGTCGGGTCGACAAAAAAAGCGACAGTAAAGGTCCATCTCCCCCGCCCCCCCCCCCCCCCCCCCCCGAGCCTGAACACGAAACTAAGATTTCCCCCCCCGAGTTTTTTTTTAGTACCAACAATCTTGCGGGTTGCCCTTCAATGTATTGTGCAGCGCTAAAAAGACGCAGGCAGCGTATTTTGGGGGTTGGTCAGAGTTCCTTACCTGAAAAAGACACACGGTTAACATAGTGGGAGAACGATCAACCGGCACACACAAACAATTTTTTCTATTGCCAAAAGGAGGAGAGCCCGCGAAACAACGTGCCAACACACGCCTGCCAGGCGGTCTCGTCCGCCAGTCAGAACGCCCCCGGCTGCGCCACCATCGGTGCAACAATCATCTTTGACAGGGCCACGGCTCGCTCCGCGCCCACGGCGCAACGACTTGCGCCCGCCGTAGTAGTACGGGATAGTAGTGGGGCGACCGGATACTCCTCGGAGAGATGGTCCCTGCACTCTAACTCGTCTCTCTCTCTCTCTCTCTTTTTTTTTTTTTAGCCACATGCAATTTTGGTGTCATGGGGGGCCTTCACGAGGCACCTTAATTGAGTCGCGGTCGCCGATTCCCCAACCGCCAGCATCATGTACTTGATGCGACGCGGAACAAGTGCTGACAGCACCGCCCGGCGAATAGAGGGCCACAAACGTGGCAAATCAACCGGTCGGGGGTGCTTAGCAGCCAATGGCCTGATGGCTGAGAGTGCACACCTAAGCAGGGCTGCATCCTTGTAGCCGTGTATAAGGCTTCGTGGGGGTCAACCACCTCATCACAATAGGCGCAAACTTTCTCGACAGTGACTGGACAGTCGGGATGCCGGGGGCGGGTCTCCATGAAGAAGAGAAAAGTAAAGCAAGACCTGCCCCCTGCGCCTGCTGTCTCCGGCTGCTTCGGCAGACGACATATTACTACTTACAACTACTTTCGCGGCTACTTCCGCTCCTACTCTCGCGGTGTACAGTTTTGTGTCTAACAAGTGCAATTTGTCAAGAACAAAAACTGATGCCAGCGTACTATCCTCACTCCCGTTAGATGAACAAAACAGGTTTGAAGGAAGTGCCAGATCCGTTTTTTTTTTTTTTTTTTTTTTTTTTTTTTTTTTACTTCTAATCGCGAATCCTTGCTGCGCGTTAATTGTAGCACCTCACCCGTATTGCAATACGGATATTCAACCTGCGCAAACCATAAGCAGCACCACAAATTCACGAAAAGAGACGATCATACGGTAACAAGAAGACAGACTGTCACCTACTGCGGCACCATACCGAGGAGGGCCTACCGTAAGTAAGGTATGTGGACAATGGCTGAAACCACCATTGACCAACAACCAAGGTACCCACCGATCCTCTCACCTCGTGTAACCACCACTCTTACGACACTCAGAGCACAAAGGATATTTTCCCATAACGACGAAGGTCACCCGGAGACTTTAAAACCCCGGAGTTTCAAACGAACTTTCACTCTAAAAATGACAAAACGAAACGCCTGTCTTTTTTCCAGTACTATCTAAGCACGCCAAGCGAACGTCTCCGCAAAAGAGCGCTCTGCATCTGGTATGCGACTTAAGCTTTTTCGATGCCAACCAAAAAGAAAGATGGGTAAATAAAATCGGTAACTCTCTTTGGAAAGAGGAAGGGACAATGCATCAAACGTCCCGAGTCAGGCTCCCGTTCCCCAGAACAGAGTTTTCACTGGTCGCCGTGGAACAAGCTTTTTGATGCCAACCCAAAAAAAAAAAAGAAAAGGTAAGCAAATAATAATCGGCAACCCTTTTGGAAGAGGAAAGAACAAGGTGTACTGCCCTTGTATCCCGGTCCAGGATAAAAGGGCACTTATTTGTTTGTGGCGGGATATAAGGGAAATTTACCAAAGAACAATGCATTAAAGTCTCGAGTAATTTTCCCGTTCCCCCAGAACAAAGTTTCCAGTGGTCATGGCGCCGAACTGCATGGACTCGCAGCCGACCAAACCAGCCTCTTTGCGCGCAATAGATACACAGAGCTGTTCCGTAATACAATTTGAACCCACCCGAGAACACTCAACCGACGAGCAACCACTTGCGAGCCAATGTTACTGCCCTCTTTTTGGTACGAATCAGCCGAAGATTCTGAGGCAAAGGAGAAGGGCGGCGGGTACGGAGCGCACCAGCGAAGTGGCGCAAGCGCGACCTTCAAGACAGGGAGGGGGTGAGGGAGGTAATCCAGCGACTTCTTAGGGCGACAAACGCGTTTTTCATCACAAAAGTGGGTTTGCAAGCGGATCGTGTTGTAACTAGCTTCAAACAGGAGCTCATGTAGGCAGCCACATGCTTGCCTTCTTCGATGTACAAGCTGAACAAGGATAGAAGCGCGATAGAAAGTTTGCTCTCGAGGTTTTGTGCGCACGTAAGTGATTTTCCACTACATTGCTGGTGCTTAGTCAAGAAGTATTTACCGACGAAAGAGCGAGAGAGAGAGAGAGTTCGGGGATTCCCGGGATCCAGCAGGAACAAACTACAGTGACGCGCTGGCTTTAATCCCGGAATTGGAATCCTAGCAGTCAAACAAGAAGCTATGAGTTGTGTGCGCAATGTCTTTAGCTATGCAACTGTGTAAAACTGAACCGCCTGAGTCTGACCCTCTGATTCCTTTTCTTTCTTCTTCGTTTTCTGAAATGTTCTGAAAGCGTGCACTTTTGTCACCCCAAGCCTGCGTCCGACGCAGAGTTCCACGCGTTTGACCGTGGAACGAGTGTCAAAACTGAGCCGGTCTACCCCGGCCGGTAGACTGTGATAGACAGGAAGAGGCAGTTCGATGCACTTCCAGGAAATAGAGGCGGGCTGGCTCAGTCAAAACCTTGGAGGAGCGGTGGATTGCCTTCCGTGGACGGGCCACCTGAGCCACCAAAGTTACCGACAATTTGATTTTGTTTATGCACCGGCTCTGCAGGAAATGCTCGAAGAGGCGCCCGATGGTATCCCAAGTTCCTCCCAGCTGGTGCCGCAATCGGTGTAGAACCGGAAGCCGAACAAGAAGCAACAAGGGGGAAAGCTGATCGGCCGGCAAACGCACAAGCACCCTTTGTCCCGTCAAGTAGCGCAGGTGGACGACAAAACGTGGGCCTCGAGGTGGCCGCCAGTTGCAAACTCTCAAAGGAGGGAACGTGCTGTAACCACGCGAAAAACATGTAAATATGGATTCGGGGCCGGGCGAAAGCGTTCAACGATGTAGTTGTATTGTTTCCCTTCTAGTCTCTGCGGAACTGGGCGGCCTCTCGGGGTGATTCTTGTTTTGCCGCATCCCCTGCACCCCCGAGCCACACGCTTCAATTGCGGATTGTGTGGCGGCGTTTGCGCCCCAAGCTCGACCTAAGCGCTCAGACACAAAACAGGTGCGCATTGTGCCGAAAAACTCCAGGTATCGGAACCACAGAACAGGATCACGAGGCAGCTAAACCGCGGCATTGGACTGCACCTGCTGCTTCAGCTGAAGCACCAAACGTCCGACGCTGTTGCAGCTCCTGAAGACGGGGGCGCGGAGATATTGAAGCTCCGTCGCGGTCTCTCTCATGCAATCACCCAAGGCCGCTTTGACAAAGACGGCTTCGTGTAGCCATACTCCTCGTTCTCTTCGATTCTTCAACCATTGGTGCTGCACCCAGCGACCCCACGCTCACTTTTTTGCGCTGCTTTGCATGTTGTATTTGTGAGCCGGTCCACCCTAAGCCGGTCCATCCCTATCTCCTGAAACTGCATCTAATTGCCTGCCGCTGTTCATTGTAGCGAATCGAGGTCCACCACAGTTTATCAGGTCCATCCCTATCCCCTAGAGCTGCATAAAATTGCCAGGAGCTGCACTATTCTGTCTATCCGTCTATCAGGAGGGATGGACCGGCTTAGTCCACCCCTGATAATAATATTAGTCCACCCCTGATAACGGTGATGCAGGCAATTCGATGCACTTCCAGGAAATAGGGGTGGACTGGCTCAGGCGATTAGGTTCCCCTTCCAAAGGGATTTTCCCGCGTTCGTAGCGCGGGTGGTCTGCGAACCGTGCTCATGTCAGCTGCTAAAAAATCAAAGCGTGAGAGATCCGAAGCTGATTGGACGCAGTGTTGAAGCACACACCAATCCAAGCACGTTCTTACCATCCTCCCCCCTCCCCTCGCGACAAAATCCCAAGAGCAGGATCCCACACAGTGAAAAGAAGGGGCGCCATTTCTTGGCGCTCGGCCGTCTTTACGTACATCCTGCAACCCCTCCCCCCTGCCCCCCTCTATCTCATGCAAGTACAGCCAACAGTTTCAAGTACGCAGTTTTCTTTCCCTCAGTGAGCGGTTCCGCCTCAGGATAAGAAGCCCGCGGTCCCACACCCCCCTCGCCCACATCGTATACTATTCAAGCTCCGAAACACGCGGGATTCCCAGCAGGACTCGGGGGAAACTTCGGAGGGAACCAGCTGTTAGATGGTTCGATGGGTCTTTCGCCTCTATACCCAGCTTTGACGAGCGATTGACACGTCAACATTGCAACGGACCTTCACCAGGGTTTCCCCTGGCTTCGTCCTATTCAGGCATAGTCAATGGTACGTCTATCCTCTGGCGTCATCTGCAGTTGAACTGAGACATTACCAAGTCAGAGCGGCCCCTTAGGAGGCGGGCCACAACGTGGGCAGAGGTGAGCCGCCGTTTTTTAGAGTTTGGCGCGCAGTGTGTCAGCGAGCCACCTTGCACATCTCGCATACGGTAGGTGTTTCTTCCTTGGGTTATATGAACCGTAACTTGTCCCTCATGACTAGACTGCGGCTTTCGTTCCTTTTTAGAGTAGTTCACCATCTTTCGGGCCCCGGCAAGTGTCTTTAACCTCAATTTCCTTCCAGTAAATCAGATCGGGCTGTGCTGCGTCGGCGGTCAACCGCCGCAGTGCGAAAATTGCGCTACCGTTCGCTCTGCTCCAGGCTGGTTGCTTACCTCCGCGGGCTTGTGTTCAGCGCAAGCGCCAAGCCCAGAAGGTACGCCGCGCCTTGGCGCGTCGATTTGCGAACTCTGGCAGCCGCTCGATCATGCAGCCGGCGGCTCTGCGGGGTTTCTCTGCGAAAAAAAAAGTGAGACGCCGCCGCCCCCCACAAAAGGGCCAAAGCAAACCCTAACATACAAAAATACTCGAGGGACTGCCTTGTGCTCATTTCGAAGAGGCCAGAGGGGGAGAAAACAACACAACTACAAAGTGGGTCTTTTTTGTTGCCCGCCACTAAACCCAGATTTACCTGTGTTTCGTGTGGGCTACAGCACATTTACCTCCTTTGATCTATCGCAACTGGCAGTCTCGCAGGTGCTTATACCACAAAAAAAAGGCCGGCCCGTTGAACCCTCGGAATACTTTGAAAAGATGTCCCAGGCGCCACATTCAACTTTTCCAAAATGGCTGACTGCCGAAACAGTACGAGGGAAGATGGCGGGCTTGAACTAATACCGCGGGCGTCCTGGGGAGAAGCCGAGACACACATACACACACACACACGCAAGCGTGGTCGTACTATCGTGAAGGGAGGCACCAGGTCCGTAACACACACACACACACACACACACACACACACACACACACACACACACACACACACACACACACACACACACACACACACACACACACACACACACACACACACACACACACACACACACACACACACACACACACACACACACACACACACACACACACACACACACACACACACACACCACACACACACACACACACACACACACACACACACACACACACACACACACACACACACACACACACACACACACACACACACACACACAACGATTTAAAAGGGGTAGTCACACGAACACAAGCAGGCTCACCGCTCGAACGCCCCCTACTTGTTTGTATCTCCCCCTTCCCCCGAGAATAATGCAAGGCTCGCCCCTCCCGGCACGAGAACGCGCAGACTTCAATTTTCCTGCACCGCTAGTTCAGAGATGGACCGCCGTTTTCGGCTCAGCTCCTGGCACTGCACGACGGAATTTCAGCACCGCCGAGATGGAGAAGAACTGCCGCGACTGGTTTGGTGGGTTTTCTCATCACACCGTCGAGCAGGCGAAAGGGGTGATCGTCGACCTCTTAGCTGTCCCGTACGCTGAACTCGGGAAGATGTCGGCGACCGCAATTTTGGGAGTCGTCACGACCTGCATGGAAAAGGACGCGGCGTCCACGACGGCGGCGATAAAGAAGAATGTGACGTCTCAGACGGCCCCCGCCACACCGGTCGTGCCGGCCCCTAGCCTCTCCGGCTCCGTCGAAGCGAAGCTGGAAGAGGTGTTGAGCGTGTTGTCGGGCATTGCGAACCGGGTGGGTGCATTGGAGAACAAGGCAAGCGAGTCCACCGAGCCTCAACAGCAGGCGGAGGAGTTTCCCGCCCCGACGCTGATGGAAGGGTTGGAGCTTGGAGCAAAGATGACGGATGGTACGGTCACGGCCGTGATAACCGACATCGGACTGGAGGGTGTCACCCTCGTCGTTTTGGGCCAGAGCACGTTTCAGCCTGTCCCGCATCATCAGCTGAAGCGTTTTTGGAAGCTAGTCGCCGCGCCAGAGCCCGCCGTTCCCCCATCAAAGGCCTATGTTCCGGAAGACAGGAACGACAAGAGACGTCTCGACTCGGGCTCCGTCAGAGCTGTTTTACACGATGGCGCGTCGTGGCCGGTTTTTGCGGACGACGAGCCGGGTTTTTCCCAGCTCTTGCTCACAGAGCTAGGGAATCGAGCCCCCCTACAGGTCGCTGCGGCAGCGGCTTACCGGCAACTGACGGACATCGTCAGGATGGTCCTGTCAGGAGAAGACGACGGTGCCGTGTTGAGCAGGATCGCCGAGCAGTTGGAGTTTTGGAGGGTCCGCGAGAAACTGGGGTACCAGGCCGCGGATGCGTTCGCCGGCGCCCTCGAGGACCCCGAAGTGGTGCCACAGCGCATGAAGCGGGCGAAGCAGGCAGCAGAGGTCGCGGCGGCGGCAGCTATCAACGAGGCAGCCGCGCCCAGGACACATGCGTATCGCCGTCGGTCTCGGGGAGGCGGAGGCCGAGAACGTCGGCCGAAGCAGTCCGGATTTCGCCCCCGTTCAGAGGGCAGCAGATCTGGGAGCGAGGGCAAGAAGTCGTTCGCCCGGCAGAAGTGAGCAGCATGCTTCTGCGAAACCAGAGCGCCCGCGAGAGACTAGAACACGAGCTGTTCTTGATTCGCGACGGACACGCACTGGCTCGCGCCATTGCCAGCAGCATCCCGCCCGAACACGCACATCTGTTCGCAACGGGTCCGAGAAATGTCGGCGAGGCCGACCGGCTGCTGGCCCAGTTCTCTCGTTTCCTGGAGACGCAAGAGAGGCGCGCCCCCGTCGATTTGTCTCTCGTTCGGTTTGCTTGGAGTCGTTTGGGACCGGCCCAGCCGTTGACCGTGCGAAATTACCTCTCGCGGCTCATGAAGGTATTGGTGGACCACGGCATACGCGGGGTGAGGACGAGACGTGTCCAGCAGACGGCGCAGGCCTTGAAGCGGCTTTCGGTGATGGTTCGACCCCATCAGGCGACGCCGCTCGATACGGCTCAGGCGAGAGCGACAGTCGAAAGGCTGGAGCAGAAAGGCCATGCACGCGAGGCCGCGATGGTAGCGACGGTATGGTTGACTCGGGCTCGAGTTCCCGATCTCCGCGTGCTGACGTGCGAAGATGTGGAGGAGATCCACAACCGGGGTGCCTCCCCGCAGATGGTCGGGCTGCAACTGTACATGAAGGAGAAACAGGCAAAGTCCTACAATGCTCCGGAGTACATGCCGCCCGGGCTTCTCACTGCACGGCTGGTTCGACTCGTCCGAGCGACCCGGTCGGGACCCGTATTTGCTCAGACGAAACAAGAGTACGATGTCGCCCTTCAGAGGATCCGAGCTGCCTTGCCGCCAGGAGCCGTCTTGCACAGTTTCCGTCGTGGCGCCACCCAGGTACTAGAGAGGGATGGAGCCACGAGGCAGGAGCTCGTCGAGTTGCTCCGCCATTCCGATCCCCGCACGACACGCCGGTATATGATGCAAACGGCACCTGCGGACATAGGCCGCAGGCCGGCACAACTGTCTGCCCTTCAGTAAGGCATGCGCGGGTCCCTGACTTGTACAGGATACTTTTTGGGGAAGGTATATGTGCATACCCAGATGAGTTCTGGAGGTTCGTATACTCGGAGCTCATACCTTTCCTCGCCTCCTTTTCAAAGGCTGCTGACAATCGCGCTCCCGGAGCCCGTCTGGATGATTTCCCGACGGGTCTAATAGACTTGAAGGCACTCAGACGCATGGCGTTAGATTCAGGATGGGACGTATCTTTCATCGACATGCTGCAAGAGACCGGCGCGTTTTCACAGGCAGTGCTCTCTCGATCTCCGGTTCCCGGTCCAAAAACCCGGATGCCGGCCGCTTTTATCCATCAGTGCGTTGCCCAGCACGTGGCGCTTCCGCAACATCGTTCAGACCCGGTGCGTGCGGTAGTGTCGCTTTTCGATGTGCCTAAGAAGGACCCCATGGTACGACGGCTCGTCGTCGACGGTAGACCGGTCAATGACATCATGCATCGTCCGCCCGCCTTCAAGTTGCCTAGCCCATTGACTCTGTCCCACCTCATCCTTTCGTCAGGATTTAAATGGGCAATCAAGATTGATTTCCGGGGATACTTCCATCAGTTTCCTCTCGACGCCTACAATTCCTCCTTTTTTGTGTTTCGCGTGGGGTCGACCTGGTATCGCTGGACCAGAATGCCCATGGGCTGGTCATGGGCACCCTACGTGGCACAGCGGTCCACTGAAACCATAATGGGTCCTGGTCTGTTAAATTGTGGCGCGGCGTGCTACGACGATATCATCATTTTAGGGAGGACAGCCATCGAGTGTCAGTCGAACGCAGCACAATTTCTTGAAAGGTCGGCTCAGGTCAGGGCCGAGATTAACGATGCCAAGAGTATTTTGCAACCAACACAACAGTTGGAATATCTTGGGATCGAATGGGACCTTGCAGGCTCCGGCTTTCGCCTGCCTGACCTTTGGCGAGCTGACACCACGGACGCGATAGCAGGGCTGTTGCGGTCCCCGGTGGTTTCGGTCAGACAGGTATGGTACGTAGTAGGTTGTATTGTCTGGACGTGTTACGCAACGGGGCACTGGTTGTGTCATTATGCCGAGGTGTTGGAGTGGGTGCGAGATCGTGCAGCTAAGATTGGAAAGGGACAACTAACCTGGTCGTCCCCTCAGTGTCTCCCTCAAGGTTTTCGCAGTGATGTAGCTGTTTTCCTCAGCAGGCTTCGTGTACCCGACTGGATGCCCCCGAGGTCGAGGCCTCCGGAGGTCTTTGATTGTGTGTTATGGTCGGATGCTAGCAGCGTTGGATGGGGCGTGTGCTACAACACATGCACCACTGCTGGTGCCAGTTGGGGTAGGTGGTCGACGACAGATGGTATCTTCCATCTGGAGCTGCGTGCCGCACTGCGTGCCGTTCGCACCGCCCGCAGTTTGGGTTGCAGGTCGCCGCTTTTCCTAACTGACAACATGGCCGTATTTCACGTTCTGACAAAGGGACACTCGACGACTCGTTTGGCCAACGCCATGTTGAAAGAACACTTTGCTATTTTTCGCTCATTCGCCTTGGGGGCACTAGTGGCTTGGCTTCCCACAGACAGAATGCCCGCTGACTCGTACTCGCGCAGGGGCACAGTTGGTAGTGATGCCTTTCGAGTCTGCCGAGAAGGTGTGAAGACATGCCCTGGGGGGTTCGCATTGGACCACCATACAGCCGTCCAAGTCTGATCAAGGAGGCATCGCACAGAGGTCCTACTTGTTTGTATCTCCCCCTTCCCCTTCTGTTGTGATGCGCCGTTTTCGCGGTCTATTCACCCTCCATCACGCACTGGCCAGATGCTCGTCTGTTTGTTTCCTTGCGCAAGAAGAAATGTTTCGATGGGTTCCTTTGTTTGTCTTTCCCTTCTTATGCTGTTCTGCGACTGAAGCCTGAGCCGCAGCAACCTGAGCAACGACAGCAACAACCAAAGACAACGTAACCTCAGGACAGGATGTAGGATTCCACACACACACACACACACACACACACACACACACACACACACACACACACACACACACACACACACACACACACACACACACACACACACACACACACACACACACACACACACACACACACACACACACACACACACACACACACACACACACACACACACACACACACACACACACACACACACACACACACACACACACACACACACACACACACACACACACACACACACACACACACACCCTCTTTGGAGAGAAGAGGCGGAACTGCTCCCTTAGCTATCCCATTACCCTCTTGATAATTCCTCTCATTCCCCAGCCCCCGTCCAGTATTTTCAAGCAAAAACTCACGCCTCAGGGTTCCTGTGTGTGTGGGGGGGGGGGGGGGGGTGAACTTCGTCTCACAACATTTATGGCGAAAAAGAGCTTCTCTCGAGAAGCTTTCCGGTGTATGTAGTCAGTTCACACCCTTGTGTGCGCATGAGCGAACTGTTGTCGAGTCTCCCGCTTACTCTCTCTCGCGGTGTATTCGAGGACGCAGTTTCGCAAAACGAATTTTTGGGAACACACAAGAAGCCCGCCGAGGCAAAGTAAACACTCTTTTATGTACTTATTTCAGTTCCTTCAGACTTTCTTTCTCCTCTTGTTCTTCGTCAACAATTACAAAGGTTCGAAATGCTAATCCCCGAAATCAACACTGTCTGCCCGACGATAATTACTAAGGCTTAAGACAAAAAAGGTTCCTGCGAATCTTCACTCTAAAGAAGACCCTCTTCCGGTGCCCCGCAGTACCTGTTGCGTTCATGGAAGAAGCTAGTTCGCCCGCGCAACGAACCTACGCCCTTCTTCTGTCAGCAGCAGCCGGGTTTAATTCGACCTTTTCCCGAGCAAGTGCAACAGGAACCAGAGAACTCCCGGAAACGAACGTTCGCCTGTCAGAGGACCCTCGTGCAGGTGGAATGCAAGGAGGGGCGTGGGAGCTTTGTTAGGAACACAACTGGGGATCATCCCTCATCAGCCTGCCGCTGGCTGAGAAGTCAGGCGGACTAGCCTCGACATAGTGGTCAAACGATTCGCTTTGTCGCATATTATCGCATTTGGGATTTTGGTGCCACTTACAGCATTTTCATTTGCATTATCGCACGATTAACACCCGGGCAAATACAGTATTGTACGGACTGTCGCATATTATCGCAATCGTTTGACCTCTGTGCTAGAGTAGCTGCCCAAGTATCTGGGCACGCGAAATGTACGTGTCGGCGCGAACGAAAGTTTGCTTCCGTGAATCCTGGTGTTGCAAACTTATTGTGTTGGAAACGAACGTGAAGGTGCGACTGGCAGGCGAAGCTGTGCTTACCTGCGAACCTGCAAACTTATGCAGAGCAAAGTAGAAAAAAATAGCAAAAGGTCGAAAGACACCAAGGGAAAACAAAAACACTGGGGGTATTAGGGAAAGTCGAAGATACCTCACCTCAGGGGGAACCTGACTACAAAAGTCTCTGAGCGAACTTCCACTCTAAAAAGTAGTTTGTTTACATAAGCGCCAGCTTGAAAGGAAATGCTCGACGATGCTGCCCGACAAAGAACAGAAGGGATCCCAAGTGTTGTAACTACCGAACCACGTGTTGAACGGACGTGAGGCAAAACGGGTGTGAGGTCATGCGGGTCTTCCCCTACACGACGAATCACACAAACAAAACAGGTCAAAGTCCTGAGTGAACACACGGTGGTGTAAGCGAAGAACAAATCAGATTGTGTTTGTATTGGATTTCCTCCCTTCCATTCGGAGTCGAAGCAGCTACGTCGAGTATTTCACGGCACCAGTCGACACGAAGGCCTGTGTGGACCTCTGGAGCGTACAACACCTTCAGCAAAGGCGCTTTGGAAACCTGTCAAGGCGGAGCGTCATTTTTCCGCTCGTATCTTCTAAAAATAAGCGAGCCCCGAAACGTAGCGCAGACGACGCCTCCCCGCGCGGACTTGCCTGTGATCGCGTTATGCATGGGTGGTCCGGTCCTGGCTGTGACGATCTGCGAAAAAGCCGCCTGACAAACCAGACTCGCACTGCTGTCCTATCTGCCGACACTCAGGTTCCGCGCTGATGATGGTCCGCTGTGTCCGTGGCTTAAAGGACCGAAACATGGTGCAGATAGGACCAGTGCGGTGTGGAGCACACAATACGGGGGAGCAGAGAGGCCGGAGATTCCCGGAGAGATGAGAGACAGCGCTCTCTCTCTCTCTCTCTCTCTCTCTCTCTCTCTCTCTCTCTCTCTCTCTCTCTCTCTCTCTCTCTCTCTCTCTCTCTCTCTCTCTCTCTCTCTCTCTCTCTCTCTCTCTCTCTCTCTCTCTCTCTCTCTCTCTCTCGGGAAAGGTCAACGCGGTAGCGGTGACCACGAGAACACATACAGGTGCCACACCCTTTGACTTGTTTTGATGTGTTCTCTCTCTCTCTCTCTCTCTCTCTCTCTCTCATTATTTTCATTTTGCTCCCGTGAACGATCGAATTCCTAATCTCAGTCTCAGAAGAATTCCTCTCGGCAGGCGGGTTTCCCACGCACTGCACTGCAAGCCCGCGCCACGTGTGCTTCTTCACACACTCGGTCACTGCGCTAGGATCCACTCAGGAAAAAGAAGGGCTTCGATCCATTTCGGCAGGCGGCCCAGCCCACGCGCACGGAGCGCCCAAACTACACACCTGTGGGGGGGCCCTCGTTTCTTCGTATTCGGACCTTGCTGGCGCGGGCGACGAGGCTTGGTCCGAGAAGCGACTGCCTGCCACCTCCCAGCCTAAGCTTAAAGTTCAGTCATACGTTCCGCGCTGATGGTGGTCCGCCTTATGGGTCCGTGGCTTAAAGGACCGAAACACGGCGCAGACACGACCAGTGCGGTGTTGAGCACGTATCCAATCCAAGCACGTTCTTGCAATCCCCCAGCCTAAAACTTAAAGTTCGGCCATAACTTCCGCGCTGACGGTGCTCCGCCTTATGGGTCCGTGGCTTAGACCGAAACACGGCGCAGACGGCCAGTGCGGTGTTGAGCACATATCCATTCCTGAACACGTTCTTGCCATTCCCCCAGCCTAAAGCGACGGCGGTCGCCGACAGCGCTTGCCACCCAATGTCAGCAAAAAAGGGAAGTGCGCCGCAGCAATCTGCCCAGATTGCCTATCGGTGAAAACTCGATTGTCCCCCTGAAACCCGCCTGGAGGGAAACGACGGGATCAGGACCTGGCGACTTACTCAGCGTGTCTCTAAGAGTGGGTTGCGAAGTCCTTGACCAGAAACTAGAAAGTTGGCAGGTACTGTCACCACACACACGGCGGAGTCCAGCCTTAAGAGGCTGGGGTTAAGCTGAGTTGAAAAGCGGGGTGGTCACACCCGCTTTTCGGGTGTGGATTTACACGCGTTTTTGGTTATAGCACACCGTGGGGTGTGGCTCGGGCAAATCCTTTTTAACTCCAGCTCTAAGGCTGGGCCTCACCGTGCAGGAGAGACGAGCTTCTGCAAAAAGGAACTTGCACTCTAAAAACAGTCAAAGGTGTCGTGTCCCCCTCAGAACAGCAATTAGCACGTGTTCTGAACCTGAAACGTCGCCCAGCCACCAGTCGAGTTCTTTTTTTTCTGTTGTTGTTGCCCAAGGTTCCCACCCGCACCCTCCGCCCGCTCCCCCACTCGAAATCGGGCTGTTGTAGCCACTGCTTCCCTGCTCCAGCTCGCACTGCCCTTCCCCGTCTCCAATCCTCCCCGCGCCGTGGTGCCTTGGAGGATCGTCTTCCTGTTTTCTTTTTAGTCTTGGCGATGCTCTCGCGGATGTTTCAGATTCAAACAGGAGAGAATCTTTGAAGTTCCTCCGCCGTTTTGTAGGTTGTGTCACTGCATCACGGGGGGTTTCACCTCGGACCTGTTGCTATCTCTTGACGTGATGGTGGACGCATCGTGTCATGAATGATCGACGTACCGAGCGTCTGGAATCAGGCTCGAGAACGGTCAACGCTCCTAGCGCTATGTGCTGGAACCAGGCTTGTGTGGGAGAAGGTGCCGGGCGTCTGGGATCAGCATGAGAATGGTTGGCGTACCGAGCGTCTGGAATCAGGCTCAACGCACCTAGTGCCGTGTGCTGGAGGAGGTGGGTGTCTCACTGGTGGCAACCAGAATAAAATATTTCGATCTCTTCGGAAAGTCTTGATCTGCCGCAAGTCGCGATCGAAGGAGCAAACGGGGCGTGTAAGCGGAGTCCTCCGTCGGCTGCACCTGCCTGCGCGTTCTTACAAGCCTCAGTGCTATCATCGCGTTCCCCGCAGGTCCGCGCCAACTTGGCCGGGCCAGGTCGAGCTCTTCACCAACAGGACTGTGCTGGATCTGCCAGCCGAACATCTTAGCAAAGTGCTCGCGTGTCCCGCGAACGATCAAACAAAACAGGGCGAACTTCGCGGGTTTCGTGTCCCCTAACGCGTTCAGGGGGCGCTTGAGATTGTGTGAGCAAGGTGAGGCAGTTCTACTTCGACGTGAAAGGCAGAGAGTTTCAACGTGAAACTCGGACCAGTGGTTGCCACCGTACTTGGAATTATGCTCAAAAGGGAAACCCCTGAACAATTGCTGCCGAATTGCTCAAGGTTCTGGCGACCTCAGGCAACGACGCAGCTCAAGGGGAAATGCCGGCTGGACCGGCCTCAGTCGGTAGTAGTAGTAGTAGTTTCAGCTTAGTGTGAGTTTGATCAAAGTAACATCAAGGCAGCCCGCCACAGTCAAGTAGTAGTAGTATGCGTCGTCTGCCGAAGCCGGAGACAGCAGCGCAGGGAGCAGGTCTTGCTTTACTTTTCTCTTCTTCATGGAGACCCGCCCCCGGCATCCCGACTGTCCAATCACTGTCGAGACGGTTTGCGCCTATTGTGATGAGGTGGTTGCCCAGACCTCCACGAAGCCTTATACACAACACGGCTACAGGTGTGCACTCAGCCATCAGGCCATTGGCTGCCAAGCGCCCCCCGACCGGTCGATTTGCCACTTTTGTGGCCCTCTATTCGCCGGGCGGTGCTGTCAGCACTTGTTCCGCGTCGCATCAAGTACATGATGCTGGCGGTTGGGGGCTACCGCGACTCAATTAAGGTGCGGTCAAAAGTGTCGCCACGTGAAGGCCCCCCCATGACACCACACTGCAGGCCTCGGTCGGAAGAAGAAGAAGAAACAGAAGAAAAAGGCCGCTCCTGGTCCAGGAACGTGACGGTCAACCACAGCTTGCAAAGCTTGAGTCCGGGGCAACACAGTGCCACAACCCCGTCCGCTCTGCCCTGTGGCTGACCGTCTCGACGAGCTTGTGTTCAGCGCGAGCGCCAAGCCCCAAAGTGCGCCATGCCTTGATGCTTTAGTTTGGGAAATCGGTAGCCACTTGACCCGTAGGCCCGTGGCTCTGCAGTACCGCCGAACGCGTGAAGCTTGGCTCCCGTGTAGCAGGCTTTCCCTGGTACCTACCATGACACCACACGCAGGCCTCGGTCGGAAAAAAAATAATATCCACCCACCTTTCGTCTCTATTGGCTCGCGGAGCCGTCGGTCCACCGCACAACGCATGTTCCCCTTCAGGCAAATAGACCGGGGTTGGAGAAGGTGGGAAAGAAAGTGGAGGCAAGCTACGGGACGGGAGACTGTTGACGGGGCCGCCCCCCCCTCTGCCTGAGCTGCCGCGCGGGCGCGCGTTCGAAAAGAAACGGTTCGACTCCAAGTTTTTGTGCCTGGCCGGATCTAGCCGCTCTTGTTCTCTCTCTCTCTTTTTTTTCTCTCTCTCTCTCTCTCTTTCTCTTCGGCTCTCTGTCACTCGGTGGGGGAAGAGGCGCATGGACATGTACGCGCCGCCGCCGCTCAGGAGCGGGGGCCAATGCGCCGCCGCGCGTGCGCTGTGGGACATGCGCGACAACGACGACGACGACTTGATATACTCCACGTCCAGCATGGGCGGCACCCTCGACTCCGGCCTGCGGAGCCCCCCCTACGGCCGCGGGAAGTCGGAGTCCAGCAGCAGCCCGGTGGCGTGGACGCCGACGGCAGGGTCCGCCGGCCCGGGGATCGTCGGCAGCCGCGCAGCGACGCATCCGGCGGTTGCGGCCGGCGGGTTCATGTTCGTAGACGACCACGCGGACGCGCCGCACGCCCGGTTCAAGAAGCAGAAGAGCTTCATGGGGTTGCCGTGCGACGACGACGACGGGTTCGTGATCTCCGAGGGCGTCGAGAGCTTGGACCCGAACTTGACGTACATGCGGCGCGACCGGAAGACCGAGCCGCTGCAGATGTGGCGGGTGCATCGGCCGGCAAACGCTACGGTCGAGAAGTCGAATCCTACCATCGCCGCGGTGCTGGAGAAGGGTCCGCGGAGCACGATGGAAGACGACTTTTTCTCGGAGAAATTCGACGACGTCGCGATCGGCATCGTCTGCGACGGGCACGGCGGCGCGCAGGTTGCCGAGTACTGCTGCCGCGAGGTCATCCGCCAGGCGAAGGAGAAGCTGCAGTCGATCATGCACCACTCGTCGGCGTTCCGCGCGCTCGAGTTCCCGCACCTGCTGACCGACTCGCTCATCGAAACCGACCTCAAACTGCTGCAAGCCGGCCGCTACATGAACCAAGGCACCACCGCCACCGTCATCGCCGTATCTGACTCAGAATGCAACGTGGCCTGGGTTGGCGACTCTCGCGCGGTGCTATGCGATGCGGGTGTTGCCGTTCCCCTGACTCGTGACCACAACATGAAGAATGAAGAAGAAGTCAGCCGGCAGAAGCGCGTCGCTGGTGTTGAGGCCATCCAGCTGCCGCTGGTGACGCGCGCCATCGGCGACTTTTCGGGCAAGCACGGCATCAAGGAGAACCACGAGATCGCCATTTCGAACCGGCCGGAGGTCACGAGCTTCCCCATCACGCAGTCCACCACGTTTGCGATCATCGCTTCGGACGGGCTGTGGGACGTGGTGCAGGACCAGGAGGCCGTTGACATCGTCAATCGCACCCTGGCCGACACCCCCTTTTACCAGGGCGACGTCGAAAAGTATGCGTCGACGCCCGTCGACATGCACCGGTCCAAGGAAGACTTCCTGCGCAACCGAGTGTGCAGGGAGCTCATCCGCACCGCCATAGAGCGGCGCAGCGGCGACAACATCACCGTCATGATCTTCCTGCTGCACGACGTGCACTCGATCGTGTCGGCGGCGAAAAAGCCGTGCGACCCGCGGGCGGCGTCGGCCTCGTGCGAGCCCGGGGCCTGCTCGTCGTCCTTCGGCGCCGCCGCCGCAGCGCGCGCCGGCGGCGACCTGTCGATGGACGCTTCGCCCTCGCCCGGGTCGCCGTCCACACCGCAGTCTCCGTCCGCTTGCTGCACCCCGCGCAACATCTTCTCTACACCGTCCGACCGCGGACTTCTTCCGACCGCCAAGCCCCTTGCCTTTCTTCCGTGTATGTTCCCGTCTCCCCGCCCCCCCCCCCCCTTTTTTTAATCTGACGAAGGAAGGATGCGATAAACATTGGAACCAGAAAGTTGTGAAAGCACCGGAACAGGACCGAAAGTCCCCGTCCAAAGGACCCACTGAAGAGCTCTAACTTTGGATTGGTATGCGTTCAAGAGCGAAACCAGAGACAAAGAACGAGGTGCTCACAACACCGCGGTGAAAAAAAGAAAAAAAGAATACAGAGGAATAGTCCCTCAAGGTTCCAGACCCTACCTGCGGAGTCTTACACTCCCTGCGACCCTTTTCCCTTTCCCCTATTTTATTTTACACTTTCTTCGACGAAGACTTGATGCTAGCATCAAACATGCATGCGAGGCAGTACTCTGCCTAAACATTAAACTAAGTTTTCCCCCCGACAGAGTCTGCCGGCCCTCTGAGGGCACAGGTCTCACTCTGCTCTCCAAGACGGAGAAGACATCGATTCTCAGAAAATATGGGAATACCCAAAAACCTACGAAGATAGGAAAAACCCCCAACCGACTGTGACAAAGCAGCACCGGCAACGGGAACCAGACCCAAATAGCACCGAGCTGACAGAGACCCCACCTCCGACCTCACAAAAAATGTGAAGTTTGGAAAGGACCGCGTTGTCTACGCGGGAAAAGGTTGACTGTCAGTCATTCTCTTCCCTCCTTCAAACCCAACAAGACCAGTCTTCCGGATGGTAAACGGAAAGCGAACCATACAGCCTTTCCCCTCCCCACCTAACGGATGCAAATGTGACGTCCCAACGCTTCTCTGCAGCAACGGCGACTGAAGTCCGGAAGCAAAACCCCGCATCCCTTTGTTGGCCGCGTTGCCGGATCTATAAACAGCGCTTCCGAGTGCCGTAACGAACCGGCCCCCAGCAAAGTAAAAGTTTTATTTAAACCCGCCCCACACCCCGCGTCAGAGAGGAAGGATGTCTACCTTCCAGCAACCCACTTCTCCCCACCCGTTTGGAACAGAGACGATACTAGCTGACCGCAAGCCGATTTCTCGACAGTGGCTCTTGTTGGGGCAGCCATTAACAACTGACGGGAGGAAGCAAACAGTCAAACTTTACCGTCTCCCCCGAACAAACCCCACTTTCACCCCATCACAACCCCCAACAGGGTTCACAGAAGAGCACAGGTATCATCCACACCCGTGTGATGCAAAGCCAGGGAAACCATAACCCCGGGCGACAACCAAAAACCCGAAACACAACCGAACAAAAGGATGTTGCAACCACACGATGGCCCCTTGCCGTGTGACCGTAAAAGAAAACCGCAGGACCGCCTTTGGACCCGTCAGCCTGACACGCTGGCAGACTCAAAGTAAAAACCCCCTTTACCGTTCCGAAACCGACACAGAAAGTGCCTAAGAAGCACATACTACGACGGCTTAGTGGATCGTCCGCAACCACCGAGTCCGATAACATGAAAGTGAACTACTTTGATGACGAACTCGAGGGAACAACCGGTAAGACAATCGTTGGAATTCCGATTCGGACAGATGACGAATGTCTTATTTTCCGACAAAGCCATTCCCAGGAAGGACCTGAACTTGTTGGTCGATTCCCAATGAAACGAACGGAAGGAAAGGAAGAGAAAAGCTGCGACGAAGGTCTTTCCAGACCCCAAACAGCCCCAAAACAAAGGACCCGGGTCGCCGCACAGCACCCGGGTCACACCAACCGACAAAAAGAGCGCGAACAAAAGAGGCCAAAAAAAGAAACCCTCAGAGCACAAAAAAGCCGCACAAAATCGGATCAACGACCACAGGACTCTGAGGCAAAAAAACCAAAAAAACAAAAAACCAAAAACGAACAACGCGCCCATAAAAAAGAGAAAAAAGATCGGCAAAAAACAAAACGGCCCAAGTCAGACACCCGCTTCCTCGCCGCCTTCGTCAACACCCGCAACAATCCATACAACGACGACGGACATGCAGAACGAAGACGAAATGCGATCCAGCTTTTTTGGAAGCGCTACGGTAAGAAGGTAACAGACGGGCGAACGAAGTGCGGGATCGACACAAAGAACGTCGCTGACGACGGAACAGGTGTCATCTACGTGCTCGTGAACGAAGGGGGCACAGCCCTCTACGTTGGGCAGACGTCGAAGACGGCCGAGACGCGTAACAACAAGCACTGGGAGAACCGTAACTCCAAGCGCAACCGCGTTGCACAACAACTTCGCAAACGAGGCCGTAAACTGTACGCATGCCCGATCCAGAACGTCCCGGAGCGACTCTACACGCAACCAGCAGACTTCCCGCGGGTAGCGCTACCGATTGAGGACTTCTGGATAAAGTGGCTCAACCCTCCCCTGAACATGACGAATCGACGCCAAGGGGAAAAGGTTGGCCACAAGCCGCATAAAAAGAAGAAACGACAGCGCCCACCACAGCGTCTCCGAAAACGGCGCAGCGATGGCAACACCTGGCACCGCATGCGGGACGGCAAGCTCGAAATCGACACCTCGCCAGGCTTTTGTTCTGGGTTGCGGAAACAACTGGACCACCTCATCAGGCTTCCCCCTGACCAGTTGGGGATGTATGACTTGTCCACTTGGCACCCGAACCGCGCCCTACGCCTCCGCACCTGGCTGAGAACCTTCATACAGGGCGAGAGCGTAACAGACAACGTGAGAACTCTCGAACGACTTCTCAGTCAACGCATCAGGAACCGGACCGAGAAGAAAGCAGCACCTCCCCGCCGATACTTCAAGCTGACCCACCAACACCCGGCACAAGACCGCACGGCAATCGCTGGTGTCCTTTCTCGAACAAGGATTCGCGAGGCATGCCCCAACCCGGCGGTTCTCGATAATCTCATGGTGAGCAACCGCCTGAAACCACCGTTGGCGACACTCCTGTGCAACTTCACCGAGGTCAGCTACGAGACGCACCACCCGACAAACACCGAGGCGACCTGTCCGTGCAAACAACACATACAGACTAGTCACCTCGACGGACACGCTCTGGGGCTAGCAACGGACCTGAAGACAGACGAGGCCCTTTTGTCACTTTTCCGCAAGGGACGAAAGTACCGAGTAGCCAGCAGCCCTATGTCACTCTACGATTCGATGCGGTTCGACGTCGAAGAGTTCGTTACCAATAACTTTAGGAAGTCAAGCGAGAGCGAGAAATCGCATTTTGCAGCAACACTGACAGAAGAGTTCGACACCGTTCTTGGAACGCTCAACGCACACACGGACGAGCCGCACCTCCGAGATGCCCTGCGGACGCTGAAGAAACTGCAAGAACACCTTGTCATTCTTCCTGTAGACAAAACTGCACACGATTTCGGTTTCATCTGCAAGGAAAAGTACAAGGAACTCATTCGAAAAGAGCTACACCAAAGCTCAGCCTACAAACATGTTGACACCTCGATGGCAGACATTCTCCAGCAACACCAAACCTTCAACAAGTCCCACAACTTCACCCACTCCAACATCCTGCCATATCTATATGGTACTCCGAAGCTACACAAACCCGAGCCTCGGATGCGGTACATTGCCGGCGTTTCAGAGAAGGGAAACACGGAGAAAACGGACGAACAGCAGGCAAAAGCTGAAAAAACTCCCAACAAGAAGCAACCGAAGACGCGCGCCTCAACAACACCAGCCCACCAAGAGACATCGGGCATCCTAAAACTGGTTCTAGCCACACTGCAAGGCAAGGACGAAGCGTCTCGGGCAAAGACGGGGATACGTCGCTTCTTCGTCGTCGAATCAATTGACGGCGTAGCCGTTCACATTAAGACAAACTACGCACGGCTACGCCAGAAGGTCCCACGTACATTCGATTTCAAAGAAATGTACACAAAGATTCCGCAACAGCGAATTGTAGAGTACGTCATGCTCGCTGTGTCGGAAGCATTCGAGTACGCGAAGGCGGAACGTGGTTGTGACCTGAAGGCACGACGGTCGAAGCAGCAGTTCGAGTTCAGCAATGCTGACGCGATGGACGCGACAGCATACAACGTCGAGGAGATCCGGGAATTGGTCGAATTCATTGTCGGCAACACGTTTGTGACGAACGGTGGTCAATGTTACCAGCAGGTAACTGGAATTCCAATGGGCGGTAACGCAAGCCCAGATCTGGCGAATCTGTATTGCTACTGGTGTGAAAAGCTTTACATCGATAGCCTGATCACGGAAGGACGCCATGAAGAAGCCAGAGCCCACGCCGACAGCGTCAGGTTCATCGATGACTTCCTGACTTGGAGTGCACGACCACCACCGGAAGCAATCTACGGCATGGAATATTCGGAAACGTCGAAAGACGTTGACGACGTAGTCTTCTTGGGAATGCGCGTTAGAGTTGAGAGGGGTAACAAGGCCAACTTCATCCGACTCTCCGTTCTGGACAAGGGTGAAGAGTTTCCATGGTACCCCATCAAATACACGCATGCCGAGTCGACGGTCCCGCGAAACACCGGAACCTCGATATTCAAAGGTGCCCTGATACGAGCAGCCCGCATCTGCAACAACATGCCTGATCTCAAAGTCGAGATCATGAAGGTGTATTACCGGTTGCGAGATCGTGGGTTCTCCGGACGTGAACTGCGACACACGTTCGATACTTTTGTCGTGCAGACATACGGCAAGTACGAACTGGACGCACGGGTGCTGACACAGTTTTACCACTATGTTGGGAAAGCCTATGACGAAGGACGCCCAACGAACGAAGAGAAGCCGTTCATCAACACCCGACAGCCGAACCGACCCACCTCCCCACCACATCAGACGCCCAACCCGCCCGAGCCCGAAAACACCACAACGACGGTCTCGCCCTCAAACGAACCAACAGGTTCTCCCAAACGCAACCGCAACGGCATCACCAACGTTCGCAACACGTGCTTCTTTGCCGCCAGCGTCCAATTTCTGGCACGCAAACGAAACTTCCGGAACCAACTCGAAACTATTGAGCGTCCGGATGAAGAACAGTTGAAAATCCGTCGACTTTTCACGGATTTTGATGCTGGCCGTGACATCCATGGTTCGATGGCAGAAATTCGAAGTCTCGTTTTCGGCACAACTGAGAACGACTCCGAACACCGTGATGCCCACGAACTGCTGACATGGATGAGAAGCTGCGTGAGGGGGGATAACAATGACCCAACGATGGTTACATACTCACGGCGAACCACCTGTAAAGTGTGTCAGGAGACCTCGACAGCGGTGCCGGTGTTAGAACCATTTCTCCTTGTAGAGCTCAAAAACAGGGAGAACTCCTACACCGAGACGGTTGAAGCTCTTGTAAACAAAGTAAAGAACAAGAGAGCAGCCGATGTCGACCTCGACTGTACAACATGCCGAAAAAAGACGGTAGGCTCCTCGAAAGAGGTCTATGCCTTTCCAAATATGATGGACGTGGCACTGAAACGGGCCCAACGGTCGAAGAGGACAGGCGAGGAGATAAAAGTGAAAGCCCGCACACCAATCCAATCAACCATTGGGATTGGCGAAGACACGTACATGGTGACGGGTTTCATAATCCACACTGGAAAAGTACATGCTGGGCACTATTACACCATTATGAAAGAAGCAGACGAATGGGTGTGTTATGACGACCAGCAAGTATCAGTGCTCTCATGGGAAGCATGTGCCGGAAAGTTCGTTTCGAACGGTTACATCGTCTCCCTTGAGAAGATATAAACACTTTCACTCAGTGGAAGCAGTGCCCCGTGGCGGTTGGTTACGAGCCACAACCCAAACCAGAACCCCCTTTTTTTAATCTGACGAAGGAAGGATGCGATAAACATTGGAACCAGAAAGTTGTGAAAGCACCGGAACAGGACCGAAAGTCCCCGTCCAAAGGACCCACTGAAGAGCTCTAACTTTGGATTGGTATGCGTTCAAGAGCGAAACCAGAGACAAAGAACGAGGTGCTCACAACACCGCGGTGAAAAAAAGAAAAAAAGAAAAAAAGAATACAGAGGAATAGTCCCTCAAGGTTCCAGACCCTACCTGCGGAGTCTTACACTCCCTGCGACCCTTTTCCCTTTCCCCTATTTTATTTTACACTTTCTTCGACGAAGACTTGATGCTAGCATCAAACATGCATGCGAGGCAGTACTCTGCCTAAACATTAAACTAAGTTTCCCCCCCCCCCCCTTGGGACATCCAAAGAGCGGGTGTACTTTTCTCGCGTTTTGCCAAACCGTAAACTCCAAAGTCGTGTGCGGCTTGGAGTTTACTTTGCAGAGAAAGTTCGGCGCTCTCCCTCGCTATTGCACTGCGACCGACCACAGCCCTACCCAGTGCGCCAATGGATGATGGGAGCAATTTGCCTTCCTCGGTCAACATCTACTAGCAGATACGCATTCCACAGTCACCGCCTAGCAACGGTAGTATTATCCTGCTGTTCTGCAGCTGAACTGAAATCATCTCAACAGGCCTCGTCGATGACGAAATCTCGCCCGAAGACGTTGCGCGCGCGGATCAACGGCGCCACAGCACCGACTCCTTTGAATCCGACGCTTGAGCACATTCGGTCCTCCTCCCTTCACCAAATCATCGTTCGATTGCCTGCGGAGCATAGCAGCTTGCACCGCAAGCACTAGATAAGGAAACCCCCCCACCCCAAGAAGCTTCCCCACACAGAACACACACGGCAAGCGACGGAGGGTTGCCGCGCCCGGCCAGCTGCTGAAAAAAGAATGTCTTCCGTTGAATAACGCTCTTTTTTTCCCTGGGATGGGGTGCAAGCTCATTGGCTTGGCCAAGAGACAACTACGCCGGTCCATCCCCTCCTGACAGACCACGGTGTATCGTGATAGTTTGAGGATAGATGAATGCAGAGTATCTGTAGCGATTGTACCGTGATAGCCAGCTCCAAGCAATTTTATCATGCTCCAGAGGAGAGGGATGGGCCTGCGAAGACCATGGCGTGGCAGGCAACTAGATGCGCTTTCATGGGCCGGCTCATCAACGGTGACGTTGAATATCTGAGGGAAACGGAAATGTTTCCGTCCACCGCAAAAAGAAAGGAGCAACACCGGTCTTCAAAAGCCCAAGTTCGATGGGGGGATGCGGGTTGCGGAACTAAATGTCATGATCTGGGTGTGTCTCCAACCACCGTGCTGTTCCGAGTTCTTGTGACGTTTTCCGACTGGCAGGCATTCCGTTTGTTTGTGCGTACGTGTGAAAACCCTGTTTTGAGTGATTTAACACAGCACGCTGCCATCCGACACTTTTTGATACAGACAAGCAAGCTTGTTACCATAAAAAGGTGCAAGTGCCACGGCAAAGACAAATTTGTTCAAGGGCCAGCTACCAACGCTCTGTTGGGTGGAACGAACGATGATGAGGGCAATCTATGCCTCCGCTCGCTTTGTGTTCCTCTGGTGCTAACTTTCCTCGTTGTACGAAGGAAATCTTCACGGAACATCGGCTTGCACGTGGGAGACGTCAGACGAATGCTACACGGTGAGCTCCCTCAGAAGCTGGAGCTAAGGCTGGAGTTAAAAAAGCGGGTCTCACACCCCCTTTTCGGGTGTGCATTTACACGCGTTTTGATCGTAGCACATCCGCTTTTCGGGTGTGATTCGAGCACACCCTCTTCTAGCTCCAAATTCTGAGGCGGACCACCGCGTAGCAAAAAGAACCATCTGACCGCCACCACCCCCTCCTTCATGACTGCTGATTGCCCGTCGTTTCGAACAGCTGTCTGTGACAAACCAGACTCACACCGCTGTCCTGTCTGCAGACACTCACTCAGGCTAAGTTCCGACGAGCCGTCCATGTCGCGGGGGTTCCCAGGGAAACAGAGAGGTAGGAAGAAGGGAGCTGACAATATTTTATTCTCTTGGGTGTCAACCCAAGCACTTGCTGAAGCGAATGGGGATCGTAACGGGGGAAAGGACGAGCGATATATGTCCAGTTTAATCGGGGGTTCTTTCCTCGCTGCTTGCCGGATGTACGCCGGGGGCACCAATATAATCCAAAATAATATGGAGTGAAACGGTTTGTGAAGTATCTTTCTATTGCCTCTCGGAGACCAAAATTCGTGTCCTGTTGGAATAGGGTTAAGAACCGAACAAAAATGTCCGGCTCGTCGGAACACGGCGCAGACGGGACCAGCGCGGTGTTGAGCACATCTTCATTCCAAGCACGTTCTTGGCATCCCCCTCCCTCATGACTGCTGATTGCCCGTTGTTTCGTGAGTCTGACACTGGCAAGATCCCCGGAAACTGTTCTTTCTCGAGCGAACTCCGCGGACTCGCAAAGACCGAGGAGGCGTCTCTCACACACCTGCGCCTTCCTCGTGAAAGCCTTTCTTGCTGCAATTGCCGCCGCGTCCTCATCCAAACTATTAGAATGGGGCGAACTGACCAAACAAACCTCGGAACGAACATATATTCAGACCAACGTCCCGCTCCCGCTTATTGAAAAAACGTACGAGTGGGCCACCGGACTCACAAAGGGGGAAAGGAAGAAGTTAGACCGTTCCCGGTCCCTCCAGTGGGCCGCAAACCCGACTCGCCCGCCACCTATAGGAGCGGGGGCAAAACACAAGAAGGTCGGCGGTCGCTGGTTTCAATCAGTCAGTCAGTCTCCAGCCAAAGCTGTTCCACAGCATTGAAAGGAGAAGCGTTTCCCTTTGCGGTGCGTAGTCGAATTCCCCAAGCGTACAACATCCTGAGGGTGATGCGTGCCGTATCCTTGGAAAACGGTGATAACACCTCTCTAGGCGGTGCGGGCCAGTAAGGAATAGGGAGCACCGTTGTGGCGAGCACGAACAGTCGACACGCGGGTTCGTCCTGAAAAACTACGCAGTTCTTTCCGGTTTCTGAGGGGAGATTGGGAAGAACATGCAGCAAGGAGGGAGATTCTCTCCTCTGTGGCCCGAAGGTCGCACGCATTCAAGCTCTTTCCTCGTGTAACTCAACGAGGGGCTCTCGACAACGTTTTTGGATTTTCGGGAATCCGGTTTGCATTGATAATCTGCGGTGCATGAAAATGTTACATATTGTCTGGACAAGAAATTGAACTGAACCCGGGTGATAGGATGTACCTTGCGTTTCTGTTTTGATCTCTCATGCTGCAAAGACGGCTATGACATCTGTCGACACATGCCAGATAGAGCCGATTAATCACAGTGGTGAACCACAGGGGCACCTACGTTTTGCACATTCTCCGCACACGTACATGCGTATTTGGTCGGTAAGGGGTGACTTCCGAACAATGGGAAGCATTTCTCCCCTACCTAGGAGGTTGCAGGGGCCGAAGAAAGCTGTTGGAAAGACGGCCCCTCTTCTTCCTTTTTCTCTCTCTCTTCCATGTCATCATGCTTCATCCCCATCATACCTGCCGCAACTGATGCGTCATGTTTGTGATGACTGAGCGTCGTCGTCGTCCATTCGAACCTCTTAACCCCACAACTACGGCTTTCTCAAAGAAACAAAGCACAACTACTGCTCCAGCTATTTGAATCAAGTTCCGTATTCTGTACAACACAAATAGTCAACCGGAGACTCTAAAAACCCGGACCTTTGAACCTCGCACAACAAGCAAGGCTTCCCTCTCGCTCACAGGGGTTTGTATGCTACGGTATATTAGCTGTGGTTCCCGTAGTCACTTCTCCAAAAAGAAATATCTCCGATCCAGGGTTGTCGTCCTTCGGAGGTCAGGTTTGTTCAGGGGACAATCGGAAGCACCCGACGGCATGGCTAACTTGTACAGGGCCAGCAAACTCGCCAGGTGGCCACGGATGTCGTGCATTTTCAAGCACTGGCAAACAACCCTGACACGAACAGGGCTACAGGCCTGGGTTTTTCTTGTCCAACATTTGGCAAAAGAAAAATTGAACAACAAACGCCTATTTCGCAACAGAGACAAGGGACTATTTTTGGTCGTATAAACCCCTTAGGGCGTATAGGGGGGCAGTTCGATGCAACTCCCACGCACTCACAAAGAACTTGTCCAATGGTTGCTGCTCAGTTACCACAATCCCAACGTGCACCAACAAAGCAGCATATCCATTTTTGCCAGATCGCCCAAACCGGCCGAAAGAACGAATACCGAACACGCAACGATCGTACCGAACCCAGAAGGAATTGAGTTGCAACACAATTCCTCAGATGAGACATTATAAGAAGGCAAAGCAAAGCATCAGGAATAAGGAAACGAATCTCAACCCAGCCTGGCCGTGGACGATGTTCTGTTGTCGCTTCTGTTGCCGCTTACGATTTCCTGTTGTCGGCGGCGAGTTCCCCGGGCGAGAATTCGTAGACAGGTTGGTTTTACCCTACTGACATTCCGACAGCAATACGGGGTAGTACGAGCGGAACTCTCGTTTCTAGTCCCTGGTATCACGGTTGTTTGATCGAACAGTGCCGTGATGCTACCACTGGATGGATTATGGCTGAACGCCTCTAAGCCAGAACCCAGTCAAGAGGAATGCGTGAGTTACTCAGGGCACACTCGGATTTATCGGGCCGACTAGCTTCGGCGAACGGCAACTTCCTTCCGGTGTCAACACGGTGCGGGCACTCGTTGGCTTGCCGATGTCGAATGCTCACAACCCGTAGACCTTGACGGCGTCACAGGAAAGCGGAGCGGACTTACCGCCTTGAAGAACTCGATCGTCCACAGAGGAGCCCATCTAATCGGGGAAGGGACTTCCGCTCCGCAAACGCATTACCCATATATCGAAGGGAGCCCATATGAAAACACAGCAAGAGCTTGGCGTGCACAGCACACAGACCACGGGCAGAAACTTTTACTCTAGAAAACATACGCTGCTCTTGGCCCTGTCGGCTTTCTTCGCACAAAGCTTACGGTCTGCACGCAAAAAGAAGAAAGAAAGACGAAGAGAAAAAAACGCGGATATCGCTGGAAACACAAAAACCTTCGAACGTAGGGGGGGGGCCGCAACCCTACTTTGTTTTTGGGACAAAAATCATGGGAGTCTAATGCTCAAGCTTTTCGTGTTGGTGGACACCTTTTTAAGTTTAAACGTGTACCCAGAAATTGCTCTAGATTTAGAGTGTACGTCCGCTTTGGGATTCGGGGCTTTTGCTTGTCCCATTGGCTAGTTTTCGTGCTTCCAGTTGAGAATCAGGCCTTCCTTGGGCAGTTATACCAGGAAACTGTATTCCCCCCGTGCTGGAACGGTGCTGAGCATCCGCAAGACGTACCCTTCATTCAGTGGGAACTAAGATTTCCCGTCAGAGATGCAAGCCGCCGCCACAGGCCGTGCGGTTGCCAACAAGAGGAGCCCGCGACACATCAAGTCAGCGCACACCCGCCAGGCGGTCTCGCCCGCCAGGTGTCCGACAAAAGTTGTGACAAAAGCCATCCTCGCCGAGATTCCACTGAATAGCCAATATGCTTTTGCTTCTTCAAAAACTGGTCTAGGTTCTCCCTCGATTGAGCTGTGCTCTGTTTTCCTGTGAGATTTCCTCTTTTCTCTCCGTGATTGTGCCAGGAGGTAACGCGCCGGGCAGGGGTTAAACTTCGGAAGTTGCTGTATCTTAAGTGCACTCCCCTCCTACCATTGTAGCTATCCCAGGGGAGTGTTTTTTGAGGGTGTGCACGAATTTCACAGCGGAAATACAGCAAAAGGTCCCCCATCATTCTTGTCCCAAATTGCCTCTCTGAAGTTTACATTACGTGGCCCCCCTATCGAACGAAACCCATTGGGATGACATATCCCGTCGCAAAGCAAATTGGATGTCGTCAGCGCATCGATCAATGAACGGAAAGATGGCCTTGGGCGGACGACGTATTTTTTTCTTATTAGTACATCTGTACTGACGGGAACATTTCCGGAACACGGTTGCACATGAAAGAGAAAACGAAGCCAACGAAAAAGTGCTAATACAGGAAACCCCCCCCTCCCCCAGAGGGGTTTATACCCTGTAAACGCGAAGAACAAGAAAGTTTGGCCTTATCATTTTCATCACCTGCGGTCAGTTGATGCTGATCGTCCGTTGCTTCGTTTATAAGTGCAAACCCCAACTCCGGAAATGTTCCTGGACCCAATTTATCGCAGCGGCTGAATCCGGCCAGGGCAGGTGGGTAGGGACACCTCTCCTAAGCGAGAACAAGAACTGTACCGAGGAAGCCTGCTACACGCACGAGCAGCAAAGCGGCGGTACTGCAGAGCTAAGGGTCAAGCTAAACCTCTCTGCAATATCGCGCGGACGGGTTCGAGCGACTCTTTGCACGCACGCAGCCTGACTCAATAGATTCAACCCTTCCATTCTCTGGGTCCATCTTTTCCGTCTTCCCTTTCCGCATTGTTTGGTCGGCCACAGGCTTTTAGCCGAGGAGACCTATTGCGGTTGACAGGCACGGCTTCCTTGTTTTTTTTCCGCATGTTATGAAGAAACTGACCGAGTAGTGTTTGTGTTCAGGGCAGTGCGGTCAATGACACGCTCTAGGGTTCCCTTCTTCTTTCTCCTACTCTCGCGGTGTACGGTTTCTCGAGACATTGCAACGTGTTCTCGACCCCGTACCCACGGAGGTTGTCCAGCGCGCAGAAAGCCTTCCGGGGAATCTATGGGCCAAACTCAGAGAGTTTTACGACTCCAAAATGTGGAAACCTGGTGCTCCTTGGAAAGGTTTTGTAACACATCTCTTCACAGCAGACGTTGATCCTTTTTTGATGTGTCTTTCCTCTGGAGGCCCAGTCCGTAGAGGGTTATCAAAATACAAGCTCCAGCAATGAGCGAACCAGCACGATACTAAAGATAATTTCATCGGTTCGGTTCTCATGTGTGCCCCCCCTAAAACGAGAGCGTGGGAGCCCAAGACTACATTCTGAGAGAATGCATGGTACCCCCCAAAAACCGAAGTCCGCAAGAACTGCACAAACTACGCAACCGAAGTATGCAAGTGTGATGGACCTTTCTTCGGAGGGGCCCACGCACTCAAAGATCGACTTATACGCAAGAACTACGCACGTAGGAACCCGTGCGGCAGGGAGTGGAGACGAGGTGATGCAAGACGAAGGGGAAGCGCGAAGCCCCCAGCCCGGACGGATCAACAAGAAGCAAGACCAGGCGACCAAGAGAAGGAGGGGGACGCGACCCAGAGACCCGGGCTAAGAAGCTTGGAACTAGTGTGATGGACCTTTCTTCGGAGGGGCTCACGCACTCAAAGATCGACTTATACGCAAGAACTACGCAGTACGGGGGTTTCGGGGGTACCAATGTAGTCTTGTGTCGGTCACCTTAGTCACAACCTTGGCAAGCCAAAGTGAAAGTGTGCGAATATGTCTACACCTCCTTCACTACCTGACTCCCAACCTCAATGATCAACCGGAGACTCTAAAACACCGGACCTTTAAACCTCAAACATTCACTCTAAAAAGCGCTACACGCGGAAAGGAAAACCCCCCGGGAAGAGAGGCCCGAAAACTTGGCTCGCCGGAGAAGAAAAGTTGTCTTTTTGGACAAGCACCTGCCGTTGTAGGAAATATTCGAAGGAGGCTGCCAGTTGTCCGAATCGCAAAAGAGGAAGGTGCCCTGAACCCGCACGAAACACAGGGGCACCTGGGTTTAGTGCTAGGCTGCAAAAGCGTCCAACAAACAACAAAATAAAAGAAGATGCTTTCTGCAGTTGCATTGTTCCCTCTGTTTGTCAGCTTTCGTCAGACACAAACCTGCGCATTGTTCCGGTCTGCGCAGCCTTTCGGCAAACCCCGTTCAACTGTATAAGCACCTGTTTTGTAGGGAATACTTGAGGAGGCTGCCAGCTGCAAAAGATCAAAGGAGGTAAATGTGCTGTAGCCCACACGAAACACAGGTGAATCTGGGTTTAGTGGCGGGCGTAAGCGTTCAACAAAAAAGACCCATTTTGTAGTTGTATTGTTTCTCCCCCTCTAGCCTCCTTCGAAGTAAGCACAAGGCAGCCCCTCGAGTATTTCCAGAAGCACACGGCGGCGCCTTCGAGTATTTCTTTCGTGCGGCGAGGGACGCTGCGCTACTCCTTGGAGGGGCGCGCTGCGGTTTTAGACGCCGGCAACGGTGCTCTGATCAGTCTCCAACCAGCCAGTTTTCCACAACGACGTACAGTGCGCTATCTCTTTTCGCAACAACCAAACCGAAAAAGAAATGCCCAACCCAACTGTTCCATGTTATACTGAATTTCGTTCGAAAACTGACAACGCGAAAACGGCCTGCAACAACTCACACCCAGGGAAACCCTAAATTGCGGGGCAGTCGCTGCAAGCCGAAGATTGCCACTTTCACCTGATCAGAGGGATGCATCTGGTTTGGATTAGAATGCAAATAATCTGTGGCGATAATCTGCATCGCCGGCGTCGCGGTTATCTCTTCGCACGTGACGTGTCATGCTTTCGCCTCTTCAGCTCGTCTTGATCGTCGCGCTCAGGCGCGCGCTTGGTGCTTCGCTTCTCTTCCAACTGCTCGTCCAGGTTCGACAGTGTACGCATCTGAAGTTTCCGCCTGCTGCGTTCAAAAAAGGAAGCACGGGAGGGAATAGCGGGAAAGCTACCGATACACCACGAGCGTAAAGCCTTCGTTTCAGGCACAATCTCTCCTTCCTCTTTTTTTTACATACGCGCCCAGTGCTCCCGCTTACCTCCGAAATGCCGGAGGAAGCCTAAACCAGGAAAAGTTTGTTTGTTTGTATAAGCACCTGCCTTGTAGGAAATACCTGAGGAGGCTGCCAGCTGCAAAAGATCAAAGGAGGTAAATGTGCTGTAGCCCACACGAAACACAGGTGAATCTGGGGTTAGTGGCGGGCGCAAGCGTTCAACCAAGTGCTGTCGCGGCGTCGCGCTTTTTTTTTAGCAGTGTCTGTCAGTGCTCCAGGGTGAGCTGGAGTTAGAGAGCGGTTGCTCCACAACCAAATTTCGTGTGAATCCGCACTGCACCCGCTTTTTTCACTGCAGCTTGGACTCCAGCCTCTGAGATTGTATCCCACCGCCAACCTCCGACATGCCGGAGGAAGCAACGCCAGCAATTTCATGCTGTTCGTGCAGTGCATTAGCTAGATAGTAGTAGATGCCACCGCAGTGGCTGTGCACTAGAAATCCTCATAAAGCGAGATCTCATGCCGGGATACCACTGCACTCTGCCAGTCATCAGCACACCTTGTTAATTTGACATGAATCCTTTGCCGGTGGAAACTTTGAACAAAACGAGCAAATATTGAGATAGTCCTACATAGTCAAGAATACCTGCGCCGCAGGCGCGGAAAGAAATTGGACGCTTTCGTGTCAGGGGCGTACGAAGATCCCGAAAACTGCCCATAGAGTATAGCATTTGAGAGCATATGAACTCCTGATAAGCATGGAGATAGCACTGTCCTCCCCTCTTCACAGTTTTGTGTTGGACTCGGTCAGTTTTGACGCCAAATGTGACAAGATGCTCGTACCATCAGCCATATCTTGTGCCCCAGGCGCGGAAGTTTTTGAGGCCACTAGGCCAGTCCGTGCCGCACATGCCAAAGTCGAGGTAGAAAGATTCTGCAAAGACTTCATGCTCAGACTAGTCGCGAGCTACACCCACACGGGTTCACTCCTACGCCCCAGGTACCAGGCCGGAGGAATTCCTCAGGGCCCCCCGGAGGAATTCCTCCGGAGGAGTTCCTCCGGGGCATTTTCAGCAACTTTTTTTTTGAGGAATTCCTCCGGGGTTTTCCTTAGCGGGAGCACTGTACGCGCCAGCTTGGAAGGAAATTCGACAATAGCTGCCAGACAAAGAACCGAAGGGATCCCAAGTGCTGTAACTACCGAACCACGTGTTGAACGGACGTGAGGTCATGCGGGTCTACCCCAACACGACAAATCACACAAACACAACAGGTCAAAGTCCTGAGTGAACACACGGTGGTGTAAGCGAAGAACAAATCAGATTGTGTTTGTACTGTATTCTCCCCTTACCTCTATATTTCCTCCCTTCCATTCGGAGTCAAAGCAGCTACGTCGAGTATTTTTTAAGCAATTGTAGCAGGTATGAGCTCTGACCTGGCCCGCCAAGAATTTGGTAGTTTGTGCCCTTTTATCGAATGTCATCGAATGTGTGAACGGAGTGGTGGAGCGATTTGCCTGGGGGATTCCCGGCGAACCGTTCTTTTCGCGTTTGAGTCAGGTTCAGCGTAGCCAGTCCCTTCGATAAAGTCTGCCCGTCATGATCGGGACGATCGGATGCCAGACAGCGCGAAGCACCGGAAAATACCGTGATACGCCTGGAGAGCATAGAAGCCTTTCCAGAAAAGGGTATGGCAGAGACAGGAACCGGAGCCTTCCATTTACCAGCCTTGGCCCAAGCCATCAAGAGCACCCAAAAGCTGTCAACTCGGGTGCCAACGCCTTCGTTGCGCCTGATTTGAAGAGTCGAGTCGAAAATCAGGGGGGAAAAGAAAAGAAAAAGAAGACACAAAGACAAAGCAAACCAACACAAAGCTCAAGATCAAGCGATAACATCGTGCTTGCTGCCCGGGAACGACGCGAGACGCAGAAGATATGGATCACCACAATTATTTGTCTTTTTACGTTGTTATCATCTTGCGGGTTGCCCTCCATGCATGACCCTTAAATAGGTGGGCGTGTCGTTGTAGGGGGTGTCTTTTGGCATCGGCGGCTTGCTGCTTACCCGAGACGCGCACTACTTCTTAAGGGGACTGCGCGCGACTTATAGCGCGCGGAAGAGCGAGCCAATAGCAGGTCTGTGATGCTCCTAAATGTCCTAGGCTGCACGCGCACTACACTGACGCATTAAATTAAAGGCTGAAAAGATGTAGACAGCGTGTTATCAGAGTTCTTATCCTGAATGATAAAAACAAGTGGGAAAGTCGATCAACCGGCACGCACAAACAAGCCCTTCCGGGCAATGGTTGCACGCCTGCTGCGTTCAAAAAGAGAGAAGCACGGGAGGGAATAGCGGAAAAGCTACCGATGCACCACGAGCGCGAAGCCTTCACTTCGGGCACAATCTCCCCTTCCTCTTTTTTTTAGTACTAACAATCTTGCGGGTTGCCCTTCAATGTCGTGTGGAGGCTAAAAAGACGTAGGCAGCGTGTTTTGGTGGCTGATCAGAATTCTGAATATACACAGGGTAAATACAAGTGGGAAAAAAACGATCAACCGGCACGCACAAACAAAACGAAGCGCCTGTCTTTTTCTAAGCATTTGTAGCAGGTACGAGCTCTGACCTGGCCTTGCGAGCCAATAGACTGGTGGGCTATTGGCCACATCGCGAGCCAAAAATCTGGTGGGCAATCGGTATCATCGGCCGCATGAAAAAGTGGAAGGGATAAACAACATGCCAGTGGTACATGCGCCGCGGGCGCGGAAGTTGTTGACTGAACGAAAGTGTCTAGCGACCAGATTACCCCCTTCCCAAAGCTGGTACCCTGCTTAAATACTCGAGGTCGCCAGTTGAATCTCAAGAGAGGATATGTGCATCCCACGCGAACTACAGGAAGCCCTGAGTTTAGTGCCGGGCGGAAGCGTCCGACAAGTATTGTGAGTGCAGCGCACGCAGCTTCAGTTTAGCCTTTCGCTGGTCAACTATTCCATCACTCGGTGCTTGTCGTTTATTTGTTGACGGCCGTGTTGAACTAGACACGAACTAGTGCGCAAGGGCGGTATGCTAAATTACCCCTTAGCTACCAGACGTGCACCAGCGGACAGGAATCAACGAAGGATACTGCTTCTCCACTGCTTTGACGGCAATTAGCGCTTTATTGATCTGTGCTTGACATTTGCCGCTCTTTCAGCTGCGGTACAAGACCGGGCATGTATCACCTACGCAAAAGGCAGCAAGTATCTTACCGTGAGCGTCCCCTTCCCAAACGTTCTTTGTAGACAGGCCAGCGACAGTAACACGGACGAGTTACGTCTAACCTTGCAAATATTTTTTTCTCACGCCTGGTGGGGGGAAGGGAGGGTGCCTTTCCGTCGATTTCTTTAGCTTTCAGCCTGCTTCAAACTGTTCAGAGGGCTCAGACTCAGGTACTCTTGCGTCGGCCCAAGTTGCCGCCTTCTTCAGAACGAAAGTTGCTCGGGTAGTTGCTGTTGCTTTTTGCACACCTTAAATAATCCTGCCTCCAGCAAGGCTGGTCCATCCACAGAAGACGCTCGTCGACCCGTCTCTTCGTTCACGCAGGTTTTGAATCCTTGTGTTTACCACTGTTCAGCATCTTCAGCTTTCGGTCTGACAGTGGTCTCGCGGCACTCAAGCCCCCTGTTAATCGAGCAACGCGTGTCTCGAACAATCATGACTTGGGTTGCAATTGAACAGCATCGTCTGGTCAGGTTGAGTCGTTGGAGAGATGCCGCAACCTCGGGTCGGGTTCGTGTCCAGCGAGTCTTAAGTCCTCGCGGCAGCGCCTAAAAGCCTAATTGAGCCGGTCCATCCCCTCTTGATAGACCGTGATAGACCGAAGAATACAGCACCGGGCAATTCGATGCAGCGCTCTAGGGACTAGGAATGGACCTGATAGACCGTGGCGGACCGTGATTCCCTGTGATAAACAGCGGCAGGCACTTCAATGCAGTTTCAAGAGATAGGAACGAACCGGCTCACTACTGGAGCCTCGTGAAAGGATGCCTTGGGCTTTCTCTGTACCCAACGTGTTGAGCACTTTGATTTCTTTCACCCTGACCGTTGGAAGTGCTCAGAAACCCCCGTATGGAAACATGTTCCCGCGTTCTGCGCGCAAGTACAAACAGCAACTCCTGCAAAGAAAAGCCGACCAGGCATCTTGAGTTTGTGATGCTTGCGCGTCTACAAGAATGAAACACGACACGGATCCCCCTGGCGACGAAAAGCGAACTGGAAGTTCAAAGCGAATTTCTTCTTGGTGTCGGTCGCAACACTTACAAACTTGGCTAGCCATAGTAAAGTGTATAATCACACCTACTTCCCGCATACTACCCGCCTCACATCCTCAATGTCAACGGGAGACTCTAAAACACCGAACCTCTAAACCACAATAAACGCTGGAAAGAAGGCGTTCATTCTTATACGCGAACGAACGGCGTCGAAGCTTTGCCAGCTTCGGCTGACACCAATCTGCGCACGTAACCACGCCTGAGACGTACAAAAATCTTTCACTCTAAAAACTAAACACAAAAAAACATAAGACCTCTGCAAAAAAATCACACAGAAAAGTATACCCCCCGTAGACAATTCTCCAGATTCAACAGCTCAGAATTAGCTATTCCGTAGTCGAACTTCCGTTGTCTCATTACCTAGCTGCCCATGGTCAGTCATAGAATCGCGTCTTACTTTCCCTGCACACTCGTGTGCGCCTGTTAGTGTCTTGAAAACTGATCTGGCCGGCGCATCTTAATAGAGGAGCCGGTCCGCCCACGCCGTGGTGGCTGTGAGAGGTTGGCGTGCCAAGGAAACTGCGGCGACACCCCGGATTTTGGGCACTCAGGTGACCGTCTCTCCTTCGGAAAGTGCCGGGTCGTGTTCCTGCCGCGAGGTTGTTGTCATGCACGCGGCTGCCATCGTGTTGGGTCCGGCCGTGCTGCTCAGCGACAGGAGAAATCCGTGCAGTTCCAGGGGATAGAGGTGGGGACCGGCTCCACAGAAGAGTTGGCTCACAGCGAGCGCCTGAGAGCAAATTATTACCGTGATGGAGATATTCTTCAGAAAAGCTGTTCGCGGCTAAGAAGTCAGTGAAGCGTGCAAGGCAAGTCCACACGCTCACCAGCGCACAAAGCAAAACCCGGACAGTTCGCCGAAAGTCACCGCGGGAGACATTTGAGGCATGCCAACATTCAATTGTGTTCACCAACTATGCCGGACGTGGAGGGTTTCGAGTTCGTGTATCCACGAGTATTGTAGTGACTATTAGGCGACCACGCTACGCGGCTCTGCAGCACGCGCAGCACAGCAGAACAAAGTGCAACTGAACAGCAGGTGCACTGCCGCTTGCAAGACACCTTTTTGAGTGAAAAAGAGATTCTCTTGCCGAACTCTTCACTGCAAAGAAGTCAGTCGGCGGGTGCAGCGAGAAGTGTAAGTTTGTCAGGGGATTGTGGGGGTCTCTGGAAGCATTGCTTGTGCCCTCTAACACGGGTAGTCGCTGGCTGTCACGATCCACGAACAGCCTCGATCAAGAACTAGACTACCATCGCTGTCTTGTCTGTCGAGCCTGGATTTACAGCCGAACCATCGCGCAGATGGGGCACGGTGGCGGTTCAGCACAAACCAACTCAAACCCTTTCTTGCAAATACCCTGACAAAGACCTTCCTTCGGCCTTCTGAAAGTATAGACGAATGCGCATTCGCATTCAACCCAATCCCGTGGCCGGGGGCCACTGCCTCTGGAGCTTGCCGCCAACACAAACAAGCCGTTTTCTCCCATCTTTCCTGCTTTTTGAGTAAGGGCAGCGCGCGCGCCTGACGATCCAATGGTCTGAGCCAGCAGCTCCTTCGTGCAGGGACCGCTCGTGCAAACCTAGCTGCCGTCTCTGATATCCCGGTTCACGAGCGCTGGTGAGTGGGGGACGGGCGAGTAGGCAAGAACGTACACAGTGAAGTCGAGCCTCAGGAGCTGGAGTTAAAGAGGATGTGCCCGGTTCGCACTCCTCCAAGAGCGGACGTGCTGGATCCAAAACGCGTGTGTGTATGCACACCCGAAAAACGGGTGTGACGGCCCGCTGTTGGGACTCCAGCTTTAAGTCCAGCCTTCTGAGGCTGTACTCCGCTTCCCCTTCCGGTCCGCGCCGCTGATGGCGTCTGCCGTTTTTGGAGCCCGAGTATCAAGCGCTAGCGCGTGGTGCGATGGAAGGCCCGGCTGGTGGGGAACCACCGTTGTAGAAACCCCGTCTCACCGAGCTCCGCACAAGTGGCTGTTGTTCGGGTCAGCAACAGATATGCCGCCCCAGCCGAACTCCCCGCCACTGCCTGGTGTTTCCAAACAAGGATTCGCGACGCCGAAGCCCGTTTGTCGCTGGAATCGGATGAGCTACGGATCCCAAGACCCAACCCCCACACGGGGAGCAGAGACAGCTGCCGTCTTCCCATCATTTGGGTTCAGCCAACCTTGAGACGACCGCCTCCATCCACGAGCTGCGCGAGTGCCACGACCCCGAAGTGCACGGAGAGGCCCGCGCACTCCCCGGAGCCCGAGCTGTCAGACTATTCGATCGCTGGCGGTTCTTCTCGTTGCCAACACGCCCGCCGACACCCCCCTCCGCTGTTCAATGAAACCGCAAAAAGAAAAACGGGCTCGTACCTTAATTTGATGGGAGTCATCGGCAAGCCAATGAGTACCCACATGCCAGCTTTCAAGAAATTTCTGTTCGCTTCTGTCTGTCTGTTCGTCTCTCTCTCTCTCTCTCTCTATCTCTCGCTTCTCTCTCTCTCTCTCTCTCTTTTCTTTAACTCGTTTCGGAAATGCATTGCGAGCAGTGCTTTTCTCGGTGTCCAGCAGCGACGCGTCTGGGCCCATGCTGCTGCTTATGATCATGTACCCCCGCCGAGAACGCGAGCAGTGGTTCAGACACTCATGTTGGGTGCATGCTGGAGACGAGTTATCCAACGGCCTCCTGGGCAAGCTCCGTCCCATCTGTCAATACTACGTACGCTCCGCCGCACACGCCCGCTCGTCGGACAGTTTCTAGTTTTCCGTGGGGCGGGTCCTGGGGCGAAGAACCGGTTCTCTGCCGCCTGATGCCATCGACCTCCATGTGTGTTATTCCGTGTGGTTCGTGCGTTCTCAAGTTCCACCGCCTGAGAAACTGCGACGCACCGGGATCCTTGGGGGTGACTTGCTGGCTCACGAAAAAGCGTCTCTCTCTCTCTCTATCTGTCGCTCTCTCTCTCTCTCTCTCTCTCTCTCTCTCTCTGCCTGTCTCTCGATAAAGGTCGCGTTGGCAAAAACGGTTAAGATAATATCTGTCACACGGTTGATGAAATGAAAGCGAGAATTTGGGGCAAGCCCTGTTTATTCGATTCATGGTTGAACGAAGCTAGCGCACAAGGTTTGCCTGATCTCGCGCCTACTTTCTGATACCTCTATTCTAACTCTCCATCGGGAATGTCAGCGGTGGCGATGACGACGAGCACATGCAGCTGGGTGGAGAGGCCCCGGGCCTGCTGAGGCGTGACCACACATTTTGACTTGTTTTAGTGTTCTCTCTCTCTCTTTCTAGCAAGCTTCTTTGAGCACCTTCGGTGTGTTTCGGGGTGTGTGCGCCGAACCGAAGACTTGTAGCGAGGAGATGTATGTTGGACGGCCCAGCCCCTGGGTGTTCAGCCCCCCGAGTCCACTTGCACTAGAGCAAGGCTGGACGGGAACGATTGGAAACTCGAGGGTTCGGAATTAGCAAACCGTGTTATCAAAAGCACAGGCAGTTCTTCGCCAGGGGGGGAAGCAAGGAAAGAAGGGTGTTTGTTGTTTGATGTTCCCTTTGGGGGGTGCACAATTGGGGCAAGGGAAAAGAGAATACAACACCTGGGGTTCCCACGTGATCACTCACCGCAGTACTAGTCAGGCCTGCTGGTGCTTAACTTCCCAAATCAGGCGGGATGGGGTGCTTTCACCAGAGTATGGTCGTATCCAATTGGAGGAAAAATCAAAACGCACCGTGCACAGGCTCTGTGCAGCATGGAGTGCGGACCTTGAAATGCAGTACAGAAACGTTTTTCGAGCATCCGGTGATTTTTTTTTTTTGGGACCCCCGTTGTACCCCCACGTGTCACAATTCCGATACCTGTTGGAATCGTCAAGACCCAGGAAAAACTGTCGCAGACTGCCGCTTGTGACGCTTTTGGGTTTTCGACACCGGTCCGGCCTCTTGTCGCGTTTGGTGGTTTTGTTCTTCGACAGAGTAGTTGGACCGACGCCCTTTCGTCTCATCTTTGAGATACGGCTGTTTCCTGCCTGCTGCCGGACGCCAGCGCCCGGGTTGTGCAATGCGTGTCACAGCCGTTGGATTGCATCGACGAGGAGTGTCGCCGGGCACACGACCGAGTTCGTTATATCACCGCCGAAGGTTCCCCTGTCCTTGGAGGTTTCCTGATTGGCTGGTCTCGGTTGGTGTGTCCGTGTCGGCACGGCATCGTCGTCGTGCTTCTACTTTGTTTTTCTTTTTGTATAAGCACCTGCTTTGTAGAAAATACTTGAGGAGACTGCCACTTGCGAAATCCCAAAGGAGGTAACTGCGGCCCCTCAACGGCGACTGCCGCATCTCGCCGTGCCGCTCGCCGGAAGCGAGAGAACGAGGTCTCCGATTCCGGATCTGTCATTGTCACAAGCTACCAGCAGCAGTTGCAACCGTCGCGGGTTGCACCACGACGGAAGCGCGCCAAGAGTGACCCGTCCGGCGTCACGTAGCGCAAGGCAGGCACACCCCACTATCGCAACAATATTCCAATCTCAAAGGAGGTAAATGTGCTGTGGCCCACACGAAACACAGGTAAATCTGGTTTCAGTTGCGGGTACAAAGACCACTTTGCAGTTGTATTGTCTTTTGTCCTCTAGCCTCCTTCGCAATGGGCACAAGGCAGTCCCTCGAGTATTTTTGCCGTCCCGTCCCATCGTCCCGGGGTGCCCCTGGTCTGTTAGCACGCAAATGGGCACCACATTTTCTCAACAGGTGCCCGCCTTACCCCTGCCGGTCGAGTGCGCGCCGAGCGTCGCTGCAGGCGGAGCCAGCCTGGCGGCAGATCCAGCCCTTCCGCCTGTGCTCCGGAGCAAGTGCCCACACCGGACCCGAGAGAAAACAATTATCCACACTCTCCCTGCTGTGAGCCCTGACCTGTATACCGCATCGAACGCGGCGGGCGTCTGGAGGTGGCTGTCTTCCACGACCCGCTGAAGCACGTCCATGAAGAACTAAAGGGGGGGGTAGACTTACTATCCTACGGTAATAGGTCGACTGGTTTTGGAGATAAATTTAACTTTTTAATTTTTCCGCGGCGAGTTATTAAGTGCGCTCGGCTAAGGCCGGCGCGTGGCGAGACTGGAGGCAGCAGTTAAAGTTCGGGGAACAGTAAAGTTCGGGCGAAGCTAAGTTCGGGCAATGCTGGTGAAGCTAAGTTCGAGTGGTGCTAAGTTCGGGCGTTGCTAAGCGCTCAGGCTGCGCTGGTACTAAAAAACAGTTCGGGCACGAAGCGAAGTTCGGCCAGGGTGGTAAAGTCCGGGTGAAGCCAAGGTCGGTGCTCGTGCCCGGGGGGGGGACACCCCCCCCGGACCCCCCCCGACCCACCGAGTGCGGGAAAAGTTTGGCGCTGGTACCCGGGTGGGCGCCCCCCCCGCCGCCCCCCGGCGAAGCAAAAGTTCGGGCGCAGCTAAGTTCTGGTGAAGCTCAGTTCAGACGATAATAAGTTCGAGTGATGCTAAGTTCGGGCGGAGCTAAGTTCTGGTGAAGCAAAGTTCGGGCGCAGCTGAGTTCGGGCGAAGCAACGCTCGGGCGAAGCTAAGTTCTGGCGAAGCAAAGTTCGGGCGCTGCAAAGTTCGGGCGATGCTAAATTCTGGTACGGGGGCAGCTGAGTTCGGACGAAGCAAAAATCGCGCGAAGCTGAGTTCTGGTGAAGCAAAGTTCGGTTCTCGTAGCAAGTTTGGCCTGTGATGGCAAGCTCAAATACCGCGAGATACTGAGAAACTCCGGCAAAAACGCAATTTTCGGGCACATTTGACCCCGAAACGCAACAAACCTCGAAAACAATCTTCGACCGGAAAATGTCAAGGGCGGGATTCGAACCCAGGCCTACTGGCCTGAAGGCCGTCACCCGCTCACTCTGCCACGCCCCTGCCTACTGGCAGGCGGGATAAAAGTTATATCCGCGATATTATCCAGTCCAAAAACAATACGGTTTCATAATTGTTGCAAGAAAAGCCGGGTTGGCTCGAATAGAGGCTATTCACATTGCATGTTCATAGGACCTCCAGTCTCGAAAAATTTTTATGGAAGTGGGCCTATCCACCCGCTGTGTGTGTAACAACAGCACACCAAGTGAGAAAAACCCGGTGGATAATAGGTCTACCCCCCCTTTAAGGCGGATCGTTAAGCTCGACTGGGTGTCGATCTTCCGTGCGCGAAGGCGGATCCCAGTCTCAACACGAAATGGTAGCTATTGCAACAAATTTTACATGCACCAGAAAGTCGTCGCTGTTAGAAGGGCCATAAATCGCGTAAGATGATGCGATTCCCTTTTGTTACCTGTAGCCAGCAGAACGCCATCGCTGTTGCTCAAAAACTCGATTTCTCGCAGGAAATGATGCGAAGTTAGCGCGAAAAAAAAAAAAAAAGCCGGAAACGCAAGCAAAAATAATAAAGAGCACCCTCCCGGCAGAAAGAAGGATAGTCCCACACTCACAAGTCTTGACTCCAGCTTGCGGGCGCGCGTATGGCATCCCCCCCCTCGGTTACCAAAAAAAAAAAAATGCTAACCCAAACAACTTCCGCCGGTAGAGAAAACCTGCCTAAAGAAACCAACTGCCTTCGGGTGGGCTAGTCTGACACTTGCTGTCGTCGGGAAATACTCGAGGGACTGCCTTGTGCTCATTACGAAGGAGGCTAGAGGGGGGAGAAAACGATACAACTACAAAGTGGGTCTTTTTTGTTGAACGCTTACGCCCGCCACTATACCCAGATTTACCTGTGTTTCGTGTGGGCTACAGCACATTTACCTCCTTTGATCTGTCGCAATTGGCAGTCTCCTCAAGCATTTCCTACAAAGCAGGTGCTTATACAAAAAAAAAAAAGAAAATCTGTACGTCCCACGGGATCGTCGGAAACACGAAAAGAAAGAAAATTACGAAACGAAAAAAGCAGTTTTCACAGTTCTTGTCTTCTTTCATTCCAAAAAAGAATAGCGTGGAGGCCCCTGCCTAGCAGGGCCAACCGCTTGGGTGACTAGTCCGACACATAAGCTGTCGTCGGGGGGGGGGTGGTGGGTGAAAGAACGAAGACCTTGTTCTCCTTAACTGTTCCTTAGAGCTCCTAGATATAACGACAGAGTAAAACAGAAAAGAGAGAAAAAAAAAAGAAGAAAACTGCGGGGTCTCGAGGTCGACCTTGTGCAGGGGATTTCGGCAAGGCCGAAAGGGGGGAAAAGTAGAAAATCGCCACAAGGATCGAAGCGGGAGGGGAAGACACAGCTCAACCCTTACCCGGGGCAAACGTCTTAGGCAGAAGAAGGAGGAAGGCTTCGGCCCTATCCCGGAGAACGCCGCCAGAATTGCTGACACTGTGCCGCAAACGCCAGATTCGTGCCACCCCGCTGGACCTGGGGATGGACGTTACAGGCTAAGTGTGGAAACGGCTGGGCAGCAGTGAGATCGGAAACCTTGACCCGGGGTTCACCTTGTATTGGTCTGCGGAGCCGGAAGTGCCTAGTGCCTATTACCGATTCGGGCCCTCCAGCCCGTCGGCGTTTTTCTTGCCAACCCAGATCGTATTGCTATGACCTGTTCTGAACGCCAACAACACCCCTTCCTCCCCTCGTTTTTCTTTTCCATCGTCTTTGCTGAGAACAAGACAATAGAAAGACGCACAGGGACTGTGTCCGTTTTCTTCTACAGAGGGGCAGCTGGATCGGCTGCACCAGCTCCACTTCAGGACGGATCTGGCGTTGAACAGCGCCACCTCCCCTTTTTTTGCGAGCACAAGTGTACCGGGGAAAGCTGTTCGGGAACCGATTGGCCCTAACGTCAAAGGGTGGCGTACCTTGGGGCTTGACGCTTGCCCGGAGCACGAGCCCCTCAGAGGCGCACCGTGTTCGACACATCATGCCTCGCCGAGATATTTCTTTTTCGTATTTGACGAATCGAATGATAACTCAGGTGTTGTTATTCGACTTGGCGGTTTACGGTATGCCAGTTGATATTCCTTTCGGTATTGCATCAAAGGGCCGCCCCTACAACAGCTTCTAACGTGAGGCTGGAATTGATAAGATTGGCACATGTTTTCGCCGTTTTCGATGCGGATGTCGCAACGTCGTGTAAAAGCTGTGACTGATTCGAAGTTCCCGTCTTTTTTTCGTTGTAACAAGGCATTGTAAACACGAAAGAGAACGCTGGCAGCGTGTTTGGGAGAAGATTAGTCTCACGAGCATATTCACTATCATCCACTAGCAGGCTAATCCTCCCCCGGCACTACGAAAAACCCTACTAACCAGGTGGTCACCCCGCTAGGCTACCACTGCAGGAAAGCTCACCCCGATGGGACTACGGTCAAAGGAGAAATTGCACCCAAGAATTGCGGCTTTACGCTGCCTTCAAAAGTACTTTTTTCGCACAAAAACCAACTCCGCCCACCCAAAAACAACGAGGAAGAAAAAGGAGAACCCAAGAAACAAAGGAAGCCTCAACAAGCACAAGTCCAAAACTAAATGACTGAGTACTGGGTGCTGTGAACCTGGCGGTGATTTTCCACGCAGTCGATTCACGTCTGTCTCAAGCTCAGTTTCGATACACGAAAAACAATGCGCGCTCTCATCCTGACTGAGAGGGACTTCAGGGTTGGTGCCCCACAAATTTTGTTTACCGCCGCGAACGGCCGTTCAAAGGCAGCTGTGCTCAGCAGGGTTTCCATTTCACTCTATATTGTGCCCAACATCAATTTTGGCAACATCTCTCAGCCAAGGCCTTGCACATGCGCATGTGTTTTTCACAGTATGATTGAGATAGCGCACAGCTGTGCCATGCTTGCTCCTGCCCGACGCTAGCGCCTGGTATTGTGCAGTGCGTGTCTCAGCCGTTGGATGGTATTGACGAGGGGTTTCACCAGACACTCAGGCGAGCTTCGTTACTTCCGCCGTAGGTTCCCCTCTGCCTTTCGAGAGGCCCTGCCTTCTCGGCCTTTTGGCTAAGATCAAGAACCTCTAAACCACAATAAACGCTATCAAGTGCAGTATCAGCTCTTTGTTGCCTTAGTGGGGAGATTTGCATGCGCATGAGAGCCACACTATGCCCTTTCGCTAGTGGCTCTGGAAGGATCATTGGTGCGGTTTTGTCGTGATGGTTGGGAATCTCCTTCACTGTCACGCAACACCCCATCTCAGAAGACTTCGACCTTTTTTTTTGTATAAGCACCTGCTTTGTAGGAGGCTGCCAGCTGAAAAAGATCGCAGGAGGTAAATGTCACGAAACACAGGTGAATCTGGGTTCAGTGGCGGGCGTAAGCGTTCAACAAAAACAGTGCGCCATAGCAGGGCTGCATCCCTCGTCTTCGTGGCCGTGTTATGCGGAAGGCGCCCTCGGAATTCTGGCCAACCTTTACAAACATACAAACAAAAGAAACACCGTACCAATCTTCGGCATTCGTGCCGTGTCTCCCCGCTAGCCTCCAAAGGTAGGCGGATTTAGACCAAGGTCATCCTCTGAGAGGCTTCCCGCAGGGCCAGTCATTGCCCGTGCTGTTGTCATGGGTTTGTCTTCTTTCCCTGTGGCCTACAGAGGGGCATCGGCTTTGCTCCTTCATTTTCTCTCGCAAAACAGCCGAGGTCACATTGTCTGGACCGACGGCACTTTTGCACTTGAGATGTTTGCTAGGCCTTCCCCCTTCCCGTCAACATTGTCGCGAAGTCAAATAGCTACACCCCCTCCCTGGAAGAACTGTTTTCACCAGCTCGCGTGAACACGGCATCACTAATCACTCATGGCATGCAGCCATTCTAGCCGAGGCACTCCCAGCGCTGCTGGTAGCGCACGAATAAAAAGTAGCGTGTGAGAACCCTAACAGCTCTTGCCAAACATGTACGGACAAGATACCACAAGATCTCTCCGCCGGGGAAAGTGAAAAGGAAAAGGCACCTTCCGCCTCGACGCTAAAGGGAGCAAACTTGGCACTTCATTTACACGCTCACCATGCGTGCTACGGGGGTGGAGTTTGCGACGAGTGGAGTCGAGTGACAGAAGCGGGCAAAGTATGCGTCGAAAAATAGCGAGTGAAATATGAAATAAGGTGACAGCGCGATATCACCATCCACGCACGCCCAGCTAGTGTGAGACCTACCGGTACGTAGTGGTAATCTGTGTGGGGTATCGTTATGCGCTACGTGCGCTGCTAGGTGGTGCTGGGACTTTTCGTGTTTTTCTTCCCTTTTGTCATTCGTAATTTGACATTGCACTTCTGAGCTCTCAGCAAACGATGTTTTGTTGTTCCTCTTTTTCTCCCCCCCCCTCCCAACATAAATAAGAGGCAGTGTTCTGCCTAAACATTAAACTTTGATCCCCATTTTTCGTTTTTTCGAGACATTGCAATGTGCAAAAATGTATGCCTGAGCAATGAGCGAACCAACACCAAACTGAAGATCATGTCACTGTCACAGTTTACATGTCCGTGCTTCACATGGAGATCCCTAACTCAAGACATACCACGTGAAAAAGAAGAACAACCTGAAGAGAGGGCCCAAACTCGTCCAGGAGTCGTCCTGCTTTAAAAAAAAAAAAAAAAAAAAAAAAAAGCAGGGGTCTCTGTGTGGATGCGTCAACGCAACAGTTTTTGAAAGGATAGCGAAAGAGCGAAGGCATATTTCGAGGCATAGTTTTTTGCGTTCCCGTCGATCTTTTCTTTTTCGTTTCATTTACTTTTGGCGTTTCCCGCTTTGTTTCAATTCTGCTGCATCGTGCGGCCTTATCTTCTTGTTCTCGTCGCTTTTTCTTTTTGCGCGCCTCGTTGCGTTTTGATGGCTTCCGAACGTAAGAATACCGGGTCCCAGGTTTCACGCTTCTTTTTCAAGCTGAGAGGCAATAGAAAATAAATGAACTGATCTGCACTCCCACACGGGATTGTCGGAAGCGCAAAAATTGGAGCCTTCTCCAAATCGCGCTATTGATTACCGCTGAACCAGCTTGCTAACGGTACGTTCCATTCATACGCTCGATGGTAACGTGACACGGCTGCCAGCATGCAGACCGGACTGCGCAGCTTGACCTGACCCTGCAGCCGGCCCCGCCAATACGCCGTCACCAGCAAGGAAGGCATCAGCGCCGGTAAAGCGAAGACGAGAGACGACGACCCCCCACTAGCAGGCTAGCACAGGCTAGCACAGGCTAGCACAAGCTAGCACAGGCTAACACAGGCTAACACAGGCTAACACAGGCTAACACAGGCTAACACAGGCTAACACAGGCTAACACAGGCTAACACAGGCTAACACAGGCTAACACAGGCTAACACAGGCTAACACAGGCTAACACAGGCTAACACAGGCTAACACAGGCTAACACAGGCTACCACAGGCTACCACAGGCTACCACAGGCTACCACAGGCTACCACAGGCTAACACAAGGCTAACACAAGGCTAGCAAAGGCTAGCAAAGGCTAGCACAGGCTAGCACAGGCTAGCACAGGCTAACACAGGCTAACACAGGCTAACACAGGCTAGCACAGGCTAGCACAGGCTAGCACAGGCTAACACAGGCTAGCACAGGCTAACACAGGCTAACACAGGCTAACACAGGCTAACACAGGCTAACACAGGCTAACACAGGCTAACACAGGCTATCGTAGGCTATCAGAATTCATCAAAGGCTAGCACAGACTCTCAGAGTGCATCAAAAGCTATTGCAAGCAAGCAATCACCATCTATAAGCAGGGGGTGGACCGGCCTCACGTGCCCGGGGGCGCCGATGCCGGACGATGCCCTGCCGGACGACGCGGCGACGCTCCGCGAGCTCGCCACCCGAATCCGCGACTTGCGCGAAGAGGGCGGCGCGGTGCTCGACCGCCTGAAGATGCGGCAGGGCCGGATGCAGGAGCTCCTGGTCGGCCTCGTCGACGCGGCGGTGCCCCCGCGCGACGCCCCGGCTCCGGCCGCCCGGCGCCCGCTCGCGGCCCTCCCGCAGCGCGACGGCAACGCGCGCCCGCTGCAGCAGCAGCGGCGGCGGCGCGGCGGCGGCGGCGGCAAACATGCGGCGGGTCGGCGGGCGGCGGCGGCGGCCGGGAGCCCCGCGCCGCCGGCGCGGGCGGGCGCCCTCAAAATCGAGTTCGCTGAGCAGCTCGAGGCGGCCTGCCATAACGCGCACGTTGGCGCCCTGCAGCTCTACCGCCTGACGGCGGCTTTCGATGGAACCGACGAGCTCGTGCGGTGCCTGGTGCGCACGGCGCATGCCCTGTCCACCGCCGGGGATGAGTGCTGTGTTCTTTGAACTCATGCTAGCGTACCAACAGGGTACATCGCAGAAAATGTGTGTTGAGGTCGTTGATCGGCGTTGGTCGGTGGTGACAGCAGGAAAGCGATGTCCTGCAACGCTCATTCCAGCGGTTGTCTGGCAGCATCTTGCAGTCAATTGAATGGTGATCCGTGTTGACGAAGATAATAGGGCAGCCGCGTGTACGGCTCACTGCTCACTGCCGAGTGCAGCTCAATACGGCATATGGCTGTTCGCTGGGCTCATGTTACGTGGTGGGTGCTGGATGCAAATAGTATTCAGCTGCGCGTTTGAGTATTCCAGCAGACGTGTCAACCCACTAGCCAAACCAAACTCCGGCACGTTGTGGCGCTCTGTTAAAGACGTTCGGATTATGACCGCGGTTCTGCAGTCGCCGAACGCCGAACCTTTGCTCCCGTGAAACCGCGTTCCTTGTCTGTCTTGTCTTCCGTGGTCTGACTTCGGTTGGCTGGGTTTGTCCGTTCCAATGGGTTTGGGTTCCAAGCCCAGCTTGGTTCCTGGTAAAAGAACGGTTCCGAACTTTTGTGCGGGCGGAAAGTACTTCCTGAGACGAGAAAACAGGGGAGGCAAGAAGGGCGAAAAAGCCACACAGGTCGACAGAGGGTTTGTGGGAGTTCTTCCTCTTTTTCTCTCCGCACTGGCAGCGCCCGTCAGGTCTGGACAACTGCGGTATGAAGCATCGGTGAGTCTAGTTGGTATACACGTCGCCGTCTTCCTGTTGTACATCCGCACTTTTAGAGACTATGCAGATCCCGGCTTCGCATCGTTTCTTTCCGTTTTGCGCACGAAACCACTGCAGAGAGGTAGGCATTCGGACCGGCCGCCCTGCATTCGCCGTGTTTGCGAAAAAGGCACGGAGCAAAACAGTGGAAAATCACTACTAATGTCCCCGCTGGGCTGTGCTGCTGTTGAGGGCAAGAGAGATCAATGCAGTGCTCCCGCTAAGGAAAAACCCGGAGGAATTCCTCAAAAAAAAAAAAGGTGCTGAAAAATGCCCCGGAGGAATTCCTCCGGCCTGGTACCTGGGGCGTAGGAGTGAACCCGTGTGGGTGTAGCTCGCGATTAGTACTGGTCATGAAGTCTTGACAGAATCTTTCTACCTCACCTGCGGCACGGACTGCTTCAAAAAACCGCGCCTGGGGCACAAGATGTGGCTGCTGGTGCGAGCATGTTGTCACGTTTGGGATCAAAACTGACTGAGTCCAACACAAAACTGTGAAGAGGGAAGGACAGTGTCTACTCATGCTTATCAGGAGTCTTTGTGCTCTCGAATACTCTTTGGGCAAACCGCTGTGTGTGACACCATGCCAGTTTTCGGGATCTTCGTACTGCCCCAGACAAGGCCTCCAATTTTTTTCCGCGCCTGCGGCGCAGGATGTAGGACTATGTCATCATTTGTCTCGTTTTGTCCAAAGTGTCCACCGGCAAAGGATTCATATCAAATTTATAAGGTCTGCTGATGACTGGTAGGAGTGCAGTGATATCCCGGTATGAGATCTCGCTTGTGAGGATCAGCACCTTCGGCTGACACTGTAGTGGCATCTGCATCTATCTACCACTACCCAGCTTGTGCACTGCACGAACAGCATGAAATTGCTGGTGTTTGCTTCCTCCGGCATGTCGGGGGGTTGGCGGTGGGATCCAATCTCAGAAGCTGTCAAAGCTTCAGTGAAAAAAGCGCGTGTGGTGCAGATTCACGCGCATTTTGGTTGTGGTGGAGCAACCCATCTCTAACTCCAGCTCACCGCGGGAGCACTGACAGACGCTGCTAAAAAAAGCGCGACACCGCGACAGCGCCAAAAAAAAAACTTTTCCAGACTTAGGCTTCCTCCGGCATTTCGGAGGTTAGCGGGAGCACTGGATCAATGCGAAAACAAAAAAAAATTGAGACTCGTTTCTCTGGAGATACTGGGGGAAAGGTCTGGCTCGATACAAAATACTCGAGGGACTGCCTTGTGCTCATTTCGAAGGAGGCTAGAGGGGGAGAAAACAATACAACTACAAAGTGGGTCTTTTTTGTTGAACGCTTACGCCCGCCACTAAACCCAGGGTTACCTGTGTTTCGTGTGGGCTACAGCACATTTACCTCCTTTGATCTATCGCAACTGGCAGTCTCCTCAAGCATTTCCTACAAAGCAGGTGCTTATACAAGGCTACCCCCTACCGATCCTCCGGGTGCAAGCACCTTCTTCGCCAAGATCAACCCATCCCGCAGTCACACGAGGGTGGGAGAGAGGTGGGCAACACAGAAAAAGCAGGGCCGAACGAGGCCTGCCAGGGTGGCCATCGAAGGGGCGTAGACCGCACGTCAAAAAGAAGAAGCCCGAAAGAATGAAGCGGAAGCGCGGGAAGCCCGACGTCTCGTTCGAGGTGGACTTGAACCTCGTCAACGCAGGCGCGCTGGTCGGGCAGGGCCGGCTGCAGGTGCTGCCGAGCGTGGGATACACTCAGCTCGGCCCGCAGAGCTTGAGTTATTCTTCGGAAGGCGTCGTCGCGGCGGTGTTCTCCGCCGACAAGAGCGGAACGGATGCCATCGTGTTCATGGACGCCATCGCAGACCCCCTCGGCGAGCCGCTGGCCGCGATGAACACGATCGCCATTCTCGAGTCGGAAACAGCCACCTCGGAGGGCACCTACGGCCGCGAGCGCGCCACTCCCACAGACAACCTCTCGAAGTATGCCGCCTCCCCTCCCTATTTCAGTTACAGCAGTGAGTAGAGAAAAGTACGAGTGTAGAAGAACGGAGGTAGCACAGACTTACCAGACCAGCGGAGGCCACCGCAAAAAGATTTCTGACCTTTTTCCTTATCCCTCAAACCCAGCACCATTAACAACGACCCCCCCTACTTCGGTTACGAGCCACAACCCAAACCAGAACCACCCTTTTTTTTAATTTGATGAACGAAGGATGCGATATACATCGGAACCAGAAAGTTGTGATAGCACCGGAACAGGATAATAAAGAGGACTAGTCGCTCAAGGTTTCTTACCCTACCTGCGGAGTCTGAAACTCCCTGCGAACCTTTTCCCTTTCCCCTATTTTATTTTACACTTTCTTCGACGAAGACTTGATACTAGCATCAAACATGCATGAGAGGCAGTGTCTGCCTAAACTTTAAACTAAGTTTTTCCCCCAGACTCGCAAGCTATGAATAACGATTGGCCGCCCGATATACCAGGCATACATTGCTGTCGTGTCTGCGGACGCTCAGGTTCCGCTATGTGTCCGTGTGAAGGACCGGAACACGACGCAGAAAGGACACGGCGTGATGTTGAACACAGCATGCCAAGCCGTTTCTGCTTGCGCTGGCTCAACCCGCATTATGAGGCGGCATGCAGCGCGCGCTTTAGCCTGGTTTGAGCGACAGGAAGCCTGGGTGACGCTAGTCGTCGTAGTCGCATGCTTACTTCGCATCGGATTGAAATACCACACAATCCAGCGAATGGATGAGAGATCCGAGTTCACAGCGGATTTGTTGCTTGGTGTCCGTCGCATTATAGGCACAAGCTTGGGTAGCCATGGTTAACGTGGATGCAATGAAGCCCAAATATGTCTAGATTTAATGATGTAGTGAACATAATAATGATTATGTTCACTACCCGACTCCCATCGCCAGTGGTCAAGCGGTGACCCTAAAACACCGTACATCGTTTAAACCATAATAAACGCTAAAACACGTGCCCCGCAGGTCCATCTACAGCAACGGCTTTCGAGAGCATGTGAAGGAGGTGTCCTGGGGCCCAGTGATCGGCATCCAAGAAGGCCTCGAGGTGACCCCGCTGGCGCTTGTTACGGTAAGCGGGAAGGCGGGGCTGCTGCTCGTGCAGCGGAAGTCGCGCTCGATCCTGCTGGAAGCGAAGCCCACGTTTCTGCGGGTCAGCGGGCACGCCACCGCCGTGAGCTGGCGGCCCCTCACCATCCCGCTGCCCGCGAAGGACAGGGTCGCCGACGACCCGAAGATCCAAACGCTCCTCGCGACCGGCACGCTCGCCGGATCGATATCGATCTGGCTCGTCCGGAACGTGCCCGTGTCCGACAACGGCCCGAAGCGCGTCGCCCGGCTCACCACGATCACCCCGCCGGGGCATGTGCCCAGCACCGACCACCGGAAGCCGCGCGGCGACGCGGTTGTCGCAATGGACTGGGTGGCGACGGAGGTCGGCATCCTGTGGGACAACCTGGTCGTCCTTAGAGGCCGGGGGCGGGTCGAAATCTGGTCGTGCACGGTTCGCGAATCCGACGACGACACGCAGCCCGAGGCGACGCTTGACCATTCTCTCAACCTGGAGCCGCCCCGCATGGCCCCCGTGAGCTGCCTCAAGATCCAAGCGCTCTCCCTCAACGACAAACTGCACGTCGTGGTGCCGTACGACCTGGACCTGGTCCTCTTCGTCGTCGACGAGGAAGGTGCGCTGCTGGACCCCGTTCGAACGCGTACAAACCACACGAAACCCATCACCGGTGTGTATTCGACGATTTTCTTTTACATAAGCGCCAGCTTGGAGGGAAATGCTCGACAATAGCTGCCAGACAAAGAACCGAAGGGATCCCGAGTGCTGTAACTACCGAACCACGTGTCGAACGGACGTGAGGTCATGCGGGTCTACCCCAACACGACAAATCACACTAACACAACAGGTCAAAGTCCTGAGCGACAAAACAACACACGGTGGTGTAAGCGAAGAACAAATCAGATTGTGTTTGTATTGTATTCTGCCCTCTACCTCTATATTCCCTCCCTTCTATTCGGAGTCAAAGCAGCTACGCCAAGTATTTCTTTTTAAAGTCGAGCTTGGGATCTAAGACGATTATTACTTTTCCACGAGTGCGGTTATCTCCCCGCCGATATCCCGGGAAAAAACAAGGAGGAGTTGGAGGTGATCAGAAACCTCTGCAGAGTTCTGCAAGCATCCGGTGTTGAGGATCTATACGCCAAGCTCAAGCCCGTGGAAAAGAAAGCCATAGCGATGCTCTGCGGCGCCACTATCCCAGAGAAGAAAAAGGATACCATAGTGGCATAGACATACAGCGTGTTTATTGTGTTAACAATGCGTTGTTGGCACTATAAATTAGTAGTTGACAGCGTACTACATGAAACTCACCAAAGCAGGTGAGCACAGAAAAGAAAGCGCCATACGAACTTTTGTGCTCTCGCTGAAGGTTCATAAATAATCTGACACAGGTATTGCGGCCACAGCGCACTGGATAGCCACCTGTGCTCATGACGGCAAAATCCTCCTGTACCCCTTCGGTGGTGAAGTGCTGGCCAACCTAGGTTGCTCTGTTGATGGAGCCGGCGTGAGGAAGCCACCGCAGCTGTCCAGCATCGAGGTAGCGAACACTCTGCCTGCCACGCCTCATAGCCTCGCTTTCTCTCCAACTGGGTATGATTTTCGTGTTTCTGTTGTACGTGTTCACCTGGTGTCAAGTTGGGCTTACTCGTCGAAGATCGCTGACGAACATGCGGTGGTTGATCTGGTGGGCAGGCCCCACACGCAATACATCACTAAGTCGGCAGGGGACACAAAGGTTGGGTGGATGGCGGTGTCCTCGACGCTGTCATTGTCTGTTGTGTCTGGCAGGAGGGAAGCTGGTGAGGACGGCTGCGTTTGTATCCGCGGCTGTGCAGAAGAACTCAAAGCCAGAACTCTTCGGTGGAGCAAAGCCCTGCATCGCATCGCAGAGTACAGCCAACTTGCGTTTTCTGATACCAACAGCCAGCACAATAACAAAAACGGACAGGACGGTGCTGCTGGTGTACAAGGTTATCTCCCAGCGCGAGACGCCGATGCAGCGGCCGAAGTGCACGCACAACCTGCTGCCGATTTACATCTCGTCCGCGGCCAAGCCGGCGCACCAGCTGGCGTTGATGCTGAAGGCGCCGACCATCGGAAAGGCGTCCGAGGCCGCCACGTTCGGAGCAGGCGGCATCCTGTCGTCTGTGTGGGCCTGCTGCCACTCCAGCGAGCTCCGCGGGTCCGGGGGAGTCGACTGGTTCTCCGCCGTCCAGGTCGCTCTCCACAAGTACATGCAGCGCCGGGAGCTGCGGCATCCTTCGGTCGCCGAGCTCCTCACCCCTCTGCGTCTCGCGTCCGCACTCATCCACTACGTCCCGCCCTGGGCGTCGGCGAGCCATCCCGTCACCCCGGATCCCGCGTACCCGGCGACCCAGCCATCGGCTTCCGCGTCCGTCATTCGAACCGAGGTGTGTTTTTTGGTGGTTGATCGGAATTCCTAACCGGAAAATGACACAGGGTGTAATACACAAGTGGGAAAACGATCAACTGGCACGCATAAATTCTGTTGACCAGCGTGTTCCCCATCCCGTCGTAGAACCCGGCAAGAAACTGGAAAGTGATCACAGCACAAAGTGTCCGGAAGGAAAAAACGATGGACTTTCGGCCTGTTCTCCTGTCTGGGCCCTCTCCTCAGGAGTTGAACTGAAATTCAACGAATCAATATGAGGTGGCTCATGTCCGCTGGCACGTTGAAGTCTACTGTTTTGCGGCGCAGTTGTCAAGGAAAGCTCTTCACACAGATTCTCAAGGTCTGCGCGCGAGCGTCGTTGCGGTATCTTATCCTGCACCCGCCAGCGTCCTTCCCTCTTCAAGAGATGGAGTCCGCACTCACCATGGCATCGCTTCTCGCCAGCTCGGCCGCTCGGGCCGTAGCCCTGTGGGTATGCGTTTATTCTGAGCAAAACCCAAGCGTAGCGAGCTTTTTTGTGAGATGGTTTTTATTGTCCAAACAACCAGGCCCGTCTCTCTCATTTTTTAGAATTGGGGTCTTCCTTGTTTCCTTCTTGCGAGAACCAGCGAGTGTTCACTTTAAGGCCGGTAGCCCGACCAGATTTCATAGTTTCTTGCACTGCGGTTGTCAGGGCTGATGCACACGACTGGAGTTCTGGCTCTAGCCTAACTCTGCCAGACGCCACTTGACCCGCCTCTGTACTACATTCTCGTGCGCAGTGCCTATCCTTGTCGTTAAAGGCAAGGCCCAGAGAGGTGTCGCCTTCGCTCAAGTCTCTGAGGCTTCCCGCTTGGCTACCGTTGGAGGCAACGACCGCACAAAAAATATACACAACATTGTTGGAAAGTCTCCACTTTTTATTTGGCACCCTGCCGAAGAAGGCCTGGGCAACACACCTGCAGACACACGGACTTTCACAAGAAGAGGAATCGCGACTTGGTGCCAGCGAAGGCATGACGAAAGAGCAGAAGATTCAGGCGAAGCTGAAGGTGCGCGTTTTGTCTTGTTCGCACAGCAGCCTTCCGGCTTCGGGGACAATCAGGGGCGAATCAATCTGGCGTCACTCGCCACGATGCCATCAAGTGGCGGTGTTATCCCGAAAGGGCGGTGGTTGACGCCCTGGTTTATCCCTTGATTCCGAATCCCCGCCTGCGGAGAACCGAAAGGGTTTTGAGCAATCTTCCACACTTCCACCCAATTGCAGAGTACGGCTGTGTTCTACAACCCGAAAGCCGGTTCTGCGAACGTGGCTGCAAGCATGAAGAAGCTGGCGACGGATCTCGAGCTCGCGAACAAGATCGCGACGGTTAGCGAAAACCAGGTCTGCCACCTTTACCTGCAACTTTTTTCCAGCGTTCTCTCAGCAACTCACAGCGATCCCGTGAGTGGCTGTGTAGATGCACCGACCTCTTATCCGTCACGCATGTGCACAACCGCGACTATCTTGGGGCTCCGCAGCGGCCGCCGGCCTGTCGCTGACGGACATAAACCCATCCGACTTTTGCACCCATATACTACTTCGCGGAACGAGTGCATTAGTCATCAGTTGCACCACGAGCCTCCTACGGTACTTTTTGGGAACCTTTCGAGGCTCGGGGTCGTTTTAAGCTCCGTACCTGCAATCTCATTGATCGGAAACGAGCAACAGCGATGCTGGCTCTCCTGATTATACATACCCTCATTCACCTAGCTCTCAAACGAATGCAACCGTCACAAGTTGTACTACGACGAACGCGTGGCGAAATTGACTCGTCGGGTGTAACGTGGTGCTGAGTTGGCTTGTCCATGACTTCCGGCTGAATTGCAGGCGTTGTCCTCTCGTGGGAATGTCCACGTTTGACGATGCGCACCAAACCACATTTTTCTTGCACACAGGCAATATTGCAATCGCTCGTCGTGATTAAGCAAGCCCTCGCCCGCGTGTATCAGTCGTGTGAGAAGGCTACGTTGACGAGTTGGATCCTGCCGTCCGTGGATGAAGCCCAGGCGGAAGCGTGGCAGAAGGCGGTCAGACCGCTTCGAATCCAGGGCAAGTGCACGCTCTGCTCCGAGAAGATGTCGTTCGACCTGACCGTTCACACCCTCAGCGACAAGTGCTCAAACGGACACGTCAACCAGCTTTGCTCCGCCACCCTGCTGCAACTCGAAGGCATCCAAACAGGCCTGCAGCACGGCGTCTGCGTCAGCTGCGGCTCCGCTGTTTCAATACCGAGGGGAACGCTCTGCATCCCGCCACCAGCAGCCACCTCAGTACCCACGAGTCGCTGGCCTTGGCTTTGCGTGCCCGAACTCTCGACGTGTCTCATCTGCGGTTACAGGGTGTCTCGCCAAGACGACGGCTAGCGTTTGTGTGCACTATCCCGCTCGTAAGCCAATTAAGCCCGGGGTTCTATGCTCCTCAGCGGGCTTCTTGCTGCGCTGGTGTTTTACTTGAAACACTCAGTGACGAGACAACGGTTGCCGGCTTGCCGGCCTTAATGCTGGAAGTGCAGGGAGGGACCATTTTCGCGCCCGTATCGAGTCACCAAGTTGTTTCCGCGCCACCGCCGGGCCAACTGCTTGTGCAGTTCGACAAATGTACCACAGCCATGTGCAGTCTATCGTCACAAGTTGTTGCTGCGTTATCACATTCTAAACCACAGCTACTACTGCGACCGAAGCAGGGGGGTTGAATCGGCATTCGTTTTCGACTCGAATCCCGGTATTCCCGGGGTTTGCTTCCAAATCAACCAGCTCTCTTTCGTGCAGTGTGGGCGCACTGGAGCAGTGAAGTGGCCGGTTCCGGGCTGCGGCGAATCCCGCTTTTTTTGTGGGCCCGGGTGACCAGCCCCACCTACTCCCCGACGAACGCAGCCCAAGCTGATGACTTGCGCCTCCTAGGCATTCCTCATTCAAGGGGAATAATTGCAATCATCGATCCTCATCACGACGCAAGTTCAAAAGATTTCCCATCCTCTTCAAGATGGGTAGCCGGAAGGCTCTCAAACTCGTTTAATGCGTCAGTGTAGTGCGCGTGCAGCCTAGGACATTTAGGAGCGGCTACGCGGGGGGAGGGGCGCGGACAGTGATGGGTGCGCACAGCATCTTCAATCTGAGCCCAGACCTGACCCGCACTGACAATCCTCCGAACCAATCCTTTTTCTCCGAAGTTACGGATCCAGTTTGCCGACTTCCCTTACCTGCCTATTGCGGTTAACGGTACGGCCCGATGCAAGATAATGAGATCTCTCCTGTTTTTTTTTTTGTATGAGCACCTGCTTTGTAGGAAATGCTTGAGGAGACTGCCAGTTGCGATAGATCAAAGGAGGTAAATGTGCTGTAGCCCACACGAAGCACAGGTAAATCTGGGTTTAGTGGCGGGCGTAAGCGTTCAACAAAAAAGACCCACTTTGTAGTTGTATTGTTTTCTCCCCCTCTAGCCTCCTTCGAAATGAGCACAAGGCAGTCCCTCGAGTATTTCCCATGCACATCCACACACTTCTACACGAAGAAAGTGCAGACGCGTGCGCGCCGATTGTCAAAAAAAGTGCGCACGGCCGTACGGCATGCCGTGCGCACCCATCACTGCCCTACGGGCGGGGGGGCCATCGTAGCTGGAAGAGTGGGAGCAGTTTTCCGAGTCCATATCGACTTATCGAGTAGCTTCGCGGTTGAATCTCAGCCCTCTGCTGCTGTGCATTCCCCGGCACTGTCTTGTTCAGATCCCCCCCCACCTCAACCTTGTACCGGCGCACACTAGCGCAGCCGTCTTTTTCATCGCAATCAACCACTGCAATTCAGGTGATCAACGTGTTAGATGAAGGCTCGCAGAGGGGGCGTTCTCTTCCCAACAGTAGTCGTTCTTCCGCGTGCGCCACCTTCTTTGCTTTTTCCTTCCTCCTGAGGCGGCAGCTGTCGAATTGGGCTTGGCACGGTGGGACGATCGATTCCAGGATCACATCGGCCCACATATGATGGAAGCCGGAACAATCGCGGGGAGGAGCTGCGAATTCTGCTGAGGAAGAAGCCGCGTCAGGGGTGGATGGCTGGCGTATGGCTGAACTGCGGGAGTTGCCGCTCCCCCTGCTGAATGCACTTGCAGACGTCATGAACCTGGTCGAAATGACGGGGAGTTCATGTCTCGCACGCGGAGACATGACTTTTTTGCACTGCTACAGGAGATACAAAAGCTCACCCACCACCGCGAAAGGCGGTTCACCTGCGTCCTGTAGTCGTTTAGTCGCGATCCAGTGTCGAGTTAATTATACCAACTCCCAGCGCGGTTCGGAAATCTTTCACTGTCTTGTCAGCAACGGGGAGCATCTCCCCTAGAAACGACCTCCGCACGTCGAGGCGTTCGCAAGCTCTCGAGTGCGATGCACTTCAGTACGGCTGCCACTTGGGTTGTTGCGTGGTTGTGGTTCCTTTCAGATGCAGAGTACATGGGCTTAAACTACAGGACATTTGGTACCAAATAAAAATTGAGAAAAGCAGAATGGCGCCCCACCCAATCGCCTCGGAGAGCGACTTCAAGCAGTGCGTGGATCGCTCCGTCACCGTTGCGGACTTCTACGCTCCATGGTGCGGGGCTTGCAAGGTATTGCGTCATTTGGTTGTATAGAGAGCATCGCCGATGAAATATTCGAAACCTTAGAACGCGTGGTCGTGATTGCCGACCGTAGACAAGCCACAAGACAGCACACTCAGCCCCGCATACCAGGAGAACTCCTCGCAGAGTTCAGTGACACCCAACTTGGACTTGGGCTCCAACTCAGTGTGTTTGGTTGGCCGTTCTGGATTGTTTTTTATACTTGCAAGCTCGGACGAGAACATATGATCACATGGGCTCAAAATGTATCTACGCATGATCACACGTTGCATACCATGTGCACCCTCGTAACAAACGGGTCACGCAAGACTCAATACTTAGTCAAGTCTGGCAGTTTGACGCACACGAACTGCTGCGATGGTTATCCCCCAGCCGAGGTAGGTCTTGCTTCGTAGCAGATGACATGCGAATCACTTGTTTAGTCCACACAAAAAGAGTTTGAATAGGGGTTTCAATGACTCGTACGCTCGATCGAATGGTCAAGGTAATCGGGAAGACACGATGGTAAAATACAAAAAAGGCAATCGAGGAAAGCTATCGGTCGTAGATACGATCGAGGACTGCCCCTTTGAAAGCTGAAGAAAGAAAATAATGATCATGCATCAATCTAGGCTTGACACGATACAATCTCTGGTATCGGGGAATCTCTGATTCGTCAGGTTATCCTCGGTCCAGTCTGGTTTGAGTGCCAAGAAACCTGGTTGATCCTGCCAGTAGTCATGTGCTTGTTTCAAGGATTAAGCCATGGTAAATAGATTAACAGTGGGTCTGCAGGCGGCTCATTAAATCCGTGGCAATCTACGCCCTTTGGGCCCAGTTGGATAACAATGGTAACTCCATTGCTTATACATGTCCGAAGAATCCAACTCGATTCAACTCCGTGGCCTTAAAACCGCGGGGTCGAGGTGGATACACCTCCCGACCGGGAAAAGAACCAACGCTAGCAATAGCAGCGGTGGTTCTGACCATCCGAAGGGTATCGAAGGCACGAAACCGCCTCGTCCACGAAACCACAGAAGTTCATGCCCGACTTTGAAGCGGCTTCTGCCGAGCATGCGGACGTTCAGTTCTTGAAGGTCGACGTCGACGAGTTCGAAGACCTGGCCGCCAAGTACGAAGTCAGCGGCTTGCCGCACCTGGTGTTCTTCCAGCACGGGCAACCCACAGCCCGGCTCGGGGGCAGGGACGTCACGAAGAAGAGCTTGGACGAACAGCTCGCCAAGCTCGCGAGCGGAGCCGCACCCGGCGGCGCCGCGAGCGCGGAAGCCGCGCAACCCGTGTTCGGCGACGATTTCGTGCAGTTCGTGGATCCGAGCAGCGGCAACACCGTCAGGATGAAGGTGCAGACCACCATGCAGTTCGCGGTCAACGGCGAAGACAGGCCGCCCTTCGACAAGATGATCTCCGACGGCGCTTCGAAGCTGGCGTTCCCGACCATCGGGAAAGCAGTGACGCTTCCCCCTGCCGAGGCTCAAGCCATCAACGCGAAGCTCATCACGCTCGCCCGCAAAGCGAACGTCCGCACCGACGGCTTCAATGTCGCGATTCCCGATGTCGACGTCAGCTACTTCTCATTCGTCGACCCGGAATCCGGCAACACTCTCGCCTTCAGTGCCGACATGGATGCGGAGAAAATTCGGTACCAGGTCAACGGCAAATATGGGCCCAGCTTCGCGACCGTGCAATCTGACGGGTACAACCGTGTCAGCTTCGTGGACGTCCAAAAAGGATGCACGTTGCCCGAGGTCAACCTTCATGTTCACATCGCGTCGTTGCTGTCCCTCGTCAAGAAGGTGGGCGGCAAGGCATCCGGGTTCCCGTCAACAGTCAAAGCGTAAACTCGCTTCTACTTCCCCGACTTGGGTTCCGATCTGTGCTGTGCCAGTCTGGAGGAGACAGAGACACCGTCGGCACAACCAAGATGTAATATATTAAAGTCACAGCTTGGTGGCGGCCTGGCGCTCATACACCCTGGATTATAGTGTTAGTGGCACACAAGTTGAGCCGGTTGTTGACAAAACAGCCACAATGCTTGGAACGCGAAGGCCAAACATTCCCGACATCGGTTGCACATGAAAAAACCAACGAAAAGTTGCTTCGCATTAGTGCAAACCCAAACTCCGGAAATGTTCTTGGGCCAGGTTGAAACCAACGCATCCTCTTAGCACGCACTTAACGGTCAACCAGTTACTCCAAAGTACTGGTTCTTTGAACCTAAAAAAAAAACAACTCTGCAAAAGATCTTGCTTCTTTCCTTAGACGAGCGGCCAAACGGCTTCTCGAAGCACGGCTTTTTGGCCGCCACCAAGCGGTGTCGGTCTGGTGGTACGGCGCAGCATCCAAAACGCAGTCACATGTAGGGCGGCCGCCAAAACGGGGGCTCCTGTACTCTCGCAGCTGACACATTCCGTCTCCGCGCTGCCTTACTATCTCGGCATCGACCCCCTCCACGGCCCGTTGCAACTTTTTCCCCAGGTCTCAGATACGCCCGCCGCTCCCCTCTCTCCATTTAGGTCTGGTGGCCTCAGCGGTCCCCCGCCTCGCATCGCTGCCTTTGTTGTGTTCGCCCTCTCACCCGGTGATTTGCCCGGCCTTGGGTGTTCCGACTGTGACGAGCTACGAGAAGCCGTTCGGCAAACGAGACTGACATTGCTGACATCGCTGTCCTGTCTGCACACACTCAGGCGTGCTGATGGTGGTACACCCAAGAGAAAAAGGACCGAAGTGGACAGGACGCGGCGCAATACTTTCCAAGCACTTGCACACCTCCGTTCCCTTTCTTTCCGCACCCTTCGACACAAAACAAGTCGCTTCTGTCGTTCGGGCGTACGCTTTGCGCGAACGACTTCGACGAACGCTTTCCGGGTTGCTCCCTTCAAGGACTAGATTCTCGGTTACCTACCCCCTCCCGTGCATAAGATGAATGAAAAACTCGGGTTTTGGCGGTATCCATCTTAATCAAGGGGGGTGTCCATCTTAAACACGGGGGCACTACAGTGTAGTCGCCTTACACGGGAGCGTGTTTAAGATGGATTGGCATTCTCGCCCGTTATCCATCTTAATCAAGGGGGTTTGGCTATCCATCTCATGCACGGGGGGAGGGGTAGGTAAGTTAGAATTGGCCTGGACGGATTTGCGTTTGCAGGTCGTAAAGAACTTCCAAGTGCTTCACTAGCATCTGAACAGACCACGGGAGTTTCGGCTCGATCTGGCGGCCAAGGTTGATCCAGGCAGAAACGCCTCTGCCCCACGGGATGGTCGTGAACGGTCGGGCGTGGCCGGGTTTGTTCTTCTTGCAGCATCTCCACCTCTGCTCATGTTTCTTGTGCCTCGCCAGCCAAGGCGAAACTTCCGCAGAAGGTCGGGCGTACCGATTTTCTGTCCGTTAGCGGGCTACGCTGCGCAACCGGTGCCTTCTGCTGAGGTTCTTGCTCACCATTTCGAAATTGTGGTTCGGCTCGTAACACTCTCCACCCTGTGTGGCTATTCTTGCTTTCTTTTCGATGAAGTACCTTCCAATTGGCATGGCAAACGAGAAGTCAGAGATCCACAGGACTGGTGAAATGTGCATGAGTACCTAGTTGTGTCCCGCTCGTCGGTCAGGCTCCGCCCAACTCGCGAGAGACGACTCAAGGCAGCAGATGAAAGATGTCTTCTGCACTCTAACTCATCTCTCTCTCTCTCTTCTCTCTTCTTCAACGGACCATGCCCCACCGTGCACCAGCGGAGATTGCGGGGACGCACGCTTCTACCCGTCGCGCTCGCGTCTGGCCGGTCACATTGCGCGGATGCCTCGGGCTGGAAATCTGGTGGAAGAGCGAAGATAGCAAGCGAATTCACGGTGCCATAGCAAGAAGCTGCGGGGAGACTCGAAGGTGGCCAAGTCTAAACGCCAGTTGCCAATTTTGTCGTGCGGTCTCGAGCCCACGACTCTAGATATCCGGACAGAGCGTGCAGCATAGTGCTGTGATGCGCTCTCCTTCTTCGTCGCTCACGACTGATATGCTGGTATTTTCCACAAAGGTTGGACATATTCAAGACAAAAAGCACAACAGGCATCCCCTAAGTGCTGTGTCTGTCGCAACGTCCGCTCCCAAGCGAAGAAGAATGGCGCCGCACGACGTCCAGTCTGAGGCCGAGATGGCAAAGCTCATCAGCAAGGGGCTCTCGGTGGCTGACTTCTACGCGCCCTGGTGCGGGGCGTGCAAAGTATGTTCGTTTCCTTGCCCGATCCATTTGTTTTGTGTATAAGCACCTGCTTTGTAGAAAATATACATGAGGTGGCCGCAAAAGATGAAGAATGTGCTCTAGCCCACACGAAACACAGGTGAATCTGGGTTCAGTGTCGTAAGCGTTCAACAAAAAAGACCCACTTTGCAGTTGTATTGTTTCTCCCCCTCTAGCCTCCTTCGAAGTAAGCACGAGGCAGCCCCTCGAGTATTTCCACGAGGAAGACTTCATTCTACCATAAAGCAGGCAGTTGTCAAGCGCCACGTATACACTAATTAGCAGTCGTCGAACGGCAGACACCTCATCACAATAGGCGCAAACTTTCTTGACAGTGATTGGACAGTCGGAATGCCGGGGGCGGGTCTCCATGAAGAAGAGAAAAGTAAAGCAAGACCTGCCCCCTGCGCCTGCTGTCTGCGGCTGCTTCGGCAGACGACACATACTACTATTACTGGCAAACAACCAGATTAATAAGACGCGAAGGAGAGAGAGAGAGAGAGAGAGAGAAGGCTTTGCGCGTCTGTCACAAAAAGAAGAAAATGGAAAACACGCCTTCCCTTTGATCTCGCTTCCAGGCACGTTCGAAGAACTTACACGTGCGCCGACAACCAAAAGCACCAAAACACGCAAAACCCCCCCTCAGAAATTTATGCCCGACTACGAAGAGCTGCCAAAGTGAGAAAAAGAGTGAAAGAGTACGTACAGAAGCGACAAGAGAAGAGAACGAGTGTAAAAGAAGTTGGCGGTAGCACAAACTACCGGGCCAGCGGAGACCACCGCAAAAATTTCTGATGTTTCCTTATCCCTCAAAACCAGCACCAACAACAACGACTCCCCTCAGAAATTTATGCCCGACTACGAAGAGCTGAGCGCGAACTACCCGTCGGCGCAGTTCCTCAAAGTTGACGTCGATGAACTGGAGGACATGGCCGCTGCAAGTGAGGTCAACGGGCTTCCGTACCTGATCGTGTACAAGAACGGAGCCCTCGTCGAAAGGCTGGCCGGCAAAGACGTGCTGAAGTCGAAGCTGGCGGCGGCGCTCGACGCGCACAGCAGCGCGGACGGCGCCCCGCCGACTCCGGGCAAAAAAGAAGCCGCGCCGGCGGCTTCGGCGGCTCCTGCAACAGCGGGGAACACCGCGGCGGGTTCCGACGCCGTCGAGTTCAAAGACGCGGGCAGCGGCAATGCAGTGCGGTTCGCGGTGCAGACGACGATGCGGTTTTCCGTCAACGGCGAAGACCGGCCGTGCTTTGACAAAATGCTGTCCGACGGCGGGAGCAAGCTCGCGTTCCCCACCATCGGCAAGGCGGTGACGCTGCCGGCGGAGCACAAAGATGAAATCATCGCGAAGCTCGTGACCATGGCTGCACGAGCGAACGTCGCGACGGAAGGATTCAAGCTCAAAGTACCGACCATCGACGTCTCCTTCTTCTCATGCGTCGACCCGAACTCCGGGAACACGCTTTCCTTCTACGCGGATGTGGAGGCTAAAAAAGTGCAGTACTCCGTCAACGGCGAACCGAGACCTGGATTCACCAAAGTTGCTTCCGACGGAAACAACCGCGTTTCTTTTACCGACGTCGGGAAAGGCTGCGCGTTGCCCCGCTTGAACCTGCACATCCACATCGCATCGCTGCTTTCAGTCGTGCAGAAGGTCGGCGGCCAAACATCTGGTTTCCCGTCCGAAGTCAGCATGTGAACGTAGTGGATCGCAGAGCATCCGCCCTTCACCCGAGAGCTACGGCGGGACGCATTGGTCAGCTTCTTCTTCCCCTGCGCAAACCTCAAAGAGTGTCCGGAAACTGTAAAGGCTCCTGGCACTTCTTTCGGTCTCAACGGCTGTTTTTGCAGCATTCGAGGCGTCCGCCCGACGCCTCGTGCGGTTTGCCTTGGCGCAGCACATTGATGCTCTGGCATCTCAGAAAGCACTGACACCTTTCCATGCCATCGATCAACGCCTGCTTGCGCCCAACAGAACCACCCCCACCCCACGCAACCCAGTCCCATATTGCTTTCACAGAACCGTTCATGCATTTCCCCAATACCAGGAGGGTACTTGCCGCATGCAGCCTTCAGCTCGAAGGGGAGAATCTAAGTTTAATTCAGGCAGTGCACTGCAACTCACGCAGCATCGAGTCTCCTCAGAAAAGAAAAAGAGGGTGACATGCGCCGAGAGGAACAGCAAAGTATCAGAGGTGGCCCGGGGATCTTGCGTACGCAGGTGCTTCCTTGCAAGAAAAACCGCGTCACCGCACCCGGTCACTGCGGCACTGCGACCTGTCCTCGCCGCATTGTCTCTTCTTCCATTCTTTCGGGGGAGCGAGCACTAGGTCCACTTGGCAGGCTCGAGTGCAACTGTGCGCGGTTTAGTTGCAGCGTTCCGCGAAAAGGGCGCGCGGCTTGGATTCGGACGGGCGGCCTGCGGGTTGTCGCGGCATTCCGGCCGGTCTTCTTCAGCATCCCGCCGCTGTTTCCCTTCTCCGCCTTTTGACGCTCCTCCCTGTGACGGATTCGCCTGTGCTCTAGTAGCACGGATGGTCCTGGCTGTGACGAGCTACGAACTGCCGCCTGACAAACCAGACTCACACCGCTGTCCTGTCTGCAGACACTCAGGTTCCGCGCTGATGATGGTCCGCCTTGTGTGTCCGGGCTTAAAGGACCGAAACACGGCGCAGACGGGACCAGCCGATGCGGTGTTGAGCACATACCCATTCCAAGCACGTTCTTGCAAACTCCCCGCCTTTTGAGCTCTAACTTTGGAGTGGTCTGCGTTCGAGAGCGAAACCCGAGACGAAAAGCGAGGTGCGCACGACACCGCGGTGAAAAAGAATGCAGGGGAAAGTCCCTCAAGGCGTCATGCTTTTTGGGCTGTACACTTCCTTTGCCTTTTTGCATTCCTTTTCTATACAACGCCTTCTTCGAAGAAAACTCGATGCGAGCATCAAGCATGCATGCGAGGCAGTGTCCTGCCTGAACATTAAACTACGAGATTCTCCCGCCGATCTGCCACCCGCGCGGGCTGCGCTTTGCCCTCAGCCCGTGAGACCCTTTCTGCATGGCTTCTCCGTCTCACTGCCACTATCCTCGTTTTTGAAGCCGCCAGGCAGTTCATAGCTTGCGGTTTTTTCGCAAACATAAACAGGACCGCAACTCCCCGCGGCATCTCAGGTGTAAGGGTACGTGTCGGCGCCTTTTGGCGACGCTCTGCTCCCACCGGCCTGACATGGCTCGCTCGCAGACCTGTGGCACAGCGTTCTCTACTACCACCCGTGTTGAAACAAGGGGGCTTAAGCCGACAAACCGCACTCAAAAGGGAAATGCCAATCGTTACACCCCTGCTACCAGCAATGCATGCTGCATACATCAGAAGGGCTCATGGAGAACTGCGATTGAACACCGTTATGTCATTGGTGGGGTTGCGGAACTTGTTGCAGGACTTGCACGGGACGGGCGACCGTTTCTTTTTTTTTCCCGAGACATTGCAATGTGTTCCAAAAATGTAAGCCTGAGCAATGAGCGAACCAACACCAAACTGAAGATCATGTCACTGTCACAGTTTACATCCGTGCTTCACACGGAGATCCCTAACTCAAGACATACCAGGTGAAAAAGAAGAAGAACAACTTGAAGAGATGGCCTGGAACTCGGCCTGCTCAAAAAAAAAAAAAGAAAGTTTTTGAAAGGATAGCAAAAGAGCGAAGGCATATTTTTCTGGCGCAAAAAGCACACCTTAGCGTTTGAGCCGTACTACACACTTCATCTGCTGGGCGTCCGTTCTGCATGCGCTTTTCGAAAATCCCTAGCGTCTCGTTGACTGGGGCCAGACGTGCCCCATTCCAAGCCGATGGCCACACATGAAGCTGACTGCTTAGTTTCCGCGCGGCTCGGCTCGTTGCCCATGCACGTTTCTTTCCCATCAGAACCTGCAGTCCTCGCCGAGGTACATGCTAAACGACGCGGGCAGCGTTGCTGGCGGTTGAACGAAAGAGGAGGCGGGCGCTGTAACCAACCGCGGGGTTGCCTAGGGCTGATGGCCACATTGTGGCTAGAATAGCCGCTCTAGCAACATCCTGTGGCTAACGTGGCTAACATTTTTGAATCTGTAGTTTCGGGCGGGTCAAATCCGCCGTATTTTCTCGGTCGAAATCCCATTTTTCTTGGGGGTGTGGACCTTTGCTAGGACGCACCAGGTTAACATAATATAGGATCCCATTGAGTTACGCAGAGAGTGTTGCTTCTCAGGCCAAAGGGTGACACTTTCACGGAATATAGAAGGTGTCATAAACCCGGAGGGAGGTAGTGCGCGCACTTGGAGGGGGATTGCGTACTTCGTGCGTTCAGAATGTGTGACAACAAAGCACCAGATTCGGAAAGACTTCAGCTCGAAAACCTTTCCGAACTCTAGCTGGTGACTCAGAAAAGAATTTTTATTTATACACGGTGGAGTCAGGCCTCAGACACTTCGTTGCTCTTGCAGGACGCTAGCACCGGTATTGCAACGACACAGCCGTTGGGCTCGGTACTTCACTGCCGAACGTTCCCCTCTGTCTGTCCTGTGAACTTTCCTGATAGTCTGATTGTTTCGGCTTGCGCGTCCGTGTGCGTATTGCATCGACTTCGTACCTTTGCCAGTTTTTGTACGCACGCATCACGGCTTCAAACGCCTGTCTGTTCGCCAGTTATGCCTGTTGTTGAGACGGCCGTTGCTTCATCTCCGAGCTTTGTCCGTGCGTTGACGCAGTTCATTCCGTACGATTTGGCCGTCGCTCGCCCTGCGCTCTCGTCTTGGGGACGAATGCTTATGGCTTCAGCTTGCCATAACCATTATTCCTTCAAGAGCTTGAACGGTCAACTCCCCGATTGCAGTGCCTGCGGCGATGTTTCCCACCGCACCCCTCATGAGGCATGAACGGCCTCCCGCCCCGCTACGGCACCCCCTGCGAAACGAAGAGCGGAGCAAAAACCCGACGCCTCTGTTATGTTCTCGTGCTGTCAAGAACTTCACCTGGCCCTGCGAAAGGCAGGAATTAAAAAGACTAGCTTCTTCTAAAAGCAGAAGTAGACACTCGGCGAACTACGGTCCAAGTTCGTTCGATCATCGGCTTCGTCCAACTTTTCACCGGGCCCCTTGATTGCACCTACGTCTCTCGAAAGTTCCAGCAAACAGGCTTTTGCACAAAAGACAAAGACAAAAAGAAACCCGCAACTATGCCGAGCAACCAAGAGTGGCAGATGGTGAAGTACCCGGAGGGTATGTTGACGAAGGAATGCATGAAGTGCGCCGACGTCAGTGACCCGAAGGAAGGAGATCTGAAAGACGGAGAAGTCATGCTGGAACTGGAAGTCATCAGCGTCGACCCGTACCTGCGGGGCCTGATGTCGCCGAAGGAAACGTACGCGCCGAACTACAAGCTGAACGAGGCGATGTCGGGCTTCGTGGCCGGCAAGGTCGTAGCGAGTAAAAGCTCGAAGTACAAGGTGGGGGCCTTCGTCACCGGCTCGCTGCCTTTCCGCCGCCGCTTGGTGGCAAAGGACTCGCAGCTGTTTCCGGCGTTTCCTTCGGAGAAAGTGAAGCTGTCGAACTTCGTCGGCGCTGCCGGGATGCCCGGCATCACCGCCTTCATTTCGTTGAAAACCATCGCGGCTCCGAAAGAAGGCGACTACGCCTTCGTCAGCGGTGGCGCTGGAGCCGTCGGCTCAGCGGTCATCCAGCTCTTGAAAGCACAAGGCGTCAAGGTCATTGCAAGCGCGGGGACCGACGACAAAGTGCAGATGTGCAAGGATCTCGGCGCCACGGCGGCGTTCAACTACAAAAAGGTGGGAACGGGACCCGAGCTGGAGAAGACACTGACGGACTTCGCGCCGAAGGGACTGAACATCTACTTCGACAACGTCGGCGGTCGCACGTTGGATGCCGCACTCGCCTGCATGGCAGGGCATGGCCGTGTCGTTGCCTGCGGTGCCATCTCGCAATACAACAACAAAGACGCGTCAGAGGCGTACGGCCTGAAGAACTCGGTTATGATCGTCCTCAAGACATTGAAGGTGCAGGGGTTCATGGTTTTCGACCACCTCGACCAGTACGTGTCGGCTGGCAAGGAACTGACCCAAATGGTTGCAGATGGGAAGCTGGTCGCAAAGGAAACGGTGTTGAACGGGTTCGAGAAGGTTCCCGACGCTTTGATCGGGCTGTTCACCGGAGAAAACACGGGAAAGATGGTGGTCACCTTGCAATGAAGAAGCAGTGGCGGACGTTAGGCTTGTCTGACACAACTGGTCTAAAACAAGTCACCGGTACAACGGAAAAACTTAACACCTGAGGTACGGGATCGACGAAAGTCGCCCGAAGAAGTGCACTCTCCCTCCCTTCAAAGACGACTGGATTCCAATGTAGAGCAGCGTTGCCAAGATTACTCACCTTGCTTCGTTCCATGAGACGTGAGGAGACCGGAAACTCCCCGGAGAGATGGCTCCCCGCACTTGAACGCGTCCCTCTCTCGCTCCCTCTTTTTCTCTCTTGCCGCTAAACATGCCTCAAATTTGGTCTCCCAAACATTGCACATCACGCGTGCACTTCTTGTAAAGGTTGAACAGAGGAGGCGTGAGTGGTGGTTTATCGTAGTTTCTAGCCCGAATCCATGAGGAGCCCACCACCGCTACACGGGGCGTCTGCAGTTTGCGTCGTGTACACAACTCGACGTATTTCTGACCGATCCTGCTGGGCGGCGGCGTTAAACGATGCTCTTTGGTTAAAGTTGTTGCAGTTGTAAAGACTGCTCCTCTGTCGAATGGTGCAACGCGTTGCTGGCGGCGAGCTCAGCTTGTCGAATTGACGGTGTATCTCCAGCCCCGGTTCAGTTGAAAGCGAAGCATCGGATGTCCATGCTTGGGGACATTTGCTGTTCCTGCCTCTCTTCCGCTTTGTTGTCTTGCCCTCATCTTCCATGTATTTGCAAGCGCTTCGCAAACCCACGTGGTGGCTCAGGCGGTGTGCAGTTCATGGTGATCTTGTCGGTGACGATCATACCGGTTGCACCATCCTTCATGCTATTTCGAAGTAGAATACCCAAGGTAGTACCCCTGGTCGTAGGTCTTTTTTAGAGTTGTCGATTATAGTACGGGTTTCCTAGAGTTGTCGATTATATCGGAAAGGGCCCGCTATTCCGGGCTCTTTACTGCGCGGCCGCCTCAAACGCGTGTGCGAAGTAGAAGTTGCGCCGTGTGCGTTGGGCGCAAGGACTAGGCGGTGTGTGTGTGGACCAGGGCTGCCAAGTGCATCCCGAAACTAGCCTGCCCACCTGACGGTGGGAGCCCACCTGACGGTGGAGGCCCATACCCTTTCATTTGGGTTCTCCGAAAGCCATGGGTACTCATTTTGGTGAGCCTTTGACCGATGCATCGAAATAAACTGTAACAGAAGCTCAGAATATGAAAGGGATTTCGAGAGTCGGAAATTCCCGGGCCGGACGAGGATTCGGTGAATATGAACATTCGAACGCCCAAAAGACACGAAGAACCCTTCCGCCCGTCATTGTTCGGCGCTGACGCCCGGCACAAGGAACTTGGGCTTTTGTTGCGAAGCGAGGAGACAGGGCATGCGTCATCTGCATGCCCTGGCATGCTGATGAGGTAACTAGGATCCAAAATCTGGACTCACCCAAGTTGGAGAAAGTACTCTTTTGAGCACACAAACTCAGGACAAGTACTCTTGGGCACTAACTTGGGAAAAAGTACTCTTTTGGACACAACCTCTGAGCCGGTCCATCCCCTCTTGATAGACCGTGATAGACCGATACAGCACCGGGCAATTCGATGCAGCTCTAGGGACTAGGGACTAGGGATGGAACTGATAGACCGTGGTGGACCGTGATTCACTGTGATACACAGCGGCAGGCACTTCGATGCAGTTTCAAGAGATAGGACGGACCGGCTCTGAGTTAGGAAAAGGTACTGTTTTGGGCACAAACGAAGGAAGCGCACTGATTTTGGCGCAAACTTGGGAAACGTACTGTTTCTGGGCACAAACTTGGCGAAAGCACTGTTTTGGGCACAAACTTGGGAAGCGTACTGTTTTGGGCACAAACTTGGGCCTATGTACTGGTTTGGACCTTATCCCCTCTTCGGCAGCATGTAGGCGGCCAGTTCCTCATTTAGGCCCGTGGCCGCCTCTGCACGGTCACAAGATCACAAGATGCTTTCCATGCATCTCGTCCGTGGCGTTCGCTTTTTCGCGCAGAGCTTTTGCCTCCTTCTTGGGCAGTCGCACGTCCATGTAAGCACTTTGGCAGCACGAATCTGCTGGTTTGCACGTTTCGTAAGCTCAAGAATCAGTTTCACGAGGAGAAGAATGGGCGACACTTTACAGGTCTCCGGCAGTTCTGTAAGTGCAAATGGTCACCCATATACTGACGAAACTCCAGAAAAATAGGCTGACGCCGAACGCCGGGGCCGGACCCTTATTATTAGACCCAGAGGCGTATCCTTCCGCCCACGAAGACACCGTGCCACCCCCGTGGGCTGAGGGGCGGGACCTACTCTAAACACCCGTTTCCACACCCCGCAGGAAACCTTCAGGGGGAAAAGAAGGGCAAAGGGGGAGTGTCTGCGTGACCCGCAACGCGAACTGGGCGAAGATGCAGCAAGGAAGCTTCGGAAACCGGCCGCCCACCAGCGGGGCGCACAACAGGCCGACAAGCGCTGCCGGCGGAGCCGGGTTCGGCGCGCCGGGAACAGCCAGGAGGCAGCAGTCGCCGTGGACGGGAGCGCAGCCGACGGCGGGCATGGGCGTCAGCTTGAACACGTCGGTCGAGGTCACCGCTCGGCCGGTGGTCATGCGAGAGGGTGTCAAAGGCATGCACTTGCCGTCGCAGCAGACCGGCTCCCGCCGCACTGTCATGGACAGGTCGTACTACCTGGGCCAGCTGCGATCGAAGAACTCTGAGCTGTCCGCCGAGCTGGCGCGCCTCCGAGAGGAGGAGCAGCGCCTGAACAAAAACGCGGGACAGATGAACGCCATCGGCGGCAAGTATGTGCATTCAATGTCTTGTTCCTGCTTCATTTTCGCTGATCGAGCCCGAAGTATTTGTACGCGCGAAAGATCTGTAGTGTATCTTTACCTGGCAGGTAGTCCAACGCTGCCACTTTCTTCATGTTACTGACATGCCCTAGGCGTGGTATGTTGGTCCAAAATTGTTGATTCCTCCCTTTATCCCTTTCTCCCTTTCTCCCTTTCTCCCTTTCTCCCTTTCTCCCTTTCTCCCTTTCTCCCTTTCTCCCTTTCTCCCTTTCTCCCTTTCTCCCTTTCTCCCTTTCTCCCTTTGGGGTTGTTAACATTTGGGTTTATCGCCGGGCGCAAGCTCCCAGCAAAAAAAGTAGAAACCCTCTCCCCGTTTGTAGTTGTGTTGCTTCTTTCTCCGTTCTAGCTTCCGTCGAAAGAAGCACGGTCCTTGGGTACGAAGCTTCTTCTCTAGCAACAGCCACCCCTGCACAGACTTAAAGCGCTGGAGTCCGATGTTCAAAAGCTCAAAGGCGACTTGTCCGACCTGAACTACGCCGTCGAAAAAAGTGCCGGTGGCGTGAATATGGAGAAAATCAACGATGAGGCGGCGGAGCTCAAGGAGATGGCAAAGCACCAGAAGGCGCAAATCGACTTCAAGTTCATGGAGCGGCAGAAGGCCGAAGAAAAGCACAAGCTTGTCTCAATGCAGGTCGCAGAGCTTACGACAAAGCTCGAGACAAAGTTTGCAGAAGAGCCGCACAAGAGATCGGTACGCAACTTCTTTCTGACCCCTTCAAAAGAAAAAGAAGTTTTTAGCGCGGATGACCAACCTTACCAGGACTCTGCAAAGGCTGTGCTTCATAGAAAAGGGATGCGGTCGTGTGTTCCGCAAGTTGCGGTCTGTCTCTCCAATGGCACAACACGGCGTGCAGACCTTTTGCCCCCCTTGCTGTTCGACACACCAAAACAACACAGGAATACTACCGATTGCGAGAGGAGAGCGCGAACATGGCGTCTGCTGTGTACATGAAAGAGAAGGACCTGGCGATGCTGAATCAAAAGTATGGATGACACTAACTGGCTTCAGACAAAGTATTTGAGTATTTGGAATACAAGTTGCACACACGATCCCCGAGTGTTAGGAGATGACCTGCAAGCGGCCGACGCGACCTTCGAAACTCATCACACGCTAGAAGAAAAGCTGTCGCGATTTTCCACTGCACAGACAGGGGGTGTGTGCAGGTGTAAGCAGGGCCATGCAGGGCTCAATCACTGCGCACGTGTCAATAGAAGCTCTTGAGGATCTCTTCACGGCAACGGGGTCACCGAGGCCATCAGCCCCAACTGGAGCGCCAAGCGCACACACCCGCAAACTACCTGCAGATACGACTCTTTGCACCTTCAAATGAAAGCTGATCCCCAGAAAGCTTTGCAGTTCCAGCAGCAGGAGCGGTTGTTCAAGCTGGAGCAAGAGGCGCAGTCGCTTGAGAACGAGTTCAAGGGCGACTTAGAGGCGGAGAAAAAGCAGCTCTTGGCCCAGGTGAAGGCGGACGTCAACGCCATCGACACCATCCAAGCAGGCATCCGCGAGAGCAAGCTGGAGTTGGACGAAGCGAAGGTGTGTCAAGAAAGTGTCACTGTGTCTCCCTCCTCTGCGCAGCTGCAAGTGACGCGACTCGCGCGGTGTATCTGGGTTCACCCAGCGGTCGTGGCGGGAAAGGCCGCGGGTGGGTGTACTTTGACCTCAAAACCCTTTTCGGGTATGACCTCAAAACCCTTTTCGGGTAGATCCTGCATGAATCAGCATGTTGTGGTGCCGAACTCAACAGGCGGTCCACCTCCTTTTCAGTTTGACAAACGGTTTGACAATCTTAACCTCGCTCACGTGTTCGGCTTTGTCTTTGTTCCGGAAGTCCAGTGTTGCCTCATCGTTCTCGGCCACCTCCCATCGTTTTGACGACGGATACTTTGTTGTTGCCAGAGCAAATTAACCCCCATCGCAGACCAAGCTGAAGTCGCTCGAAGCCGACCTGCAGGAGCTCACAGGAGACAAAATGGGGAAGTTCAAGCAGCTGGAGCAGCGTGACCACGAGATGCAAGCGTTCATCGACAACTTCGACAGCGAGAAGCAAAAGCAGCTGAACCAAAACCGCGAAACGGAGGACCGCATTGTCCACCTTTTGGAGCACATCGGGGAAACCCTGAAGTCCGGTAGCGCCAGCGGCAGGTCTGCTTTCCTTCCTTTATTTTCTGTATGTACCCACAATCTTGCGTGTTGTCCTGCATTGTTTCGTGAGGGCAGCATGTTCTAATGGTTGATGAGAACCCCGAACCCGAATACAAAACGGGAGTCGAGAAACGAAGCGCGCGCCGAAGTACAGGAACCACGAGACGCAATGCACAAATGTTCACGCTTGGCGAGAAACCCCAAAGGCATCACGTGGAGGCGTAGCGGGGTTGAAGTTCACCGCCAGGCCAAGTACCGGGCGGCCGACAGTTTTCGAGGAGTATTCGTTCTCGGTTCAAGACAAGAGAAAAGTCCCAGAACCCCCGGCTGAAACAGAAGGTGTCCCACAGTTCTTGTACTGTACTCGTTTTGTTTCAATGAGACGGGACACAGCCGGTTGGCCGCGCGGGGGGGATGGCCGTGGAACCCTCCCTGGAGACGAGGAAGGCAGGGGGGAGCCCCGGGGGCAGTGAAGTAACGAAGCCCGCGAACGGGATGGTGACACTCCGAACAGCCTCCCCGGCCCTGGCCCACGCCGCAACCCTTAACCCGGGCGGCGGAGCTTTGGCATGAATTCTATCTATTAAGCAGGAATCTCAAGGGGAGGCTGCGGAAGAGCAGGCATCATCCACGCTTCAAAGGAACCACACACACTGCACTGTCTCACCCAAGGTCGTGTCCTCAGGTTATAGAGACGAAACGCAGCATTTCCTTCGTGCACCACGGTAGAATTGCTTCCACCCCGGCCGAACAGTAAAAGTAAGAAAGAGTCTCCATTTTACCCACGCCCCGATCCTCAGGTTGCAGCAGATGCAGCAAGCGTTGCAGGGCCAGGTGCAAACGGTGAACGAGAGCACGTCGACGCACGAGCGGCTGGAGAAGGAGCTCGAGGACCGGAAGAATGAGCTGAAGAAGGTCAACAACCTCGACGAGAAGATTACAAGCGAACTGGAAGCTACGAACAGGAGGATCGCGGAGAACGAAGCCGCGATGAACAAGTTCAACGACCTGAACGGTTTGCGCAAAGAGCACGAGGACAAGCGAGTGTACCTTGCAGAGCGGAAGGCGGTCTTGTCCGAGCAAACCGTCGCTCTCAAGAAGCAGGTGCAACAGCTCAATACCGAGTACGAGTCCACCCGAGACGAATTGCAGGCCAACGACATCCACCAGCCTCTGCAGCTGCAAGAGCAGAAGATCAGGCAGCTGAAGCAGAACCTCTACCAGCTCGAAGACTTCATCAAGCAGAAGACCGCGGAGGCTGCGTACCTGCCCATCAAAGCGGAGTGCATGCGCATGATGGAGGAAATCAACAATTACCTCAAGGACCCGAAGCGGCTCGAGCGGGGCGCGCGCGGAAAGGGATTCTAGCCGTCAAGCCTTTGCGAATGACGGGCTCTCGCGTGCATTGTGCAGGTTGAATTCAAGAAGGCGTGTTTGATGGTTAATCGGAAGGGAGTTTCCAGCCCGAATACACGAGAAGCCCGCTACTGCCATCCAGGGCGTATTCAGTTTGCCGTCGTGTACACAACTTGGCGTTTTTTGGGGCGCGGCCAGCTCAGACAGCTCCCGTTTCGCGCATGCCACACGAACCCCAACGTGTTCCAAACGGCGTCAGTGCGGCGCGAGCAGTTGCCCATCGCGGGCGACGTCAAACTGCCAATTTCTAGACTAATGAGAGGTTCTGAAACAGTGGACCCGTTTCGTATCCGTCCCCTCCCCCCTTGCTTCTGTTGTCCGTGTTTTTTAGTTAAACGCTCGGGGTTACTTTTTGCGTTCAGCCGTCGGCCGACGAAACAATAAAGCGGAAGCGGATACAGGCGGCGGCGGCAGGCCGCAGTGGAAAAACGATGGGGACATGAGTACTCGGTGCAGGTGGCCCAGGTTTCTCGGTTTAGTTGAGTGTCTGCGGTAGGCCCGGCGACTTCGATACAACGAGCAACGCTGTGTGACGTGTGCCCCCCCCCTATTCGCCTATCGGTACGAGGGCGTCTCGGACGTTCGGAATAGAGCGCAAGCTGTTTGAGGACGCAACTGGCGTCGAGGTAATGGTCTGGGAATGGGAGGTATCCTAGGGCAGGGCGACTCCCTTATTTCCTCAATGAGGGGCACGAGTCGGTCAGTTTGGGAATGCTGAGCTGACCGGCAGGTATTCCTCTGCTAAGGAGGCCGACAATGCGTACTGTACAGACGTCCGGAACAACGATCTGGCAACCGGGCTCGACATCCTGTTGTGCAAGGCGGGGTGGTGCTCCACCTTTCCCAGACAAAACTCAGGTCCGGTACTCCTGTAGCCGGTTCGCGAGACACGGCAGACCTTGACGCAAGGGAGGGATTCCACAGGAGTCGGGAAAGGGGGGGTCTTTTGAGCAGCGCGATCTCAAACCCACTACAGTAGCTTCGAGGTCGCGAATAAGAGGTAGCTTCAATCACCGAAAGGTCACCCCCCGCGGCTTTACTTTCCCGCAGTTTCAAAAAAACTACGAAAAGCAGGATCAAGAAAAAGGGGAGGACCAACAAAAAGAAACACGAAATGTCTCTCTCTTCTCTTATCATGGAGGAAGATGAGAAGACCGCGAGCTGGAAGGACTTCGGGCTCGACGCGCGGCTGCTGCAGGGCGTGCAGAAGATGCGGTTCAAGGCGCCGACGCTGATCCAAGCGTCGGCGATACCCTTGGCGATGGCTGGGAAGGACATCCTGGCGAGGGCCAGCACGGGCAGCGGGAAGACGGCGGCGTACAGCCTGCCGATGTGCCACAAGCTGCTGGCGACCGCGGCGCGGGGCAAGCGGGCAAAGGCAGCCGGCGCCGGCAGCGCGGCCCGCGGCATGGTGCTGGTGCCGTCGAAGGAGCTCTGCTACCAAGTCGCGCAGCACTTCCGGGAGCTGCTCAAGTTCTGCGAGGGAGAACTGCAGGTCGCAGACTTCGGCAACACCGAGCCCGCCGACTGGTCCGGCGGCCGCTGCGAGATCTGCGTGGCGACTCCCGCGACCGCCCAGGCGTACCTGAAGGAGAAGCTTGTCGACCTTTCCCAGCTCGAAGTCTGCGTCATCGACGAAGCTGACGCCCTCCTCTCCCAGCCAGTCGTACGCCGCCTTCGCTGCGCATACCCCGCGACGACACAATCCTTTCTCATGTCCGCCACGCTCTCTCCCGGCGTTCTCGAACTCAAAAGGCTGATCCTGAACCGACCCGTCGTCGTCAAGCTCGAAGAAGAAGACGACGACCAGCCCACCGACGCCGCCCCTTTGCAGGAGACCGGTGCGTCTGCGCCCCTCATCGACCAGCGGTTCGTACCCGTGTATGACGCGTCCGAAGCGCACTGCCTGCTCTACGCGCTTCTCCGGCTCGGGTACATGGGCGGTAAGACGCTCATCTTCGTCGACTCGATCGACAAGGCGTACAAGCTCAAAATCTTCCTCGACCGCTTCGCATACCGCGCGGCCGTGCTCAACGCCGAGGTGCCCGTCAACAGCCGGAACCACATCGTCGCGCAATTCAACACTGGCGAGTTCCACCTCCTGATCGCGACGGACGAGTCGCTCAAACGCGAGGTCCAGCAGCAGCAGCAGCAGCAGGCGCGGCAGCAGGCCGCGGAGCCGGCGGCGGCGGCGCCGTCGAAGAAGAAGAAGAAGAAGAAGCAGCCCGCGGCGCCGGACGCGCCGGCAGGCAGCGCCCCCCCCGCCGCCGCCGCGGCGGCGGGCGATTACGGGGTTTCGCGGGGGATCGACTTCCGGGAGGTGGCGTGCGTCGTGAACTTCGACACGTTTGAGGGTACCGAGATGACAGAGGCGGGGTGCAAGAGCTACGTGCACCGCATCGGCCGCACCGGGCGGGCTGGGAAGCACGGGCTGGCGGTCACGTTCGTGACGCACGACGACGCGACCGACCGCGGGTGGGTCTCGTACCTCAACGACTACCTGCAGTCGCGGGGGCAGAGCATCACGCTGCACCCCATCGCGGACGGCGAAAAAAAAACCGAGGCGTTCAAGCTGCTCTACCGGACCGACAGCGTCCTCACGTCCATCACCAAGCGCGAGGTGAAATCAGCCAAGGTCCAGGAGCTGGTGCAGGAGGCCATCACGTCGGAAGCCCTTAAGCGGCACTTCGCCGCGAATCCGAAGGATCTCGCGGCCTTGAAGCACCTGGCCCCGCAGTCGAAGGCGCAGCGCACCCAGGCGAGCAGCCTTTCGTACATCCCCGACTACATCTCGACCACATGCCCGTCCCTCGAAGAGACGACGCAGTCCGCTGTCGCGCACCCGACCGAAGAGGACTCCAGCGACTCGGGCGACGCCGCCAAACTGCCGAAGACGAAGAAGCGCCGCCGCCGCGACCCCCTCCAACTGCTCAAGCCCCTCGACGACGCCGACGCCGAGCCGCCGGCGAAGAAGAAGAGAATCATCAGGAGGAAGGTCGTTAGAAAAAGCCCCGCGCAGCCGTAGAGGGCCGCGCCGCGTGCCGTCCCAGGGCTCGGTTCGGAGGATGTTTGCTACGGGCGAAGGTTTGCCAGGAACGAAGCCTGAGAAAATAACTCGGAAAAGGCGGCCAGAACACGGGTTTTCAGCCGTTCGCTTCGTGCGTTGGTTTGGATGAACCTCGTCACCGCACAGGGCGGCACCACGTGCCGTCCAGGCTCGGTTCGAGTGCGAAGGTCGTCGAACAAGTTGTTAGGTACAAGCCTGTCGAGAAAAAAGGACTCGAAAAAGGCGACCAGAACATGTGTGTTCAGCCGTTCGCTTCGTGCTTTGCCGTTGGATGAACCTCGTCAAGAAGAATCCTCAACCGCAAAAAGGGCGACACAACGTGCCGTCCAGACTAGGTCTTACTCGTCGAACAACGAGTTGTTAGGAACAAGCCTGTCGAGAAAAGCTCGAAGTCGGCGACCAAGGCATAAGTTTTCAGCCGTTCGATTCGTGTTTTCATTTGGATAAGCTCGTCGTACGGGACACCCTCGTGCCGTCCAGGTCCCGGTTCAACTATTGCATTGGTTGGTAAGCCTGTCGGGAAAACCTATACGGAGTTGTGCACGGCCTGCTGAGGCCCAGCGCAGAAAGGGATCGTCGTCGCCATCTCAGCTCGCGTGTGACCGGTTTGCGGATTGCTCATGCCTGCGGACATGCGCGACTTCCCGTGGCCGCTCTCTTGGCTGGCTCGACCCACCTGCACTTCGGTGTCCATCGAGCCCATCCCGCACCGCTGTAGCCCTCCCCCAAAGAAGAAACACGATGTCGTCAGCGCGTTCCGGCTGCCTGTTTTAATACCCGGAGACCTGCACCAACTCCTGTTCTGGCTATCTGGTACTACCCGTCTGCGATGGAGGAGCTCGGTCGTTTGGCACGCTCGACGTTGAGATATTCGGGAAGCTCGAGTGCTCGATCGAGCACTGAATTCTCGAGCTGAAGAATCCAGTATCCACGGTTTGAACGTGCCGGAGTAAGTTAGCCTGTTGCTGAGTGTACATGATCGTTGGCCTCCCATATACTGCCAGGGCTCTCTTTCGGTTTTACAGCTACTTGTTGTCGCGATTGGGAGCTTTTGTGCGATTTCTGGCGCAGTGATTTCATAAACGCGTGGACCACTTTATTCGACCTCCGTAAAATCAAGTTTTGACTTTTCAGCCGCACACGACGTAAACCTTGGTTGCGCTCCATTTCGCGGCGTACAATTACGAAGCAAGCATTCTAGCCCTCCCAAAGAAAACACGATATCATCAGCGCGCTTCGCAACGAGTAGTCGACGACAAAAAAAGAGCAAAAAAAAAAAAAAAAAGAGTAAACCAAAAATACGTCACCTCTACTCCCCCTCTTCCCCCTTTTATTTTCGTTTTGTTCTTCTTTTGTCATTGTACCTCCCCCGCTTGCCTTGGTATTCTTCTCGACGACCCCATCACTTTCCGCATCAGCTTGCCCTGCTTCTTTGTTCTCGTTTCAGTCTGTTTCCCCCTTTTCGCGCACACAATCAATGAGGAGAAAAGGAAGAGGAACCCCATCCCCTCACGATTTCCGTCGGCAAGCAGCTGGTAGTCTCGCGCACGGCGTGCGTCCATACTCTCGTTTTCTCCTCCTTTTCTTTGATCATGGGTCAGGCAATTTTTGGCAGCCGCTGCTTAACAGGGCATGCTAATCCATGTGGTTCATGTACTTAAAAGAACTCAATGCTTAACAAATTTTGACGTGGGCGGCTTTGGATTTACATCTGAATGACACCGCAATACAAAAAGAGTTGTCGACAACTAACAAGTAAAAGAAACAGTCTAGAATAAGACAAAACTACGCATTTCTTCTCAAGTCCGGCCACAACGCAGGCAGGACAGAACAGATGTTGGTCAAAGCGATATGTTGTCCGAGTTTCCACAAGAAACGAAGAACGAGGTGCGCACAACACCGCGGGTGAAGAAAAAAGAGCACAGAGGACCAGTTTCTGCAAGGTTCCACTAGTCCATGTTATGCAGCAACAATCTGTGACGATAGACTGCAATCCCGTACGTGAAGCCTTACGCTCCCCCATTTCCATTTCTTTGCATTTCTATGTAAACACAATACACGAACACGTGAGCAGAGCGGGGATTACAAAAGCGTTGCCATGGCAGAAGCGCGTGCAGCATGCCGCCCGGTGCCAGCCATCGGGCTGCACTCGTTCAGAGTGGACCCTGCGCTGCACACGACGCAAGTCGCGATGAGCTCGGACGGGTTCGTGCTCTACGTGCCGCACCCGTACTTCTTGTGGAAGAGTCTGAAGAGGCTCGTCCACGAAACCCGGACGCAGGTGCAGACACTGCTGTGGCCCCTGCGCCCCCGCTTCGTCATCGGCTTCATCGCCGGCTTCGCGGCGTACGTCTCCGGCAGACCGACCGAACACTGGCTGCGCTCCGGGCGCCTCGCTGACGTCATCTGGTCTGTTGACAGCCTGCTCCCCTTCACGAAGCTCCTCCCGACGCCCGTGCGCGTGGCGTACCTGGCGACGACCACTGCTTCGGCAGTGATTCTGGTCACGGTCTTCATCCAAAAATGCTTCCTGCGCATGCTGCTGTCGTACCACGGGTGGCTCTTCGAGGAGAGAGGCCAGACTTCGAACATGACCAAGATCTGGGCCGCGTGCTTGAAGTACGGCTACTTGAACAGAGGCCTGGTTGCCGGCAAGCCGCTGCTGTTTGCGTTCCAATACGCGCTTCCAAGCTTGAAGCCCCCGCGTGTTCAGGAAACAGTCGACCAGTTTCTGGTGAGCATGAAGCCTGTGATGTCCGAAAGCGAATTCGCTGAGCTCACCGAGGAGGCGCACGCGTTCGTGAAGACAGGTACCGCCTCTACGCTGCAGTCTTACCTGTGGACTAAGTCGCTCCTCAGCCGCAACTACGTCACGGACTGGTGGATTCGGTTCGTCTACCTGCGCGGCCGTTCTTCGCTGTTCGTGAACTCGAACTTCTACGGAATCGCAGATGGCAACTTCGACGTCATCCCGACCAACAAGCAGCTGCCCCGTGCGGCTGTAATCATCCACCACTGGCTTCTCGCCCGACAGCTCATTGACAGGGAGAGGCTCCCTCCGTACCGCATCAACAACCTGGTCCCCCTGTGCATGGACCAGTACACCATGGCATTCAACTGCGTTCGCATTCCGGGGCGGGAGTGCGACACGTTGCGCTGCTGGGACATGGACGAATCGCGCCACATCGTTGTCATCTACAAGTACGCCCTCTAATTTTCTCACCGCTATTTCATCTTCAACCATACTTCAACTCTCTCGCCCAGGGCGGCTGCGACAAGTTTCAACGGAAAAAGGTCAATGGCCACTCGATAGCATTGCCGAAAGACACGAATCTGTGCTCCCACAAACAGCCGCCCGCACAGCAGAACGACCCCAAAAATCTATCCTGGGAGAACTTGGTGTCGGTCACAACAAATTGTTTTGTATAAGCACCTGCTTTGTAGGAAATACTTGAGGAGGCTGCCAGTTGCAAAAGATCAAAGGAGGTAAATGTGCTGTAGCCCACACGAAACACAGGTGAATCTGGGTTCAGTGGCGGGCGTAAGCGTTCAACAAAAAAGACCCATTTTGTAGTTGTATTGTTTCTCCCCCTCTAGCCTCCTTCGAAGTAAGCACAAGGCAGTCCCTCGAGTATTTTCGAACCTGACTTGCCAAGCGAGCAAGTAAAGTGTACACGAAAGAAGCCATGCATGCCCCCCAAACCCACCCAGTGCGTATTAACTTTAAAAGAACCCATTCGACGAAGGTCACCCGGAGACTCTATAATCCCGGATTCTCAAGCGAACTATACCTCTAGACAGGGAGTAATGCAGCGTCAAATACGGTCGTTGCAAAGACCTATTTCTGTGAGTAAGCTGTGTTGTAGGAATCACTAGAGGCCGCCAGTTGCAAAACCTCAAAGGAGGGAATGTGGTGTGGAGCCATCACGAAACAGGTACTTCTGACCATTAAGAACCCGTTTGTAGTTGTAGTGTGCTTCCCCTCTAACTTCCATTGAATAAGCCGGTCCGTATAAACACCCACACGCACAGGGGAGTGTATTACTCGCTTGTGCCCTTCACGGACGACACGAGGCGCATTCTCACTCCGACGGAAATCATGAGCTTGCTGCAAGGCATCGTGGAGAGCCACGAAGACTCGCAACCTCAGCCGACGAAGATCGCGGCTTTGACGACCCTCGACAGAGCCACCTGGGCGGCCGTCCGTGAGGAGCATCTGGTTGACTTGGGCTCTCGCCACAACAGGCAGACGCTGGACCACATCGAGCGTGCGATGTTCATCGTCAACCTGGATGACAACTCGCCAAAGACCTTCGACGACGCCGCCATGGGTCTCTTCTGCAGCGACGGTACCGACAGGTGGTGCGACAAATCGTTCTCGTTTGTCGTCTTCAAGTATGCACACGCCGCTATCAAATTCAGCATCTCGACACAAGATGAGGCAGACGACACGTCAACCCCCTGGGAGGGGAGACCGTCGGTTACACAGAATCACCACTTTGCTGAACGACTCTTTTTCTGTGTGGAAAATGTCCTATCATCAAAAGGTCGTATAGGGTTAGGTGTCCCCCCTTAGCGAGAGTGTGTCCACGCGTATATGGTTAGGTGTAGGCAAACTTGATGAACAACTTTCGACACAGGAATGGAAAGGCGGGGATCCACACCGAGCACACGTGGGCCGACGCACCCGTCATCGCCCACTTGTTTGAGTGGTGCCTGGCGTGCGAAGCCAAGTCGAGCCACATGCTGTACACCAAGTCGGGAGACCTGAACAGTGAAATCTCGCCGAAGGGGACGTTCAAGTGGTCCGACATCCCGTGGGGCCCGAGAACCATGCCTGACACGGCCAACATGCGTGCCACGCAGCTGCTGCAGTGGCGCATCACACCGGAGTTGCAGGCAGAAATCGACAAGGCCGAAGCTGGCGCGGTTGCCGCGATGAACGACCTCGACTTGAAGGTGACGATGCACGACAAGTACGGGAAGAACCTCGTCAAGAAGGCAGGTGTGTCGCCAGACGCTTGGATCCAGGCTGCGTTGCAACTGGCGTACTTCCGTGACCAGGGGCGCTTCGACCTCACGTACGAGAGCAGCATGACCAGGTTGTTCTACGAAGGCAGGACCGAAACCATCCGATCATGCTCCGCCGAGTCGTGCGCATTCGTGAGGGCGATGGAAAACAAGTCGTCTACAAAAGAGGAGTGCATCAAGCTGCTGAAGGCCTCTTCCGAGAGGCACGTCAACACCAGCCGATTGGCGATGACGGGCCATGGAGTCGACAGGCACTTGTTCGCTCTTTACGTCGTCGCGGTCGGTAAAAACATCGAAGCGCCCTTCTTGAAGAAGGCCCTCACCTCGCCGTGGAAGCTGTCAACGTCGCAGGTCCCGCAAAGGCAGACGCCGAGCGGCCTCTGGCCGAACAACGACAGCGGCGACGTCTACTACTCGCCTTCCGGCGGTTTCGGCCCTGTCGCCGACGATGGGTACGGCGTTTCGTACAGCATCAGCGGTGAGCTGCGATTCTTCTTCCACGTGTCGTCTAAGAAGAAGCACTCTACCACCGACTCCGCTCGCATGCAGAAGCAGATCCACCAAGCTCTGGCGGATTTGGCTGCGTTGTTCGAGAAGTAAGGCTGCGAGTCTTCATAAGCTCTCTCTCTCTCTCTGCCTCTTTTTCTTCTCTCCCGTGTGCTAAACGCCTCCAACGGATCTCTGCGTGCGCGCACGCAGAGCCGGCGCGGATACCAGCATCCCGGATCCGAAACGATAAACTTACTGGCCGGAATCCAGAAGGCAACGAGTGAAAATCGCGCATAAGGACGCGAGGCGGGCGTCATCCATTTTCCGCGTTCCAGCTGCCAGTGGGGCGCTCAGCTCTTTGGCGGGGTCAGTTCCCAATGGGCTCGGGGGCTCGGCAAGAGCCCGCAACCCGACTGTCAGCCAACAGCATATTGGGAGGGCGTGGAGGGGACCAGCAAAAAGGGGGTGGGGACGACAGAAGCGTGTGCTCACCCGTTTTGCCTTTTGGCAAAGCATCTCGCTACTTCATTCTTCCCCCTCTGCACGGAAGGCCGGTCGTGAAAATCCCGCACAAGGCTTTCTCGGGGGGGGATGGGCAGTACTACAATCACGCAAAAAGAAACAAGACGAAAAAGGCTGCAAGGTTAGCACGGCATTCGAGACCCTGCCCGTTTTCGTCCTTTTCGAGACCTGAAGGGTTTGCGCAGTGTGAAACGATGCTGAGCTTTTAACGGCCCACTCAGTACACTCGTGGTGGGAAGGGAAGATATATGAGTACGTCTCAAAAATACCTCAGAAATTGTTAGCCACATGCAATGTGTGAGGAAACTGAACCGCCCAAGTAGGACCTTCTGATCATGATCATTTGCAAATTTGCCACCTGAAACCGTCCAGGTTTTGGGCTCAGGGTAGTGCGGTCAACGAAATTTTTAATTCGCGACAACGGCGTTGCCACGCGGGTGTCGCTGACCCGTACCGTTCCTACACGAAGTTTCTGAGCTCGGATTGGCCAGTCGATGACTCCCGCGAGGCTTCTATGTCTCCAAAATTTTTGATTTTATGGGGGTTTGTGTCCCCCCAAGCAGGAATTGCAGCACGTCGGAGAAAGTCTATACTGATGGCAACGCCTGGTCGCAAATTAAAAATGGGCACAGTTTCTAAGGTATTTTTGAGATACTCATATGAGGGAGGTGGGACTGTGCACTTCCGGAGGAGAGCTTTCGGCTCTTCTGTTTCAACCAGTAGCTCAGCCTACTACGGCACGGTATTAGCTTCACATTGCTGTTTTGGACGTTGGAAGTTCCGAATCTGCAAACCGCCGAGAGGCAAAAAAAGTTGCTCTTTTTATGCCGGGGGGACCATGCGAAGGAGCGGCTGCACGCGCACTACAATGACGCATTAAACGAGTTTGAGAGCCTTCCGGCTACCTTTCTTGAAGAGATGGGAAATATTTTGAACTTGTGTCGTGATGAGGATCGATGACTGCAATTCTCCTTGAATGAGGAATGCTTAGTAGGCGCAAGTCACTGCTGACCAACAGTACCGCTTGGTGGGAAGTGCGCAGCACCAACGACTTCCGCATTCGTCGAGGGCACGGGTCTGGCAACCGAGCCAAGCTCAATACACTGCCGCCAACAGCAGTCCGAATTTGTAAGCCCTCCAGCAAGTCGAAGCTAATACCCTGATTACGTTGCTTTGTCGCAAAAAGAAATATGAGAAGGAAAAGACAACGGCCGTCGGAGGTCCGCGATCGGTTGACCGCCGGCCGGAGTGACCATCGCGAGCTGCAATGTTCTGCGTCTGCCCTGTTATCTCCTCGACTCTCCCCCCTTCTTTCCTTTTTTTTTTTCCTTTCGACCTCCGAATGCCTTTCTTCCATTTTTCATGGTTCCGGGCCTTCTCCTTCAGCGGCTACCACTTGAATTATTCTTCCCCACCACCACCCCCTCCTTCTCCAAAAATTCCTTCGCAGACCCCGTGCTGCATGTATTTGAAACGAAGCGATATCGTGCGTGTGCCCGGGTGATTTTCTTGTTCCTCTCATTTGAACGAGTGTGCGCAATGCCCTCAATTGGGACTTGGGAAGCATTTTCGGGTGTCGAGACGTCCAAAATGATCATGTACACTATACGAGCCCTCTCGTTTTCCGGACTTGTGGCCCCATTGAAGGCCCCGAATGGTCCTTGCTTGTGCGCAGCCAGCGCAGGCAGAGCTGCTGCGCCACATCCAAATGGTACTGCGACGTGCCGCAGAGACGTTGTCAGCGAGCTGTTCCTCCCGTGTGTCTGGTGCGCGATTCATGGGTACGTCGTCAGACATATACCCCTCTTTTCGTGAGAAAAAGCGAAGAAACGCGAGAACAGGTGTTTCCTTTTTCTCTCCGACTATCCAGAGCTGCGACTCAGCCACTTTTCGTTACCTTCCGCCGTCCACCAGAAAGATTGGGAATCCGCTTGCTGCAATGCGCGGGGTTATCAGAAGTACCTCTCGGCTGGTGATCGTGAAAGCGCGAAAACCGATTGCCGCGTCAGTTTCTCTGCGGCTTCGTGCAGAGCTTCACGCCGACCAGACCCACTACACGCAGCGCCGGAATGTCGCAGTTGGAAACGCTGAAAGTTCAGGCTTCTGTTGTTCCTACGAAGGGGGTGTGCGGATGTCGTGTGAGTGCGCGGAGGCCCGTCCACACTGCCCAGAGGCCGTCGCTCAGTGCACAACACTGAAAAACGACGAAAAGGCGTGTGTTCCGCGTGTGTGAGTGGGCCGTTCTCCAGAAGGGCTCGCCCGACCAAAGCTCGGCTTTGCGCGCTCCCGCAAGCCAGGAGGATCGATATCCAACTTGCGCCACCCACCTGTACCCCCGACTGAGAGTCCCAGCCGAGACGCGAATCGACGGGTCTCCGGACACACACCAGAACAATACTCGACATTCTTTTAGCTGGCAACCACGCTTCTCACATTTTTTTTGTTCCTTTTTTGTGTTTTTGCGTGACGCTGCGAGTGCCTCTTTGTAAGCTGTTTCAGCTTTTTGTGAATCGAACATTTCCGGAACAACGGTTGCGCATGAAAGTTGGAACGAAGCCGAGGAAAGGCTGACAGTGCAGGAAACAGTCCAAGAAGAAGACTCAAGACCTTCACCCGGCGACACCCTGTACGCGAGAAACAAGAAAGTCTTCTTGCTGCAGCCTTTTCTCATATCGTATTTTTTGTATACGCACCTGCTTTGTAGGAAATGCTGGAGGAGACTGCCAGTTGCGATAGATCAAAGGAGGTAAGTGTGCTGTAGCCCACACGAAACACAGGTAAATCTGGGTTTAGTGGCGGGCGTAAGCGTTCAACAAAAAAGACCCACTTTGTAGTTGTGTTGTTTTCTCCCCCTCTAGCCTCCTTCGAAATGAGCACAAGGCCGTCCCTCGAGGATTTTCATCATAATTGATACAGTTGATGCCATCGTCGTCCGTTGCTTTATCCGTACAAGCTCCAAGGCCGGAAATGTTCGCGTACTGTGCTTCGTGAAAAACCCAGGAACAACACCAACCGAAAAGCGGGGAGGTAAAGTGGCATGCGTGACCAAGTGCCAGCAGCCTCTGGTGCACCGTCTGAAGTGGGGGTTTTCCCGAATAAGCACCTGCTATGTAGGAAATACTCGGAGACCACTCGTTGCAAGGAGGAGGGGGGGGGGGAAATATGCTGTAGCCCACGCGAAACACAGGTAAATCTGGGTTTAGTGTCGGACGGAAGCGTTCAACGAAAAGACCCATCTGCAGTTGCATCTAGCCTCCCGTCGAAAGTAGGCACCAGGCGGCCCCTCCGAGTATTTTCCATTCGCTGAAGCCACGATCTTGGCCTGCCAAACCAGTGCTCGCGTGCCTTCGTGGCACTTGCACTTGTCCACAACCACTTGGTTTAGCACTGAGGCCTGCAAAACTCAGTGCTAAACCAAGTGGTTGTGGACAAGCACTCTTTTCCCGTTTGGGAAGTCTTTTTTCCTTAAAATACGCTAGCACTGCCGGGAATAGTTGACGAGACCTCTTGAGCCTGCGCTAGCCACGATTGCGGAGTCGGAGGACCCAACACAGCCTACTACTAAAGCAGGACCGACCCCCTTTCGTGAGATCAAGCGAAGAATGAAAACGCCTTCTTTTTTCCATCTGTTTTGTCAAGAGCTGCGATTCAACTATTCTACCTGAATTAAGTAAATGAAAGCGGCAGCCGCAGCTCGGTTTCTAAAACGTGGAGGGCGGAAAAGCCGTGTTGTGTTCGTCCTCGCCAACACTTTACATTCTTTTTTCAGTCCCTTTGTACCGAAGGGAACGTTTCCGGAACAACGGTTGCACACGAAAGGTGAACCGAAGCAAACGCAAGAAAGTTCTATTACTGGAAGCCCCCGGAGAGATGTAAGATAAACTCAAGGAGACCGCCAGTTGCAAAAAACTATAACTCTAAAAACGACAACAAAGTCTAAAGAAGGAAATGTCCCGTAGCTCTCACGAAAAGCACCGACACACCTGGGTTAAGCGTCGGCGCAAACATCAAGACAACGAGAAGAACCCCTTTTTGTAGTTGTATTGTTGGCGTCCGTCGAAGTAAGCACCAGGCGGCCCTTCCGAGAATTTTCGTTAACCGTCAAGAAAGCTCCGATTCAGCCAGTCTCCCCATTAACCCCGCCCCCCTTTGTGCCGGCCGCTGGTGTCGTCCATCCCTCACCGTCTCAGCCTTTAACGCTGCTCACCATCGACTTCCGCGAGGCACCCCCGCCTCCGTTTCCTCGGCGCATTAACCCCCGACAAAGAGAGAAGAGCCACCCCCCACCCCACCCTAGCAAAGCCACGACGCGCTGTTATCTTCCTCTTGTTCTGAAGCTCCTTCTTCTTCTATTCCCTCGTAGAAGAAAGTGAAGAAAAAAGTGTTACAGCGGAGAAGAGTTGGACCGCCTCCGTTGGTTACCGTACAAGTTGTCCGAATTGAACGAAACCCAAGGCACAAATCGAAAGACCGCCCTCCGTCCGCGACTTCAACGCTGCACGACAACCCGGCGAAGGCAACGCGAGACATGAGGCGCCAGAAAGCGCGGGACACCGGCGCATGCCTGAAATGGCAGAGGCATCAAGGTGCCATGCACGCTCAGGATCTCGTGTGTGCAGCGACCATGAGACAACAAAGCGCGCGACCAACGTGGAGAAACCGTATGATTGACCACGGATGCCTGAAGCTGTGCTACAGCAGCAGTGCGCACTTACGAACCTAGCCGGTGGTTCAGTACCCTCGTCTTCGGTCGCGATTAAATGGTGTTATCCAGCAGCCTCAAGCCCAAGTTCTCCAAAGCTAGGACTTGCGTACCTCATTCGAACTTTCGTTCGAGCCACAAGGCTGGTGCTGAAATTAATGGAGCCAGATGAGAGCGCAAGTCAAGAGCGTTCAATGGGCGCTTAAGAGCGAGCAGCAAAACTGTCCATCGTCGCTCTTTCTACTGTATTTGTAGTCAGGTTCCTTCCGTCCGATTATGGGGACCTCTGTCCTGGGAAGACGTTTTTTTCTCTGTCCTTCGCTGGAGTTCGCTCTTCTTTCTCCCTCATTCTCTTTCCTTTTCCACGCGCTTCCGCCACCCCTTCCCCGATTCCCCCCCTCTCTCTCTCTCTCTCTCTCTCGCACTCTCTCTCTCTCTCTTCTCGCTAAGTTCCGGCCAAAAGTTCTGCCACCCCCTTTTATTGTGCCGTGCGTCACGCCCGCGAGCATGTGATTGGTAGGGCCTCGTACGGCGATCGATGGTACAACAATCCCCGAAGAGCCTCGGGGTGCCACGGGGTGCCGTTAGCGGAGTCGTCGAAGGACATGTCGAACGTAAAATCGAGCCGGGAGATGTGAGTATATCACAGCGGCATCGCTGTGGAAGAGCGAGAAGGGATGTAAGTATGCCACAGCGGCATCGCTTGCCCGCTCGTCTCCCTGCGTGCAGAGAGGACAGGGAGGATGTGTCGGACCAGGTAGGAGCAAGGCAACTGAACCCGAGAAGGCCAGCACGACTGGACTCAGCGGCTTCCGCCGTGCTTGTTGCGACCGTGCAGTTGTCAACCGTTCGCATAGAGTTTGCACATGTTCTCTTGCGCGAATCCATGTTTCATTCGGCCGCCTGGGTCCGTTCGGGTTGTCACGACCCCCCGGGAATTGTGTTTCTCATACCCCTTGTTTCCAGCGCCCGACAAGTGAAAAGAAAGAGTCATCATCATGTCGACGAAACTCGCAAGAACGCTGAAGCAGGCAGCTACGGCAAGCCAGGCCCGCCGTGTCGGATTCGCTTCGAGCAACTTCCGCGCGGCGTTCGGCGACAACCCTCCGACGCCCGACAAGGCTCCGTACCAGGCAGCGGCACTGAAGAAGCTTGCCGAGCTGGACACTGAGAAATGGTACTCGGACCCTGTGCAAACCGTCATCAACGGCAAGGTCGTCGAGGGAGGAAACACGATCCCCACCAAGTCGGCTTTCTTCGAGGAGAACGGGAAGATCGTGCAGGGTGACAGCGCAGTGCTGCAGCAGCTGAAGGAGCACATGAAGTCGATCAACACGACTCAGCACGACTACCGCAAGGCGATCCGAGAGATCGAGGACAAGTTCACGACGACTCTGGCTGGGGACCTGATGGCGAACCAAGCCGTGGATTTCATGAAGCAGGATGGATTCACGGAGATCGAGGAGTGGCAGCAGGCCGGGTGTGTTGAGAGGAAGTTGAACGACTTCCTGCTTGGCGACGAGTTGGGCGGAACCATCGACATCATCAGGGAGCCCGCCTTCGTGGGCTGCGTCTCGAACTTTTCGAACTTCTTGGACCTGTCGAGGAAGGTCCTCCGCAACTTGGAACTCGGAGTGCCCGTTGTTGTGCTGTCGAGGACCAACACCACGCAGCACATGTACAGGTGGTTCCAGATGCTGATCAAGCTGATGGAGGAGCATGGCGTCCCGTTGGACCTCGCCACGTACGCGTCGTTGGACGTGGCGGGACAGAGGGAGCTGCTGTCGTCATGCCCGAAGTCGCCGATGTACTTCACCGGTAGCAGGGAAGTGGCCGCAGCGCTGAAGGAGGTGGCGCCCAACCTGATGGCGGCAACCAGCGGCCCGAACACGATGGTCGTTACCGAAATGAGCCCCGCCGCCAAGGACGCCATCCGTCTGTCGAGCATCATCGAAAATTCCGGCCAGTGCACGCACCTGCGCCACTTGGTGGCCCCGGCTGTCACCGGAGCTGACATCGAATCAGCGTACGAAGGGACCAACATCATCGACGGACCCGCCGACGCCATCAAGTCTGGTTTCCGATCGGACGGTATGTTCAAGGGCCACCCGACGACGGCCGGCACGGACTCTTCTTACACGAAGCACCCGACCTTGCCTGTCGCGTACGTTGTTCGTGACGGCGAGTTCCCTGCTGACACGATCGACGAGAAGTGGAGGCAGAGCTTCTTGGACGTGACGTCTGTCTCGTCGAAGGAAAAGCTGTCGGACCCGGCGTTCATCAACGACCTCGCCGACTGGCTCGTCAGGAACGGACCGATCACGCTGGCCGTCAACGGCGACGAGAAGATCGCCCGGGAGCTCTTCGAGAAGTCTTCGATGACTACGTACACGGTCGGCGACCACACGAAGGCAGCCCTGACGGTCAGTGCCCGTCCCCAGGAGTACGAGTCCTTCGGTGAGTTCCCGGCGAGACCGACCCTGTCGAAGTACACCAAGTTCCCGGTGCTCGTGCCTTCATCGACCCCGAGCTACCACTCGAGCTACACGGAGAAGTACCTGCAGCAGTCAGCCACGCAGACGGTGCCGAAGTCTCTGCAGGCGCTGAAGGACGCGGCGAGCAACGACCTGACGAAGGGATACATTCAGGTTGCATTCAACTTCCTGAAGGATGCGTGCGGCCCGCGCGGCAACATCCACCACAAGCACGCGAGAACCGCGATTGCCGGCTGGCAGAGACCCCCGCTGAACGGCCAGCCCAGCGTCCTCCGCGCAGACAAGGACACCAGCGCCGATGCCCTTGCCGTGTACATTGCCCCGTACCTGGCCACCAACGCGAAGGAGTGCCTCGTTGTGTCCGTCGACCCGAGCAACAAGAAGTGCGTTGAGCTCGTAGAAAAGCTCGCCCTCGCCAACACGACCGTTGAAGACGAGGCCGCCTTCACTTCGAGGAAGTGGGACCGCACCCCGTACAACATCCAGTACCCGACGTACGACGGGCACCCGAACGGTGGTGGTGCGCCCCTGATGTCGCCGTTCCTGGCTCTCCTGTTCCCTGTCGGTCACGTCAAGTGCTTGGTGCCCAACGACCAAGAGTTCTTGAACCGCTGGTCCACTTCCAAGAAGTGGCTCTCCGTCGTGTCCGCATGATTGACCGCAGACGGCCCACCGCCCTTAGCATGATCGAGACAGCTTCTTTCCTTTGCTCGCGAGCTGAATACGCACCTTTACCACGGGGCGGCAAACACGCTGAACTAATAGTGATTGCCGTTATGCAGAATGACCGCCTTTTTTTACGCAGGCCCTTTCTCCGCTAATAAAGCAAGTTGTTCTGCTGGCTGGATATTACGATCGTTTATTTTTTGTGTCCACTTCCAAGAAGTGGCTCTCCGTCGTGTCCGCATGATCGATCGCAGATGGTCCACCGGCCACACCATCAACACAAGCCCTTTTTTTTGTTCGCAAGCTGAATACACACCTTTCCTTTGGGGCGGCATGCTCTACAGAACGAATGGTAGTGATCGCCGTTTTGCAAAAAGATCCCTTTTCGGTCAGCCTGATCTTAACCACCAAAACGAGTTGTTCAGCTGGCTGGATTCCCGATGTTTCTTTTTTCCTTCTGTCTCCGCGTCTGTTGTTCAACCCCTCAGAAGGGTGATCGCCTCGTTCTGAACTGTCAGATGGAAACGTACGCAATGCAGGATAATCCTAGCGAATGCCCCCCGAGACACGAAAATTCTCGCAGACAGTATGACCCTCCCGTACAGTGTGGGGGCTCGGGGCTGGAGCTCAGCCCCGGGGAGTCTCGGCAGCCCCGCGGGGCCGAGGCTCTCCAGAGGGCGGGGAATGTATTTACTGGAACAGGTGGGGACACCTTCTGCTATGGTGCGTTGCTCAGGGTAGTCGAAGGCCTGACAATCACACAAACGCAACAAATTTACCTACTGGAACAGGTGGGGACACCTTCTGCTGTTTTCCCAGCAGATCCATTCCCAGTCCCCGAGGTCAGCCCCCACACGGCTCCTCGTCTACTCTCTTGTTAATGAGGGGGCAGTCTACTTCGCCGGTGCGAAGCGAAGACGTCATTCGGCGCCTCGGACTGGACTGTTTCGTTGATGCTGAGAAGTCTCTGGATTTCTTCAAACGGCGGACGTCGCGGAGGCTGCCTTTCGCGTTGCGGTGGAGGAAGACGAACGATATACCCCTTATCTTGTGTTTAGGCACAAGTGGGACCCCCTTTCCGATAGCCCCATTTTTAGTTCGCCATTCTTCGACCCATGTTGTTCTTTTCGTTCACATTGTGGGTGTCAAGAAGAACATCTTGCATTTTTCATTTTTTGGAAGTCTCTGATTCTTCGAACGTCCCGTTCTCCTTGATTTCTTGCTCTGGATATCCCAAGTCTGCGATGGGAGTAAAACGGCCCGCATCCGATATTGAGGTCTCCGAGCCGTCCGCCTAGGTTCTTCGTTAGTAGAAGGCGGCGCAAGGACATAGCAGAGTGGGAGGTGTTAAAAGATCGCCTGATAACGGCTGCAGCTCAGCTCTCGGTTCATCCCGCGTCGCCAGTCCTGCTTACCAGAAGTGGCCCACTTAGAACCAGGATTCTACGTCAGGGTTCAATGAAGTAACCCCGAGCTCACGCCCATTTAAAGTTTGAGAATAGGTCGAGGAAGCGATTTCCCCAATGCCTCCAATCATTCGCTTTACCTGGCGTAACTCCTGTTTTGGTTCTAGCTATCCTGAGGGAAACTTCGGAGTGAACCAGCTACTAGATGGTTCGATGGGTCTTTCGCCCCTATACCCAGCTTTGACGAGCGATTTGCACGTCAACACCGCAACGGACCTCCACCAGGGTTTCCCCCGGCTTCGTCCTATCCAGGCATAGTTCACCATCTTTCGGGTCCCAACAAGTGTACTTAACCTCAAATCCCTTTCCAGTAAATCAGGATCGGGCTGTGCTGCGTCCTCAAGGATTGGCACATCTCCCTTTCAGTGCGGCTTGTGGGTTTGACACCCTAAGCCTCGCACACGTGTTAGACTCCTTGGTCCGTGTTTCAAGACGGGTAGTAGAAGATCGCTGTGTCTGACATGAGCCTGCGAGCGTTTAACCACGTCAGGCCAGCGGGAGCAAGGACGTTGTCCGAAGACGCCGACACTTACCCTTCGCTGACGATGCCGCGGGTCACCTCCTCAACTCATTCCTATCCTGGTCGATCCGAGCAAAACTGAGGCAGCCGGCAAGCCGTCTCGCAACAGAAGCTTGGACGATCCGAATAGGTCCAGACGTCTCAACCATAAACCCCAGTGAAGGAGCAATGATTAAGAGGACGTAGAATTATTGCCGGACCGCGCAAACTGGAAAGCTTTGCTCAGCGTAATGCAGGTGACGCACCCTCTCATAGCGACGTTATCCGTGGCTTTTCGGACCTTTTCATTACCAGCTAGGCTTTAAGTGCCGAGGATCCCCATGATCCCACTCGGAGTAGTCGAGCCAGGTCTGGGTTAAGATCGTGCAGTTCCCGTACAGCACCGCGCCTGAGGGTGCATCCGATGATATCTACGTGGTCTTGAAGCAGCCAACATCGTTGTAAATGAGAGGTTTCGCGGGATTCAAAACTTGGGCAACAGCTGCTAATTGGGGCCATCCTAGAGTTCCTTCAATGCACAACATGGTCAACCGCATTGCGTCGGTTGCGAATGACGCTTGCAACGACCTCACGACTTTTCTTCAGCAAGACGTCGAGACAGGAACACTGTCCGCCATATTGTCCCGAATCCGCAAGTGTATGCCTGAGAAATTTCAAGGAAACGCCCATCAGGATGCATCCGAACTTCTTGAGAGTGGATTGTTCGGCTTGTTCCCGCCTGACGCCGCTACAGGGGGCCAGCGCACGAGGGCCTACCTCATGGCTACCCGCCTCCGCGCGAGGGACGAGTCCCTCCGTTGTTCTCCAAGTCGACCGGGACTGAAAATAGCGACCGGCGAGACCAAAGTAGCCTAGCAGATGGCAGGTACATCGAGTCACATCGAGGCGGCGCTCTAAGCCTACTTGTCAACGGCAAATAATTTGGCGCCAGAATCAAAGGCCATACGGGCAAGCGGGCTCGTACAGATAGAAGAAACGGGCCGCTTCATCTGTAAGACACGCGAACATCGAGAGATCATGCCCTTCGGCCACGAATAGAAGTGCTGTCCAGCTGCGCAACCCCAAAGACCCTCAGACCGCTGCAACCATTGCCTGGGGCCAAAGACGCAGGCCCTCGTCAGGCGAGCGCTGATGCCAACGGCATCAAGTGAAACTGCAGCCTCCGGATGTACGAGAAAAGCAGTGTCGAACGTGTTCTAGGCATGGACAGCTAGCACCTCCGGGAGTTGGAGAGGGCCATTATCGGCGACGAACCGAGCCTGGACAAGGAACTGGAGGATAAGGGCCGAATGCGACCTTCCTGCGCATATCGTCGGAACCACAAAACGATAGAATTCTTCTTACAACACTCAAAATGCTTGTGCTAGGTGTAGATTCCAATGCGGCCTTCTTGCAACAGCTTCTGCGTGCCTTGGAAGATGGTCTCGTCATAGCCTTCGACATCCGTCTGGAGGACATCAATGAAGAATGCTGAGTCCTTCTCAATCGCCAGTGCAAAATGATCATCCAACGTTGTCATTTGCACTACAGAAGTTTGGCTATCCGGTGCCGTCCCCGCGACAACCTTCCCAACCTCACTCCCAGGCTTACTACCAGCTTTGTCGAAGCGAATTTCGCCGACAGCCTTACCAACCGCCTTGGGAACAATTTCAAACGAACCGTCCGGAAGAAGAGGAATCAGCACCTGATTCAGCATCTCCACCGTGGACGGCTGTGCCTCGAATCCGGTCTCTCTGAATACGGCAACTGGAAGTGAGCAGTTGAATCCAACCTCGGGAAAAGCACCCTCTCCGTGGCAGGATTCTGCGAAACAACAAACAAGAATTCAAGCGAACTTTAACTCTAAAAAACGACCTCGAGCGAACTTCTACTCTAAAAACTACCTCCGCGTTCTAGGTATTTTCGTGAAGAATAATCGCATTTAACAACTCGCGAAGTATCATCATGTCGACGAAACTCGCAAGAACGCTGAAGCAGGCAGCTACGGCAAGCCAGGCCCGCCGTGTCGGATTCGCTTCGAGCAACTTCCGCGCGGCGTTCGGCGACAACCCTCCGACGCCCGACAAGGCTCCGTACCAGGCAGCGGCACTGAAGAAGCTTGCCGAGCTGGACACTGAGAAATGGTACTCGGACCCTGTGCAAACCGTCATCAACGGCAAGGTCGTCGAGGGAGGAAACACGATCCCCACCAAGTCGGCTTTCTTCGAGGAGAACGGGAAGATCGTGCAGGGTGACAGCGCAGTGCTGCAGCAGCTGAAGGAGCACATGAAGTCGATCAACACGACTCAGCACGACTACCGCAAGGCGATCCGAGAGATCGAGGACAAGTTCACGACGACTCTGGCTGGGGACCTGATGGCGAACCAAGCCGTGGATTTCATGAAGCAGGATGGATTCACGGAGATCGAGGAGTGGCAGCAGGCCGGGTGTGTTGAGAGGAAGTTGAACGACTTCCTGCTTGGCGACGAGTTGGGCGGAACCATCGACATCATCAGGGAGCCCGCCTTCGTGGGCTGCGTCTCGAACTTTTCGAACTTCTTGGACCTGTCGAGGAAGGTCCTCCGCAACTTGGAACTCGGAGTGCCCGTTGTTGTGCTGTCGAGGACCAACACCACGCAGCACATGTACAGGTGGTTCCAGATGCTGATCAAGCTGATGGAGGAGCATGGCGTCCCGTTGGACCTCGCCACGTACGCGTCGTTGGACGTGGCGGGACAGAGGGAGCTGCTGTCGTCATGCCCGAAGTCGCCGATGTACTTCACCGGTAGCAGGGAAGTGGCCGCAGCGCTGAAGGAGGTGGCGCCCAACCTGATGGCGGCAACCAGCGGCCCGAACACGATGGTCGTTACCGAAATGAGCCCCGCCGCCAAGGACGCCATCCGTCTGTCGAGCATCATCGAAAATTCCGGCCAGTGCACGCACCTGCGCCACTTGGTGGCCCCGGCTGTCACCGGAGCTGACATCGAATCAGCGTACGAAGGGACCAACATCATCGACGGACCCGCCGACGCCATCAAGTCTGGTTTCCGATCGGACGGTATGTTCAAGGGCCACCCGACGACGGCCGGCACGGACTCTTCTTACACGAAGCACCCGACCTTGCCTGTCGCGTACGTTGTTCGTGACGGCGAGTTCCCTGCTGACACGATCGACGAGAAGTGGAGGCAGAGCTTCTTGGACGTGACGTCTGTCTCGTCGAAGGAAAAGCTGTCGGACCCGGCGTTCATCAACGACCTCGCCGACTGGCTCGTCAGGAACGGACCGATCACGCTGGCCGTCAACGGCGACGAGAAGATCGCCCGGGAGCTCTTCGAGAAGTCTTCGATGACTACGTACACGGTCGGCGACCACACGAAGGCAGCCCTGACGGTCAGTGCCCGTCCCCAGGAGTACGAGTCCTTCGGTGAGTTCCCGGCGAGACCGACCCTGTCGAAGTACACCAAGTTCCCGGTGCTCGTGCCTTCATCGACCCCGAGCTACCACTCGAGCTACACGGAGAAGTACCTGCAGCAGTCAGCCACGCAGACGGTGCCGAAGTCTCTGCAGGCGCTGAAGGACGCGGCGAGCAACGACCTGACGAAGGGATACATTCAGGTTGCATTCAACTTCCTGAAGGATGCGTGCGGCCCGCGCGGCAACATCCACCACAAGCACGCGAGAACCGCGATTGCCGGCTGGCAGAGACCCCCGCTGAACGGCCAGCCCAGCGTCCTCCGCGCAGACAAGGACACCAGCGCCGATGCCCTTGCCGTGTACATTGCCCCGTACCTGGCCACCAACGCGAAGGAGTGCCTCGTTGTGTCCGTCGACCCGAGCAACAAGAAGTGCGTTGAGCTCGTAGAAAAGCTCGCCCTCGCCAACACGACCGTTGAAGACGAGGCCGCCTTCACTTCGAGGAAGTGGGACCGCACCCCGTACAACATCCAGTACCCGACGTACGACGGGCACCCGAACGGTGGTGGTGCGCCCCTGATGTCGCCGTTCCTGGCTCTCCTGTTCCCTGTCGGTCACGTCAAGTGCTTGGTGCCCAACGACCAAGAGTTCTTGAACCGCTGGTCCACTTCCAAGAAGTGGCTCTCCGTCGTGTCCGCATGATTGACCGCAGACGGCCCACCGGCGACAGGCAAGTTCCACTGAACTGGCTATTCTTGATTGCTGTTTTGCACAAGACCCCATTTTTAACGTTGTTCATTCAGCTGGCTTGAAGATTATGAAGTGTTGCCGCCCTGGAAAAACAGGTGATAATTCGGTGGAATTCTGTATTTCGAAGTTTAACACCCTTTTATCGTGTGTTTAGGCACAAGTGGGACCCTCCCCATCACCCCTTTCCCCATTTTTTGTTCGACATTCTTCGACCCATGTTGCCATTTTTCCTTCCTTTACATTATGGGTGTCAAGAAGAACATCTTGCATATTTTGGAAGCGAGTTCTTTTCTTGTGCTATTCGTGCGAGGTCATACCCCACGCGGACTACCCTGTTGCCAGAAGTTGGGAGAAAACTTCGGGTAGTCTCCCGGTTTCTGATATGCGCTGCGGGAAAAATCAGAGACGCGGAGAAAAGAACGCGCCGAAGAAAACAAACGAAAGAAACCTCTAAACAACAATAAACGCTAGAAAGAAAGCTGTCGGGGCCGTGCTTTTTCTCTCCTCCCTTCTTACAACATGGATTGACAAACTCCTTTCAGAAGTTGTTGGATTTGCCCATTTTTTTCACATCTTGAAAAAAAAAAAAGATCTTTGAAATTTTGGTATAGTGTGGTACTCATTTGCTTGCAAATGACTCCCCACTAACGCAACAAGACGACGAAATTTTGTGAAAAAACGTCAAGGTAGTAGCTGCAGTTTCTGTGCTTTAATGGTTGCTCACACGGCCAATAAAGCTCGGCAAGGCCTCCGCAAGGGTGGGCGTTTGTTGCAGTAGAGTGATTGCCAGGCCTTCGACTACCCTGAGCAACGCACTGTGCACACAGTCGGTGTCTACGTAAGGCTCACGGGTGAACGTCGTTGTGGCCGCAGAAGGGGGTCGTGCCGTGTCGGCGGGTGTCCGCCGCTTCTTCTCACCGTGTGTGTAAAGATCAGATGCCTGTAAATATCAGATGCCTGTAACGAACAGATGCCTGTAGTCACTACTGAGCGAGGCCTATAGCGAGCGGATTCCTGCAATGAACAGTTGCCTGCTATGCGCAGATGCCTGTCGACAGATCCTGTAATGAACAGACGGAACGCTCGGATGGAATGATGCAAGTGCGTAAACACCGCAGGAGAAAAAGTACATGTGCGCCGGTAAAGACCGGCGCCCAGCGACTACCAGAGGCAGCAGTTAAAGCTCGGGAAACCGTAAAGTTTGGGAGCAGCTAAGTTCGGGCGATGCTAAGTTCTGGTGAAGCAAAGTTCGGGCGAAACCAAAGTTCGGGCGATGCTAAGTTCGGGAGAAGCAAAGTTCGGGCGATGCTAAGTTCTGGACCAGAATCTGGTAGACTGACTCACATTACCCAAGGGGACCCAAAAGCCGCGAGATATTGAGAAACTCGGCAAAAAACGCAAATGTCGGGCACGTTAGACCCCGAAACCCAAACTGCTGCCTCTACGCGCGAAGCCCAGCACTTTTTATAGTGTCATTTCAACTTCAAGGGTCTCCATAGGAAGTTTTCCCCCTGGAAATGACACCGTGATGGCAGAGTGAACAGCGCAAGCCTTCAGGGCTGGAGGTCCCGGGTTCGGGCGAGGCACTTTTCCGGTCGACAATGATTTACGGGGGTTGTAAAGTTCGGCAAACAGCAAAGTTCGGGCGAGACTAAGTTGCGAAGTTGTGGTGATGCAAAAGCAAAGTTCGGGCGAAGCTAACTTCTGGTGAATCAAAGTTTGAGTGAAGCAAAGTTCGGGCGATGCTCAGTTCTGGTAGACTGACTCACGTTACCCAAGGGACCCAAATACCGCGAGTTATTGAGAAACTCTGCAAAAAACGCAAATTTCGGGTATGATAGACCCCGAAATCAACAACCCCCGAAAATCATTTTCGACCGGAAAAGTGTCCTCAGCCGGGTTCGAACCCGGGCCTTCAGCCCCCCAAGCTGAGAAGCGTCGTCGGCTTGTTCAGTCTGTTGCCTTACCTTACCTACATGTGAAACTGGCATAGGTTATAGTCTACCAGAACCGAGAAAGGATTCCGGGTGCTACGGTGGCCGTGCACGTTCTTGGGCGCCGTGTTGGGCGGGTGTTTTGTAACCTGTGAAGTTCTTTTCTGGTGCAATCCGACGAGACTGGCGCCGAGTTTTGTCTCACAGCTGGTTTCCTTGGGCTGCAACCTTAAGGGAAAGGCAACGACAGGCGCAATTCACCTCAAAAAGGACAGCACACCCTCACTCACAAGGACAACGCACAGTCACCATTTTTTACAAAAATTTCAAGATCTTTCTCGAGGGCCCGCAGCGTTACAAGGCGGCGATCCCCCGCGAGACGAGCTCGCCCGCCGGCCAGAGCGCCCGCTGCAGCACCAACTCCGGTGCCGCCACTCACTGTAGCAGAGCCGCAACCTGCAGCGCGCCTCCGGAGCGACTTACGCCCGCCGTAGCAGTGCGAAGAGAAGTGAGGAGACCGGAAACTCCCCGGAGAGATGGTCCCTGCACTCTAACTCGTCTCTCTCTCTTTCTTTTTTCTTTTTTACACAAAGATGTAAAAAAGAAGTAGTTAATTTTGAAAAACATGTGGAAAAATGCAAAGATCTTTGTAAATCCATGTTACAACACCCCTGGAAGAAATGCTTTTGTATTCCTAGAAGTCGGCAACCCGACCACAGGGAGCAGTTAAATCCAATCTTTTCTTCTATCACGCGGATGCACGCCTTGGCCTTCTCTGTTGCGGATGATCTGACCTGTTTGAACTGTGCGAAGTTCAGAAGTTCGGAGGTCTCAACACACAGAGCAACCATTTCCTGTTTATGGATTCTAGCTGTCTTTTTTTTAACTCTTCGTTTTTTAGTAGTACAGTTGTACTGAAAGGAACATTTACGGAACAACGGCCGCACATGAGAAAAGTTAAACGAAATAAACCAGAAGTGCAAAGACAGAAACCCCCCAACAAAGTGGTTATTCGTGTACACACGAAGAACAACAACTGGTGACCTTGTCCTTGTGAGTCGATCAGTTGATGCTGATCGCCCGTTGTTTCGTTTATCAGTACAAGATCCTTACTCGGGAAAGGTATGTTTCGCCTTGAGATGCTACTAACGATATATGCTATTCCTGTAGGGCTCGTTTGAGTGTGTTCGTGGATCAAAAAGGACCAGTTCTCCCCCGCCCAGGAGCACCGCCCCGCAACCACACCACCTCACGAGGCGCCTTTGTGAGGAATCAGGACTGGGACTCGAGATACTTGCCGCACCCGGAGACTGGAGAAGGCGGCTTCTGAACACGAAAACCGTCGGCGCAAAGCAAATTGAAGTTCCACGGGACATTGCGGTATACCGGCCTACGAGCGAGACCGGAATACATCGCAAAGGCGGGAACCCTGTGACGCTGCAGCACAACCGGCCCCTCGAGCCCTAGTCCATGGCGCTCCCCCCCCCACCGCCCCCAGCTCGTTTATCTTCCTTGCCCTTTACTAATCGTTTTTGTTTCAGAACAAACCCTTCCCAGAACCGAGAACCGAGTAATCAGAAAACCGGTGCCTCCGTACGGGAGCCGCCCAGAGGGGGAGTCGGGACGTGTAGTGCCCGACCTGCCATTATTACCGAATGAAATGGGGTTGCGATTCGAAAATAAAAAAAGGATTTCTTGCGCTCTGTACGTCCCTTTTTCCGCGGCCCGAACGAACAAAACCGTCGAGAGCCGCTGAAGCTGCGCCCTGTTAGCCAACTGCGGCATGGCCACAGGGGGGACGAAGCGAAGTCAGCTTCTATCGTCTTCAATTGCAACCTGACGTCCAGCGAGGAGGAACAAAGAGCCCCCGCCAACCTTGCCTACGTCGGAAGCCTGTTCGAACTCTCCACACCTTACGGGAACGAACACTCGTGGTATTGCATTGTTGCGGCCTCCCACCTATTCTACACGTCTCGTGTCACTGCACAAAGGCAGACTAGAGTCAAACTCAACAGGGTCTTCTTTTTCCGCTGACAGTTTCAAGTCCGTTCCCGTGACTGCTGTTTCGCCAGATAGTAGGTAGGGACAGAAGGAATCTCATTGGTCCATTCATGCGCGTCTTTAATTAGAAGACGAAAGTATTTGGCGACCTCAAGAGTCATAGTTACTCCCGCCGTTTACCCGCGCTTGACCTGAACTCCTCCCAGCATGCACTGTGATTCGCCCGACCTTAACTATTCGTGAACTGACGCCAGTTCTCAACCCCATCCCCAGTCACAGAGCCTTGCACTTCATCCCCCACCCGAGCGTAACCCTCAACCTTGAACCAGAACCACGAAAGTATTAAAAAAAGAAAACACCGAGCATCCGCCGCAGGTGGTTTGATCAAGGGCGTGCGGTGGGAGGCGTCCTCCGGAAACAAACGCGAAAGGAGATCCGGAGTAGTGAAAGGAGGTGGGGGGGGGGGGTAGGGGTAGGGAGAGCAGCACACCACATACACGAAAGCCCTCTCCCTGAGATCACCGACGCACCCCCGCCTCCCAACTCCACTGTTTCCTCTCTGCATTGCAGTGCTCCCTTCCCGACGGCAGCCCGTCAGCACCGTTACCTGGGCCGTCAGCGGCGTTGCAGCGCATCTAAGCAACCCAATTCTTCGAGTTCCATTCAAAAGGAGGAGAACGCCGTCCGCCGGCGACTGTGCGAAGATCGCCGGAGCCGCAAAGGGTCTGCCCAAAACGGAACCACGGAGCTCGAAAGGGAAAGATGCCCCCCAAGAATAACCGACGGCGGCGAAGCTCCGTGACGTCGGATACAAGCAGCAGCAGCGGCAGCACCAGCAGCAGCAGCGGCAGCAGCAGCTCGCGGCCGGCGCGGCGCCGCAAGAATGCGGGGGCCCCGCAGCAGTTCGCGTCGCACATCTCGCTCGACTCGAAGACCACCGCAGCGACCCAGCCGCGGCCGACCGAAGCCACCGAGACCGCCAGCGACACCACTGCCGCCCCCGGCATGGGGAACAAGAAGGAGAGCGACGTTTCGCACATCTCGCTCGACTCGAAGACCACTGCAGCGACCCAGCCGCGGCCGACCAAAGCCACCGAGACCGCCAGCGACACCACTGCCGCCCCCGGCATGGGGAACAAGAAGGAGAGCGACGTTTCGCACATCTCGCTCGACTCGAAAACCACCAAGTCCCGCGCGCACAGCATCACTTCGCACATCTCGCACATCTCCCTCGACTCGAAGACGACGATGTCCCGCATCCAGTCCCGCGCGCACAGCGTGGCTTCCCACATCTCGCACATCTCCCTCGACTCGAAGACGACGATGTCCCGCGTCCAGTCGCGTGCCCAGTCGCACGTTTCGCACATCTCGCTCGACTCGAAGACGACCACGGCGAAGTCGAATTCGGCGTTCAATATCCCCCGCCCCCGCCGGTACGGCGGCGCGCCCCGCCCGCGCACGCCGCTGCGCCGCAGCGGCAGCGGCGGGCCGCGCGCGAAGCGCGGCGGAAACCAGCGGCCCCGCGTCTCGTCGTTCGCGTCGACCAGCGCGTCTACCCGGAATTCGAGGCGGCCCACCCGCAAGCGGAACTGGTCGAGCACTTCGTCGTCGCAGAGCCGGTCTTCCTCTTCGCCGACCCGCGTTCATTCTTCGACGTCTTCGAGCCGTTCGAGGAGCCATTCGGTGTCGAGTGCGTCGTCTACGGCTGCTTCGTCGTTGCAGATCGTGGCGCAGGACTCGTTTGTGTCCGAAAGATCGAGCAAGCGCAAGGGTGCGAAGCCGCACCGTCATCCGCGTGCCGCCAACCTCCTTGCCCACCCGACGCCTACTTCTCCGGAGGATCGGACGTTCGAAGCGACGGTTCCGATGCCGTCGCCAGCGACCAGCCGCAGCATCCGCTCCGCCCTCACCCACACACCGAACCGCACCCCGCGTCAGGTCACCGTCAAGTCCCCAACCATGTCCATCCTCCGCTCGCCCGTCACCCGCTCGCCGCCCACGGCCGCGAGGCCGAAGCCGCCGCCCCACACCACTCTGCCCCCCAAACCAGACCCCGTCACGCCACCCCCCCGCCCGAAGCAGACGCCGTCGCCGCCGTCGCCTCCCGTATCCCCGGCAACACCGGACGCTCCGCACACGCCGCGGAAGGCCGAGCCCCGCGAAAAAGTGGGCCGGCTCGTGATTCCGATCTGCAAGGCCCCCTCTGCACCGAACCCCGGTTTCGGCGGATCTCCCCCGGCTTTGCAGAACAGGCCGAACGGGAAGCCGAAGCCGGCGGACGACGCCGAAGCGAAGACGGAGTCCGAGTGCTCGAGCCCGAGGCCCGCCTTGCGGACGCCCCGGTCTATTTTAAAGCGCGACTCGAGGCTGGCGGAGCCGCCCGACCGGGTTTCGGACTCAGTGTACACGATCCACCACTATTACGCGCCGCCCAGGGCGATGCCCGGGTTGATCTCCTGCGGCGGCGATGACGGCGGCCAGTGGGAGGCGTTCCCGCTGTCCGCGCTCGACTCGCCGAAGAACGCTAAGCCCGCGCGCGTGGCGGCCGGCGGCCGCACGCGCACCCGCCGCCACGGCTTCGCCGACGAGGAGCTCACAGCAGCCCTCGCGGGGCAGACTGAGCTCGGGGCGGCGCCGCCCGACATGCGGCGGTGGGCGCGGCTGCTGGGCGGGGGAGGGGGCGAGCCGCAGCGGCAGCCGCAGCGGCAGCCGCAGCGGCAGCCGCAGCGGGGCCGCCGGCTGCGGTCCTCCCGGCGCTTCGTCCGGTCGCTCACCGGGCCCCTCCACAGGTGTCGCGGCGACCGCAACGTACGCCGCTCCTGCAGTGCCACGGCGTCGCCCGTCTTCGGCCGCAATGCCGTCCTCCTCTCGACGTCCCCGACACGGCTCGCCGAACGCACGCCGCCGGCCGCCCACGCCCTGACCCCCCGCCCGACGCCACGACGCGACGCCTCGCCTCCCGACCCGTCCCCCCGCGCGCGCTCGCTCACGCGGGGGGCAGCGGCTCCGCAGCCAGCCCCCCGGCTGCCGGCCCCCGACCGGACTCCCGGCGACGCCGACCAACCGGCGCTGGAGCGGTCGATTTCGTCGAACCCGCCGGTACCCGCGTTCCGGGGGGGTGGGTACGAGGGGGAACCGCCGCCCGTCCTGTCCGATGCAGGGGCTGCGGTGCCGCTCACGCTTTTCCGGCAGCTGCTCGAAGACGCGAGGGCCGCGTTTGGCAGCGCGGGGTCCAAGCGGAAGGAGGACGCAGCGGACGTCGTCGAAGTGTGCGACATCGGGCTGCGCCTCCTCGAAGAAGTCCGACGGCTGCAGGACGAGAAGGCGCAGGAAGGCTACCGAGCCAGGCAGAAGAGCCTCGCCGACGAGGTGCGGTACCACACCGTCGTCGCCGAGAAGCGGGCCGTCGAAACCCGGCTGGCGGCGGCGACCAAGCCGGGCGCGGCACCGCCCGCCGGGCAGCCGCTCGTGCGGCTGGCGGCGCCGCAGAAGCGGGGGTTCGCGGCCAGCATCTCCAACGGCCCCCGAACGAGCCTCCTCGCGAGGTACTACCACGCCCTGCTCCGGTACTCGTTCGCCGCGAAATCCGGCGGGGGGGCGGCGGCGCGGCGGGGGCTGCAGCCGCCTCCGGCGCAGCCGCTGCCGGCGGCGCAGCTCGTCGCGTGCTCGCCGGCCGCGTGGGGCACCCCCCGGCGCGGCAGCCGCGCGGCCGCCGAAGCGCCAACGTTCGGGCGGTCGCACACTGCGAGGCGGCCGGCTTCGCCCGCCTTCCGCGCCCCCGCGCAGCAGAAGCACCGCCCCGGGGGCTTCAAGCCGCCGCGGAAGGGGCGCGGCGGGGCCGCCGGCCTCAGCCGGGCAGCCAGCGAAGGCGCGCTGGTGGCCTCCTCGAAGCTGCAACGGGCGCTGTCGACGCCTTTGCGCAAAGGCGAGCTGTCCACGACGCGGCCGTTCGCAGTGCGGACGTGACGGCAACCTTTTTGCCGGTACTGCGGTGCCGTATTGCCTGGCAAAAAATAATCAGTCTGCACGCGAGGCGAGTGTGCGGAAGGACAGCAGCCCGGAGTTAGATCGGACGGAACCGCACCCGGCAGCTCTTGGTGAAAGTATCATCCCCCTCTCTCTTCCACGTGCGCGTTGAAGAAAACGAAGTACACGAGGTGCTGCAGTACTTGAACTAAGTTGAGGTGTGGGCACAGAAAAGCATGTCCCGAGAGTCCTTCGCTGTCGCGCGGGCTCACGCCGCTGCAAAAATGAGGGTTCGCGCCGACACCCCCGAACTAGCCTCCTCGCGGGGTACTACCGCGCCCTGCTCCGGTTCTCGTTCGCCGAGAAATCCGGCCGGGAGGGGGGGGGGTAGGGGGGGTAGATACTTTTCCCATTTTTTGGATTTTTTCACCTCTAACTACTGCATCCGGAGGTGAAAATGGGGTGTGCATGTGCTACATGCGCCTCACGTTGACCGGAGAGGTAGAAAAATGGGGTTTTTACTGGAACAACGCCAGAACACCTTTGAAAAGTGGACAAAATACCATAAAAAAGGCCAAAACCAAATGTTGACTTTATTCCTGAATTTCCACATTTTTGGATTATGTCGCATTTGCCGACCGAAGGGACCGGAAGACATGTTGAAAAAGGAACCCAGACCACAAGGGAAGTGACTTCTTTGGGAAACGGGGTGAAAAATGCAGCCGACGTCCCCTCCTTGACTGCCTTGGCCACGGGTCCCCTTTCACTACCTGTCGCCGCGAAAAGTGCGCCCGGCCGCACGGCGTGTGCACGCGCACGACACGCCGTGCATGCGCATCACGGGGCAAGGGCACAACTGACAGAGAGTTTAGTTGTCCGCTGACAACTTTGATACGACTTCTTCTCGCTCTTTAGCACAGCGCTGCACAAACTTGCTGGCTCGCGCGGTTGTCCATCGCCACATAACGGTCGGAAAACCTCTAACGAGCAATGAATGCTGCCGCGCCTCGAAGTATTCCGCATATCCATCTTGGATTATGGAACAGAGTTTCTCTATGCACAGCGCCCCTAGGGCAGTGCTGGCTGCAAACGTGCAAACGTTTGCGCAAACGTTTGCGTTTGCGTTTGCAGATCTGGCAGATGCCGTTTGCAAACGTTTGCAAACGGCAACGGTGCAGCGCAAGGCTAGCAATGGATAGACACATGCGAGCGATATAGACGTGGGCAAGTGACATTTATGCTGTCGTGAGTGGCAGCAGTGACAGTGGGATGTCGACAAACCGCAAAGGAAAAGGCTTTGTTTCTGTGGGACCCTTAGTCGTACTTCTGCTGTGGAGGATTTATTACCGGCGTCCCCTCCACGAAGCCGCCGCCGCTCTCAGCCCGCAGTGGAAAACGGAGATCTACACCAACGCGACAGAGGGATTGCGAAGGTCCTCGCTTCTTTCCGGACTACACGACCAGCTCTGTGCATTGGCTGAGCACTCCGACTGCCTCACCGTACGAGAGGGACTAGGTTTGAAAGCAGCAAACAAGTGGCTCGGGGAGATCTGGTGGCACGCATTTGGCACCAAGTGGCTGCCATTGCAGGCGGTAGCCAAGAAAAATATTATTGGCCAGCCGAGGGTGGTCGGTGTATGACGCAGTGAAGGACAACAAGCGAAGCAGCATGGGGATAAAAATAGCAGATTCCCTCGTGCGGCTGAACTACAACAACAGGAACACCGCCAAGACTCTCCCGCCGTATAAACCCTGTAAAACGCTAATGACGTTTGCAAACGTTTGCAACGTTTGCACTGCAAACGTTTGCCGTTTGCAGAATCGGTGCAAACGCGTTTGCAGCCGTTTGCAGCCAGCACTGCCCTAGGGCTAAGTTGGATGGAAACGCCGTTTCTTTTAGTTTTTTCGAAATATGGAAACGGAAACGGAAACGGAAACGGAAACGTTTCCGTTTCTTTTAAAAGAAACGCCAGAAGGCTCCTCGTGCTGAGGGGTCCTATAGGATACCACTTCGCGGGTCCTTCTGTGTGTCCGTCGGGTGTCCGTTTCCAGCCAAATTTTGGCTTTCCTTTCAGAGGGCGGGATCACCTTCTTCTTTTGATCTACCAGCGGGCACTTCTCTTCCTCCGTCTTCTGGCGGGCTCTCTGACTCTTCAGGGCCCTTCCTGGGCTGTTCTTCGACTTGGCTCGGCCCCTTCTTGTGTGTCGTCGCGGTCTCGTTTGTGCAGAGCAGTCGCTGATGCTCACCGCTTTCTTTCGTCGGCGATCTGAGACGAGCAAATAGGAAACCACAAGCTAATGATGCAGAATGTCGTTACATGCGGATGCTGAGGTTTTCTGGCACCAGATTCCACTCTTCTGTGCCTACCACTTCGTCCTCTGCTGCTTCCAACCCACGTTCTCATGTTTACTTGTATCGGCGGCCGTGCCGCGTGGGGCTTTTTGAATCTGCAGTCCTCTTCTGCATTGTCGGTGGTTCTTCCTGCCGTCGCTGTCTATGCTCCGACAACACCGCCCGATGGTGCCCCTTCCGGTGACGGTTGCCACCCGTCGTTGTATGCAAGGTGCACTGTGGCAATCGATGTTTAACACACACGTTACTGCGTGGCCATCGCTTTTCTGGCGGGTTCAACATTGCCCCGGCATACGTGTGCCCTTCTCACCTCTTGATGCTGCTTGCACTCCCTCTTTGTCTTACACCGCTGAAAACCCCGGTCTTGTAGCCTGTGGTGCGGCGGAGCTCCCGCTGTCCTGAACGATCGTATCTGTATAGCCTATTATTGGAAGCGGATGTGCTTTCCCGATCGTCTTCAGCGCGTTGGCCAACGGCCTCGCATCAACAGAGCATCGTCGCCACAACAGCCATTGGTATAAAGAGCTGCAGACCTCAAAGTCATCACAACCGGATGCGTGTGGTTGCGCGGTCGCAACTCTTATGCTTCTTTCCTCCCTCTTTTTCGGAGCCTCCTTGTCCATGGTTTCCCACTGGATTGCGGGGTCCGCCGTTCGGAACACATTTCCGGTCGGACCTTCAGCCAGTATACTAGTGGCATACCAGCCGTTTCTTTTGAAAAGAAACGGCGTTTCCATCCACCGCCAAAAAGAAGGAAACGGAAACGGAAACGGAAACGTTTCCAACGTTTCCTTCCTACATAGCCCTAGGGGGGGGGGGGGGGGGGGGGGGCGGCGCGGGCCCGCCGGCGCAGGCGCTGCCGTCGTCGCGTGCTCGCCGGCCGCGTGGGACACCCCCCGGCGCGGCAGCCGCCCGGCCGCCGAAGTTCGAGCGGTCGCACACTGCGAGGCGGCCGGCTTCGCCCGCCTTCCGCGCCCCCGCGCAGCAGAAGCACCGCCCCAGGCGCCGCGGAAGGGGTGCGGCGGGGCGCCGGTCTCAGCCGGACAGCTAGCGAAGGCGCGCTGGTGGCCTCCTCGAAGCTGCAACGGGCGCTGTCGACGCCTTTACGTAAAGGCGAGCTGTCCAGGACGCGGCCGTTCGCAGCGCGGACGTTACTGCAATATTTTTGCAGGTGCTACTGCGGCGGTAGTACTGCCTGGCAAAAAGAAATTGTTTGGGAAAGGAGAGCAGCCCGGAGTTTCGTCAGGACTGAACCGCTCCCGATAGCTCTTGCCTGAAAGAATCAATCCCCCGCTCCCCCACGTGCGCGTAGAAGAAAACGAAGTATGTGAGGTGCGGTGGGTTTTTGAACTAAGTTGAGGTGTGGGCGCAGGAAAGTATGCACGAGCATCCTTTGCTGGCTCACCCCGACATTCCGATATGGGCGAAAGAATTGGGGTAGAAGCTCTGAGCACGAACGCACTGGAGCAAAATATTAGAACGCTTGAGGATCCATGCAATGTAGTTCGGCAGCACTGAGAGCACAGAGAGCAACATGCAATGTACGCGTGTGTGTGTGTGTGTGTGTATGTGTGTGTTGCGGACCACGTTTTTGCGTGGTGCAACTGCGCTCAGTTTTTTCTTTAGGGCGTGGCCGAATCACCAGACCGATGCACTCGCATGTGGACTTGTGAGTGCGTGTTTGTGTGCAGACAATCGAAGCGGGCGCTAATATCACCGTTGCTGGAAGCAACCGCCCCGCCTTGCCGTGGAAGCCCCTTCCGCACTAGGAACTCCAAGCGAGGTATCTCAAGACCGGGCAGTTGACCGTTCGCCACGCCCACCTTCGTTTTGTTACCTCGCCATGTATCACACCCTGCGCACACTGTACTCAGACGACAACGGTGCAGCCATCGCATGTGTTGTGTCAGCGGAGGCCGTCCCGTCCCGGACGATGCTGCGCTCAAAAGCCGCTTTCTTCTTCTTCTTTGTACAACTTCCGCTGGCCGTCGACCGGTGCCTTTCTGTATATTTTCTGTTATACCCCACAAGCAGCACACCAATTTGTACACGTCTTTTCCGTTGACGGTGTGCCCGACGCGCCCCCTAGAATTCGTCGCCAGCACCCACTTGCAGTTTTTGGCTATGCGTGAGTCCTTTTTCCTTCGTTCCAAACCTACGCAGTTCGTCGCTATGCCATGGTATTACACCGGGGAGGTATCTTTGACTTTGGATTTGTCTTCTGTTTATCTTTCAGTACGTACTGATACCTTGGGGCTCGGCGCTTGCGCTGAACACAAGCCCGAAGAGACAGTCGTTGTAACCTTGCTACCCGCTGCAGATTGTTTGTACTAAGAAGGTTAACGTATGGATAGAAGAATGATCACAGAAGGCTCGCTCGAGGGCAAGAGCGAAACGGTCAACCGCGACAAAAGCCCGAGTCAGAGTCAGCACAGCAACACAACCCGTCGGCTCTTCCCCTGTGGTTGACCGAGGTAGCGTGTGAAGATGAAGCAGGATAAAACTTAGCAGGAAAACGATCAAGCGACACGCAGTACCCCAGACCCGTATTCTAAGGCCAAATGGGGCCCAATTCCATCCGGGAAACCTTTTTCCGAGCAGAGAACCCGTTTCTCTGGGTTTAGAGGTCCTGTTAGTTACACAGGCAGCATGCCGAAGTCTTCTATCCAAAGCCCCCTTCCCTTTTGGCATCGTCTCAGGATACAGATAGTTCGTCAGAGCAGCGGAGCTATCCTATGCAAATGGCAGCACCTGCGCCAACAGTCGCTATGCTGCACGTAACGTGCCAGCTCGTGTTTGCCAGGTCTTTACCTTTAGCCAGCAGAACTACAGGAACAAAACGGAAGAGCAAGGGCCCAAGAAGCTGCATATCGCTCTGGGTTTCTTTGTTCACATTCTTTCAGTAAACGTGTATTACCCTTCCATCGTGAAAGCGATGGCCGAACTATTTGTTTGCCCCTTTTCTTTTGCGAGTTGGTAATGATTGACCTCGTGGGATGGAATTCTTGCATCGTTTCCACGAATTGAAGCTCGCCCGCTTTATGGGAATACTCGAGGAGGCCGCCAGTTGTAAAGTCTCAAAGCAAACTATGGTGTGGTATCATCAGCATGCCGATGCTGCCCACGAATGCTTGATGATGAGATCAAAAGCTCGGAGGCGGAAATGTGCTGCAGCCCTCACGAAACACATGAATTTTGGGTTTAGCGCCGGGCGTAAGCGTTCAACAACACGAGGCCAATACGTTGTCGTGTTTCTTCTCTTCCAGCCTCCGGCTCCTCTGAAGGTTAAAAAGACGTAGGCGGCGTGTTCATGACACACGGTAAAAACAAGTGAGAAATCGATCAACCGGCACGCACAACCAAAACGAAGCGCTTTTCAATCGGGATCGATAGCCACCCGAAACATTTTTCGGGGCGGTGCCGTCAAGGTCTCTTGTTCCCCTCTTGCCCTCGCGAGGTGCGGATTATTGCGGGCTTTTTGATAGGCGGGCGGCGTATTCTAATCACAGTAGCTGAGCACCCTTGCAAACAAAAGAAACCGAGGTAAAAACACGACGTGGTGGCAAACGCGTACTTTTCGGAAGGTGTCTAATCCTTAAAACTGCAACACCAAAAAACTTTACCGGTAGTGGATGTGCCCAAGGCTGCACGTCGTTGACAGTCAGCCCGCACGAAGTTAATAACCGGTTTTTTATAGATAGGTTGCAAGTTGCGGGCACAAAAACCAGGGTGGGGATCCAGTGCTCGGCTGTTCACCAGAAGACAATGCAGAGTTAGCGGAGTACCCGTAGGCGCACCGATGGCTTCTCCACATCCAGAGCGTTGATTGGCCACATACAGGTACTGATAGATGAGAGGCTTCTGTCGGACAGCTTTGTACTGTATACGAAAGCAGAAATCAGCTATTGATCAATGAAATGGAAGCGCACCCGCCGAAACAACCACAAGCGAATATCATCTCGACAGATATTGACAATGATACCTAATGCTGAAGTCTTTGGTAATGCTCCTGGTGGCGAGTCCACCTGCAGCACTCTCTTACGTCTTTCGCTTCCTCTCGCCGGGAAACGATTGCCCGAAATCGGCGCGAGGCTCTCTCTCACAAGCTCTAATCCCGCCGCGTGTACGACACAGGCACGGAGATCTTGATGCTATTCCGGACCCCGAGGGGAGGCCACCGCGGAGCTACCGGTGAGGCGTTCTTCTGCCTAGGCACGTTGACCGGTCTGCCGCCACCTCACGACTGCTGCGGTAGCACCCGGGTCGTTGCTTCAGCTTCGCCCCCTTGATTAAAATGGATGGCGCACACAAGTGCGTGGTAATCCGTTGATCCTGCCCCCTGGGGGAAATGGCTAGCAGCAGAAGAATCAAAGTGCTCGAAAAGCTTTTGTTCTGTCTCCGTTTTGTTTTTCTAGCAACCCAATGTCGAAGAACACGAAAGCCCATTAATCCGGCCCCCACTTGCACCCTGCGTCACACATAGACCGACACCTGCATTTGGGAGGGAGTGGTCAAACACACGACGCAAAGAGTAAAAGGTTCCCATCACTGCAAAGAGGTAGTAAGTAGCAGGGTTTTCAGCAAATTTCCAAGTGACTGGTAGTTCGCAAGTTTTGCCTTGTTCAACGTTGTGCGCAGCGGCTCCAGAGTGTGCAATCCGTGCTTTGTGAAGGGCAGTGTAGCGGTGGGAATGGCCGGGCCCGTCTCTCTCGCCACTCACTGTAGGAGAGCCGCAACCTGCTGCGCGCTGAGAGAATCCATGAGTTCCTGTGTCGTTTGTTACGTTTTCCAACCGTGTCCAAAGGACACTACATATAGTTGGCTTGTTCAGCAGCACGATGTCGTAGTAGGCAGCAGTCATGGCGATGTTTCTTGTTTATTTCCAGTCTCGGAGCGTGCCAAGCAAATCCGGAGTCGAACACAAGTTCGCGGCACCAGTACAATGCTTTTTATCACACACGGTAACGCTGGAATACTCAGCTCTTGCTGGCAGCACCCGCACGCACCTCACCTCTCCATCACGATGAAATCGGGACGGCCCGGTGGTAGAGGCATGGCGGTCTGGGTGGAGTGGACTGGCTGACCTGAAAGGTCATTCGTTGCTCACTTTGGCTGACCAGCCCGATGCACCTTCTTCTCTTCTCTTTTCTTTTCATCACGAGTTTCCCAACCGACAAGTATCCGAAGGTGATCAGCACGCGCTGATTGCTTCTTGTCATTTGTACACCGTTGCGTATTTGCATACCCTTCCCGCAAGCTGTATTAACATCGCCTTACTCTCTTCTGTCGACCTCATCCTAGCAAGATGCGGCGACTTTTGGAAAGGACCGTTTTACTTCGTCCGGGTGTGTAAAAGTCAGACGTCTGGCAACGTGGATGTTGCTGACGCGGATAGAAGGCTCTCCCATCAACCAACCTTGCTGACGACGGTCCAAACCCAGCCGACGTTCCCTGTATAGTGGATGAATAGTATGCCCCTTGACAATTCTGCTTGTGCAGCGCCGCTGCGTAAGAACAACATAACCCATAACTAAAGCGTGCACCAAATATACAACCCGTAACCATATAGCCCTTTCGTGCTCTAAGAGAACCCATTCATCAACGGTCACACAGAGACCCTAAAAACCCGGAATTTCAAGCGAACCTTAACTCTAAAAGTCAGTTGCCGACAGTTGGGTCTGTTGTCTACCCGAGATGCGGAGCGTGTGCCACCTCCCCCCTTTTTGGGCCTCAACACGGTCCCGTGTTCGGTGTGTTTAAGGTAGCCGGGTATCGAGCCTCACGAATCGGCTGACTTGTCAAACGGCCGGACGAAGTAGAACAGTGTGCCTTCCTCGCGCGAGAAAATCAAAAATAGGAGAAAAAAAAGACAAGACCGCAAGAAACCAAGCTGCGCGTCCCGGGGATCGAACGACCAATTTTTTTACAAACAAACAAGCAAAGAAACCCCCAATCCGAAGCGCAACCAATTATAATACAGTGTGCAATTTTACGCCGATTCCATTCGCGGCGCTCGAGCCGTTGCGTCGAGGCTCGGGGAGCTGGTGCTGGTGGGAGGCTACAGCCTGTTGGCGGCCGTGCAAACAAGTGCAAGGCGTCCTGGCGAGCGGGGAAGCAGCACCGAGAGCCCTTGCCAGAGACGGTCCTGGCTGTGGCCTGCGAACGGCCGCCTGACCAAACAGACTCACACCGCTGTCCTGTCCGCGTGCCTTTACCGACGAAGGACATATATTCATGTCGAAAAAGCCAAAACCCGAGCTGGAGTTCGGACACTGTGCCTTCAGTGTAACGATACATCAAAAAGGATCAATGTTTTGCTGCTGTGAAGTTGTGTTACGAGTATGTGACGCAGGGTCGGCACCGTCCGGACCACGCAAAACGGATGCTGAAGGGCCCAACAGCTGGTACGACAGAAAGTAGCAGCAATCCCGGAACCTCAAGCGAGCCTTCACTCTGTAAAAAAAACACAGAGCGAGAACCTTGCTTGACGCGGCACATCCAAACAAAGGAGGCAGAAAAGCAATCAAAGCACCCGACCACCTCTCCCGTAGCGGGGGGTGCATTTCCTCTTTTCAAGAGAAAAAAAACTCCGCATTTGTTAACTCTGCGAAAACAAAAACGTTTCTTCTCTACGTGGCTACGGGTGGCGATGGGTTTCTTTTTGCATTTGAAAGGCGCTGAACGAAGGGTAACGACGGAGAAGACAATATCCAGTCTATGACGACAGGGCTTGGCATAGTACAGGAAGACGACCTCGCGCGTTTTTTACATAAGCGCCAGCTTGAAAGGAAATGCTCGACGATGCTGCCCGACAAAGAACAGAAGGGAACCCAAGCGCTGTAACTACCGAACCACGTGTTGAACGGACGTGAGGTCATGCGGGTCTACCCCGACACGACAAATCACACAAACACAACATGTGTGATTTGTCGTGTAGTCCGTTCAACACGTGGTTCGGTAGTTACAGCACTGATTCCTTCTGTTGTTTGTCGGGCAGCATCGTCGAGCATTTCCTTTCAAGCTGGCGCTTATGTAAAAATTCTGGAGATTTAGGCCTTCACGCACCGAAGGCAGGTCTGTTGTAGAAGGGAGAACTCAGGCGATCACATGGGGGTCACGGCTGAATTCGGTGCAAACACAGGAAGATCCCGTTTCGAGAGGCCAAATACGCACCTGACAGGCACCCACAATCGGGAAGGGAATGCTACGACCGATCGACGATAATCGCGTTCTCGTTGCGATGGACCACCAGTGAGGGTCACGTACCAGAAGTAACAGAAACACAGGAGGACCCCGAAACGCGTACAGTCTTCAACTTCTTCCGTGCGGGGAAGTTCAGCCAGTTCATCTGTCGTCACCTTCGCAGGAGAAAAAAAGGGCGGGGAAGAGGAATTTCTTCGGGAGAAAAAAAAACAGCAGACAAAAAAGGGAGATCAAGAAGCAAACCAAAAAGGACAAATCGGAACGCACAGAAAGAAGTAATCCCCCCCCAGAGAGAAGGAAGTAGAGGCCGACCACCTTCTCCCCCTCTTCTTCGTGCACAGCCCTTCTCTCTCCACTCCTCACAGGGGCGCGGTAGGGGCCCGGGGTGAAGGGGGAGCCCTTGTTGGTCGTTGGTGGTGGTGGTGGGGAGGGGGGGGGGGGGGCGAAGACGGGACCATGGCCCTTCGTGGACCGCCGCACCTGCGGCACGCGTTGCAGCTGCAACTCCGGAAGGAGCAGCTGAAGGAGATGGTGCGGGACCTCGTGCCGACGGCGGAGCCGCTGGTGAGCAGGGAGGGGGCGGAGGCCTTTTTCAGGGACACGGCCATCGGCTCCTTGGTGCGGGTCGTCACCTCGTCGACGCGGAACAACGTCAAGGTCAAGACCGGCCGCGTCTGCCGCGTAGCCAGCGTGTCCGAAGGGCCCGAATACAACCTGGACGAAGTGCCGACGACGAAGATGGTCGGCCTCAAGTACGGCGAAAAGATATCGACCGTGCGGCTGACCGCACTCAGTGACGCGTTGCTGTCGCAAACCGAGCTTGACGAATGGCTCGCAACCTTCGCGGGGGCGCCGGCGGAGGCCCCGACGGCGGCGGGGCTGCAGGCTAAGTTCGACCGTGTCCGGCACGTCAAAGAGAAGTGGCAGAGGGTCAAGGACGCCGCCACGCTGCAGCGGCAGCAGGCGGCGGCGGGCCGGCTGGGCGCCGCCGCCGCCGGCGGCGGCGGCGGCGCGTTCCTCGGCCACAAGACGTGGGTGCCGCCGCCCCGCGAGCTGCTGCCGCCCGCCCCCGGAACGCCGGGGCACCGCCACGACGGTAGCAACGGCAGCGCCGCGTTCGCCGCGGGCGAGGCCCGCCCGCCGCCCCTGCCCCCGCACCCCAGCGTCGCCAACGGGCCGGCGACCATGAAGCACCCGCTGTACATCGCGAGCCGCAGCTGGACCGGCACGAAGGCGGGCTACTACTTCGGAACCACGTACCAAGAGTATGTTCGTCTACTGTTCCCACCCAACAATCGGCGGGCGGTGAGCCAGTCCGCCCGGGGTCTCCGGTGCGCCGTGAAGTTTGCGGCCCGTGGGCACAGACCCCGATGGACCAGCAGGTAAAGCAAACGGCTTCGAATTCAGTCCCAGGATACACCTGGTGGACTGGCTCACAAGTCCACCAGCGGCTTTCGCCACGCGGTCAAACAGCACACGTACGATACTAGTCTTGTTTGCGAGTACCCAGCAATTGCTTCCCATTGGTACGGCCACGAATACGCGTCGGCAGCAGTTTAACGAACAAAGTGCTCAGCGAGATCCTCTCAAGGTCTTCTGCAGAATACCACGAAAAGCCTCTCGGCAAAACCCCGTTTCACACTTTCTTCGGAGTATTGATGCCTTGAATTTCGGAGAACACGAATTTTATTTTTGGGTGACAAGGCATTGTTGGTACTACATGCAACTTACCAAAGCAGGCGAGTACCGTTAGTGCGCACAAGCAAAAGAATGTGCCATACTAATTATTGCCCATTTACACCGAATCGCAGATGCAAGAGTCGCGCGCCTCCCCCATCCTTCCCTCACCCCCTGCCCTCAAGTTGTTTTTTTTTTTGACCTCCTTTCAAGCAAATACCCTTCGATGCGGGGTCTAAACATCCATCGCATCAACGACGCCATTTTGCAGTAATGACAGAAGAAGCGACCTCTCGTCATGCAAGAAAGCATGCGGACACACAAAACGTGAAGCTGCGGGGTTGTCTCGCCATTTGGCCTGGCGACGGTTTCAGCCTTTCACGCCGGCGACGGGTGATGTACCGGCTTGTCGATTCTGTCGTCAGAAGCAAAACAGCGTTCGTGTCAGCTTTCATCATCAAAAGGAAGCGACCGGATTGCGGTTTTCACGGTTGCATTCTACGACACCACACCTCCGGAATGCTACCTTTCGTTACTCCCCCTTTTCTTCCGGACACGTGTGCACATGACTGCCAGAGACCCGCTCGTTGCAAATGACAGACAGCGTTAGCTCCCTCTCTGGAAGCGGACCCTAGTTCCCCGTTACCCGTTACAGTCAGCCGGGTCGATATGATCGGGCAGAAGCTCTTGCGAGCTTGCACTGACTTGAAGTTGTGTGTTGTTGCTTGATTAGCCTGTGCCATTATCAAGTTTCGATTGCTACCATTTTCGAACTTGTATCGCCCGACCTCCCAGAGATACACGAAAAAAAGAGAAAGTAAGCAAAATAGTTGCACCTGGCAGCAAAGAACAAAGAAGAAGACGAGGACGAAGAGAAAATAAATCAAGGCACAAATGGTGTGACTGGGGGAGACTGCGAGTGACATCCGAGCCGGCTTCGCAGCGTGTGCGGGATGCTTGTTCTCGACGCGGGGTCAGCAGAGGCCGTTGTCGGACCGAAGAGGGGGAAAAGGATGCCCGCGGCTCTGTTTTCGTGACCCCGAAGGGGAAGGAATCGATACGAAGCGGCGAGACGTGCAGGAAGAAGCGCACGCCTCCCACGTGTCGGGAGTCGTCTGACATAGCAACACCGTGGAGGAACAACATGCAGTGGCCACCTGTCTTCGACCCCCGCCGTTAGATGAATCCCTATTCATCCAACTCCACTCTCGCCCGGTGCGACGGCAGTCGTTGCTTGTGCAGTCGTTGCAACGTGGAGACGGTAGCATCGTCGAGGGTCCGTCCTCGATATCCACCCAGCCGGACCTGCATCGCTGTCAGAATCCCGCCGTTTCGAAGCTGCGCGTTCTGGCTCTGAAAACGAGGTCCCCGTGTACGCCTCTGTTTCATCACGAATGTCCGCTTGTCTTCGAATTGACCTTCAACGTCTGCGGGTCGATGGTTCTTCACACCCTAGCCGACCTCAAACCTGTTCCCCCCGCGAGGCAGTTTGCCGCTTCGTTCAACCAAGAATTCTTTGAACCCCACTGCAGTGTTAGCCGGGCGACAGGAAAAAAGGCCACGAAGAAGAGAAAAAATGGAAAAGCAGAGCCTTTCGACACTCGGAGCAAAACCATCGGCTGGCCGTACTGCTCAAAAAGAACAAAATAAAAGTGAAAGAAATGTCGTTCAGCTGTGTGTTCGCCCTGTTGCGACAGGTATTCAGCTAGCACCCACTGACTGTTTTTTTTGCAGGAAGACAGAAAACGCTAGGAAGAGCTTTTCGAACGGGTTTCTTTTATTAGTAGTTCTGTTGTACTTTCGGAAGGAACATTTCGGGAACAAACGGCTGCACATGAGAAAACTAGGCGAATACGACCAAAAGCGCTAATAATATGCACGCGAAGAACGAGAATCCTTTATCCTCGTTCTTCGTATGTTTGTTACCATTCGCTGTTTCGTTCCGTGCAAAACCCCGAATGCACCCCCCGGAAATGTTCTAAAGAAAATGTGCTGCCCCAGCCCGTGCAAACTTCGCTCACCGTCACCCCTACGGGAGGGGAAGTCTTGCGTCATCGCTTTGAGCACCACAATGTGGCCAGCTTTTCGGTGCGCGAAACCGAGACGCAACCTCGTATTGTGGTCTTGCCAAAGCTGAGTGCCACACAGACGTCGGGAGCTTTTCTCGCGCCGAGCAATCGCGGCTCGTTTCCCTCCCCCCTTTTTACTCATCAATCCAGCATCTCTCCTTCGGAAGAGACTTTTTGCTAGCATTAAACATGCGCGAGAGGCAGTGTTCTGCCCTAACACTGAACTACGACATCCTCCACCTTTTGCCCCCCCAGCATCATTATGCCCTGCGGGAACCGCGCAGAAAAAAAAATTCAAAAAAAAAACATGCAACCCAAAAAAAATGCAGCGGCCTTGGGTATCACCTCGACATACCCCCGCAGCCAGGCGCGCAGCTGGCGAGCGGCGGCGGCGGCGGCAGCAAAAGCAGCGCGAAGCCGAACCTGCCGCCTTCCCGGGTAGACCCGCCGCGGGCGGCGCTGCCGCTGCCGTTCTCCGACTACGCGAAGGCCGGCGGTGGGCTCGCGCCGGCGGCGGCTGGGCTGCCCCCGGGCGGCGGCGGGTTTCCACGCGGCAGGTTCCCCCCGCAGCAGGGCCCCGCCGGCCTCGGCGGCCTGCCGCCAGGCATCGGCATGGGCGGGCTTGGCCTGCCGGGGGTGGTCGTGGGGGGTCTCCCGGGCATGGGGGGGGTCGGTCCTGGCGGGCTGTCGCCCCTCGTATCTCTTCTCGAGAAGAAGCGTGCGGCCGATGCTGCGCTGCGGGCCGGGGTTCCGCTGCCCCGCAGCCCGTCCAAAGACCTGGCCGGCCGCCCCGTGCTCCGCGGGGACGCGCACGCGCTGGACGAGGCTCTCGCGAACAAGAGAAGCGCTGTGTTCTCGTCCGTTCTGAAGGCTCTCGTCCCGACCACGCCGGCGGTGCCGGGCCTGCCGCCGTCAATGGGCATCCCGCAGTCGACCCTTGGTCTTGGGCTCGGCCTCCTGCAGCAGCAGCAGCAGCAGCAGCAAGAGCAAATGCACCGGCAACAGCAGGCGGAGCTCCAGCAGCAGCAAGAACAGCAGGAGCTGCAGCACCAGCAAGCGAAGCAGCAGCGGCAGCAACAACAACGGCAGCAGCAGCAGCAGCAGCAGCAGCGGCTGCAAAAACAGCAGGAACAAGAGCAAGAACAGCGAAAACAGTATCAACAACAAGAACAACAAAAACAACAACAACAACAACAACAAGAACAACACCTTCAACACGACCACCGTCATCATGAAGGAGAGGAGCCGCACGGCGGGAACCGAGCGCTCGAACGCCAGCACGAACAGCCGCTAAACGCGGAAGCAACGCAGCAGCAGCAGAAGCAAGCGGAAGCGCAACCCCCGGCCGGTCAGCCGGACGCATCGAAACAAGCGACGAAGAACCCCTTCGACGTCGCGACGCCGGTGCGGCCGACGGCGGCCCAGCTGAAGGAGGGCCCATTCTCCCTCTCGGGCCAGTGGTCGCACACTGTCCTCGACACAAAACGCGCGGCCGACGCAGCGCCACCCGGCAGCCCCTCGCAGCAGCCGGTGGCTGATCCGAAGACCTTACGCACCCTCAGAGGCGAGGAAAAGAAGAAGAGAACGACACTGTCCGACCTCCCGGAAGAAGTGCGTGACAGCGTTATGCAAAAAGCTCGCGAGGACGTTCTCCGCTCCATCGATGCCCTCAAGCGAGAGGCGGAAAGAATGGTCGCAGACGAAGAAGGCGTGGCGAAGGAATTGGCTCTGCGCCAAGAAACCGAGAAGCAAGCCCAGGCTGGCCTCGCCGCAGCGGAGGCGAGTCTTGCGCAAGCTGTGGTCGACCTGAAGATCAAGTCGAACGTCGCCGCAAGTGCTGCGTCTCGCGTTAAGAATCAATATGAAGACATGATGGAACAGAAGTTAGAAAGCGACACCCAGTACCGAGACGAGATCAAAAAATGGGTGTGTACATTTCTCATCTCCTTCGACTCACGCCACCCTAACGCGGCCAACTACTAGAGTGCGGGCAGAAAGATTCACCGGTTTCTATTCCCATTTCGTTTGAGCTCCTTTGAACTATCTCCAGCAAAAGTGTGTGTGATTGCACTCTAAAAACCTTCATCTCTGACAGAACATCGAAGCAGGCATCCTGGAATTTCACATTGGGGCGTACCTCGAGTGGAAAGGTATTGTATTAGAAGCAGACACCGCGTTGTCAACCGTCGTCGACCAGCAAGACGCCCTGTTTAAGGTCATTACGGCAATGACGGCAAAGGAGGTGTGTCCCTTTCCTTGACACGATGGAATCGTACGTGACCAAAAGGCTATCAGGACGGGCGACAGAACCTCTGCGCTCGCTGTGTTCTTGTTAGTGCGGTGCGTCTTCCGCGTTCCTCACGTGTCTTAGATCTTTTGGGAGTTCACACGACTTGTGCGAAGTGGCATGAAAACGACAAAAAGAGAATCGACAGTCATCAACGACTTGGTGCAGTGTGCGGAGAATTCCCGCCAGCAGCGTGGCATCAGAGTCATCTCGTCCATCAAGGCCATACACAACCAACAGATGAAAGTGCTCGAAGCGGTCAACGCGCGCAACTCCGTCATCGCCGACAAGTTCCGAGAGCTGAAGAAAAGGAAGGCAGAGCTCGAGGATGAAAAGGCGAGCAAACGCGCTCGCACTTGAAGGCAGGGGCGTGCCTGCTGCGTCGGTTCGCGACGGGCCCTCTTTTTTCGCGTTCTTCTTTTTTCGGTCCCGTAGGCCGGTGGCCGAAGGGTCATCGATACTCCATCAAACCCGAGGCGTCTTGCGTCTCAGCACGCATGGATGTGGGGCGTCTCTGCTTGTTCGCGGCTGCGCCGGTTTCCGGCGGGCGTTACGTTTGCGCGTTGCAGGTTTCGGGTGCTGGAACAAAGACAAGGCAGTTAGCCAAAAAGAGCCGACGGGAAGTGCTGCAGAGCACCCCCTACCGCTGCCGGCATCAAACGTGCAAGAGAAACAGTGTTCTGTCTGAGCGTTAAACTAAGATTCGCCCCCGAAACGCGACGCGGCTCTGGGGAAGCAGAATTCCGCACACATGTTCGGTTCTAAGGACTGTCCGATAAGTTCTGATGGACCGCACGCAGATGTCGTAGGACAGCGCAGGACGCCAGTGTTCCGAACGAAGAACAGCAGCTTTCAATTCAGATGCGAGAGAGAGCGATACACTAGGCTTCGTCAACACAGGGCTGCAATCCTTTTTGTGAGTAGTTGCGATTTGGAAGCACAGAATATTAGCTACATTCTGTTCTTAGGCGACGAATCGTGTACCTTCTAGCCGTCTGAATTGTCAACATGAGCTCAGGACCCTGGTTTAGTTGAAGCGGGTGTGTTGGGACGGTGAAATATAGTTTACGGTCCTGTGCGGTATTCAGGCTTCTCGTCAGGATTTATCAACTAACTAATAATTCCTGCGAGCTTCGAAGTTTGTCCCAGGATAGCTAACCACAAAGATGAAACGCAAAAAAGCCAGCTGCCAGAGACGAGCACAAGAAAACTTGAGACAGTCAACACAAGGCTCCGGAAGCATCCAATGCAGCTGTCCGGGAGACACTTGAGAGGTTGAATTCCTGCAGAGTACTTGTGGCCGGGGCTGGTGACATACAGTCCGGTTTGCATCCGCCACAACAAATTGGAATAGGTCAGGCGACACATGCTCCGGAAGCACCTGGCCGTAATTAGAGCGCGAACTTGCCCCGTATCGTTCCCTTACCGTTCCATTCCCAGAGTTCTTCGACTTCCGGCTTTCTATATTCCCAGCCGCTCTCATTCCGAACAATCTTTGCGCGCGTCGTCCAGTGCAGCCCCCAACCAGCTAGCATTCCGAAAAGAAGCAGGCCCGAGCGGTGACGGTTTCGGCACACGCAGCCAAAGCCGAGGTTGATCCGGAATAGTAGTGCTGCGAGAGCCTTGCAGGGATTATCCCGCATGGGTAAAAAATATTTCTTCGCCAAGGGACAGCGGATTATTACCCGGGCGGGCCAACTGCCCACTACTCTCGCCAAAATTTTGGTCCCCCCCCCCCCCTCTGGTGGGAATATTTTTTCCCCAAACTGCATGAAGATTTTCCGACGGAAACCCACTGTTGCATCAATGTAATGGCCCAAATCTGACCGAAAACCGCTGTTACATCAATGTAATGGGCCAAATCTGGCGGAAAACCACTGTTACATCACTGTAATGGGCCGAATTTCACAGAAAACCACTGTTACATCAATGTAATGGCCCAAATCTGACCGAAAACCACTGTTACATCGATGTAATGGGCAGAATCTGACGGAAAACCACTGTTACATCAATGTAATGGCCCAAATTTGACGGAAAACCACTGTTACATCAATGTAATGGCCCAAATTTGACGGAAAACCACTGTTACATCGATGTAATGGGCAGAATTTGACGGAAAACCACTGTTACATCAATGTAATGGGCAGAATTTGACCGAAAACCACTGTTACATCAATGTAATGGGCAGAATCTGACGGAAAACCACTGTTACATCAATGTAATGGGCCAAATTTGACGGAAAACCACTGTTACATCGATGTAATGGGCAGAATTTGACGGAAAACCACTGTTACATCAATGTAATGGGCCAAATTTGACCGAAAACCACTGTTACATCAATGTAATGGCCCAAATTTGACGGAAAACCACTGTTACATCGATGTAATGGGCAGAATTTGACGGAAAACCACTGTTACATCGATGTAATGGGCAGAATCTGACGGAAAACCACTGTCAATGTAATGGCCCAAATTTGACGGAAAACCACTGTTACATCAATGTAATGGCCCAAATTTGACCGAAAACCACTGTTACATCGATGTAATGGGCAGAATCTGACGGAAAACCACTGTTACATCGATGTAATGGGCAGAATTTGACCGAAAACCACTGTTACATCAATGTAATGGGCCGAATTTGACGGAAAACCACTATTGCACCAATGTAACGGGCCGAATTTCACAGAAAACCACTGTTACATCAAAGGCGCAAAAACTGAAAAAGACAGTTTTTTGAACAGTCGGCCAAGAATGAAAGGTCTTTTTTTTTTTTTTCGACAGCACACCCACCTGACCATAGGAAGGTCCAAAAGGGTGGAGTGAGCACTGGAGCGGTCACTGAGGCAGATAGGTAGCTGCAACACAAGAACAGTGCATTAGCAACCAAAACAAAAAAAGACAACCCTCCGGGCCGAGAGCGGACAATGAGCACGGGATAGAACAGCGTCGAAACACAGCCCGGTGTTTCCGACTGCCGGAGACGACCTGGCCAACGGACCGCACCACGCAGAGTGAGCACTGGAGCGGTCACTGAGGCAGATAGGTAGCTGCAACACAAGAACAGTGCATTAGCAACCAAAACAAAAAAAGACAACCCTCCGGGCCGAGAGCGGACAATGAGCACGGGATAGAACAGCGTCGGAAACACCAGCCCGGTGTTTCTGACGCTGCCGGAAGCGACCAGGCCAACGGACCGCACCACGCAACAGCGCCGCAAAGCGAAACAGAGACAAGCAGCAAGCTCAAAGGCCCCGGAAGGAAGAACAAAGTAGAGGCAGGCGAAGCGCCCAACGGACCGCACCACGCAACAGCGCCGCAAAGCGAAACAGAGACAAGCAGCAAGCTCAAAGGCCCCGGAAGGAAGAACAAAGTAGAGGCAGGCGAAGCGCCCAACGGACCGCACCACGCAACAGCGCCGCAAAGCGAAACAGAGACAAGCAGCAAGCTCAAAGGCCCCGGAAGGAAGAACAAAGTAGAGGCAGGCGAAGCGCCCAGCCCCCGCAAACAAAAGTCACAGCGAGAGGTAGACAGACGACACGCATAGCGCCACCAAACCAGCCCCCCCCGACCGAAGCGGAGGACCGACTCAACAGGCAAACCCTGGCACGCCAGGGTTTACCAACAGAAGTCAGAACACCGCCCGGAAGGGAGAGCCGCACAACAAAACCAAAAAATACCCCCCACCAACTGCCGAAAAAGAAATACCTTTCCCTTACCTTGTCCCACAAAACCAGAACCAATAACAACGCCCCCCCCCCAAGCACGCAAGAGAAGCCGAGTCCTGCCAAAACAACAGACAACGTATTAACCCCCCGTTTCAGTGCTACACGCACCACGCTCAACAACAACCCACAAGAGCGAAGGCAGCAGGACGGGCAGCGGCAGCGAAACAGCGCCACGCGCCCGACAACAACAGGAAAGACCCGCAAGCCAAAGCGAAAGCAAACCCCCCCCGACCGACACGGAAGACCGACTCAACAGGCAAACCTGGCACGCCAGGGTTACCAAAAGACGTCAGAACACCGCACCGGAAAGGGAGGGCGAGCGAAGGACGAAGCCACAACAAAACCAAGGAAAAAAAACCATCACTGCACACAACACGCAGAGCCAAGCAGCAGATCAGCAGCGAACCAAAGCAATCCTCTTGACAAACTATTATCACAGGCAACTGACTGCACGACAATCGCCGGAAACACACCGACCGCGACTGGTAAAGCCTGGCACGCCAGGACATCATTACCAAAACAGCGGCTAAAAACAAGGGGAGGGCGGGCAAGAAACAATCCCACTGAACCCCCCCACAACCATACCAAGAACGAACGAAAGGAAACAGAAAACAAACAAACGCCCCAAGGATGAAGAGAAGGCACAAGGAACCTTAGCACCGTATCCCCAAGTCTAACCTGGGTGCGGTTTCCAAATGTTGAAATTGAAATTGAATGAAGGACCCGTTGACAACCGCAGGGCCAACGCCACGGTCGAGGCCGCGGCCAGACTTGAGGCGGCGCCGCTCATGCATCGCACGAAGTTCCGCATAATGCAGACGATCGCAGCCTCCGCGTATTACGGGGCGGCCTACTGCACGAATACAACAGGTGGCTTCGTCAACAGCTCAACGCTCCGAACGGCACTCTCCGCTTGCGTGATCCCTCGATCTAACCGGGCGAAGAGCCCTCTTGCGGTTCTCTCCCTGGTTGCTAAAGCACACCTGTGTGATCCGGCATGCGCCTCAGGTTTCAGCTTATTCCGCACGTTCGTGAAACAATACGGGAAAGAGAGGTTTCGGGTGAGGATGGACGCTCTCCTTCGCGTGGGAGCCGACTCGTCTATCAAGGGTCCCGTAGGTCTTATGGCTAATCTTCTGCGGGAGATAAGATTCCTACGGGCCACGCAGCACAGCTTCCAGTCCCTGTCTTTCGACGGGACTCCCGTGTCGCTACTCGGTAAAGAAGCCCCACACCTCTTTCGTGAGGGCCTGCGTCTGCGCGCGTGGCGTTACTTGACCACACAGAGACAAGGATTTGACGGAATCGAAGGAGGGGTGGACGTACGTGCCATGAATCGGCTTTGGCTGAACCGCGCGACGGACCACAAATTGAGTTCCGCGATCAGTCGATGTATTGGGGGAGCGGTGTACTCACGGGAATGGTGCCGCAGGAAGTGGGGTTCGGGGAGCGGCGACTGCGAGTTCTGCGACAGCGGTGCGACGGGGACCCTGTGGCATTACTACTGGCAATGTCCGGGCCCAGGTTGTAGATGGAACGAGCTGCGATCCCGGTTTTGCATTGCTGAGGCGATGGTCCGGGACATGCCCCAGTGCTTGTGCATTAGAGGGATACCCCCCTACGGGACCCCTCCTGACCTCCTGGAGAAGATCCAGAGGCTGATCGGTACGATCTCAATCGAGATGGCGCAGGCGCAGCGGAGCCTTGCGGCAACACGCCCTTGGGAACTCGCCTCAGGTGCGTCGACGAAATACGACGTACACTTAGCAACGGACAGTCGTAAGTTGCTAACGACCAACATCGGAACCCGCTTCGCAGCGACGTTGGTCTTCTGGCTGCGGAGTCTATCATGGGTCAGCTCCAACCCTCTCCCGACGACAGGCGTGGAACTCGCGCTTGATTTTGAGGCATTTACGCGTTCGAAGCTCCCAGGGAGAACCTTCGCCGAGAAGGGGCTGCAAATTGGGTACCTTATGCGAGCTATCAACGACCTGTGCTGCGCCGACTCAGGAGTCGCCTCCTTCCCTGGGAAGTGGCGGCAGGGGGTCTGTTCCCTCCGCTGTTTTGGTGCGCCGGCTATGCCGGGTTGTACCCACCGCCCACGCTTTGCGGCTGGACGGAAGACCGAGTGGATGTTGGGCAAGCTGGAAACAATTTGCGCCCGTAACAGCTGGAACGATGCCGTGCCTGAATATCCGCACGACGTACCCTATGTTCAGTGGGAGTTGAGATTCTCTGTCAAGATGCTAGCCGCCGCCATAGGGCGGGCTATTGCCAAAAGGAGGAGAGCCCGCGAAACAACGTGCCAACACACGCCTGCCAGGCGGTCTCGTCCGCCAGTCAGAACGCCCCCGGCTGCGCCACCATCGGTGCAACAATCATCTTTGACAGGGCCACGGCTCGCTCCGCGCCCACGGCGCAACGACTTGCGCCCGCCGTAGTAGTACGGGATAGTAGTGGGGCGACCGGATACTCCTCGGAGAGATGGTCCCTGCACTCTAACTCGTCTCTCTCTCTCTCTCTTGAATTTTTTGCCAGAGCTCCTGTGGTTGATGCAGTAGTACCCTGGGTACCAAGCTCTGACGACCCGGGTTCGAACCCCGCAAGTAGACTTTTTTCGGTTTTCGTGCCACTTTTCGAAAAATCCGGATTTTGGTCATTTTAGCCGATTTGGCCCACTACATTGATGCAAGTTGCAACAGTGGTTTTCGGTCAAATTTGGCCCATTACATTGATGTAACAGTGGTTTTCGGTCAAATTTGGGCCATTACATTGATGTAACAGTGGTTTTCCATCAAATTTGGCCCATTACATTGATGTAACAGTGATTTTCCGTCAGATTTGGGTCATTACATTGATGTAACAGTGGTTTTCGGTCAAATTTGGCCCATTACATTGATGTAACAGTGGTTTTCCGTCAGATTTGGGCCATTACATTGATGTAACAGTGGTTTTCGGTCAAATTTGGCCCATTACATTGATGTAACAGTGGTTTTCCGTCAGATTCTGCCCATTACATCGATGTAACAGTGGTTTTCGGTCAAATTTGGGTCATTACATTGATGTAACAGTGGTTTTCCGTCAGATTCTGCCCATTACATTGATGTAACAGTGGTTTTCCGTCAAATTTGGGCCATTACATTGATGTAACAGTGGTTTTCCGTCAAATTTGGCCCATTACATCGATGTAACAGTGGTTTTCGGTCAAATTCTGCCCGTTACATTGATGTAATGGCCCAAGTTTGGGCCATTACGTTGATGTTTTTGGGGAGGGGCAGTGCAACTTGGACCTGATAGAGCCGTACCGTTCGGCCGGGGGGCAAAGCCCCCCGAACCCCCCCTTATTTCGACTTTCCAGAACAAACCGAACCCGTACATTTCAGCTGTGTATGGCGGTGTCGGAAGCCAAGAAGGCAGGTGGTGAAATTGGAAACTCAAAAAAAAAAAAATTCCCACGGGCTCGGGAGATTTGGGGGTGGGTGGGTCCCCCCCCCCCCGGGTAATAATCCGGCGACGCGGACCGGCGTCCCCAAAAAAAAAAAAAAATCCTCTCAAAACAGGCCGGTTAAAAAAGGGTTTTTAGCCACAGGAGTTTTCTGGGGAAAACTTCTTGTGCTTGCCAGGCCAGAGAAACGGAGGCTGCAGGACCGCAGGACCCACAGGTGGGGTACAGCAAGATGGCGAAGCAGCAACACGCCCACGAAGGTCGCATACCAGGATCACAGGCCATTCAAAAAAGCTCGCGCAACGTGGAAAAAAAATCTTGCCGGCCATGTTACATTACACTACAGATTTTTAAACCGTGATTATCACGAATTTCGGGGATTGGAATAACCCCTGGAGCCTTGCATAAAAACTAGCCATAACCCACAACGAAAGCGTGCACCAAATATACAACCCGAAACCATATAGCCCTTTCTTGCTCTAAGAGAACCCGTTCATGAACGATCACACGGAGACCCTAAAACCCTGGAATTTCAAGCGAACTTAAACTCTAAAAAAAAACACGTATCAAATCAGTCGTGGGGGGAGGCGGGGCGAACGGCGAATGGCTCCAACGAAGGTGAAGCACGAAGATGGAGAAGAGGAAGAGAAGTACGGGCGCGCGAAGCAGAAGGTGAGACTTTTAGGGACAGGCGAAGACGACCGGAGAGCCATCTGGGGGTTGAAGGAGGCGTGGGCCGTGCTCGACGAGGGCGATTGGAGCGGCGTGAAAGTCGACGACTTCGCGCAAAGCGTCCAGCTGAAGCAGGAACCGTCCGGACTGCGGGAGACCGCGACGGCGGCCGGGGTCGCCGCTTGCTGCGCTGCGGCGCTCAGCGAAGCGTGTGGCAAGGGGGCGCTGTCCCTGCACCCGGTGAAGCCCGCCGAGGAAGGTAGCCGCGCTGCGGTGGCTCCCCGCGTGCGCGCCTTGCAAAAAGCGGCCGTCGCTCTGGAGAGGGCGGCGCAGGCGATATCCAAGGCGCGGGTCAACAGCGACGCCACGGTGAGCTCGATCCTGGCCCAGCAGCACGAGGGCAACTTGCTGGAGCGCCGCATGTTCGCCGACTCGTCGGCCACGCACCTGTCGGACCTGCTCTCCTCAGCGCCGTCTGCACGGGAGCAAAGCTTCTGCCAGGCAGCCGCCCTCCTGTGGAATTCCTTAAACCGCACGGTGCCCAACATGGGGCTGCCCATCTTCTCAATAACGCCTTCGTCTCTGTCAGTTGGTCTGGTTCCTTGGACTCCCCGGTACTGCGTGCTCTCAGCTGAAGCTGAACCTGGGACTTCGGTCCGATCAGGTCACCAAGTGCACCTCACCTGCGGCCAGCTTCCAAAACAGTGGGTCACCGGCCACCTCGTAGGTTGCGTCGCAGATGCTATCCAGGCAAACGAGCCGCACAAGCCGCTGACGACGGTCGATTCCTACGTCGAGCGGGGCATTCAGTTCTTGCGGCTCATCGCCCTCCTGCTTTTCATAGCCGACCAAGCGAGAGCAGTTGGGTTTTCTGCGGCGGCGGGCGTGTTGCAGTACCCCAGCGTTGGTACTGTTACGCTGGCTGATCCGGTCACGTTGCGCGTGTGTTGCATCGTCAAACTTGTCGACTTCACAGCGCGCATTGAAGACCCTGCGACCCCCGTACCGCACGTCGAAATGGGAGCCGCGTCTGTGACGCACGCGTACCTGAAGTCCCTGAGGGCACGTTACCGGAGCACGTAGTTCAGCTGTTGTGCTATTGGTGACAAACGCCATAGTGCAATCGGGTGGCAGTAACAGCGGCGTGTGAAAGCACAAAACCGGTGCACGTTGTTCAGATTGTACAGTTGGTCTCAGATGTCATCGTGCAAACGAGCCACATTAGCAGCGGCTGACATGCGGCACATCGTTGCGCTGCCGCCGCCTCATCACCGCACGGGGCACTTCTGATGCAAAGCTACCGCCGGTTTCGACGACTCACGCACTGGAAACTTGTGATGGGTCATGCGTGTCACGTATCAAAACATCACTGCTCACGACAAGCACCAGGAACAACGTTCCTGGTCGTTCGCCACCGGGTCTAGAGGACTCGCAGTATTTCTACCGCTCCGCATGTCAACCCGTCGGAGGCCTGCCATCGGCGTTGAGCCCCCCTGTCTATTCAAACAGCATCTCCCGAAACCTAGCTAGGCGAATTGCCCCACCTTTTGCTGAATGTTTTCTGCTACACTTCTCTTCGATTCAGCAGGTTTGTTACGCTTTCGGCGGGGAAAAGCGAGCCAGGCAAAGGCCCTGTCGCATATGCGGGCCTTTTTCACCCCCGATGCGCAGGCTCTTTAGAAGGTGGCCTTTTACATTGCGCGGATGCCCGATGCTTACCTTCAGGCAATCACATCGCAGGCCGTCCGGCAATAAAACGAGCTCTGCCGAAGGAGTTGGCGCCGAAAAGTTCGAACAGACACTCTCTGCACTACAGCCACGCTGTCGGTCACAAACAGTCCCGGACATGAATAGCCATAACCCATAACGAAAGCATGCGCCAAATATACAACCCGTAACCATATAGCCCTTCATGAACGGTAACACGGAAACCCTAGAACCCCAGAATTTCAAGTGATCTTTATCTCTAAGAACCAACAAACAGGCGAAAAGCAAGAGCGGCAAGTTGAGGTTGCTGAAAAGAAACAGGAAACGCGTCTCCTACCCGCAACCATCACCAAAGAAAGTCCCGTCACCGATGACACAAATCGCCCGTTCCGCAGCTCTGCTGGCCCTTTTCTGCGTGGCGGCGGCAGCGAACACGCCCCACGAGACGAATGAATTGCCGAGGCTCGGAAGCGGTGCCTTCACCGGCATCTTCATCGGGTTGTTCCTGGTGGCCTGCCTTTTCATGGGCATCTCGAGCATCCTGTCCATCCAGACCCCGGACGCCATCGGCCGCTCCTTCAAGAAGGACGAATGAGCAACCCTTTTGAAGTTTCTCTCCCCCTTTTTTCTTAACCCTGCTGCCGCTGCTGCTGTTCGGAGGGCTCTCTCTCGACAGGCAGTCCACTCCTTCTCTCGGTCTCCTTGTTTTTGCGAAGCAGCCTTTCGGCCGACGGCGGCCGTCGTCAGATGTGTGCAGCAGTACCGTCATCAAGTGACACCAGTAGTGTAAATTTGTTGCATTAGTGTGATTGTCAGACACCAGCACTCACCGTGCGCATCAACCGTCGCTTGGTGCCGAAACGGAAGACCTGGGCGGGGCTTGGTGGGCGCGGGATGTGAATGCACCTCTCGAACTGCGATTTGATTTTTGGCTCTGCTGAAGCAGAGGGAAACTCTTATTGCTGGCACTTTCGCATCAGGGTAGGACAGCATTGCCGTGCTGCATGCGAGTTCGCTTTGAGGTGGGCACTGTCCTGCGAGTGGGGCGCGATGTGGCGTCAAGCAGGGGATGCGTTGAATTCATGACTTCGCACCGAATCTTTGCTTCGACGAACGGCCGTTGCAGGAACGTCGCCGGTCCCTCTTTCCTACATCCGACGTCTCTTTCTATTCCTCTTTTTTTTCTTCCTCTTCTTCATTTTCTTTGCTTGCTTCGTTTCTGTTTGTCCTTTTCTTCCCAATTTTTTTTGAAACCTTTCCCATCTGCTCGCGCTATCACTACGTAATGCAGAGCATCGGTCTGTCCTTGGACTCAACTACTCCAAGCTTCATGGGTACGCTTGATCGGTGCAGGGAGCTTTCTTCAGCTCGCCACAGGCAGCGCGAGCGAAGAGCCGAAAAAGGTGACGCACTTTCTTTTGTTCTTCCTTTGGCCTGATTCGCTCAAAAGAAAACGCTCTGTTAGCTCCCTCCCCCCCCGGATTGTTCTCCGTTCATTCGGCTGCAGATTTGCACGCTTGCGACCCGGGCTAAGTAGCTTGGAACTAGTGTGATGGACCTTTCTTCGGAGGGGCTCACGCACTCAAAGATCGACTTGTACGCACGCTTGCGAAGAAACCGTTAAACGCACATGAGTCCGAGTGCTCCACGTGCTTGTGCAGGATGAGAGCGGCAGCGCTGTAAACCCACGCGCTCGATTGCCTGGGTCCAGGGTAGGTCCAGTGCTTTTTACCGTACCTGTAGCCGCGGTCGGCAAGAGAATGCGTCAAGTGGCAGGCGAATGCATTGATGCACGTGTGTGAAGTAGGTTGCAAGCGCAGGGGGGGAGGAGGGGGCGGGCATGAGTCGGATACGGAGTCTGCTACAAGCAGAGGATGGGAAGGCTGCGGAGCAGCGCTTCGACGCGGCGGTGTGCTTCGAGCTGCTGAAGCAGTGCGGGCTGTCGAGCTGCTTGGACGAGGGCTTGCTGCAGTGTGTGGCGGCGAAGCCGCTGCTGGTGAAGGCGATCACGAGGCAGTGCGTCTACGTCGCGAAGATGCTGCGGGACGTGCAGCACGGCTCGTGGCAGGTGAAGGTGGCGCCCAGCGGCGCCGCCGCGCCCGCCGGCTTCGGTCACGAGGCGGGATCGACGGTAAAGTCGCTGTCCTCGACGATCAACGCGGGGACTCGGACGACGGGGCAGGGCGTCTCGGCCGCAAAGCTGCGGCGGTGCATCGACTCCCTGCGATCCGGCGCGTGGCCTTCTTCGGCCGGCGCTTCGTCCCTGCAGCTTAAGGTGTCCATCGTTGGTTGCGGCGTCGTCGGCTCGTCGATACTGAAGGCGCTGATTGCTTCGAAGCTGTTCCACGTGACGTCCCTCGCGGTGTCCACCCGCCAGCCGGAAAGCCTGGTTGGAGCTGCCGGCGTGCTCGCTTGCTTCGACAACGCGCGCGTTGTGTCAGGCGCGGACCTCGTCTTCATCTGTTGCTTGCCCGCCCAGTTCCCGGATGTCATCACCAGCATCCGCGGCTGCGTCAAACCAACCGCGGTCGTCATGAGCGCCGTGTTAGGTGTGTCAAGCGGCCGGCTGTGTCAGGTGTTGAACCACCCGTTGTGTTTGACCACAGTAGTTGACAACGCTGTCGCCTCGTTCGCAGAGAATTCGACCTCCGGCATCGGCCCGTCGCTGAGCACGCTGCCGGTGACGGTCGGACCGGGCGCGGAGAAGAAGTCGCTGGCGTTCGACAACACGTGCTGCCCGTACACCGTGCGCCCCTCCTCCTTCGAAGACGTCTTCAACCTCCTCTTGCGGCTCGCCTCCCTTTCGGACTCCGAAACCGGCGCCTCCATCGTCGCCTTCGCCAACGTTGCGCTGGCCTTGTTCCACGAGACGGACGCGTACGCCTTGCTCGACGCAATGCCGGTCCTCCCTCTCAAAAGAGCAGCTCCCATCGACAGGTGGGGCGGCCTTTCTGCGCTCGACGGCCACGTCGGCGGCTCCCTTCGCGAGAAGGCGATCCAAAAGTTCAGGTACATGACCGTCGGAATCTGATGCACCATTTCAAGGAAAACGAGAGGACGTGCGGTCACGAACGTAATGCACCCACAAGGAAACGCGAACGATCTTCGCGCCTTGGCTCTCTTTCTCGAAGTGACCAGAGCTTTTGCCAACGTTGCCCTATAGGTCTTTTTGCGCCAAAGCTATGCTTAGGAAATCGGTTCTGCAGAGCCGCCGAACACGTGAGGATTGGCCCTCTGAGTCCGAAGTTCGTATCCACAACCCCATCCGCTCTGCCCTGTGCTTGACCATATCTGCGGGCTTTGTGCTGTTGAGTGCAAGCGCGAAAGGCATCATAATACGCGTTTTGATATTTTGGAAATCGGCAGCTACCTGATCGGGGGCCAGGTCCTGCAGTACCGCTGAAAACGCGTTGCTTGTCCCTCGATTGTTTAGCCACTTCGCTAGAAAGCAATACATGGTAGCTACTGAGCTAGTCAAGCGTTAGCCGACTGCGGCGCCTCTTCGATTTGAGTAGGGCATCATAGTCGTTGTATTCGGGTGACCGGCTTCTTTGGCCCCGCCGCATAACGTTGCCAGTGATAAGCACAGGGCTGTTGATGGCGATGCACGCAACGCTTTGACCTTCGCCCGCACCTTGCGTGTTGCAGCCTTTGTGTGTCTCCGATTTAGGTTGCTCCTGTGCCTTGTTGGCCAAGTTCGCGCCTGTTCCGCGAACCTCGTCGTTCGTTTCTGTAGAGTGAAAGTCTTTGTGGGGCTGTGCCTCGGCTGGCATTCTTTGGTTGCGTTCCTCGCGGCGGGCGGTAGCCTTTCGGGGAACCTCACGATCCTTGTCGGCGAACACTGTGTTTTGCTCCCGCCTTCTGAAGACGCCACGGCTCGGTTCGTGACCTGAATGAAGGTCGTGCTTGGTCTCTCCAATCGGACCACCGTCACGGCTTGCCTCATTTGTCTGACGATTGGCTTCCATCTGGCGCCCTGGCTCACCATGATCATGGCCACCACGGTCGGGGCCCGACTCGCGAGTCAGGCGCTGGGTTCACGTCCCGGTACACCGCGGCGAAAGAAGAACGAAAAAGAAGAAGAGTAAAGACATCTGCACTTCTGAGCTTCCGGAGTAGCGTCTGAAAAGAAGAGGACAAGAAAATATAACCAGTCTCGTATCATGCATCACTTTGGGACGACGAGCGTGATGCTACGACAGCTTTCTGCCAATTCAAACTTTGATTCTCGTCCACACTGTTGCGGAACCCCCTAGCCTTCCAATTAAGATATCTACTGCTTCATGTTTCGGAGCTTGGCTTGCGCATTTCCATGGGCAGTCCGGCTTAGAAGTCATCGTTCGAACGAAGTTACCGACTCCCTCGTTTTCATTCTGCCAATCGCTCCAGGTCTGCCGCAAGTCAAAGGGTGTGGACCTCCACCGTCAGAGGAGGGTCGGGCTAGATTCGGGGCGGCTGGTAAGGACACGGGCACAGGGTAGGGACGCCTTGCAGTCCGAGGGCATCTGCATGTGTCTCGTGGCCATCGCACTGCGCTGACTTTTGCCGCGAACACATCAAACAAGTGTGTGTACGTGCCCGCGGTCGCAAGTGGCGAAAGAAAATGTGCATCAAAACGATGCACAAGTTGAGAACAGTCCACAATGTAGTTGTCCTGCTCTTAGCTTTTCAAAGATGAGTCCAAGGTTGCCACCACGCCTGATGTCCGCCCAGCTTCAGAGCCATGGCTGGTAGGATACGTCGGACCTCAGCGGCGCCCCGTTGCAAAGGTTCCGGTCAATCATGGCTGCTGCGCGCTGACTCTCGACCTGGTTGTCCCTCGTCTTGCGGTGCGGCAAAGCCTGGTTGCACTCCCGGCGTTCCGATAGGGTTTGGTGCTCTGGCCCATTACTGGTAGAAATCAGCGAATATTCCCGCAGGAAGTGACCAAACACTCCTCAAAAAAAGAAAAAAAGAAAAAGCAAAGGACAATGCAAGACGTGCACCTGGCGCTTCTCTCCGAAGGGGTCCACCGGTTCGTGAACGCGGAAGCCGAGGGCGGGCTGAAGCTGGCGGTGTTCGGCGTGCCCCCTGTGGGGAGCAGCTCGTACGAGTTGGAGTACGTGAGATACTACAGCGCGGACGACCTGTGCAAGGCGGGCGAGCCAGCGGCAAAGCACGCGGGAAGCGTGGCTGCGCGGCAGCAAGGGTCCACGCAGCGACCGGAGTGGACGGAGTGCAACGACGTGTTGAACAGGGTGGCGGCGTACCTCAATGTGTACGATTTGGCGAGGTTCCGCTCGGCTTGCGTGCACGTGCGGGAGGTTGTCGAGGCGACCGAAACGCACGACTTGCCGTGCCGGAACGTGGTCTTCGAAGCAGTTGAGCTGATGCAGGGTTTGATGAAGCCGTGCGTGGCGCTGGTGGCGATCTGCGGCCGGACGCTGGCGAGCCGGCGGTTCGTGAAGCTGCGGAGCCTGCCGGCGCCGACGCAGTTCCTGCAGAAAATCTTCTACACGGCGACGGTACACGAGATGCTGCGCAAGTTCGGCTGCGCGGTGGAGGAGCGCGACGGCGGCGCCGCCGCCCTCACCTTCTGCATCGACAACCTCCGCCCCGCCGACGCGACGGCGGTCGTCCTCACCGCCGCGTTCGAAGGCAGCCCGTTGAGAGGATTCTGGGACTGGTGCCATCCGGAGGTGGCGAAAAGGGCTGAGCCCACCACCCTGCTCATTGCGTGACCCTCCCTATTCAGACCCGAATGGTTCCCATACTTTACGGCAACATTTCTTCTGAATAGCCCGTCTGTGGGTGGGTTCTGGGATTGGTGCCACCCGGAGGCGGCGAAAAGAGCTGAGCCTACTACCCTGCTCATTGCGTGACGCTCCCTATTCAGACGTGAATGGTTCCCAACATTTTTCTGAATAGCCCGTCTGTGAGTGGTTCTGGGACTGGTGCCCCTGCGAAAAGAGGAGAACCCAGACCCCACTACATTGTGTATCCGTCCAGTTCAAACGGCTCGGTCTGTGAGAGGGTTCTGGTTGCGCAAAGAGCAGAGCTCAACGATCCTCTTCGTTGCCCCTCATATTCCGACCAACATCGCATGCACCTGTGCTGCCGGGCTAGTGCCACCAACCTGATGCGTGAATCCAGACCGACAAGTTTATTCTTCGCCTGCGGTTGTGCACTTTAGGTTCCCTTCTTGTGCCGGGAGCGGCCGGCATTGCGAAGGAGACACGTTGCTCGATACACATCGTCATAGAATGCAAGCAAATTGTTTATTTGCCTTTTTCTTCTTTTTTATTCTTTGCCGTGCTTGATACTCGCCCAGTTCTGGGCTTGCGAGGCCGAAAAGCGCGAATCTGCGACATTTGCTTTGCTTGCATTCTATGGGTCATCTAAACATCCAACCATAGCGACTTCGTTTGTGCCATTTCATCTTTTTGAACTCGAGGCTTGGTACGCAGGCTGCCAACGCGCAGTCTGGTGGACTGAAGGCGGGTGGTGTGACCACCCTTAGCAAGTCTAGAGGAACCTTTCTCCTCAGACTAGTGCTTGTACTAAAAATACGGTCGGCAAGTCGTGCTCAAGCCGGCCCTTGTGCTCGGAAAGGGCCGGCGTTTGTACTAACAGAGAGTCGACAAGCGACGCAGCGGTTGGTGCAGGCACCGAAGAAAAGCGCGAATCCTTTTGGGAGATGCTCTGGAAAACAATGAAATTAACGGAATTCCGGGTCATTTATTGACCACGAATAACACGTTTGAACCAATGGAGCCGCGCTTGTGATCGTCTTGAATGTCTTGCTTGACAAACACGTGAAGACGACCATACAGTCATGTTCCTCATATGGCGCCGCTTGTAAAAGCGCAAATATTCTGATGAGGTTGCCTGATGAGTCCGTGAACTGCAAGAAACACGTTTCTCCAACAAGCCAAAAAAGTGAAGTGGCCAGCCTGACGCTGGCTGCATCGGTTTCAGCTACCTCCCGCTCCGGCGCGAAGAGCGCTCCGGGAGACAACAGACACTTGAAACACAAAAGACTTTCGACTATTGGTCACCCGGAGACTCTAAAACCCCGGATTCTCAAGCGAACTTTCACTATGAAAATTACCACTTCTCCCCCCGTTCCTGATCTTTTTCTTTACAACTCACCCGTTCTCAACAACAACACGAAATAATAAGTGGAGTGCCCGACTTGCCGCTTCGAAGCAGGCCGAACGGCTGAACGCCTCTGAACCAGAACCCAGTCTAGAGGCGTGAGTTACTCAGGGCACATCGGTTTTCATCGCCACGACTAGCTTCGGCGAACAGCAATTTCGAAATTACGGGTGGATACGTAACTTCACTTGGTTGTTTGCTTCGGGTTTGGTTTGTGTGTCTTCGGTCGAGCCGTAGAGTTGCTTCGTCGCGCTTGTCTTTGCCTTTCAGGTTTCGTTCTTGGAGACGGCTGCTCGTTTGTAGACGTACAGCAAAAGGCATTTCATGCCGCTACCTCTTTCTTTTCCGTCCTCTTTCTTTTTTTTTCTCTCAAGAGTATGCTAATATAACTGCAGGGGGAATAGTTGACCTGACATGGTAGTGAAACGCGCGTTCCGCCCGCTCGCCGTAACGGAGCTTTTTTAGCCACGCGCGTTTCAAAACTGCCCGTTAACTTCTCAATGTGGGGCTCATCCACAATTTAACCTATGTTTTATGACGTACTCCCATTCTCCCAAACAGGTTCCTGCCAAATGGTTTTCCTTCCTTGAACTGGTTCGGCAGAGCATTGGGATGCGAGTCGTCAGGCGAGGCGGGCACGTACGCGGCGTTCTGCGCGCTGCTACGTTTGGCAAACTGCTTGGTGAACGAAAGTTACACCTGTTCCTGTTTGTGTCGATTGCGAAGCCCACGAAGGCTTTGGTCGGATTTTGCTGACATAAAACTCCAGTTAAATTCTCTTGAGAGGCTCATGTCAATTTAACCTATGTTTTATGACCGACTCCCATTCTCCCAAACAGGAATTCCTGCCAACTGGTTTCACTTCCTTTAACTGGTTGGCAGAGCATTGGGACGCGAGCCGTCAGGCGAGGCGGCCGCGTACGCGGCGTTCTGCGCGCTGCTACGTTTGGCAAACTGCTTGGTGAACGAAAATTACACCTGTTCCTGTTTGTGTCGATTGCGAAGCCCACACGCGCGTGACGCGCGTGAAGAGCGTGGCGATCAGAGCTCTGATTACCTCCTCGCAGCGCACCGGACACCCTGGCGGTGCTCTTCAACCCCCCTTCGGTTTGCAACTCATCAGGCCCTGCGACGGAAGGCGAACCTTCTTGCCACATGCCCAATCCTGTAGGTTCTCCTTCGCTTTATACGAGAGCAGGCTTAAAGGGGCCGCTTTGTGCATCACCCTTGCCGTTGGAAGAAAACTTCGCCACATGACTAACTTCTTTTAACAGTACGTGAAGTCGGAGCATGCTACCTGGGCTCTGTGCACACAACCTCCTGCTCTACTACACTACTGCCTGTGGAAAGGTTTACGTCGTACCGGGTTGCTCGGCGCACTAAAACTGGAGTTTTATATCAGCAAAATCCGACCAAAGCCATTCACGCGCGTACCAAAACGGGCTTTTTTTGGCGCGTGAATCACGCCTACGCTCACGCCCGCAGACTTCCCGAAAATATATAAATAGCGAGAGCGTCGCGCGTTTCACTACCATGACTTGACCTCTTTCAATTTGCGCTCACCACGGCAGGAGTCGGAGGCCTGTGCGCAGACCCCTCCTTTTTTTCATCTGCCAAAGAGTTGTGACTCATCTATGCTTTTGTTCGTCTTCCCTAATGCGCTATGTTGGGCCAAAGCCTTGCGGCTACAGGTGAAGAAGCGGCTGGCGAAGCCGACCGGGCGGACATCAAGCAAGCCGCCCGCCGCCGCCGCCGCCAGCGCGGCGGCCCGCGGCGGATGTAAAAGCGGAAGAACGCACGCCCGCGCAGCAGCGCCGGGATACGAGCCGTATGGGATTCGAAGTGACGGACCAGATGCGAGGGCACAAAACGTGTTTCGGTCGGGGGTATGCAGGAAGTTTGCTAAACCTCAAACCAAGATTTCATCCCACAGGAAAAGGAGAGGGATGAAGGCGAAAAAGATGGCCAAAAAAGCCGCAAACCGGGCGGCTGAAGCTGTGGCCGGGCATGCGAAGAAGCGGCTGGTGAAGGAAAAGGTGAAGCTGACCGGGCGGACATCAAGCAAGCCGCCCGCCGCGGGCCGGCGGCCCGCGGCGGATGTAAAAGCGGAAGAACGCACGCCCGCGCAACCGGGATACGAGCCGTATGGGATTCGAAGCAACGTACCAGATACGAGGGCACAAAACGTGTTTCGGTCGGGGTATAAAGGAAATTTGCTAAACCTCAAACCAAGACTTCGTCCCACAGGAAAAGGAAGGCGAAAAAGACGGCCAAAAAAGCCGCAAATCGGGCGGCTGAAGCTCCGGCCGGGCATGCGAAGAAGCGGCTGGTGAAGAAAAAGGCGAAGCCGACCGGGCGGACATCAAGCAAGCCCCGCCCCCAGCGCGGCGGCTCGCGGCGGAGGCAGCGCCGATGTAAAAGCGGAAGAAGGCGAGCCCCGCGCCGCAGCGCCCGCAAATCAGCCGGACGGGAGCCGAACCGACGGAGGAATGCGCGCCGCTCGAAGACCGGCCAAGCGAAGAAGCGGCTGGGGCTCGGGGGGCGCAGGTGGTGAGCGAGCAGCCGACCGGATATAAGGGCACAATTCTGTTTCGGGCGGGATAATATGGGAGAGCCAAACGTTAAACTGCGATTTCGTGATACTGGGCCCTCAAGAGAAAGGGGAGGAAGGGATCAAGGTGAAAAAGACGGCCAAAAACTTGCTCTAAGAGAACCCATTCATGAACGGTCACACGGAGACCCTAAAACCCCGGTATTTCAAGCGAACTTTAACTCTAAAAAGAAGGCCGGACATGGCTAGCCACAACCCATAACGAAAGCGTGCACTAAATATACAACCCGTAACCATGTAGCCCTTTCTTGCTCTGGGAGAACCCGGTCACACGGAGACCCTAAAATACCGGAATTTCAAGCGAACTTTAACTCTAAAAAAGCCGCAAACCAGGCGGCTGAAGCTCCGGCCGGGCATGCGAAGAAGCGGCTGGTGAAGAAAAGAAGAAGCCGACCGGGCGGACAACAAGCAAGCCGCCCGCCGCCGCCCCAAGCGCTTCAGCTCGCGAAGGCAGCAGCGCCGACGAAAACGCGGAAGCCAGCAGGCCCGCGCCGCAGCCGGGAGCCGAACCGACGGAGGAATGCGCGCCGCTTGAAGAAAGGCCAGCGAAGAAGCGGCGAGAGAAAGGCGGCAGCGGCGGAGGCGCGGGTGCGCAGGTGGTGAGCGAGCAGCCGACCGGATATAAGGGCACAATTCTGTTTCGGGCGGGATAATAGGGAGAGCCAAACGTTCAACTGCGATTTGTCGTGAATTGGGCCCACAGGAGAACGGGGAGGAAGGGATGAAGGTGAAGAAGACGGCCAAAAAAGCCGCAAACCGGGCGGCCGAAGCTCCGGCCGGGCATGCGAAGAAGCGGCTGGTGAAGAAAAAGACAAAGCCGACCGGGCGGACAACAAGCAAGCCGCCCGCCGCCGCCTCCAGCCCTCGCGAAGGCAGCAGCGCCGACGAAAACGCGGAAGCCAGCAGGCCCGCGCCGCAGCCGGGAGCCGAACCGACGGAGGAATGCGCGCCGCTTGAAGAAAGGCCAGCGAAGAAGCGGCGAGAGAAAGGCGGCAGCGGCGGAGGCGCGTGCGCAGGTGGTGAGCGAGCAGCCGACCCGGAAGGCAGCCCCGCCAAAAAGCTGCGGGGGGCTGCGGGGAAGCCGACCCTCCGGGAAGAGCTGCGCCGGCTGGAGGCCAGCCGGGAGACGGCCGCCGACGAACCCGACCTCGACGCGTTTCTGAATGCGACGGAGCTGCTCCTCGCCCGCGCCGAGGCACGCGCAGCCGCGCCTGGCACCCCCGAAAAGTCGAGGGCCGCCGCGGCGGACGTCGCTTTCCAGGCGGCACAGACCCTCTGCCTCGCGTACGTGCAGGAAGATCTCCGCGTCGACGCCCGGAACCTGCTCAAGCGCTTCGGCTACCACTACCGCCTGTCCACCGCCGTCCTGCGGTACCCCCTGGCGGGTACCGCAGGCTGCCCCCCGGGGGGGGAGGAGGAGGAGGAAGGTGCCGGCAGCGGGCTCTCCGGCAAGTACGTGACCGCGTACGACAACGCGCTGCCGGAGGACCTTGTCGCAAGGCTGCGGGCGTCGTTCGCACCGGACGCGCGGTTTTGGCGAGAGCACCGGTATGTTGTGGGTGAGACGCCGTACTTCTCGTACCGGCACTCGCTGGACCAGCCGCCGGCGAACCTGATGGACGTCGTCGTGCAGCACGTCGCGGGCATCATGCGTAGGGATATCGCCGCGGCCGAGGACGCGCTGTATGCAGAGTGGTGGGCGCACTGCAGGCCGCACACGCACGGGCACCAGCTGCACTTCGACGCGGACAACGAAGGGAAGGGCGGCGTTCGGAACCCGTTGGCCAACTGCATCATCTACCTATCGGGCCCGGAATGCGGCGGGCCCACGCTGGTCACCACCCAGTACCACGGCGACCAGCAACTCTCGCAGACGGGATGGTTTGTATACCCGAATGTCAACCGCATTGTTGCGTACCCAGCGAACGTGCTGCACGGCGTGATACCCGGCCGTTCCTTCCCGAGCACGAGCTCCGACCGCCGCATCACGCTCATGGTCGCCTTGTGGGGCAAGACCGGCTGCAAACTCCGGCCTTCCAAGCAGCCCGGTGCCTCGCGACCCTTCCCATCTCCCTCACCCGATTCCAACAACGACACGTTCTTCTCTTCGCCTGATCCCACACCTTACACGTGGCCGCTGGACTTCAAGTTGCCGGAGGACATCAATCAGTCGCTCCGGCCCTCTTCTTCATTGCTCAAGGCCAGCCCCGTCGCTGTCGATGGCCTGTGGGAGGACGTGTCTCCCGAGCTGAATCGGAAGAAAAAGAGAAGCGTGACCAACTTGACCAAGATCCCGCACTACGATCTGTGCTTTCAAGGGTTTTAACGCGAAGAGTGCCTCTCAGTTATCATCAGTGATCCCAGACGAAAGGGGGCGGTCAACTCGAATGCCAGCAGCCCACAGCGAAGAAAACTTCTCAGCCAGGCAACTTCATTTTCTGTTTCCCTGCTCTCTTTCATTCCTGACGACAAAAGCCTCATACGGCCCTCACACAGAGATTCCCAGAGTCGACTCTTCGTCAAGAGAGACGGCTGCATCATCTAGGGTCTGTGGATAACGCGTCAGTCGGGTTGAACGCTCACGGCGTTCGTTGTCGTCGCCTCCCTTGTGCAAAACACAAGGAGAGTACGAGACAAGCTGCTACACGGGAGCAAATTCTTTCACGTGCTCGGTACGTGTCCAGAGACTACAAAGTTTTCCAACAACTATACGCATGCGGTGCAGAGGCGGGGTTATTCAGACAAACCCACCACAAACAAACAACAGGTAGGAGGGCCGAGGGGGTGACAAAATTGTAGAATATGGGACAATGCTGCCTCGCAGCACAGGAACAAGATGGTATTTTTTCCTTTCAGTGTACCGAGATACGGCACATTGCGTAAGTATAGTCCGCCAGCCAAATGAGCTGTACTTGGGCCCATCCATATTTTCTTGCAGACACAGACCGTGCATGCTGAGTCGTCTACACGGTTGTGCTCTCAGTCTTTGTAGTGTTTGCAAGCCCATTTTTTTGGTGGTCACCTGTTTTCTCTAAGTGCAACACCACATGCGTCTCTGCTACAAGCAGTCAGCCGACACGACCTCAGCCCAAATTTTGACGTGGGCGGCTTTAGGTTTACATCTGAATGACACCTGAATACAAAAAAAGAGTTGTCGACAACTAAGAAGTAGTAGTAGTAGTAGTAGTAGTAGTAGTAGTAGTAGTAGTAGTAGTAGTAGTAGTAGTAGTAGTAGTAGTAGTAGTAGTAGTAGTAGTAGTAGTAGTAGTAGTAGTAGTAGTAGTAGTAGTAGTAGTAGTAGTAGTAGTAGTAGTAGTAGTAGTAGTAGTAGTAGTAGTAGTAGTAGTAGTAGTAGTAGTAGTAGTAGTAGTAGTAGTAGTAGTAGTAGTAGTAGTAGTAGTAGTAGTAGTAGTAGTAGTAGTAGTAGTAGTAGTAGTAGTAGTAGTAGTAGTAGTAGTAGTAGTAGTAGTAGTAGTAGTAGTAGTAGTAGTAGTAGTAGTAGTAGTAGTAGTAGTAGTAGTAGGAATTGGCAGCTAGCTTCTGGCCTCATCGCACTCGGTCTCGGCTTAGGTCTTCGGTCATTGTACTCAGGGTGGGCTTGGCTACCTACGCCATCCGGAGTATTCATCATCGGAAAGGGGAGGAAAGAGAAGTCAGACAGAACCTTGATAACTTGCAACTAGCGAATGGGATAGAGTGTGCCTGTTGACCATGTCAATGGGCCAACCAGGCGAGATCACAATGGGGGCAAGGGAGGGCGGGAAGAAGAAGAATTCAGTCTCAGAAGACCCACCTCAGCCCACCCGAAGTCTCCTGTTGTAGGCTCGGGTGGTGTGCTCATCCTGCCATGCGCTTTGCTCCAGTTCCTACCGTGTACTAAAGGAATTGGCAGCTAGCTTCTGGCCTCATCGCACTCGGTCTCGGCTTAGGTCTTCGGTCATTGTACTCAGGGTGGGCTTGGCTACCTACGCCATCCGGAGTATTCATCATCGGAAAGGGGAGGAAAGAGAAGTCAGACAGAACCTTGATAACTTGCAACTAGCGAATGGGATAGAGTGTGCCTGTTGACCATGTCAATGGGCCAACCAGGCGAGATCACAATCCATCCACCACTCCGCCAGTGAAAAACGTCCTCACCGCTTGTGTCACCGCCGCCACGGACTGAGGAGTGAAGGCCGTCAAGGGAACCCGGGATGGGAGATCAGCGGGATTTCCTGCACTCCTCACCCATCGAACCGATATAGCGCAGTTCAAGGACTGCACCCGCTTCAAACCTGCAACCACCGCGTTGTTCAACACGGAACTCCGCAGACACGCACCTTTCCGCGCGACTCCTTTGACGGTTGTGTTGTCGACGACAACGTCAACCCGACCCCCAGACACAGTATCGGGCAAGCACAAAAGAACACGCTCGAAAGCCAGCGCCTCGAGCTCGTTTATATGAAAGAGGGACTCCTCGCGGGACCACGCCGCACCAAGGATAGTCACCTCTGATGTGCGAGAGTCGACGAGGACGCCCCCCCAACCTTTTTTACTGGCATCTACAAAGGCCGTTATAGACGGCCTCGCCGCTCCGGTTGGAAGACTGCGAGGTTTCAAAACCGAATCAATCCAGGTTTGCAGAGACGCCCGCACGCACGGGGAAATCGACACGTAATCGGACGGCAGCTTGGCTCCTCGATTCAACGCGTTGGTGACACGTCGGAGAAACTTCAGCGAAAACCAGAAGGACCCGGGGAAAATCCCCGCGATGGCCGATGCGTGCAGCAGGCGCCCTCCCAAGGTTTCCAACTCATGCGCCGGAACGGTCGCAGCACCCAGCACGTAGCGCGTTTCCAACAGCTTCCGCTTGAGCTTGCGGCACAGCGCCACCTGGTGTGACACATGATCCCACCGGACTCCGATGAACTCGTACTGCCGTGAGGCAGTTTGCGAATCCGTCTCTTTCCAAGTTAGGCCGCAGTCGGAGGCGGTCCGATCCAAACGTCGAGTGGCTTCGACGACGGACTTCTTTGTTCCGGCGTATCTGATGTTGTCGACCCACACATCGACAACCACAGAGCGCTCCGCAAACTCGGGCATCACGTAGTCCGGATGCCCGGCCGAAACGGCGGCAAGAGTGTGCATTATCTCCGGGGCACACGAATGCCCCATGGGGAGACGTGTCAACTCCCACCATGCGCCCTCCGCGTCGCAGAACCGGAAGAGCCGAGTTGCGCCTGGAGGAATGGCCACTGCGTAGAACCCCGTTCTGAAGTCCCGCGTCGTGCCACACTCCTCATGTACCGCGGTAAGGTACTTGGACACATGCCCCAATGGCACGTGCGCTTCGTAACCCTGGGCGTCGGCCACACGATTCCCATCGAACGACCACAAAATGAATCGCTGGCGCAACGCCCCGTCCTTCTCCTCGATGACGGTGAAGGGCACGTTTACCAGAGGGCCCGGACCAGGCGCTCGTCTGGCGATACCGTGTTTGGACAGCTCGCGCGCATGTCTAGGATCGAGTCGGGAAGGCGATCCCATTGACGGTAGAAGGTCGCCGGTTTCCGGTGAAAACGTCAGGCGCCACGTATCGTCAAAACGCTTGCGCGCCGCCGGTGTCATCCGATTCTTCAACTTCTCCACGTCCATACAGTCGATGGATGCTGCGTGAAGGGGAGCCTCCTTCTCTTCCTTCGTCCGAGGGAGCCGTGTCGAGCCGCCTCGTCTGGTGATCGAATGCCCGCCCGACTTCTCGAAGACATCCGACCGCAAGAAGCTGGTCACAGAAAGATCGTGACCTTCCCCGTCTCCAGGGCGCGTGCCATGTCGACGAGGCCACCGCCGTACCGAATCGTCATGTCGGATAGCGTCCCCGGGCCGCCCTTCTCCTCGTGCTTGCCCAGGCGATCGACGAGGTGCGGCGGGATCGGTTCCCCGCGTGCCATCAGCGCGAACAGCTGCGTCATCGCCCCTCTCTTGATCGAGTGAGCGGAGAACCCGCTCATCGTCGGAGTTCGGGCCCAGGTAGCATCCAAGGTCGTTGCCGTCATCGCCGAGAGCTGCCGGAACGGCGCACAGACCTGATAGAGGGCCGCAATCTCGGCGGTCAGGTGCCCCTTCACGACAGTGAATCTCGACGCCCGGAAGGGGTTGCGGCGGCGGCCCTTCGGCGTCTGCATCCAGTCGACGATGACTTCCTCCGTCGTAACCAGCAGAAATTGGTGCGACGAAAGCGACGCTACCTCCCCCCAACGGGCTGCCGTCTTCCAACACAGAAACACCCCGAGCCTGATCGTGGCCGGCTGGCCCCCCGCCCACGAAAGGAGGGTCTGCTTCTTTACCGGGGTAGCTTGACATAGAGGAACTGCCGCACCTGTATTGCGCAGTGCCGAAGAGAGCACACGCAGGGGACTGCTGTCGAGGCCCATCGCCCCAAACACCGCCGACAGGGACTTCGCATACGTAAGTAGCCCCTGAGGCCTCACGCCTGTTGCCGCCAGAAAGACACACGCAACATTCGCATCGATCAGGAGGCCGCGCTCCGATGTCCAGGCCTGGAGCCGACGCCACAAGCCACGGCGCTCCTGGAGGGTGGTCTCGGCCCAGATCGTCTGCGCGAGTGCCGTCAAGCGCGCTTCCGCCTGCGGCACCGTCACTCGCGCCTCCCCCGTACGGATCGTGCGCCCAGGTGTCCAACCCGTCAGCAGACTGTGGATGGCGCGGCCTAAAGCTGTTTGCGGACGGCTCGCCAACCCTGGCGCCTGAGAGGACACGCTGGAGGGTCTCAGCAACGTCGGACAGCCGCTCAGCAACGTCGAAGAAGGCGCCAATGCAGGCACAGCTCTTGCACGACCAGGCGGTTTCGGAAGAGGGAGGTCTCTCCTTGCGTGAAGGGTCTGGCGAGGCTCCACGATCTGGGGCGTGAGGACGTGAGTTTGCTTGATTTTGCCCGGATGGACAGACTTTGTAACTGGCAAGGGTTTTTGGGGCCGGAGGACGGCCAGTCAATGTTTTCCTCCGGCCTTTCCGTTTCCCTGCGACTTCTTGTACTGCCGCCTCGGACGCTCCGTCTTTTCCCGTTGTCCTCGAATCCCGGCCACGACCTTGTCGAACGGATCATCCGTCAATTGCTGGAGACCACGCATGACGGACTTTCGGCTTATCCCCTCCTCGACGTAGACGCGCTGTGCACGGAGGTCAAGGAGAAGGTCGTTGCCGAGCCTCACCTGTTCGGGGCAGCTTTCCCAGCCGTCTGTCGTCGCCGCCGAAATCAACCAGCACTTGAGCCTGGTAAAGACGTCGTGGAGCAGGTCCCCACCTGGCAAATGCCGCCTCCCAGCAACATACGCCACGTCAAGGTCCCGGACTAGCGTCTCCGGGTCAACGGCCATCTGTCCCTTCCAGTCCAACACGTTCTTTGCCTCAGCCACGAACGAACGAAGAGTCGACTCCGAAGGTGCGCCCTTCTTTACGCCCTGCAGCTCCGCCACCGCCTGGCGAAGGGCCCCGAGCTCCAATCGCAGAGCTGCGCCATCGTCGACGGCAGCCCGCCTAGGAGAAATCGGAGGAGTCCGCGGCGGCGTAGGTGGGCGGGGTACATCTTGATCGTCGTCCCCGTCCGGGCGCCTGAGATCCGGTGCGCCGGCTTTCCACTTCGAACTAGCTTTCATCGCAAGCTTCAGAACGCGCGGGTTAACCAGCGACGCATCGGCGAGCAGGGCTGCCACCTTCCACGATTCTAGCGCCTCCACTTTCCCGTCCAAGTCACTCCCTTCGTCCACGTCCAGGAGATCCCGAACCACGGCCTTCGCGGAAAGCAGTTGCTGCTCCTCCGGTAGACCGCCGAAGAAGTGCATGATCCACCCGCTCAAGTCCGAGAGGACAATGTACCGCCTCGGAAACGGCTTTCCTACTAACTCTGTGAACGACAGAGAGAACTCCTTCGGCAGCGTCCATCCCTGGTAGCCCGATGTGGACTGCTTGTCAAAAACGGACGCGCGGGGATCATTAGGCATAGAAGAAGAAGAATTCAGTCTCAGAAGACCCACCTCAGCCCACCCGAAGTCTCCTGTTGTAGGCTCGGGTGGTGTGCTCATCCTGCCATGCGCTTTGCTCCAGTTCCTACCGTGTACTAAAGTAGTAGTAGTAGTAGTAGTAGTAGTAGTAGTAGTAGTAGTAGTAGTAGTAGTAGTAGTAGTAGTAGTAGTAGTAGTAGTAGTAGTAGTAGTAGTAGTAGTAGTAGTAGTAGTAGTAGTAGTAGTAGTAGTAGTAGTAGTAGTAGTAGTAGTAGTAGTAGTAGTAGTAGTAGTAGTAGTAGTAGTAGTAGTAGTAGTAGTAGTAGTAGTAGTAGTAGTAGTAGTAGTAGTAGTAGTAGTAGTAGTAGTAGTAGTAGTAGTTGTCGTCTCACCCCCGCAGATACGGGAGTAAAACGAAGCAGTGTTTGCATTCAAACGATTCAAGTGCGGTGGCAGCAGAAATTGTCAAGCCGTGACAGCATTCGGATGAGGTGTACCTTTCGCAAAGGTGGGGTACAGCGGATTGGACAACTAAGAAGTAAAAGAATAAAACAAAACTACGCATTTCTTCCTGTAACTTTGCTCACGCACAGGTGGTCCCGAGTTCGAAGACATTCGTGATGCGTCTCAGGCGGACGTTGACAAGCGCATGGCAGCACAGTCGGCGCATAAACAGGTCTCGAAGCAACGGAAAGCTGAAGCCAAGCTGTCTCGTTATGCTACAGAAGCCAGCTCGCCCCCTCGAGAAGCCGATGAACCTCCTGAAGACAGCGGCCTTGCTGCCTCGCCCCCCCCCAGCGAAGGTGCGCCGGCTCGTGCCACGTCCCGCCAAAGCCAAAGTCCACCCATCTCGCCTCCTCCTCCTCCTTCATTTGGTGCCGACAACATCTTGCAGCCCCCGTCAACACCGAAGCTGAGCCACGGGAGCGCAGATGAAAAGGAAAAAGAGAAGCCGGCAGAAACTTCGCCGCCTGCAGTGGAGACCCCCAAGCTGGCACCCAAACCGGTACCGAAGACACTGAAGCAACGCGAGGCCCAGGAAGAGCAAGAGCGCGTCGACGCCGACCGGAAGAAGAAGGAGCAGATCCTCGCGGAAGGGGAGGTGAGGATCCCGGCCACCGCCGAGTGGGCAGGCGACGACGACTTTGAAATAGCCGACATGGACGACCACTTCGAGATCAACATGGACGACGACAACGAAATGAACGCCATTCAAACCATGTCCGAAGAAGAGGGCAGCAAGCCCCGGGCACGATCCGCTTCCAGGGGGGCATCCCCCGCACCTTCCCCGGTTCCCGAGTACCCGAGTGAAGACTGGTATACCAAACACGAAACCTCGCCTCCGTCAACCGTCCTGTACTACCATGCCAGCAACACGCTGACCATCGCGATCAAGCCGTACGTCAAGAACCAGACGAAGATCGAGTTCCTCCCTCAGTCCTGCCTTCACTACTCAGCCCCCGGTCACGAGGTGCACCTCAACCTTCTCTACGAATGCACGGAGCCACGGGTATGCTAACCTTTTCTGCTGCCCATGGTTTACCAGACGGCTGAGAATGCAAAGAATCTGTGGCGATAATCTGCATCTGCGGAATCGAGCTCAGGTCGCTTTTGCTACACACGGGGGGTGTAGGTGAATCGGCTTATTATTTCGACGGAGACTAAAGGGGAGAGAACTGTTGAACTAAAACGGGGTATCGCCTACACTTTGCTGCCAACCCGGAAACAAAAGCAACGAGGCACGGAAGCGTGTAAGGTTGCTCCTCGAGTATCTGTGGGCATAACATGTCGCCACTTGTTCTAGACAGGGTTCCTTCCATAAAAGCGGGGCCCCCGTTTGCCCTGGGCACCTGTGAAAGAATGCGAAGACTGCTCTTCGCTTCTTCGAACACAATGCCCCCACTTTCTTTTGCGAGGAAAATGAGCCGAATATGAATGCCAATACACACAGCTGCTTTCGATGCCTATTGAGTGCACAGCTGGCGTCGCGGCGAAAGCGTTAAAAGCGTCGGCACGTTCGATTGAGAAGGTGTGAGTTCGTTGTTCGTTCAGTCAGTGGGCGTTGTCTGCAGGCTACGTTTGCTCCCAAGAAGTGCAAGTTGTGACACAGTCAACTTTCTGTGGGCTCAGTCTTACTGTTGGGCGGTGTATCTTTTAGGCGGTCATTGATAGGAGTTTTTGTGCTATTCAACCGCATCACTAAGTGTACCACAGTGTGTTAAAGCACTACACGCGTGGGTTGCCAGAGTGTTGCTGGTCACAAAGCATTTCCGTAAAGTGGTCAAACGCCGTGAACACCTACAACAGGCAATTTCATCCGAGCTCGAGCTGAAGCCGTCCTTCGGGGTGGAAATCAAGCAGATCTCCGAGCTCGGGCGAGAGAGCGCCGAGTGCGTGGTGAGGGTGCTAGGCCCCATCGGCTCCCTGACGTGCCTCCAAACACTGGACGAGGCCGCGCGGAAGTTCATCAAGCGTCTCGCCGAAGGGAAGACGTTCTGCGAGACGGCCTTCAAGCACAGCAACCCGGCAGGCGAGGTATCGGCTTGCGTTCGCCTCGTGAAACCGTCGAGCGCCCGATGGTCGTCACTGATAAAGGTTTGTCTCCTTATTACCATCAGTCACGTGTCTGTCCGAGCCGTGAGACTACTCCTGGCTGCTAAGCAGCCAAAGAAGCACCTCTGAGGGGGACGCGAAGCGCTTCCCGGAGACCTCGAAGAGCCGGCATCCCCGACACGGAAGGAGCAAAACCCCGGATCTCTAAGTGAACTTACACGCTCTAAACCGAAGCGATAGAGGAAGGCCGCGCTGCAAGCAGACTTGACACTGGACCTAGCGATGGCCAGCTTGACTTTTGACTTCTTCTCCACTGAACCTGCGTACCCGCCAACGGTCCGCACGAAGCCGAAGATCTGACGGGACTGCCGCGCCTCGGGGCTCGTCGCTCTCAGGGTCAGGCGCCGCTCTCTTCAACGCTCTGATCATCCTGCGGATGTCGTCAGCAGGATTCTCGAGAACCCAACCATCCGCCGTGTCCTCGGCTAAGATGGCGTTGATGATGTTGTGGGGCGCCTTGTACGCCTCATCTTTCATGCCTACAGGTATCCGCCGAAGTTCTCAAGCCTCCGGACCGTCGTCGGGTATGGATGCACGCCCTCGCTCGCACGCCACTCCCTGTACGTGGCCGTGTTCGAGTTGTTGACCCTCCTTGTGCCTGCAGTCGTGTACAGGCTCCTCATGCGAGGGCGGGCTGCATCAGGGGGACGTCCTCGAGGGCACGCTTTAGCGCCCGCCGCTGAGACGTTGACCTCTTCTCAACCGGTGTTACGGGACTGACCAGCGCAGGAGAGCTCTGATCACGCGCTCTCACCAAGTCCTGTACTCTGCGGTACAGCTCAGGACTAGGCACACGCACCGGAAGTGCCCACATCGGAAGCCTCTCCAGTGTCAGAAGGGTCGTATCGTCCGGGAGGCCTCGGAGGCTTCTACTCACGTCCCTCCACTCTTCCTCATTGAACAAAGTCCGCAGAAACGCGACCCACCCAATCATCTTTTCTGGGGCAGGGAGGGCGGGAAGAAAAGAGAAAGAGAGACATAAATAGAGGTAGCGAGGGTTTGGAGGAGGACGCTGGCGTGCGTCGGGGCCAGTGAGAAGCACCGGCTACATTCAAGCCTTCGAGTTTGCTGGTCACAAAACGGCCGAAGATTTCCGCACCGCGAAAGTGAGTGGAAACAAAGCGTGACAGGAAATGGCCACCAGTTTGACCTCATAATCATCGTTGACTCTTCCAACGGACGACGCCATACATAACAACCGCTTATGAAGAGTGTTTGACTGCCTTCATGGCACCTGCACTTTACAGCTCTCGTGCGAGTGGAGACAAAGCGTGACCTGGAAATGGCGGTGACATGGACGCGCGCGTGGTGGAGATGGACGGGATGGCCCACAACCCGTCCGGTGGAGCGCGTGGTGCGGGTGGACGGCCGCAGTCGGGCGGACGAGCCGGGTGACGAGCGGCAGGCCTTCGGTCGCTGGGTGAAGCGGCCGAGAGTGGACCGCTGAACGACGCGATGAGCCGACCACCTGGCATGGACCTGCCCCGGCTGCACGACTTCGTCGCCGAGGTCAAGCGACACCGGCTCGCCATGCAGTGCGACGGCGTGTCGTACTTCTACCAAGTCCGCCCTTCGGTATAAGTTCGTCCAGAACATCAGTCACTTCGTTCACGAAGTTCTTGATCCCTCTCTCTCTCTCTCTCTCTCTCTCTCTCTCTCTCTCTCTCTCTCTCTCTCTCTCTCTCTCTCTCTCTCTCTCTCTCTCTCTCTCTCTCTCTCTCTCTCTCTCTCTCTCGGGAAAGGTCAACGCGGTAGCGGTGACCACGAGAACACATACAGGTGGGTGGGGAGAGGCCCTGGGACTGCTAAGGCGTGACTAACCCCGTCCCTGTCCCTCCCAGGGAGCCACCCCGGAACTAGCCTAGCCCACCTGACGGTGGGGGCCCACCTGACGGTGGAGGCCCACACCCTTTGACTTGTTTTGATGTGTTCTCTCTCTCTCTCTCTCTCTCTCTCTCTCTCTCTCTCTCTCTCTCTCTCTCTCTCTGAACTTCTTACCTCGGGCTTATTTCGGACCGGCCGCGTTGCTGCCCTCAAACCTCGCACTCGTGTGCTTGCTAACAAGAAAGATAAACGGCAAACCAAGCTAGACCACTAAACTGCACTACTTGTGCCACGAAAGATACAAATCCCGATACCATGCCGCATAAAGAACATGAGTCTGCAAAATAAACCGCCCGAACAGTACAGTTTTTCGGGAGGGGAGTTGCGTCTCGTGGGCCGGTTCTCCGTCTTCGACTCCCTCTGCACCAACGTCAGCTTGAGCACGTCCGCTTCTCTCTGCACGACCTTCAGATCTTCCAGCCGCGACACGCCCTCCCAGCGAAGCCCCAGCAAGTGCTGAACGCAGCAGAACGCCATCTGCTCTGGACTCAGCGCCCTCCGCAACAGTTCCCAGTGCTTCGGTTCCACTGGCACAGCCTGCCTCGTCGGCACATCGGCTCCCAAAGCCGTCAGCCCCGCTACGTGCGCCTCCAAGACTCCCAGCCGCACGTGCGGCGCCCATCTCTGGAACACCGACCGAAGGCACAGGGCGTAGTCCCTCTGCGTCGAGGGCCTCACCCCTGCCGATTCTGCCAGATACACCCCGACCCAGTCGTGCAATCCCGCCCCAGGAAACCTCTTCTTCACCCCGACCAGCTTTTCCAACCGTTGCGCCCACCTGACCATCGTGGTCGCCGCTACTGCGCGCGCCTGCACTGCCTCGAGGTACTCTCGCTGTTGCCTCGTGACGATGCCGTTCCCCTTTGCCCCCAGGCCAAGCTCCGCCAAAGCCTCCATCAGCCTCCCGTAGGCCCTTTCTCTTGCCTGAATCCCCGCCAATCCCGAATGGCGCCCGTCTAACCTGAGTCTCTCCGACACCGCCGCGTTCACCCCTGTTGTTTCCCGTACCCCAAAAACCCGCTCGCTGTCCCCTCGCGACCCCGTACCCCTGTACCCCATTCTCCCTCTTTCCCCGTTGGGAGATCGAAAGCCCCCCGCCGCACCTGCCGGTGCCGCCATTTTCCCCAGTACCCTTTCCATTTTCCTTATCCCCGCCTGAAAAGCTGCAGTTACCTGCCCCCGTCCCGAGTTCCTCCCAATTGTCACTTCTTTCCTTTCCCCGTTCCGCCCTGGCGAAAACCCCCCGTCTGGAACCCCGTTCCACCCTGACGAAACCCCCCCGTCGGGTACCCAATCTTCCCCCCGGTTACCGGCTGCACATACGTGCTCCTGTTCCACTGCCCCGAGCTCTGCGACTTTGTCCCCTTGCTTCTCGCCCGCTGCCTCTCGGCCTCCTTCCACGCTTCCGCCAGCGGCCCGGGCAGGTCCTGTTCTTCCAATGCCTTCTCGAACATGCCCGCATGCCCTCCTTTTACCCCCGTCTCCTCCCCGAACTGGAGCGCCACCAACCGCGCAATCGCCCTGTCCACCACTGCGACCATGTGCACATCTCCAAAGGACCCCCCCACCGGCCTCTCCGGGTCCGAAAAATAATCGAACCCCGTCTCGAGGTTCGCCAGCTGCCCTTTCGCCTGCTCCCGGGCCCCTGGTCTCGCCCCCGTGCAGAGCACCCGCTCGAACCGGGTTTCAAAAACCCTGAGCACTTCCATGCGCGTTGGTCCTGGAAAAATCCCCGGCCATCTCGCCCCCTCCCCGAGGTCCGCGAACCCCAACGCGCGACTCCTCTGCGGCATCCCGCCTGCCGACAGCCCCGTCACCATACCCATCAAACTGCTGAGCATCTGCTTCATCTCCGCGTTCCCCGCCTCCATCATCTGCAGCCGCACATCATGCTCTGCGACTTTCTGCGACGCCTGCCCAAAGGTCTGGGCCGTCTTCTCCTCCAGATCCCTTACCGCCTCCTGCGGCTCGCCTTCCTCCCCGTCTGCCCTTCTCCTCTTCCCTTGCACACTGCCCGGCAGTGCCAGCGGCGACTGCACCGGGGTGCCCGCCCTCGAGCTGCTCGCCGAGGCGGTCGCTTGTAGCGCCGCCAGCGCCCTCTGCCCGCAGGCCTTCTTGTGGGTGGCCAATCCTTTCGGGTCGAACGAGCCCCCACAGTGCGGGCACTCTTCCGCCATGTTTGCGATCGGGAGGGAGGGGAGTTGCTGTGTGCTCCTGCGGTCTTTGTGTTTTTTCGTACTTGACCAACAGGTTCACCCCCCCGCACGCCAAGTCCGCCCTTCGGTATAAGTTCGTCCAGAACTTCACTCACTTCGTTCACGAAGTTCTTGATCCCTCTCTCTCTCTCTCTCTCGGAAAAGGTCGCGCTGGCAGAAACGGTGAAATAATAAAGGTCGCAGGGTTGGTGAAATGAAAGCGAGAATGTGGAATAAAAATCCCTGGACGTGAAACTCAATGAGCTGAGATCCCGCTGCCTCCGGGTCTCGCAAAAAGAAAACAGCGCTATCAGGAGCGCAAATACAAAACTTTCGAGGTAAGGAACCTCATGCAACACAGAACGGGGTCCGGGGCGGCCGGATACCCCGCCTGTATGGATCTCGTGCCCAGACGTCTGCCAGTTGTTCAGCAGTCGGGACCCATACAGTCTCGAGGATACACTGGTGTTCCTCCAAGACGTCGCGCACCTGGCACAGGATGAGGTTCCCGAGCTCGGTCTTCGACTTCCAGTTCTTCAGGCAGTTGACGGCGGGCAAGTTGTCGACAAATATTCTGATTGTCGACAGCGGAGACCGCGAAGCCGCATACGCAACCGCAAACTTGGCCGCCGTAAGCTCGGCGAAGAAGATGTGCTGCGGTGCATCCCTCCATGGGCCCCACATCGCCATGGAACCCACTAGCCAGGCCCATCCCTGCATGCTGGCGTCGGACCACGCCTCCACGAGGGTGTCCCGCTGCTTCGAGTCGAAAACGACCCATCGATTGCCCGACAGGCGCCGCCTCACCCCAGCCAGGAACGGAAGAACGTCGTCGCTCACGCGGACCAGCGACTCCCAGCCCAGGGAACCGGTCAGGACTTGGTGCGCCAGGGTCCCCATCCACGCAAGCACCGGGCTCACTCTGCAGAGTGGCGTGCCCCACACCGTCCATGCCCAAATGGCGGTTCCGACGACCTTCCAAACGCCACGCAAAGTCATCTGCATCGAACCGACCGAGCAAAAGAGGAGGTGCGCCTTCCTCGCCCACTCCTGCTTCAGTCGGTACCTCTTCGCCGCGAGGTCAAACTCGACCCCCAAGACAACCGGCGTCGAGCTGGGCTCGAGGACGGACTTCTCGTCGTTGACCGTCATGCGCACCTGGCGGGCGCGTCGCAGGACTCGGTCGCGCACTGCGCGAAGCGCGTCCGGACAGTCACCGACGAGGGCCCAGTCGTCGTACCAGACGACCCTGTCGTCCTTCGCAGGCTCCGTGACGACGAGTGCGGAGTCCTGCGCAATCACCGGCGAGTACGACCAGCCCATCGTCAGACGGCGCCACCGATACAGGGCCACGCCCCCGTCCGGCCTCTTCGTTCGAAGCCCGAAGAATGCCGACGTCGACCGTCCTACTGGGAATTGGAAAAAGTAGGACTTCAGGTCAACTACGACTGCGTGTGACTTCGACATCATCTTCTTGATGACCTCGTCGACACGCAAGAGGCTGAACTTCGGCGGGGGCTCCATCAGCTCGTTCAGCGGGCGGCCGTCGACGATGGCGCGCGAGTGCTGCTCGCCCTTCTCGACGGCGAATGCCGGCAGGACGCACTTCAGCGGCTGCGACCGAGGAACCCGCTCCACAAACCCGACACCTTCCAGCGTCACCGCATGCCGGGCAAATGCGTCGCTCTTCCGACCCGGCAGGACAGGCACTTCCAACAACTTCCGACGGAAGGAGTGTCCGTCCGTCAGGAGGTCGAGCAGGCCGTGCAAGCGGGCCCCGGGGCCAGCTAGGCTCCGGAGGCCGCGGAGATCGATCGGCGGCACAGCCGTGACGTCGAGCGGCCTCGTCGATCTCGGGGCACCGATTCCCGGAGTGAGGCCCCTCGTCTCCGGTGGCAGGTAGCCGAGGGGAACTGCGGTCGGGGGGTCGTAGAAGTGGGGGTGGAGCCGCAGGAAAAGCTGCCTTCCCCTGAGCAGTCTCGACCTTCGCGACTTCAACCCCCTGACCTGCCGAGGCAAAAAGCCGGCGTCGGGCAAGGGTTTCTGTCGCGTTGGGAAACGACTGTCGCAGAAGGAGGGGCGAGCTGGGTGGTGCCCGGGAGAATTGGTCGGTGCGCTTCCCGGGTCTTCCTGCTTTCCGCCATCGTCAGCAGGCGACGAGAGCAGAGCAGTCGTCATGCTCCCGCCAGGTCCTTCAAGTTCGGAGTCGGCTGGGGGGGACCAGCCCCCAGGCGACCGTTCCAAGCCGGTCCTCAGCAGCGACCGGTCCTTCCTTCCTTTCCCGCAAGAGGAGGGGCGTGCATCGTCTCCCCGGGCTCGCACGGGTTCCACATGCGCCACTCCCGCGTGGCCCCGTCCGCCGCTTCCTCAGCAGCCGCCCAGTCAGGATCCATCACCCGTCGACGGTTCAGCGCGGCCCGGCGCGTGCGGCTATCCTTGCGGATCGGCATTATTACTTGGGGAGAATGGAAATAAAATGAAAGCGAGAATGTGGGGTAAGCCCTGATTATTAGATTCACGGTTAAACGAAGCTAGCGCACAAGGTTTGCCTGATCTCGCACCTACTTTCCGATACCAAATAGATACTCTATTCAAACTCGGAAAAGGTCGCGCTGGCAGAAACGGTGAAATAATAAAGGTCGCAGGGTTGGTGAAATGAAAGCGAGAATGTGGGGTAAGCCCTGATTATTAGATTCACGGTTAAACGAAGCGCACAAGGTTTGCCTGATCTCGCACCTACTTTTCGATACCAAATAGATACTCTATTCAAACTCTCTCTCTCTCTCTCTCTCTCTCTCTCTCTCTGTCTCTTAATTTATTTTGGACGCAAACGAGCTTGCGAACGCAGCCTGCAAGGACACAACGACACACAGCCGCCCCCCGGAAAGACGAGCACTCTCGTGGCTCCCCCGAAGTGGATCATTCCAGACGACGCGGATGAGAGCGACGACGACGACGACGACGATGATGACCTGTGCTGATGCCATCCCTGCACTCGCATCCGCCCCGAAGGGTCGCCGTTTCGCGTCAAGCAGAAAGAGGGAGAAAGACCGCACCGGGGCCGACCCCCAGATTCGATTCATGCGCGTTTTCATTAGGACGAAAGCATGTTCATGCCTACACTCGTTGCGGACACATTGTGATCAGTAAACTGTGTGAGTTTACGTTGTTACACTAGTCAAGTGAGTTTACTTGTTGCACTCAGTAACAGGGAGTCAATAGGCTCATTAATCTCACTTGCTATGAGTTCCCACTTCTTATACAACAGGTGAAAGCGCATATTGAGTGTGTCGCATACTTGACTCCGAACCAGGTTTACTTCGCGACTGCAGTTCGCGTGTGTCCGAATCTCCAACTTGAGTCTAATCGCCAGCCGCAATTCAATGTCACTGCGGCCAATGGTTCGGTTGGCCTGCCGCGCATAACTGCCCCACAGGGCAGTGCTGGTGTGTGTTAGGTACAAATGTCGCATGAGGAGCAGTTTCGGGTCTCCGGCGTCGCGACGTTGCCACGTTGCTCGCTCAGCAGCCTCCAGTCTGATGCAAGCACGAAGGTCAGTCAGCCCAAAATGTGGCCACTGTTATAGCGTTTCCCTTTTATTAGGTATTGAAACAGTTTCTTTTGTGGCTCACCGTCCGCAAGGGCTTGTGATCATGCAAGCGCCAAGCCCCACGGTACGACGCGCCTTCGTGAGCAACACGATTCTCCTCCGGAGTCTCTCCCAGGCACCAAGCCGTTCTTTACCGTGTTGATTGTGCATAGTTGAAAGAGAAAGTCCTTTTGTCCATTTCTGCCCTCGCCTTTCTTCTGTCTGTCGTATTCCTTACCAAAAAGTGAAATAAGATTGATCTTGCATTTCCGTCGCTCGTCTTTTTTTCTCTTCGACTGAGGCGCATATAACTTCAGCGGTCTTGAATTCTGGTCGACACGGCCGATTGACACCCTGCTGTCACTCGTTGAGCTAAGAATCCGAAGGATCGGACGAGTCGCTGGCACACGGTGTAGCGACGGGAATCATCAAGCATCGTCTTGTCATCGTACAAGCATGCATCGTGCACCCATTCTCACTGGTGGGTAGTGGGCGGTTTGGCGGACTGAGCTAACGTCTTAAGATAGGAATGACCACCAAAAGGGGCCTCAAGTTGGTTTGTGAAACGGGTGGACGTTGGACCTGCGAGAAAGGAAAGCATCCAGCGTGAAGTTCTGGAGTACCGCTGTGTGCGTAGCAACAACGAATGGGTGACCCGAACCAGAACGCTGACAGCGTGTTTTGGAGGAAACCTAAACCTAATGATAATTTTCTCTCACAAGCAGACTAGTCCTTCCCCGACACGCACACATCGAAACAGTCCAGCACATGGCACCCATCGATGTTTTTGTTGAAGGTCCGTCGAAGAAAGTGCACCCAATCCTCGTCGACACGAACGACACTATCGCTGTAATAGAGTCGAATATCAGCAACCTGGACGGAATTCCCGCAGGGCGAAAACGGTTGGTTCTGTGCGGCGTCGTGCTCTCAGCTGAGAGAACTTTGGGCAGCTACAAAACCCTGCAGTCGGAAACAACGATTCGCGTGCTTGATGCCGATGGTCAGGCCTAGCGGGTTTGCACGCGTTTTCCTGCACTGACGGCTCCAAAGGCTCTGTCGGCTCATTCTCGGTCTACGCACAGGGGTTCTAGATGGGTGATGCCTGCCGATGCAGCATGCATCGTTGCTCCCGTGCTATTGGTGCTTTCGGTACGGACCCCGTTGTCCAGTTTCTGGATCCAGGTCAAGAAAACTGGATACGCGTGAAGTATCGCGTGTTGCGAAACGACGCAGGCGGCTCTGGACCAGCCGGTTCTCCGTTCTTCCGCGTTTCCTCTCTTGCTTGCGAGAGGAAATAATAGTTTGGCTCGTATCTTCCGGTATCCCTTCTGGATAGCGTAGTGATGTGGGTAACGTCTACTGTGTGTGGAGGGCGGACCTGAGCGGCGTCGGTCATGCCCGGGGTTGCAGCTTGCTTTAGGTGACACCGGCCAGTTGCCCGCTCATGTTCGTTTTCTTTCGACAAGTCGGTCTCGAGGTCATTGCGTCGTGACGTGTCGGTTTCAACAACCGCACGCAGCGCAGCACACCATGTGCAGCGACTTGAAGGTCCACAATCACCCGTAGCAGGGAGGGGGGTCGGAAGATGTCGTTGCTGTTCGATGGGTCCAAGAACGTGACGCTGCAGGAGTACGAGAAGAAAAAGAACGAGGTCGTTGTCGAACGGGAAAGCATGGACCGGTTGGTCATGAAGTTCTTGGAGATCGAAGGGTTCAAGGAAGCCGCCGAGTGTTTCCGGTCGGAGGCGAAGCTGGAGAAGGAGTGCGTCGAGGAGAGCGTGGCGGATCGCATCGAAATCCGGCAGCAGATTCAAGACGGCGACGTCTCAGGCGCGAGGAGCCGCGTCGCCGAGTTGTTCCCCGCCGTGCTGCAAGACGCGGACTTGTCCTTCCAACTCCGGCTGCAGGAGCTGATTGAGCTGGTGAAGGGAGGGGAGGTCGAAGCTGCGCTGGACTACGCCCGGGATCGCATAGCGTCGGAGGACATGCCTGAGCGGCACCTCGAAGCAATGGAGCAGGCGCTCTGCCTCCTCGCCTACGACGACCCTGCTCTCTGCAAGTACCGCGGCCTGCTCGACCCCTCCCAGCGCCTCGCCACGGCATCCGCAGTGAACACGGCGCTGCTCGTGCACAACAAGCAGGACCCGCTCACCAACCTCCATCAGCTGCAAAAGATGATGCACTGGCTCGCCCTCGCTTGCGCGAACTCCGAGGAGAACACCATGTATGGACACGGCGGAACTTTTTTCTTTTAACGGCACGAGTTCCTGCAAGGAACTTCTGACCAGATCTTGAGTTCGTGCAACGCAGTTCACTGAAACAGAGTCCATTCTCATTCGAGACTGGAGGTCCTATGAACATGCAATGTGAATAGCCTCTATTCGAGCCAACCCGGCTTTTCTTCATGAAAAAAGTGTATTGTTTTTGGAAAGAGCCGGGCAAGCTTTTTTTTTTTCCTCGCAAAAGGTATGCGGGTGGCAGAGTGACCGGGCGCCTTCAGGCCGGTGGGTCCGGGTTCGAACCCCGCCCATGACATTTTTCCGGTCGAAGATTGTTTTCGAGGTTTTGTTGCGTTTCCGGGTCCAATGTGCCCGAAAATTGCGTTTTTGCGGAGTTTCGCGGCATTTGGGTCACCACGGGAAACGGAGACGGGGGGGGGGGTCTCCCATGGGTACTGGCGCCGAGAACCCGAACTTTGCTTCGCCCGAACTTTGCTTCACCCGAACTTAGCTTCGCCCGAACTTTTCTTCGCCCGAACTTTGTTTCGCCCGAACTTTGTTTCGCCCGAACTTAGCTTCACCAGAACTTTGCTTCACCCGAACTTCTCCTCTCTCTTCTCTCTCCTCTCCCTGCAGCCAGTGCAGGCAACTGTATGGGGAGGGGAGGGGAGGAGTTGTCGCGTAGCTTCGCCCGAACTTTGCTTCACCAGAACTTAGCATTGCTTAGCCGAGCGCACGTACTAAAGTTGAGCGGGGGGACATGTTCTATGCCACGTGTGCCTTTTTCTGAAAGTTTACTCGCACAACGCACATGCAGCAGAGTTCATTCAGCACAACACGGGTAAATGCTACGGGGTACGTATCCACATGCAGCTGCATCCCTGTCCAGGAGCACGTGTGGATGCACTGGATCTCAAAGATCCAGTGCCCCCAGCGGTCTCTTGTCTTTGCTTCCTCGAAACTTCCATGACTCTACGGCCAACTGGAGCTAAGCCGATCCACCCCCTCCTGATAGACTTCTGGAAACAGTACGGCGGTGCAATTTTTTTCCCAGGAGTAGGGGGGCCCACGTACCCCCTTTTTTTGGGACAAAAATTATAAGAGGTGGTTGCTCAAACTTTTCGTGCCGCGGAAAACTTTGTTGCCTTTATACATGTTCCCCGGATGTTGCCCCACATTTTTCCTCCCCAGATTGGCTGATTTTCGAGCCTCCAGATGAACATCGTACTTTTCATGGACGGTTTACTGGGGAAATGCACTTGGCGTTTTTTTTGCCCAGATACCATTTTTTTGAGATTTTCGCAATCATGGGTTTTGAGCTAAAAACCCACACCTTCCTCACGAAAACATCATTTTTTCTTGGTGTAATGCCATATTTTGGACAGCTCGTGCATTTTGGCGACCTCTTTCACCATCCAAAAATCCACTTATGGTGGTGCCAGTCTATCTCAAGAGTTTGCAAATAATGCGGTGTGGAAGGTGGGATAGCTCAGGAAACTGCAAAACGCGCCACCTAGAGGGTGGGTTAGCTCGGGAAATTGTGATTAGCGCGGTGTAGAGGGTGGGATAGCTCAGGAATCGCAAAAATCGTCATCTGGAGGGTGGGATAGCTCGGGAAATCGCAAAAAACGCGTTCTAGAGGGTGGGATAGCTCGGGAAACGCGTTGCAAAAAGGCGCAAGAATCGTCACCTGGAGGGTGGGATAGCTCGGGAAATTGCAAAAAGCGTGTCCTAGAGGGTGGGATAGCTCAGGAAGTTGCAAAAAGCGCGTTGTAGAGGGTGGGATAGCTCAGGAAGTTGCAAAAGGCACCATCTAGAGGGTGGGATAGCTCGGGAAATCGCAAAAAACGCGTTGTAGAGGGTGGGATAGCTCAGGAAGTTGCAAAAAGCGCGTTGTAGAGGGTGGGATAGCTCAGGAAATCGCAAGAATCGTCACCTGGAGGGTGGGATAGCTCGGGAAATTGCAAAAAACGCGTTCCAGAGGGTGGGATAGCTCGGGAAACTGCAAAAAGCGCGTTGTAGAGGGTGGGATAGCTCGGAAAATTGCAAAAAGCGTGTCCTAGAGGGTGGGATAGCTCAGGAAGTTGCAAATGGCACCATCTAGAGGGTGGGATAGCTCGGGAAATCGCAAAAAACGCGTTGTAGAGGGTGGGATAGCTCAGGAAATCGCAAAAATCGTCATCTGGAGGGTGGGATAGCTCGGGAAATCGCAAAAAGCGTGTCCTAGAGGGTGGGATAGCTCAGGAAGTTGCAAATGGCACCATCTAGAGGGTGGGATAGCTCAGGAAATCGCAAGAATCGTCACCTGGAGGGTGGGATAGTTCAGGAAATCGCAAAATGCGCCATCTAGAGGGTGGGATAGCTCGGGAAACTGCAAAAAGCGCGTTGTAGAGGGTGGGATAGCTCGGAAAGTTGCAAAAAGCGTGTCCTAGAGGGTGGGATAGCTCAGGAAATCGCAAGAAATGCATTGTAGAGGGTGGGATAGCTCAGGAAGTTGCAAAAAGCGCATTGTAGAGGGTGGGATAGCTCGGGAAATCGCAAAAATCGTCTACTGGAGGGTGGGATAGCTCAGGAAGTTGCAAAAAGCGCGTTGTATAGGGTGGGATAGCTCGGAAAATTTCAAAAAGCGCGTCCTAGAGGGTGGTAGCTCGGTAGCTCAGGAAATTGCAAAAGGCACCATCTAGAGGGTGGGATAGCTCGGAAGATCGCAAACACGACTTTGCCGAAGAGCATGATACAGTGACAAAAGAAGAGTCTCAAATTAGTGCCCTCGAGTCCTTGTATCTGAGCCAGCTCTTGGAGTTAGCCAAAGTGTGTGAAGCAGCTCAGCCAACTCAACGTTCGAAGAAGGATGTCCTGGTCGAGTTGCTGAGTCCTCACTTTGGAGAGCTCGAAGAAGAAGTTCGAACCATGATGGCAAAGAACGAGCAGTCTCGGGGCGAAGCAAAAGAAAAGAAGAAGCGTGCCCGTGCCTCGCAGGGCCCGTCCTCCACCTTACCGAGGAGGAAGCGAACTACGCCGGGGAAGCCCCTCTGAAAACGTGCCCTGTTCTGTCCCTTGGCTTTTGGTGGTTTGCGAAAGAGCCGGCTCCGTCTTGCATGGCATGCTACTTATCGAGGCATCCGGAAAACGATGTGACACAGGAAACGGCTGGCTTGGTCTTCCTTGTACGGCATGGAAACCATTATTTAGCAAGCCGGCAAAAAGAAACTGCGGCAAAAAAGCCATTTTCTCCAGAATTCCAGTTCCATATTCCTCAAATAGCCAACTTCGTTTCGTTTCTCCGAAAATTTGGCCTAGCATCTCCCTCGAATGCGCGATTAGATCTACTTTCCTGTGAAGTTCCCTTTTTCCATGGTAATTGCCCAGGAGACACTGCGCCGAGCAGGAAGTTTTGGAGAAGATGTTCGATCCGAGGGCTGAACCACCTTTCTACCACTCTAACTACTCCACAGTCGTGTTTTTTGGGGGTTTTTGCATGAATCATCTCCTCGGATGCGTGATTAGATCTATTTTCCTGTGAAATTCCCCTTTTTCCATGGTAATTGCCCAGGGGACACTGTGCCGAGCAGGAGATTTTTGAGAAGATGTTCGATCCGAGGGCTGAACCACCCTAACTACTCCACAGTCGTATTTTTTGGGGGGGTTTGCATGAAGCATTTCCCTCGAATGCGCGATTAGATCTACTTTCCTGTGAAATTCCCCTTTTTCCATGGTAATTGCCCAGGGGACACTGTGCCGAGCAGGAGATTTTTGAGAAGATGTTCGATCCGAGGGCTGCACCACCTTCCTACCACCCTAACTACTCCACAGTCGTATTTTCTGGGGGGTTTTGCATGAAGCATCTCCCTCGAATGCGCGATTAGATCTACTTTCCTGTGAAATCCCCCTTTTTCCATGGTAATTGCCCAGGGGACACTGTGCCGAGCTGGAAATTCTTTGAGAAGGTGTTCGATCCGAGGGCTGAACCACCTTCCTACCACCCTAACTACTCCACAGTAGTGTTTTTCGTGGGTTTTGCATGAGTTTTCCAGCTGAAACGCGGTAAAAAAGCCCTCATAATTTTTGTCCCAAATTGCCGCATTGTAGCTTGCCTTGCGTGGGCCCCCCTACCAGGAGACTTGCTCCCAAGAGACTTTCCTTCACTCCAAGCGCCGATTCGCAAAATGACATGGCCGCTTGGTGAAGGAACTTCTCTTTGGGTGTAAGATCTTCCCCGCGGGTGGACGCGGAGGAAGAGGGTTCTTCTCGTATCCCACGAGAAAAGGAACTAGCCCAACACACCCCTAGCCCCATTTGTTTCCGTACGATGCTCCCAGTTAAAAAAAAAAAAAAAAAAAAGACTGTGATAGACAGAAGAATGCAGCTCCAGGCATTATGCAGCTGCAAGGGATGGGGATGTACCTGATAGACCGTGGTGGACCTCGATTCGCTACAATGAACAGAGGCAGGCAATTCGATGGAGTTCCAGGAGATAGGGATGGAACGGCTTATAACTGGAGACTTAAAATACAGCCACCTTCTAACCACGAACGCCAAACACCGCAGTTTCCCGCACGCCGCTGAAGTACTTCGCTGGTTTCAGCAAGCCGCGGCCGAATAGCCAATTCCGGCTTTGCAGCAGCAGAGCGCTTTGCTTGGCCTGTTGTCACGCTACAAGAGCGATGATTTGGCCTCATCGAAAACGTGGCGACACGAAGGTGTTGCCGCCAGCCCTGCGGGTCTTGCGGCCTTGTCATTGTTAAAAGGAGGCGGTTGGCAGCGCTTCGTGTAGTTGTACCTATCAAACCGGAGCATACACACGCTCGCACAAACCTCCGGGACCACTGTGTCTGCGCCGGTGTTTCGCCCGTCGATAGGATGCAGGCCGGCGAAAGAGAGGCACCCGCGGGTTTGGCTATGTCGTTTCAACCCGTTTCTCCCGCCCGCGGGCAGGAGGTGCTGCCCGAGCGCTAGGCGATCGTGTTAGCAATGCATTTGTTGGTACTACGAATTAGTAGTTGGCAGCGTACTACATGAACCTTATTAAAGCAGGTGAGTTCCGCGAGTGTGCGCACAAACAGAAGCCCGGAAGTATTTCCGGCAATATGACGTGTTGCACGTCCACCTGGATTTTGACACTCCGTGCTGCTACGTGGTTGCACCGTCTACCGCTACATGCCGGAATAGAGTACAGATCCCACACACTGCCAGGTACCAATACTACCTGCTGTGTGGAGGTACTCTACAAAGCAGGCCTGCTGTTGTTTCCCGTCCCGCGCAGCCCGAATGACGGCAACGCGGGTTCCCGCGCACAGCCACTACACCCTCAAGACCGCTGTGGACAACGCCCCTCCGTGCGCAAGAACCTTGAATCTCGCCTCTCCCCGCCGGTGAGCTGCTGACGGTCGCAGACTTTGCCGTGCGGCGTTCAGCTCGACCTGTGACATTTCATTTCTCCCTCTGTGCCTCGCTGTTTCTGACGCACTTCTGACACGAGGCTTCGGCCAGCCTCAAACACTATCTACTGACCTGCCGACCCGAGGGGAGTGCAAAGAAGGCGATGTGGACGCGACTTTCCTTTCCTTCCTGCTTTCCAGGACGGTCTAGCTGCTTCTCTTCCCTTCCCTTGCCGTCCCTTACTATAAGCGATGGTAGCGTCATGTGGAGTTAGCACGGCTGTCCAGAAGCATGCAGCCACGGCGCGCGTGTAACAAATGTCTGCAGATGAGTGCTCACGCCGGGAAGTGTACAGTGTCAGCGTGTCACATCCCTCGTAGTTTCTAGCCCGAATACAGGAGGAGCCCACCCGCCGCCCATTTTTCCAGCCAGCACTACTAACAATCGGGGTGAATGCGCGTAACTCAAATGCCGAAACCCGAATGCATCAGCGCAAGATGAAGTCAGAAGTCTTGAGCTGATCACCTGATGGAGATTGGCTGCCTTCCCTCTGCTCTGACCGTCCTCCGAAGGATTCCGCTGCACCCACGCTTCGGAGAGGAGCCATGGAGTCCAAAGAGTGCATGTCGCCAACTCAAAACCAACTGATGAAATTGACGAGTACTCAGTATTGTTAGCTGGTACCCACTTTCAACTATGAACTTAAATACACCCCACACACACCGTGTCGGGCTCTAGGAAATCGAACGCTGAGGTGCGCGAAACACGATGCACCCCGCTGTGCATCGTGCAAGAGAAGATGGCTGCTCCAGGAAAGATGCTGTGACCAGCAACATGTAAACCATGAGGCCAAACGCCCGTGCCAGTCAAAGCTCCGCACAATGAGTAGTCATCACGAAAGGGCGGCTGGAGCCTCGGCAGTAACGTAAACGAGCGGGAAAATGGGCTATATGCCGCGCAGGGAGTACCCACAACTGAGCTTTAACACACACACCCTCAGTGACGTTACTCACCATTACACCTTTCCAAAGGGGTACCGAAAGAACGAGGAACCTGCAGACGCGCCGGCTTGTACCACACCAGCATCCACAAGCATCAAGCAGCGTCATCGTCCATCAAAGGAAACTGAACATTATTGCGGGCCGCGAACCTTGATTCGCGTACTGTAGGAGGTTCTATCGCTCGGAGCGATCACAAGGCAAGTGTAAGCTACACCACACTACACCACACCTTCCCCCCACACAACAAAAGTCGCCGCCCAGTGCTGCCCGGGAATCTTCCAGGGTTCTTTCGCCAGCCGCGAACCGCGGCTTATTCCCTTCCTCGCGCGCCGGCTTGTACCACACCAGCATCCACAAGCATCAAGCAGCGTCATCGTCCATCAAAGGAAACTGAACATTATTGCGGGCCGCGAACCTTGATTCGCGTACTGTAGGAGGTTCTATCGCTCGGAGCGATCACAAGGCAAGTGTAAGCTACACCACACTACACCACACCTTCCCCCCACACAACAAAAGTCGCCGCCCAGTGCTGCCCGGGAATCTTCCAGGGTTCTTTCGCCAGCCGCGAACCGCGGCTTATTCCCTTCCTCGCGCGCGCGCAACAGCTTTCCGTCGCCACAATAGCGCCGCGGTCGTTCCCCCCGAGTTACCCGCGCGTCTTGTTCCCGTTAGAGTACCAGTTCGCTTCGCGGCTGGTGGGAGTAGGCAAGACGACGGACGACGAAGGCACCGGAGGCCGGAGTCCATGCGCGCCGGCGCGAGACGCCTCCTTCGACACCGTGCCGAAGCTTCCCCCGTTGAAGGACCCGTGCGCAGACTCCGCCGGGCCGGCCGCGGAAGCAAAGCCAGGCCGGGTTGACGGCGATGAACCACCGAGTCTGCTTGAACCGGACGACCTGGAAGCTGCTGCGCACGCCAGCCACGGGGCGGCGCATAGCCCGTGCAGGGCTCGTCCCCGGGGAAGTTCGGTCGGCGATGGCTGCGGGCACCGGGCGGACGACGAAGAGCACGACGAATTTCCGCCGGAGTTGGTCGACGACGAGGAGAAGGGCGCCGGCCCGCCGTGCGGGCACAACTCGTGGGACAACGTGCGCATCAAGCGCCACTGGGCCATCCTGCGCTGCCGCACGTGCGAGGCGCAGTGGCGGCGCCGCCCCGCCGAGATCAAGCGGTGCCCAGAGTTCGGCCGCGAGCTCGGCTCGTCCTGCCCCCGCGGCAGCGCGTGCCCGTGGGTCCACGTCCACTACGCGCGCGCCCGCCGCGAAAAAGTCCTGCAGCAGCGGCGCCACCCGAAGGCGTCGTCGTCCCGCCCCTGACGTCCGACTTTCGGAAGGAATTACTCGGAGAGACTGCCGGTTGCGAAACTTTGAAGAAGCAACGGCCCGGCACAACCGCTAGAACCAGTGTGCCACACCCGCAAATCCAGCGTGAAATCCAGTGTGCCACACCCGCAAATCCAGCGTGAAATCCAGTGTGCCACACCCGCAAATCCAGCGTGAAATCCAGTGTGCCACACCCGCAAATCCAGCGTGAAATCCAGTGACACCCACAATTCCAGCGTGAAATCCAGTGTTGGCTCCCGCAAATTCAGTGTGCCACACCCACAAATCCAGCGTGGAAATCCAGTGTTAGCACCCCGCAAAATCCAGTGTGAAACCCAGTGGACCAGCTAAGACCGTCCCCCCAGCTGGGTCGAGTCACCAGTTGTCCAATGCAAGCTCCTGCAGCAGCGGCGCCACCCGAAGGCGTCGTCGTCGCCGTCCGTCGCACCCGCTTTTTGCGGGAAATACTCGGAGCGACTGCCGGCCAGTGTTCGCGCTAAGGAAAAAAGCGGCTGATTTCAGCCGGAAAAAAAAGTTCTTGAAAAACCGACCGGCTGATAATCAGCCGGCTGACTTTTGGAAGGTCTGCCGATCAGACGGTTTTTGCGGCAACATCTTGTTCCCATCGTCCCCGGTTTGTGCGCCCAGCTGATTCCGCTCGCCAAAGCTTACTCTGTCGAAAATCGGCTGATTTTGTGCGAGTCTGCCAGTATAAAAAAAGGGCTCGAAATTTAATCAGCCGGCAAGCCGGCTGATCGCGCGCACACTGCTGCCGGCTGCAAAAAGAAATTGTGTAACCACCCCTCTTACGACATTCAGAGCACAAAGGATATCTTCCCATAACGACGACGGTCACCCGGAGACTTTAAAACCCCGGAGTTTCAAGCGAACTTTCACTCTAAAAATGAAGGAGGAACGGCCCGGTCGCGCACAGCGCCGGGTAAAAGTCCTGCTGCAGCGGCGCCTCCCGAAGGCGTCGTCGTCCCGCCCCGCTTTTTCTTAGGGGAAACACTCGGCAGAGACTGCCGGGTTGCAAGATTTCGAAGGCGACGGACGGCCCGGTCGCACAGCGATGGCGGCACCCCCTCCCCGCAAGCCTCGGCCCCCCTCCCCCAAGAGTGCTAGCATCTGTCTAAACATCCAACGAAGCCTTTCTTCCCCCCCAGCACACCTGCGGTCTCACCTGCACGTGGCGCGGGCGTGCGACGTCAAGGCGCCGGCCACAGCGAAGCCGGCACGACCGACCGACTCACAAGGTGCACGAGCCACTGAAAAAACAGTGCAATTACTAGTCATCTTCCTGGTGGAAAATGGTGCCAACTGGTGCAAAATAGTGAGAATTGTTCGTGCACTCTTGTAAGAATGACTGGTGGGTCGCTGGCACAAGTCGTATGACTAGTAAGATTCATGACCAGGCAGGTCACTATTAAACGACGAGTGAATGGCATGACTAGTGCAGTGAAGACCGCCCTCCCCGTCCCCGCCCTCCTTCTTTTGTATGAGCACGGCGCGGTTAAAGCATCTGCTTTGTAGTAAATACTTGAGGAAGCTGCCAGTTACGAAATATGTTAGTAATAAACGCTAGAAATCTCAACGGACGAAACACAGGTAAATCTGGGAGGTAAATCTGGGTTTGTGGCGGGCGTAAGCGTGCAACAAAAAGACCCACGTTGGTGTAATCGGTTTGCTGCGGGGGGCCCACACATGGGGTCTCTTAAAGGGGGGGGGGGCGAATAATAACCTGTGCTACTAAAAGAAGCTCCGGGTAGCCGAACAGTAGCAGGATCAAGTAGTGGTGGTGTTTTTAGACAACCAGACGGGCGTCAAATAACTGCTATTTATTCGACCTCCCCTTTACTAGCAATCGTGCATAAAGCGATCCCTCCGGATCTTTTGTGGACCAAATTGGTGACTGGGACGGGTGAACGGGCTGCGATATGCATGTCCCCTGTGACTTACCCATGGCCACGACCGGAGCCCTGTGGCTTGACTCTTGATGCAGGGCAACCCTTTGCTAGGAGATTCTTTTTTTTTTTGTATAAGCACCTGCTTTGTAGGAAATACTTGAGGAGGCTGCCAGTTGCAAAAGATCAAAGGAGGTAAATGTGCTGTAGCCCACACGAAACACAGGTGAATCTGGGTTCAGTGGCGGGCGTAAGCGTTCAACAAAAAAGACCCATTTTGTAGTTGTATTGTTTCTCCCCCTCTAGCCTCCTTCGAAGTAAGCACAAGGCAGCCCTTTTTGACACAATTAGGTCACGTATCCGACTCATTTTTGGAGTCAGAGCACCCATGTAGTTGAGCAACCGACCACAAGGATATCGGAGGCGTAGCAGTGGGTCTACAGTAGTAGCGGCGCGTGGGGAAGGAAGCAAGCCGCTTGGTACGGGGAAACTAGGCGACCGATCACACCATTGTACGGTTTCCGGATGGCACCATTTATTTGCGCACTTAACCGTGGTTAAGAAGACGTACGAAAATCTGGACCCAAATTAGGTTTTCACATTTTCTCCCCCTCTTGCCTCCGTCGAATGAAGCACAAGGCAGCTCCTCGAGCTTTTTTTTTTTGCTTTCGGCCGATTATCGGCGTGTCAAGCAACAGAGCTGCGAAGATGTGGTCAAGTGGTTCGCACGCGCACGGGGGTCTGGTCGCTTGATCTCTTCGACGACCGGTGACTCTCGCCGACGGGTACGTGGCGCCAACGCGTTAGAACTTGAAGGGTTGCCGCTTGCTCGCCGATGGGAAAAGAAAAAGAACGAAAAAGCCCTGGAAAAAGAAAAAATGATACAAAAAGAAGAAAATAAATGAACTAGTCACAACATACGAAATGGGAAAACAAACCTCAAGGCTAGCGTGGACCAATAGCAGAAAACCAAAGGTCGCAAGCAGAAGCAAAAGAGGCAAGCAAAAACGGAAGTCGCCAGACATTAGAACAACATAAATGTAAATCGTGTGAACAGCAACAAAAAAAGAAAACGTCGGGGGGACCCAGGCTTTCGTCACACAGGGAAACAGTATGAAACTTTTTGCAGTTTTGTTGTGGGTACCTACCGTCCATTGGTCTTTGAATGGTTGTGGAAGGTTTTACCTCCGCAATCTACAAGTTGATAACAAGTCGGAGCTTAGCTTCGCAACTTTCCTGTCTCCAACACGATGAAGTACGACACTGTTTCGAAAGGCGCGCCAAGGGTGCGGCACTTTCATGGCAGAGGTAGCGTAACCCGCTACCGAATAGTTAGTACAAGAATGATGCGCAAGCTGCGCGAAAGAATTCAAGATTAGCTATGCTAGTAGCCGCTACGCTTTTAGTAGGGTCCCCGTTGTTACTTCTACATTCAAGAGGCAAGTCTGACAGACTTCTTCGCATGTCCCTCGATCGGTACATGGGTTAAGCTAAGCGCAGGATGTCCCTGGGAAACTTTCCTCTCGAAAATGGACCATGCACTCCTTGCAACAAAACTGATTTCTTTTTTTTGATGATGATTTTGATGTAATCAACAAGTCTACGACGCTAGAACTGACGCCAGTATGTAGCGTCGTCGAGTGCACTGGAAAGCTCACAAGCAAAAAGCCTCAAGTTCAAAAGGGAGGGGCGGCAGGAAGACAAAAAACGGTGTGTTGGGAAGGGGTGGGGAATGGGGAGAGCGGCGGTGATTGTGCGCACCAATCTTCAGAAAGTGCGGTCAGAAAAGTCTGGCTCAATTGTCTTCGTGGCGTGGATAGGCCGATGTCCGCATTTTCGATGTAGGCGCTGCGACAACAATTGGTTGTGGGGAGTACACCCGCACTGTTCTTTCGACACTGTGGGCCGTCTAGCTAGCTGGTCACTCATTAGCCGTGCGCGCCCCTAAAACTAGCGCTCATGTCAGGCATAGCAACTACTCGTCTTGAAACACGGACGAAAGAGTCTAACACGTGTGCGAGGTTTAGGGCGTCAAACACACAAGCCGCACTGAAAGGGAGATGTGCCAATCCTTGAGAATGCAGCACAGCCCGATGATGTACTGGGACAGTTCTTCTAAGGCGGTGAGGTCCAGCATCTGAGGCGTGCGATACCAGCTCGCAGTAGTTGAGTAGTGCCACTACGAACTTGGCATAGCCCAAAATACTCTGTGGCCTCATTCATGCGTCTTTTTAACGGACCCGACTTTTCCTGGCTCCGGCTCGCCCCCTTGTTGGCCGGCAGCGAGACGGCAGATGACATCAAGTCATTTGCCGATTGCAGGGACCTTTATTGCGTGTTTCATGGCATCACAGATTGGTCGTTGAACGATATTCGGGCTCGGATCCGGGCGCCAGCAAAAAATCAATCTATGGCTGGATGAGTATTCGCAATCCTGAGATTTTCCCTCACCGGGGGGGGCCGTCAGGTGAGGTTTTTGCGACAGCATCTTCTTGCCCAGGTTGTGCATCAACCTGATTCCGCCCCATGGGCGGCATAGCCAAACTTCAGCTTACACTGTTGAAAGTCGGCTGTTTTCGTGCGAGTCTGCCGGTAAAAAAAGGCTCGGAGTTGAATCAGCCGGCAAGCCGGCTGATCGTGCCCACACTGATGTCACTAGCAAAATAAAACCCGGAACGATGCATTCTTGGGACGCTCTCGCATGCCAAGTCCCCCGGTATAAGTTCGTCGAGAACTTTTCCCACATCGCTTACGAATTTCTTCGATCCCTCTCTCTCTCTCTCTCTCGGAAAAGTCAGCGCGGTAGCGATGACACTCAGCACACATGCAGGTGGGGGAGGAAACGACCCCGCGACGGTTGACTTTCTTTCTCTCTCTCTCTCTCGAAATTGTCAGCGCGATAGCGATGACAGCGAGAACACAGATGGGGAGAAGCCCTGGGACTGCTAAGGCATGACAACCGCCTTACTGCTCTCGGGACTCTGAACGGTAGGGTTGCAACCACCCTTTGAGTTGTTTTATGTGTTCTCTCTCTCTCTCGCTCTCTTTGCACCCCCGAGAAACGACTCGGTTGCTTGAGGATTGGAGTGAAACCCCTTGATGGGTGGCGAGCTCTTGTTTCCGGCGTTGCATGTTTTGTGAAATAGGTACCGGAACAATAGCCTCGAAGAAGATACTGACCAATCCTGACAAACAAGCAAACAAACAAACAAACAAGCTACCGAGCACGCAGGCACCAACCGGTCGATGCTCATTCGTCGTTTCGTCTGCAATTGTCGCAGATACAAGCGCCAAATCCAGTAAATCATTGAAATGCAAGAACTACAACCTCTTTCTTCTTATTAGGTTAAGACTACAAGTACGCTCCGATACAAGAACGTAGCGGTTACCTTCCGCTCTGCCCTGTGGCAAGCCGTATGAGGACTTGTGTTCAGCACAAGTACCACACCCTAAGGTACGCCACGTCTTCATTGCTGTTTGAAGTCGGGGGCGGGCCCGTGGCTCTGCAATGCCGCCGAGCCCTCGCGGTTTTGCTCCCGTAAACCGCGCATATCGACCAATCGCCATCACCCCGCTGATGCCCAAGTGTCTCCATGTCTCTACCTAAAAAATAGAGGCCTTGGTTCGTTTTCTACTTACCCTTTTACGCAGCGGCTCTGAGACTGGAGCTAGTTGCAGCACGAGACGCACACCAAGGAGGAGAATATTATTGGAAATTTTTTCCCCATTTCTTTTTGACAAGTACATTTTCGGCACAAGTTCCCAATGGGCAACAAATTTTTAAATCATTTTGAGGACCTAAAGGTCCCCGATTAGGCCCCTAAGGTAGGTGACCCTAAAAAAAAAAGAATAGGCCAAAAATAACCCTGGTCGGAAGTCGAGCCCCTGTTATACGCCGAGAATTGCTCGAGTCCCTTTGCAAAGCAGCTTCCTAAGGCGGCAGAGAAATGTGCTGGGATGGCAAGCAGATCCTTTATTACCGGGTAATTAAAAGGAACCTTTTCGACAACGGTCACCGGAGGCTATAACCTCGGAGCTCCAAGTGAACTTGCATTCTAAAAAAGTGAAGGAATAATTCCTCTGAAAAAGAGCTGAAAAGATCCCGGGGGGTCCAGCCAGCCGGTAGTGATACATTTGCTGGTCTCGTTAGCTTATACGCCAGTATGAGAACTAAGGGTCCCTTACTTTTCTTAGCCACATGCAATGTGTGAGGAAGCTGAATCGCCCAAGTAGAACCTTCTGATCAGACCTTCTGATTTGCCAATTTGCCACCTGAAACCACGTCCAGGATTTGGGCTCAGGGTGGTGCGCTCAACAAAAACTCTAGTTCCCCTTTCTACTTTCCTCCTACTCTCGCGGCGTACGGTGTTAAAATGCAAAGACGATCCCCATTTCTGGATTTTGTCTCCCTGTCACGAGCTCGTGGGCTCAACTTCGAAATCCGTGTAGCGGGCGATGGGGTGATGGTGAGTGCGTGGGCTGCGTCGTGGCGGGCATAAGTCAAAATGCCATCCGCAGCCTGTATGCGGCCAGGGGGTTGCCCAGGTTGCAGTTCCGTATATTTGACGAGGCCAAACGAATGAATAATATGAGATCGCTGCAAGCAACCTTGGACCCTAGTCATATCGCAACTCGGCCGTTTCCTGCAGAGAAGTGACTTGTAATGGGCTCATCGAACGGACCACCATGTCTGCTTCGGTATCAAATGGCCCACCACCTTGACGACACACGTTTCAGAGCCCGAGTTTGTGGGCGGGCGCTTTTATAGTTCGGGATAGTACCGCAGGCTGAGTGTGGATTCAAGGCTTTTATGACCCTGTTGTTGCTCCCCAGGATTCTTTGAAGAAAGAGGACGAGAAGCCTTCCGCAGCCTCATTTCTCCCAATCCTTCATGGTAGGGAAAGGACACGTTAGACCTCGGATGATCTGGACATACGCCAAAAAAAAAGGGGAAAAGAACCAGCCCAAACAATTTCCGGACTTCAGGAATCAACCGCCTTCGAGTGGGCGAGTTTGACACTTGCTGTCGTTAGGAACAACGGGGTTGATTGTCGGTAGCACATGAAAGAAGCCTCTCCTGTACTTACAAAAAAAGGAAAATGCGTCGGCAACACAATACAGTCAAGCTTGCCCAAATTAAAAGCAGCCTCTCCCCTTCCCTTCCCCTCCAACGTCATCCGGAAGTTTGAACAAACGGCTTCTTTTATTTGTTTTCTTGTTGAAGAGAGAAGGGTTGGATATCCACCCACACACGCACGCACTCAAATATTCAACCAATCACAGTCAAATCAAAAGAATGGAACAACAAATTATATCGAACAGTGAGACCTTCGTAACACCAGGGCACCCATTGCTCAGGAGGACGAGATTCTGCGGGCCGTACTATGCCAACAAGGCGATGCACAGGTTCCACATCCGATCGAATCATGTACGCCGGCACTTGTTGGGGCTAGCTTTGGACGAAGCTGATCCGGTTACTTCTGAATCCTGCGTGAACTGCTTCTAGAGCACGATGTACGGCTCGTGCACAACATCTATGGAATACTTCACCTTCTGCGTCGGTCCTGAAATACCGTGACTCACGCATCACCACCTCGGTGCGATGATGCGCTGTTCTCCTTGTGCCAAGGTTTGGTGTGCAACATTGCCGGCAGCAACAAGGTTCTGCCGGTTTCTCTGGAACTGTCATTGTCGGGGTTGTATTGTTGCCGCGCAGTCGTACCTCAGCGACTTCTGGGTGGAGTTCATAAACCAGGGCTTCCACAAATAGCCTCCAATTGGGCAGCTTTAAGGCGCTAATTGCTTCTCTGCCGCCAGGACTGGCTAGCCCTGTCCATGTTGTGGCGTGGAAAAATTGTGTTTATGGCCGACAAAAGAACCCTCAAAAATATGACAAAGTGTGATCTACGTGTCAAACACAAAAAAACGAGTCCGCTTTAAGGAAAAGGCTATGTCTTTACTCTTGTTGTCGGTCTCATTGGCCACACTTGGCCCATAGGTATGCCTACATCTCTTTCACTACCCGACTCCCAGCCTCAATCGTCAACCGGAGACCCTAAACACCGAAGCTTCAAACCACAAAAACGCTAGAAAAGTAAGAAAATCATACTTCGCAGTCGGTCTGACTCGGACGAGATTTCCGGGGCCCGCCGCCTGTCTGGCTTTCTTCGTACTTTTTTCGTACTTTTTGAATAGTACGAAAAAGGTCAGACGGGCCGTCTGACTCGGACCGAGTCAGAAAAAGTACGGAAAAAGCACGAAGAAAGTTAGACGGGATTTCCGTTCGGTTTTCCTGGTCGTGGGCAGTGTGAAGGTTCGCCGTCGAGCTCGCCAAAGATACATGACTCAGAGTCAGGGCGTCATCGGTGGGAGGTGCCTTACGCGCGAACTCTCTGCTCAAAATATGTTAGCGCCATTGCCCGGCGTTTTTCCGATTCACGTTGTCAAGGTTCAGCCTATCCCGTGCCAAGAGTTTGTGGCCACCTGGATACGGACTGCGCCGGTCACCACGGTTCGTCCATCACGCAAGTCAACCCAGAAAGATCAACGGACGGCTCGACTTTCTTCCGACTCGGTCCGAGTCAGACGGCCGTCTGACTTTTTTCTGACTCGGAAAAAGTACGAAACCCCACGGTCCGAGTCGGTTTGAGTCAGACCGAATGCGAAGTATGAAAAATACCAAAATACTGAAAATTTTTTCGCTCGTTTTGGCTGCTTGTTGCCGTGGACTCGACACTCGATCGGACAGCAGAAGAACGGGTCAAAATGCAGTCAAGAAAACATCTCTTACGCGAATCGTAAACAGAAAGCAACAGGCACTTTGCATTCGCGCAGATTGAAAATAAAATTGAGACCCATGTGGGTAGCCGGCCGCGCCTCACTGTCCAGCTGCTGCCGCTTTCTGCGCGAACAAAGGAAATCTCTCACTGCAATTGTTCTCGGACATCGCCCCCGCAATTTGGGCCACCCTCTGATTCGGGAAGCTACCGTAATTGGATTCATGTTGGACTAAAGCTGGAACGGGTAAATGACAGACCGGGTAAACCTGGGACACCCGGGGTGTCCCAGGTAGTCACGTGCGTGGCTGCACCAGTGGTGGTCCTGTAGCCTCCTACGACAGCGGCATCTAGGGGCCGAGCTGAGCATTGGCTCCGAAGGCGCGAGCAAGCATCAGGGTCGTGTTGTTGTGCAAGGTACCCAAAGTCGCAGCGACAGGTTTTACCCTATTCCAATTACGGTAATTCTGAAAAGCCGAACCCCCCCTTTTCAGGCAAACGTCTTTGCAGCACTGTCTGAGTCTTCTCGCCGGTTGCTGTTTCTCGCTGTGAATTTTCACCGGGCGACCGTGGAAGGGGCACAGTGATTGATCCCCACTATTTCCTAATAGTATCAAACATGCACACCCAGTTCCGTCCCAACGAAAAAGTCCTGCATTGCGCATCAAAGGTTTGAGTGGAAGACAGGCAGAAACGTGTTAGTTAGACTTTGGCGGACATTGTCCGGCATCGGGAAGGGTCTCGGGCCATATTTTTTATGGTTTGCCATGCGCCATGTGTGTGTCCGCCACCGGGATAAAACCGGGGGAGGGGGAGCGTCGGGCACAGTATCCTATAGGGCAAAGCTGTAGCCGGGGCTAAGGGGTGAGCTCTCTCACGTCACATCCCCGATTCCTACCCCGAATGCAAGGGATAGGCCGCAGTTGCGCCTGCACATAAGTTTGTCATGCCATCAAAATCTATGTGACACATTCCCACAGCTATCAGGCTAGTCCTATCCCCATGTCCGTTTCCGCTGAATGCAAGTAAGAGGAGTCCTCAACGGCCAGTATGAAAGCACTGGAAGAGCAAAGAAGAACAATCGCTCTTGTCACGAACTTTGCACATCAATGAGTCAGACAGAGAAACCTCTGAAGTGCTTCTTTACGTAACCTTGTGGACACGGCACTTAGATGGATTCGGCATGCCGAAGCCTTCTTTCCTCGTAGATGCGAAGCTGGGGGACAAGAAACAGTGAGAGTTTATATAATGCAGAGTTCTTTTCTTCGTCTCTGTCAAAATGGTGAAACGAGAACGCAGAAAATGAGTGCGACGCTGAGAAACTCAATCAAAGCTAGTACGTGGGAAATACAAACCCAAGAGGAAGAAAAAGTCAGCAAACAAAAAAGTCAATTCTCATCCCCGCTCGGCATCCAAAAGCAAAAGTCAGTACAAACGAAACCACGTTTAAAGCGACTTCAACAAATCCAACCAAGCCGTTCATTTTTGAATAAGCGCATGCTCGATGCGTCGTTTACGTAGGAGAAAATGTGGCCCAGCTTTCGTCCAGCACAACCGCTACCTACTGAAGACGGATGTCATCAGCAAGAAGCAATCGTGCAGAGGTGGGCAACGTTAGGGTCCGTCGACATCGGTAGAAAAAGATTAGAGCCGCTGTGACACACTGGCGCACCACCAAGTCGCACCTCCCGACCACCTACCGACGCTTCACTGTTGCGCACGGAGCGGTGGTAAGGCAGACGCAAAGACGGGGTTTGCGGAGAGGGGGCCGTGGCAGGAGGTACGAAACGAAATGCACGCCTTGCACGAAGGTCCCTGGCATGGACACATTCAATACAAATAGGGCGAAGGACGTATCTGCGGCTGCTGCGGCAGTTGCCCGGTAGCAAACCCACACGCAGAGCGCGGGGAAGGGGAACGTGTTTTCCCAACTACATTGAAGCCCCTTCCCGACCGTAGCATCCGAGGAAGGTGCAAACATGGAGGGTGCTACGGTAGCCAGGCACGGGTCTTGGGCGCGTGCCTCGTGCAGGGCGGGTGCTTTGTGATCCGCCGCGAAGTTTTCTCCTGGTGCAATCCGGAGAGACCGGCGCCGAGTTTCGGCTCACAGCCGGTTCCCTCGGGCGGCAACCCTAAGGGAGAGAAAGCGCCAGACACAATCCATCTAAAAAGGACCACACACATTCAATACAAATAGAAAGAACCATGAAGAGATGCTACTTTCCGGATGAGCCAGCAGAAAAGGTTCCCTCCGGCATTGCTCGAAAGATGGTTCAGAGGACTTACTGGTACGGGGTAACACCGCTCTCAAGAGAGGGTCTGCAGAATGCGGGGCAGTACCGAGCGAGCGTCCTATCACGCTTTTCGGCAACCGTAACTTTTTCTTCGCAAGACGTCCTTGGAAAAGGTCGCAGGACAAATAGGCGAGATATTGGAAAAGCCCTGAGTTTGGGCTCGCGGTGGGGCAAAGCAAGCATCTAAAACGATAGTCTTGTCTCCATCCCTATTCCTTTGCCACACAGTTCCTCGTCGTTTCCGATAACGAAAACGAGGCCACCTTGAGTCATGTAGTATTCGTGCGCGGGAACCTTTTCCCGGTACGCCCGGTCTGTACTGGATATGAGCCGGTCCGTCCCTATCTCTTGAAACTGCATCGAAGTGCCTGCCGCTGTTTATCACAGTGAATCACGGTCCACCACGGTCTATCAGGTCCATCCCTAGTCCCTAGAGCTGCATCGAATTGCCCGGTGCTGTATTCTTCGGTCTATCACGGTCTATCAAGAGGGGATGGACCGGCTCATGGATATTCTTCATAGAGTATGCTCCTTTTCACCTCGGGCTTCCTATCACCAAGACAACACCAACATCCAACAACATGACTCCTGTCACGGGAATTGTCATTGCCCGGCTTTCCCCGCCCTCCAGAAACTCGGTTAGAAATCGGGGTCTGTGAGACGTCCGGAATCCGCACACTATCAACCAGGCGAAAGGAAAAAGCCGGAGATGGCTCAAAAAAAAAAAAAAAAAAAAAAAAACGGGTCATAATGAAAAAAGAAAAGGAGCCATGGTGTGGTCGGTGGGCCAGTTCCCCGTAGTTCCCCCGTAGTTCAACATGGGGGGGGGGGGTGTCTTTTTTTTTTTCGTTTCTTGTTTTTTTGCTGAGTGCTTCAGGAATGCAGCCTTGGGTCCTGGAGAGCAATTCTACGCTACTTTGCACTTTTTCGTCACAAAATAAGGACAATTTCGGGTAATTCGAGCGTATCAAGATCAAAGACCCCAGGAGACAAGCCACCTGGTCCAGGCCAAAATCGGTGTATTTTGGGGGGTAATTCCTTTGTGGCGACCACTTTCTGCAGTTGGCCCTGGCGAAGGCGGGGCGGAAGAGCTACAAGGCAGTATTACGGCCCCAACTTGCGCAGAGCGGCCATGTGCTATGCGTGCCCCGAAGAGGAAGGAATAGATGAGAAGGAAGGACAGACTGCGAGTCACGGTTCGACAGGTAGTGACAGGCAGCTGCGGTAAGGAGAGCAGGAAATGTTCTACTAGAGGCCCCGCGCCGGCCGGGTTTCGAAGCATCGCGGGACCGCAGACCTTCGCGGCGGTCGGAGGAGAGAGGTGGTTCCGGGCGCTGCAGTATTGGCTGGATGGGATGTGCTGGTCGGTGGTGGGTGACGTCTTGATGGCAGAGCTCGCCGTCGACTTTGAAGTGTGCACCAAACTAGATCTTCCGGGCAGTGTCGTAACGACGACGGACGGGACACCGTTGAGCATGCGTGCGAGGGTACTCGCAAAACTTTTAAGACCCTGATGAACGGTCACGGAGACCCTAAAACCCCAGAATTTCAAGCGAACTTTAACTCTAAGAACCGTCGGGGATGCGCTGGAGCGAAACGGCGACGGACCGTTTCTGCCAGACAGGAAACTGGGGAAGATAGGGTCGCTGAGAAGGGTGGAGCGTGGGGGGTACGAGATGAGGCCGATCTTCCGTGGTGGTACGGAGACGATGGAAGTGCTCGAGACAGCTGACGACGGCACGAGTTCAGCGACGAGGCGTGGGGGATGGATCTTCTCCCTACGTGTGGAGGTGGAAGGGCAGAGCGTGCGGCGAGATGGGCGGTGTTCAACGCTACGGAACACGAAAAGTGGAGTGAGCGGGTGTGCCACGAGCACTAGAAAGTGAATTGTGGCGTGTGAAAGCGCCTGTGCAACCTGGACGAGCAATCGAAGAAGAAGCGAGGCACCAAACGCGCGCCTGAGCGCGACGATCAAGTCGAGCTAAAGAGGCGAAAGAATGACACATCACGTACGAAGAGATAACCGCGACACCGCAAATCGCCACAGATTATTTGCATTCTAACCCAAACTATCAGAGGCGGTCGCGGTCGAAGACGGCAACCCGAGCGAGGAGCAAGGTTGATAACCAGAATGACAGTCATAATGGCCATGCTGAAGGCAAGGTTGCGTTGCAGGAGGAGAAACTGGTGCTGAGGATAAGATGGCTATGGCGGCAGGGGCAGAACAGAGAGACAGCGAGTCCTTCTTGTGGGGTAGTCAAGCCTGCGCAGCCTCCGCCCACTTGCATACAGCCGTCGACTGGCCTTTCCCAAGAGGACGAGTTGGAATGCAGGTACCATCTCCGGAGAGCTTCCGGTTTCTCCCAGAGTAGAGGAGCTGATGCAAACGCCACCTGGGCTTCTGAACGTGATTGCAGATCACCTTCTTGCCCAAACCCAAGAGGGATTGGAGTGTCGGAATGGCGCGCAAGGAGAGGCTCTGGCTTGTTTGCTTCTTTCGCTGGCGAGAGGGAGACTTCGGACACGGCAAAGCCTTGGGTTCTTCGGGCTCTGCATCCTTCTGTTCCAGAGATCGTAGAGCAGTTTGCCGACAACAACATTAGCCTTGAATGGCATGCTTCGGGTGAGGGCATGCAGTTTATCAAGAAGTAACTTCTTGTCAGCTTCCCTTCCATGCAGACAGTAATTTCTTATCAGCTTCCCTTCCATGCAGACAAGTTGGACTCAAGCACATATTTTCGTCTATCACCGGACTCTTGATTGCGTGCTGCCAATTTTATCTGTGGGCTGTCCAAGATATTCTGCAGATCTCGATCGGTCAGGCCTCTGCCATCCGTCACGATAACGCGAATATTTTCAAGGACCAGTACAAGCACGCAATGGTGGCAACTGTGCTTTTCCCACAGTCCTCTTGGGGAACGTTGAAGGGGGCCCGGTAGCGAGCTTTACTTAGGTTCCTGCAAGCGTGAGCCAACCGACTTCTGCGAGTCCTGCGATAGCGTTCGAGTCTACTTTCCAACGAATCCTTCATGCCACGGCGTCACGAAAGCACCACCCCCGACACCCCGAAGGCTCCATTTTTCAAAAGGCTTGGCCCTTCTGGAAAGCCCAAGCAAGAGGAACCGTTTTGCTCACTCCAAAGCTCCCGGTTTGGCGCCGGTGCGTGGCGTTTGAAAAAATCCACTACAAAAAAAAAAGACACCCCAAGGTCAGTTCCCCGTAGTTCCCCCGTAGTTCCCCCTGGCTATACCGACCACACCAAAACCAACAAGGCTACAAGCACCGAACGTATTTACCGGACGGCAACATGCGCCCAAGTGCAAAGTCATTCTGACGGGCTGTAGCGCTGCCAAGCGTATATGCACTGCTGCACTATACCATGAATGGTTACGTTTGTTGGAACCGCCAACCCTGCCCCTGGCACGACGTTTGTGTCGAGAAAGTAACCAGTATTCTTTAAAGCACATCATCACTCGGATGAAGACGTGCCGAAAGGTGCGTGTTTGTTGTGCGTATGAGTGTGTGTCAATGGATACCTATTCCCTGGGGATTCTCTCTTTTTTTTTGTAGGAAACTTGTTTCTTTAAAGGCTAATAATATTCCGAACGACAGGTTTGCCGCTCCCAATCCGGCCAGAGAAACAAAGTAGCTTGCTTCCCCTCCCTCCCTTCCCACTTGCTTCATTTTTCTTCGGAGTTCCCGTGGCACCACTTCATGTGGTCAGCAGCAAGATTAGCGGCTTTCTGGCTTCACCTTTACTCCAACCATACGGCGCGCGGCAAGCAGAGCAGGAGCGGTGGACGAGAGTGACAAACACAAGCATAGGAGTGAGGATTTTATTATTGTATGAGCACCTGCTTTGTTGGAAATGCTTGAGGAGACTGCCAGTTGCGATAGATCAAACGAGGTAAATGTGCTGTAGCCCACACGAAACACAGGTAAATCTGAGTTTAGTGGCGGGCGTAAGCGTTCAACAAAAAAGACCCACTTTGTAGTTGTATTGTTTTCTCCCCCTCGAGCCTCCTTCGAAATGAGCACAAGGCAGTCCCTCGAGATTTTTGCAGAGAATTTGTCGGGGTGACGAGGAGTGCGTGAAGCCTTTGGCTAGAACCTGTGTTTTGCCGCCAAAAGGGATCCGGGAAAAAATCCCCTCCAGATCGATACTTACCTCGGGTATGCCGCGGTAAGCATAGTGCCTGATACCGGTCAAGAAGATCAGACGTGAATCTTTATTTGGTTGTTCAGCGTGCAAGGCTGGACGAAGTACGTTCTCTCCAGCAGCTTCGGCGGTATCTATGATGACTACTCCAGCCACTTGCTTGCTCCCTCCCTATCCTTTTTGTCTTATTTCTTGTTTGCTGTACGGTTTTTTGCGTCTTTTGGCTTTTTCTTTGCGGGCACCCCTCCGCGGGAGCGTCAACAACGTTTACCCCATTTGCTGACGGCGTGCCCTGTCTTTTTTTTCAGCAAACCTGCGTTCCGAAATTGTGGGCTCTTCATTTTTTCGAGGATAGGTTGGTCGGATTGGAACACACGAAGATGGATGAATAATTCGAGTTTTGGCGGTATCAATCTTAAACAAGGGGGGTATCCATCTTAAACACGGGGGCACTGTAGACTACAGTGCAGTCGCCTTACACGGGGGTACCTCCTGCAGCCTCCCATGGCAGCGGCATCCAGGGGTCGAGCTGAGTATTGAGCACCCGAAGGCGCAGGCAAGCACCAGGGTCGTGATATTCTGCAAAGTACGCAAAGTCGCTAAACCCCGGAAAAAGAATGCCGAAAACCTGGGACCCAGCTAAAAAATGGGCTGGGTGTCCCAGGTTTTACCCGGTTCAACATTAATCCAATTGCGGTAGATGGAACTGGCGCATTGGGAAAGCTGGTTTGACAGCGGTTTCTGAACAATAAGTTGTCACGTGGCGGAAGCAAGCGCCCTCTCCCCCCCCGCTCCTACCACCACTCTAAAAAAACATTTCTTTTTACCGGCAGGTTTTCTTGTCTTCTTGGGCTTGCCAGTCATCGAGCGAAAATCACCGGTGATGACCGTATTCTTGACTGGTCCGTTTTTTGACGGCAAGCCGCTGGACCAAATGACCTGCGGCCCATGCAATCACGTTTTGCTTTGTCAAGAGGCGACTGACGGCCGGCGCGGCGCTGTAGCGCTGCATCAGTCCGATTCGTGTTTTGTATTCTTCGTCTGCAGTGACAGCTCGGCTGCTTCTGTCCGTGTTGCGTTCTCGGCGTCGGTGAGGCGCCTCTTTGGCATGGCTTGCGGGGACGAGCTACGAACAGCCACTGTCCACCAACCAGACTCATCGCTGACCTTTCTGCAGACACTCAGACAGGTTATCTGCTGAACTCAGTCTTCCCGCGCCTGCACCAAGGTCAATTCTGGTAGAGTTATTTTAGCTTAGCATCTGCAAACTGCCCCTTGGTCTCTAGACTCATCGCTGACCTTTCTGCAGACACTCAGACAGGTTATCTGCTGAACTCAGTCTTCCCGCGCCTGCACCAAGGTCAATTCTGGTAGAGTTATTTTAGCTTAGCATCTGCAAACTGCCCCTTGGTCTCTAGACTCATCGCTGACCTTTCTGCAGACACTCAGACAGGTTATCTGCTGAACTCAGTCTTCCCGCGCCTGCACCAAGGTCAATTCTGGTAGAGTTATTTTAGCTTAGCATCTGCAAACTGCCCCTTGGTCTCTACCCTTTCTATTGGAAAGAAAGAAACATGCAACTGTTCACGACAGCTCCCTGAGTCCGTCTACTTGGTACTTGAAGAAGCGGATTTTCGCCTTCTTTTTGATCTCGCCGCTCCCACAACACTCAACCTCTCTCCTTTCATGGGTTTCTTACTCGTCGTGTTTGCCACACCTTTCAGAAAGCGTCGAAGACAATGCATGGTCGCAAGTTCCACAACCCGGCTTGTCTCGACTAGCGGGCGGCATCGAAGTGTGTTCCCATCGGCTCACGCCAACGTTTCCTCCTTTCCTTCAAAACAAATGGTGTTTCCCACCCGTTTCCTTGCTCACACAGAAAATGAAACACAAAACCACCCCGCAGTTTTCTATATGCACGGTAGTGCACCGTAGGTAACCAGGCACAAGAATTCCAGACACGTTTTTCATACTTTCCTTGTGACCAATCCAGGGGACTTTAGCGCTTTGTCTGACCGCGCAAAAAAGCCGGTTTCAGCCAAAACCCCGGTTTTGGGCTCTGCGGTGCCTGTGGGTGTCTGAGTGTTATAACGTGCTGAAAGCACGTGTAATAAACGCAACCGACGAGGCCGCCCGAGTTCAGGAGAGAGCACGTGGCCGGGGTATTTCCTGACTCTGGGCAAACGGGTGTGAACCGCGTGCCTCCGCAGGACTGCACGGTGCCGCCGACATTTGCAGGCCGCAGTGTGGGGGAGATCACGCTGCGCACGAATGCGTCTCTATTATGTGTAGAAGTAGAAGTAAATATGCTTCAGAGAATACTAAAACACTGAGTATTCTTACATTGAAAACACTCACGCGGAACCCAGGCGGACCCCAGGCGGACTCACAAGGATTCCGCCTAGGGTCCGCCTGGGGTCCGTCTGGGGTCCGTGTGAGAGCTGTCGGAGTATAAACAAAAAATCTGCGCGGATTCCGTCGAAATGCATTGTATGGTGCACTAGGAGACGAAATCGGCCCCGGGATGTCAGCAGCCGGGAGTCCGCCGGTGGCCGACGTGCTGAGAAAGAAAACGACCACCCTGTAAAGAGTGTACATGTTCTTCCGTAGCTGAAGCGCGCGTCACAAAATTCCCTTGCAAACAAGCGAAGGTTCACTCTAAACAAACAAAAGTCACAAGGCACCAAACTGCTCGTCCCCTTGGATTGACGGTACCACAAAATAGAACAGGCGCGTTGTCTGCACCGGGGAACTTAGCCTGTTTGTGAGTGAACATCGTTAGGTTCGTCAAACACGCTGCCAGCGTTCTCTTTCGAGTTTCCAATAAATTGTTCTTACGAAGAACCCCCACCAAGCGTAATGGTAGTAGTTGTTCTACCATTCTTGGCGAAGACGGCGAGCAAGCCGCTTTTTCAAGGCTTTGGCCTGGGCGCGGATGTATAATTCCCAGCTTTGATTGTTTCATAGTGCGTGAAGTTGCCAGAAAGGTTCCCACCGGTTGGCGCAGAGCGAAGGCCTGGCACGTGCAAGCCAATCCACCTGTACACTCTCATGCAGAGAAGTACTAACGAAACGAAAGGTCCAAGAAAAAGAACCCCGCTTCCTTCGACAATCGAAGGTCCAGCCATGAAAAAAGTGGGCCCGGGAGGATAATTAATGTTCATCTACCCAAGCTAAAAAAAAAAAAAAAGAATATTTAAATGATTCGGGCGCGTGCTCCGGCTCTTCCATGCGACATTGAACAGGCACTTGCATGTTCCTTGTGGTACGAAGGGTAAAGCTGGAGGTAACTACAGGGACCTGTGACTGGCACAGTGCCGCCTTCGAATACACGATGATGCACAGGGTGCTGGGGCTGCGGTTGCAACGTGCCAGCATGCCGCAACCGGGTTTTTGGTTTTTAGCGACCCGGACTTGTTGTTTGTGCCCGAAAGAAGGCAAGAGACGACAACCCGAAGAAACAAACAGATACGGAAGGCGCGATGCAAGCCAACCTCCAAATTCGGCACCCAGCTACTTTCGCACCGCAATATTGCAGAGCATTGCAGCAGATCAGCTAATCTAAGCAACCCAATTCTTTGAGCTTCAATCAAAAGAACGCCGCTCCAGGCAACCTGTCGGAACCCAGGGGATTCTTTATCAGCCAGCGGTACCTTTGGGGATTGATGTTCCACAACGGTAAATCTGAAAGACCGATCTTTAGGAACTTACCACCTCCTACTACAGTAATCGAACGTACAGAAAACTCTCCCGCAGCGCGTTCCACAGCGCAGCAAAGCAGCCGCTCGGTGATGCAGAAACCCTCGCTAGACGTTTTCAAACTGTGGGATTGGCTCAGGCGCCAGACTTTTGAAGTCCCTGCCGGAACACAAAACATAAAATACATGCGCAGCTCAAGCAAAACGATGACAACGTTAGCGGTGTCGCAAGTCCTTGCGGAACGTTTAGGTCCCGAACTCCGGTACAGCTTGCCGGTAGCTCGATTGGGGGGGGAATATCCTTATGCAAGCAACCGAAGCTGGGCTTCCGACACTGAGAACAACCCAGTTGACAAACGGTAGCAGGGGTTCACGCAAGCCGGCTGTCTGCAATTTATTGGCACCAGCAGTCTTGCGGGTTGCCCTTCAGTGTATTCTAAGAAATACATCGGCAGCGTGTTTTCGTCCGGACGCAAAGTCGTACTGACATATGGCCAGCTACGCATCGGTGACTGGGCTCCGGCACTGCCCGACGCAAGTATGTTGGCGTGGTTGCAGCTAACTCAATGGCACAACCGGAAAGGAGTCGCTCGTTGCAAAAATGGAGCACGAATTACGCCAGCTTGCCGGAGAAACGAACCATGACCCCAATATTTTTCCAACAACTGAAACAGAGGAAGTGGATACGGATTCTGGCACTCCCGGATTTACGTTAACCCGGCGGGGGTGCCCAACAGTTTTATAGCCTGTTAGCCTGATGGCACGCTACTCCGGACAGGCAGAAAGGAGGAGCCGCCAAGCAAGATGCGGAGTCCGGCAAAAAAGAATGCACTACCGTCGGCGGGGCTCATCATACCCCATGGATGCACCGTGACAAGAACCAACAAGAGACACCAGCGGTGGCCGCTGCTGTAGGCGACGAGGTATAACGACCAACCCACATGCAAACCTTATTATGCGGTGCTGTCCCGCCGAGCACGTGGATTTTGCCGCACGCTTTCCTCGGCTCGTTTTTTGTGCGTGTGTGTGATGGCCGACTGTCTTCGCACGGCCCGACGATCCGGCAGCTGCTCGGGCTTCTGGCTCCGAAGAAACCTGGAGGACCGAAAAATAACGTATCACGGCGCAGAACGGCCCCTTGTCTTCTCAGAAAGGGGTGCAGCTCCTAGCAGATTCAAGTGCGTGTGCACAAAAGATCGCCGGGGAAGGCTCAAGAGAAAAAGAGCGAAGCAACACCTGGCTGCTTTCGGCAGTTCGACAAACTACTGCTACGAATTCAGTTGGTTTCGTGTTGTTCAATGCTCAAACCGTGGCCCTTCGACCGGTACCGGCAAATAGTGCTATTCCTTATTATATATGCTGTACCACGGGGATCACAGCTGTTCTGACGGGAACATTACCGGGAACGGTTGCACCATGTGCCCCGGTATATTTCAATGCGTGCAAACTTTGGAACCGCTTTTCTCTGTCCAAGTTTGAAAAAAAAAAAAATAAGTGATGCACCTGGCGTCCCACCTGCCGGTTCTGTCGCCGGCAGAGTTCTTCCTCCACTCCATTACCTCGACCCTGAGTTTTCCGCCTTTTTAACTCCGCGCCACCATGCCTGGTTAAAATTCTGACAGCTCCCCAGCAACGTTTCGACGTGCAATACTCTTTAGCGGATAATTTGTATTGCTATTGCCATACTTCAACCGTCTTGCTGAAGTTCAGAATTATAGAGTCTCCTCTTTTTGAAGTACTTTTTCGTTCCCTTCTCATTTTTTTGCATTTGGCTTTCCGTCGAATGTACCCACTGATGGCATGATTCACTGCGGAAGAAAGCGTTGCTTCACCGTTTGCGTTGTTTGCCAGCAAAAATCTTCATCGGGGTGAAAGGACCGCGCAGTGAGATCCAGGAAACGCGGATGGACAGGCACAATCGGGTTTATCACCGATGTTCAAGAGGCGTTCATCAGGGTGATTCAGAACCGGCACCAAGACAGTCGACCACGTGTATCTGGTCGATGCTGCGAACAAATCAACGTGTGTGGGGGGGGTTTCAATCGTGCGCGTGCAAGTTACGCTGTGTGACACCCAGAGGGTGTCCTATGCGAGCGGTCGTGCCGTGATAAAAGGTCGCGTATCCGTTGTTGTTGGGGAATCAAGGAAATACCACTGTACCTTGCATCCGGTGAGGTTTTGCTGCGCGGAATCAAAGGCACGGTGGCCTCTTTCAGCTGCACTCTTGATAAGCACATGCTTTATATGGGTACATCATTGAGGAAGCTGCGAAGAGACGGCCCGTGCCTGCTATCGCGCTTCCAGAAGACATGTGAAAACGGGTTTTTGCCTAGAGGCTTTTCGTGTTATTCTGCAGATGACAGTTATTGAGAACTACAGGCGGGAGGAGGGAGGGAGCCAAAGAGGGACGGCGTGTTCTGTCGTCTGTGACTCCGAACATGACAACGAGAAGCAAGCTTCCGCCCGAGTATGTCGTGTTTTCTTTTCTACCTCCATCTGGCACGGAGGCAAGCTTCACGTGTTCGGCGGCACTGCAGAGCCACGGGCCTACGGGTCAAGTGGCTACCGATTTCCCAAACTAAAGCATCAAGGCTTGGAGCACCTTGAGGCTTGGCGCTCGCGCTGAACACAAGCTCGTCGAGACGTCAGCAGCAGGGCAGAGCGGACGGGGTTCTGGCACTGTGCTGCCTCCGACTCAAGCTTTGCAAGCTGTGGTTGACCGTCACGTTCCTGGACCAGGAGCGGCCTTTTTCTTCTTCTTCTTCCTCCATCTGGTTTTGCAGCACGATCTGTGACAAAGGCGCCCCAGGATGCCAGGTGCTCGTCGTTGGTCAGTCGCGGGCTTTCGGTGTTCCAACATTTTTGGGAGCCGGCTCCTTCTTCAGGGGTCGTAAGACCGGGTCGACGCTCCCGATGAGGATTGGCTGTGTGGGACACTTTCCCCCGGCGCCCCAGGATCAGGCCTGCTGAGGAACATTCACACAAAGCACCAGAAGAACATCCAGAAGATCGCGAAAACGCATTTGCTCTGAATCGGTGCAGGTTCAAAAGAACAGCCGGAGAACCCGTCCCGCCAAAAAGCCAGGACTCCAGAAGGACCCCAGCTGGACCCCAAATCGCCGTGACATGTCCAGGCCAGTACAACAAGGGCAGTGGTTTGCCATCGTTTGCTGGTAGCTAGTGGCAAGCTCGTATTTCAGATCTCTCCTTGTCTTCCGCTTCAGTCTGCAAGATCGTGAGCGCAGCATTCTCCGAGACGGAACATAAATTGCCACGAAGGAACACACCCTAACCACAGTGTCCTCCGCGACATAGAAAAGTTCGTCGTCTCGGCCAAGAACATGAAAGGGCCAACAAGCAATACGAACCTCGACATCGCCAAAGACGCCGCAGAGATCCTCCGACGGACGTTGTCGCAGACGAAAGGTAAGGACTCCAGCTTCCAGACGATGATCCAGAATGTTAGGTATGCTATCGCGAAATGTCAATGTGGCGAAAAAAAAAACATAGCAGGACCCCACCTTTTTGCCCGTTGTTCGAGGCTGGAGGTCCTATTAACTTGCAATGAATAGCCTCTATTCCAACCCGGCTTTGTCTGGTGAAAACTTGCACTCTGAAAAAGTGTACTGACTAGACAATTGTGCGGTGCTAGCTTTTTCTTCCTCCTGCCAAAATGCGTAGGGGTGGGCCCGGGTTCGAACCCTGCCGAAGACACTTTCCCGGTCGAAAATGGTTTTCCGGGTTTGTTGATTCTCGGGGTCTGATGTGTCCGAAATTTGCGTTTTTTGCGGAGTTTCTCAATGTTTCGCGGTTTTTGGGTTACCCCAGGTGCAGTCTGGGAAAACGGAGTCCTGGTGCCGAACTTGCCATCACAGGCCAAACTTAGCATCGCCCGAACTTTGCTTCACCAGAACTCAGCTTCGCCCGAACTCAGCTGCGCCCGAACTTTGCTTCGCCCGAACTAAGCTTCGCCCAAGCGTTGCTTCGCCCGAACTCAGCTCGCCCGAACTTTACTGTTTCCCGAACTTTAACTGCTGCCTCCAGTCTCGGCCCGCGCCGGTATTTAGCCGAGCGCACGTACTTTTTGTGTTGACAATCCTTCCGATCATTCGTTCCGCCTGGGGTTTTTGGTTCTAGATGAACCAGTTACTACGTCTTTCGCCCCGATACCCGGCTTCGACGAGCAATTTGCACGTCAATACCGCAACGGACCTCTACCAATGCATTGTTGGATACCAATGTTGGTACCAATAATTAAGGAGTGTTGGGAGCGTACTACATGAAACTTACAAAACACACAGGGATGCTTGCCGCCTGATGAAGGAGGCATATCCGTATGGGCCGCTCATTTCCAACGTCACGCGAAGGGTGCTGTATATTCTTCGGGATGAGTATCAAATCACGAGGCTCGAGGAATCAAAGCCGCACGAACAGGAAGACGAGCACGAGGACCTGGCCCTCTCCACCAATGACGACAAGCTTGCGCGCACCTTCAACCCGGCTTTGGTGTGCTGCAGCTTTTTAGCGAATTGGCGAAATCTATGCTTCGAAATATATTCAATGCGGGGATGCCCAGTTTTGTGCCTGACTACGTCGGACTTCATCATACCTACCGCCAGTCAGAACGCCCCCGGCTGCGCCACCATCGGTGCAACAATCATCTTTGACAGGGCCACGGCTCGCTCCGCGCCCACGGCGCAACGACTTGCGCCCGCCGTAGTAAAACGGGATAGTAGTGGGGCGACCGGATACTCCTCGGAGAGATGGTCCCTGCACTCTAACTCGTCTCTCTCTCTCTCTCATACCTTTTCGATCGTACTGTGTCGTGCTTCAGGCGCTTGCACTCATTCGACCTGACCTGCAGACCGTGGTGCAACGTGATAGACAGCGGCGGTCACTTTCGATGCAGTTCTCGGGGACAGGAGTGAACCGGCTTATTATCATATCATTGTACTCCTACGGCGACTTGTGAACAGTGCAGCTTGGATGCTGCACTCAAGCTGTGAAGCAGACAGGAGCTGAAGCTGGTCAGGCCAGCCTCATGCACAAAAAGAGCCGGGCATACACCTAATGAGCCGGGCATACGCCTATAATAATAATGAGTTCCGTTAGTGAAAGGGCTGTTGCGACGGATTGTACCTCCGTAAAGCCAACGCCGCAGGAAGAAAAGAAAGCAATCGCCTAACGTAGAAGCTGGCATTCCACCAGCCACCACAGGATCCCGCCTTTCATCCCAAAAGGAATCGCGGAACTCGCAGCGTGCCGGCAAATCAGAAGGAGGAGAGCCCGCGAAACAGGGTGTCAACACACACGCCTGCCAGGCGGTCTCGTCCGTCAGTCAGAACGCCTCCGGCTGCGCCACCATCGGTGCAACAATCATCTTTGGCTCGCTCCGCGCCCACGACGTAACGACTTACGCCCGCCGTAGTCGTACGGAACAGTAGTGGGGCGACCGGATACTCCCCGGAGAGATGGTCCCTGCACTCTAACTCGTCTCTCTCTCCTTCTCAGAATCGTCTGACCACAAAAGGCGCTGTTCGTCACACTTATCCACACCCGGTCATGATTTTTGACCCACACAAAATCCCTCAAACAACGCCACAGGACTCGCAAATCGCATCCACCATCGCGTCGGCGGCCACTGCGCTGTCGCAAACGGAGCGGATAAATTTCTTCCAGCTCAAAAACAACATCATGGAGCATCTCACAAACAATTTCATGCAAGACTTCGACGACGTGCACAAGAACATCCAAAAGCAGGCTCCGGAGCACATAGCCGAAGGGTATGCCTATTTTCTTTTGCCGAAATTGGTTCTATGTTTTGTTGCGCGCAATGTAAGACCTCAATGCAATACGTTTTTGACAACGAACAAGTAAAATGAGTGCAACAAAACTACGCATCTGTTCTACCACCTTCCTTCATCGGGTTTGTACAGCCACGCTTGGTAGGGATGGCGAGCTTTCGCTTATTCTGAACCATGCGAGGCAAAATATTGAGCCGGTCCCCTATCTCTTGAAACTGCATCGAGTGCCTGCCGCTGTTGATCACAGTGAATCACGGTCCACCGCAGTCTATCAGGTCCATCCCTAGTCCCGAGAGCTGCATCGAATTGCCCGGTGCTGTATTCTTCGGTCTAGGATGGACCGGCTCATAAAATATTGCCAGTGGGAATGTCCGAACCGAGCACCACGAAAAAGCTAGCGTGTTGTTAGAAATCGGCAGATGACACGGTCTGCCTCCTCAAGCGTGTCTTGAACAAGGAGTCTGGGCCTAGGGCAAAGCAATGGCTTCGCGACGGGGAAGCTAGCAAGACGCCAGGCAGTTGCCGCATAAACTCGCGACGGGGAAGCTAGCAAGACGCCAGGCAGTTGCCGCGCATAAACTATGACATCTCCCGTAAGTTGGCTTCCTCGACGTGCCACGAAAAGGCGCAGTTGTTTTGAACGTAAGCTGCGACCTCTTGAGTCTGTGCTGCTCACGACATACGCGAGAGTAAACCTCATGTCACCCCCAATTCCCATCCCAACAGCGAGGTGATCCTAACCTACGGTTACTCCCAAACGGTTGAGAAGTTCCTCTTGTTCGCTGCGAAGAAAATTAAGTTCAAAGTCATCGTGTGCGAAGCAGCTCCGGAGTGCAAAGGGCACAAGCTTGCGCAGAAGCTGGCAGAAAACGGTATGTTACCTCAGTGTTTCAGGCGCATTTACGATGCTGCCGACGTGTGCCGTCGCGAATGAAAACGAGCTTGCTCTTCTCCCCTACGTTTGCATTGTCTCCGTCGAGAAAGTATGTGTCCTGTGACAGTTAAGGTGGTGCCCTGTGACAGTGAATGTCACTACCAAGTGCCCTCTGACAGTTGGTTGCGAGTCCTAAACCCTAGCCCTCCTTTCTTTTAACGGACCTGCTAGCCTCAAGCAACTCATTACCCTCGCAGAAGTCGAGACGACGATCATTCCCGACACGCTGGCGTATGCGTATATGGCGCGTGTGAGCAAGGTTGTGCTCGGCACGTATTTAGTGGTGGCGAACGGCGGTCTTATTGCACCAGCGGGGAGCCACGGAGTGGCCGTGGCGGCGCAGTACCACCGGGTGCCTGTGATTGTGTGCACGGCGATGATCAAGATCACGCCCATCTACCCATCGACGACGGATCTCTGCGAGTTCGGACGTTTGCGGGACCCCAGCGAGATTCTGCCTTACGACGCTGTGCTCTCCGCTGCGGGGCGAGGCGACCCGGACAACTGGGTCCAGGTTCTGAACGCCTCGGTGGATTACATTCCACCCGAGCTCATCGCCCTCTTCATCACAAACGACGACCTCGGCTGTGCGTACGCTCCCACTTACATCTACCGACTCCTCCTGCAACTTTACAATCCCGAGGACAGCGACCTGTAGCGCTGCTCGGAGGTTGGAAATCGGATCCCTCATACAGCGCAATACTGAGCCTGGCTTCCATCTGCCATGCGTTTGTTCGGTGCTTCCTGTTTTGTAGCGAACCAGTGGCGGTCTGACGAAGCCTCTCATTGGCACTGCGAGAGGGCTGAAGAGGATGTCGTTGATCTTACGTAGCACGTCGAACAGCGGGAAAGAAATGAAGGCAATCTGCATCCCCTCAGCTGGGATCGTCGGAAACACGACGAAAACGTCTGTTGCTGACGCAGCTCCCCCGAAGCTCAATCGGCGCTTGTCTACGTCACCGAGAGCCCCCGTTACCCAACTGTTCAACCTTTCTGCTCCCAACGAGGCGGCTTGCCCCGCCGAAGCCAAAAGCTGCGCAGACCCCCCGGAATACCCGGGTAGGGAAAGGTGTGCCCCCGGGATCTTGTAGACGCAGCATTGATCAGGTAGGTACGGTGGTAGGAAAAAAAGGGAAACGTTGCCGATAAGCCCCTTCTGCCGCATTTTTTTTTCCCCCGCGTGAATACGGTATTTCCTCTCTCAACGTTCTAGCGTCACGGAACTGTCCTACGAACAAGGCGTAGATATCAGGGACAAGGAACGGGGGGTGTCTTCTCGTGCCATTTGGTACTGCCGTCGAACTGTCAGTGGGGTAAAATCAACGTCCCGCCCCTGTGTTCCAACCAGACCGAGTTTGCACCAAGCTTGCGTCACGAACGCAGAAACTCGGCTCACAGCTCTGAGAAAGAGAAATGAAAATGAAAAAAGAGCGGCACAACGTTTGAGGCGCAAGCGGTGTGTGGGATAGCTGCACGGCGGACTCCCCTACCGGATGGGGGAGGTTTTGTGCCGTCGCTTGTGCGATCGGGGTCACTCCCGCATTGAGGGAGTCCGCCGTGTGCGAACAACCGGGGGGGGGGGGGGGGGGGGGGGGCACCTTTATACCGACGTAGGGTGGCTTTCTGGTGCCGATGATCTTTTCCGCAGGTTCCCTCCGAATAGCCCCATTATTCCAGTGGTGGCGGAATACCGTTGTGTTACCGTAGGGACTGCGCCACGACGACTGGTGCCCCAACGCCAAGGTTTTGCGTCTCTGGATCGTGTGTTCCACCGGCTGGACCGTATACGAAATCACGCTACCCGTCTTCATTATTTGCCGTTCACGTTCTTTTTCTTACTACAATAAGTGTGGTTACGACGTACGAAAGCTTAGACACGATTGAGCTAAAAGCATTGCAGATCAACACGAAAAGCCTCCTGGAAAACCCCCGTTTTTACATTTCTTCGGCGTTTTTCTGGGCCGGACTCTACGGTGTGGGCTTCAGATATCACATTGAAGTTGTCACGAAAAGCCAGGTGACCCCTTTTGCGGCCGGTCCCGATCACCGCGAAGCGGATCACTATGGCAACTGTGTGTTTGTGCGCGTGTCTTGCAGGGGGTCAAGCTAGCCACGAATGACCGATGCTTTCAGACCAACACACGTGATCGCCCCGCCACCCCCTCCTAAGAAGTCCTGAATCGGTTGGGGGGAAATTTCAGGTGAATCATGATCAGAACTTCCCGCGCATAGACGCTTGCGTCTGCGCCTTGCGAAGGGGAGTAAAGAAAAAGAAAAGCAAAGAAGGAAAAAAAAAAAAAAAAAAAAAAAAAGCAAAGAAGAGCACAAGAAAACGACAGCGACGAGTCCGGGGACGTCCTCACTTTTCTTCCCGATCCCTTCCGAAAGCGCCGAGCACGCCGAAGACCTTGCTTTCGAGGTGTGCCGCGAGGTTTGGTCAAGTCTTTTCTCGCACTTCATTTCCCCTCCGTTGCGTTCGTTCGAGTCCCGTTGGCAGTGGATGCTGACCCCCCTGGCGACAAAAATGAAGGCGCCCAGCCGCATTCGACTGCAACCTGATGCGTTCAATAGGAGCCCCATTCAGGCTTCACCAAATCCACACCCAACTGGACGTCTACCAAATGGATCCGCTCGTGGCGACACCGACAGTGTCAGGAAGCGTAGATATCGTGCCTTCTGCCAAGGCTGAGCGCGGTAAAATCATCATCGTCCCCTGGCGGCTATTTCGAGCTTGAATCATCCGCTTGCCGCCAGCTTCAAACCCGAAATCCGTGACGCATCAAAGGTGGTTTCGGTGTTTACTGTGGTGATTCACCGCAACCTCAACTGTAACCAGGAAAAACGAGATGCTTGCGGGACTTCTTGCGATTTTATTGGGTGGGGTCGGCTCCTGTGGGGACGAAGGATGGGCTGCTTCCCTGGCCGAAAGCAAGGTTCGGGTATTCGTGGCAAGGCACGGTCGAAGGCAAGACCATGTGGACCCGACCTGGGCGGCCATGTCTTCTCGCCCGCACGACTCTCCGCTCAGTGACGACGGGTTTCAACAAGGCATCGCCTTGGGGCAGTACCTGCGCAGCAGAATCAGCGACGAAGAGCAGATTGTTGTGTACTCGTCGCCGCTCGTCCGCGCCGTGCAAACCGCGGACAAAGTCATCGAAGGCTTCGGCCAAGACGCGAAAATATCGATCGAGATGGCTTTGACAGAGACCGACACAGCTGTTCGCACGCGAATGCTCCGCACGCACGCATCGTCTGTCCCTCGGCAATCGGAACGCATCTTCGAAGGCGTATGTCGGCCGACGCTGTTATCACCGGCCGACCTCATGTCTGTTTCGCGCCGAATCGACCTTTCATATGCGTCTGTCACGGCTGTCGATTACAGGGAACCAGATGCCATTGAAGTGGACCAGCGCACGGGCGAGCCGCGCACAATGCTGCAACGCGTGCACTCGACACTCATGGACGTTGTCTTCCAGGAGCGCAACCTCGACAAAACGTCCGGGAAGGCGAAGGCAATCATTTTAATCGGGCACGGAGGCGTCACGACCCAAGCCGTCGCCGCCCTGACGGCAAACAGCAGCAGGCCAGCCGGCGTGAAGTACACCGAAGTCTTCGAACTGCAGAAGGCGGAAAGCGCCCTGTGTCAAGAAGGCCCGCAATGGTCCGTTGTCGGTTCGTGGAATCCCGGTGACCTCAGCGAGCAGGCCGCCGACTGATTTGTCGTTTTCCAGTAGCAGAACCTCCTGCACACCAGCCGCTGCAGTCGTCGACAGTTAAAGTTGGCACACCTCCAGGTTTGGGCCGCAAGACGCCGCGATGCGCTGTACAAGAGTCCGTAAAAGTACAACTCGAAAAAGGAAAATAAACCACCCATTGTTGCTTGTAGCTCCGTGATTGCGCCAAGAGATTACACTAAGACAGGGTGAACACGGTCGCACATCTTCCGGACAGCAGGCAGCACTGCGGGGAGTGCCACTTTACCATGACTGTACCGTCATTCCGATAGGAGCTTAAAGACCCCCACCTCCGATAGAACACAGTGACTCTGCGTGAGTGGTTTGCATGACAGTTGTTGCTCGGCCGTCTATCAATGTGCTGTCTCCGATACAGAGCGAAGCCGCATCCTCACGGGCAAAGTCCTCGTACGAATGATCTCCGCTGCTCGTTCGAAGAGCATTCGCGCAGGGACTTCGAGCGGCGAGGTGGCTTCACCCATCTGTACGTTCCTCGTGAAACAGTATTTTGTACTGCGCTTCTGCTGCCTGCCTACCACTTGCAGGTCACGTATTCGTAACCGCGTGCCGCGTTGCTCTTTAATACGTTCTGTCATACAAAAGCTTTTACTTTTAACGGTACAGAGTTCAAATTTGGAAAAAGAGTTGGAATGACGTGTGCGTGTGTGTGTGTGTGTCAACATACTTTGCGTTGCGTAGGTATCGTGGTCGTGAGAGCTCGTCCGAACCCTTTACCGGGTAGCTTAGGACGTCTTGTGTTTTAACCCAACTCCGACCAAGCACCTACAGGTTAATTTCCACTTTTTCCTATTTTTCATTTTTATAGAGTGCCTTCGCTCTTTTGGGCATTCTGGGGCTGGAATTTTGCGATTTCGAAGCATATCTTTCCATTGCCGCCCTTGGAAGGCGAAATTTTGACATGATATTGCACTAGTCTGTCATCGTCTTCTCGCTTATGACCGTCTCTAATTCGTCGACAACGTTTCACCGCAACCTTGACAATCTTTTGTTTTCTTGCGTGGTTTAGATTTCCTTCCTAGGTTGGGCTTGAGCAAAAGAGAAGAAGAAAGGCGGCAGACGTCATTTTGCGTGCGTTCCGGGGGTAGGGGGTTGGAGTGATGGCGAGATAACGGGCAAGACGCAGGAAATTGAGGTACGGGGCAGGTGGGCAGTTCACGCAACTACTGGCCACTGCAGTCACTTTCATCAGTAGACTCGGTATACGTCAGACGCACTCCTTTGAGTGTGGGAGGGCGCCCCTGCTTGCAAGGGCGGCCGCCTCGTTTCTTCAAGCGCTGGGTCCCAGGAGTTTCCGGCTCGTAGTAATGGTGGTTCTTGAGGGTGTGAAACCGGGTAAAACACGGAGCGGGACACAGAGCCGCGCCACATGTTTTGCAGACATATTTCGTCTTGACCAAACGAACATGGCATTTGCACGCAACGCGGGTGTCTGTTTCCAGAATGGCTCGGTCATTGTTGTTCCAATGGGGAGTGTTGACAACATGCGGACTTCACGCTTGTCAACCCACTCCAAGAACGTGATCGGCGAACCTTGGCGATACTGGCAATGGCCGCGTTTCGGGGCCGCAGCCTTATCCGCTTGGGATGGGCGGCCGCGCTTTTGGGACTTGCTAAAAAGTGGGATCCCGTTCCGATTTTTGCGGACAGTTCCGGCCGCGTGGAATCCCAAGGTGTATAATTTTAGCATGAGGGGAATGCTTGTGTAGTAGTTGTCCATGTACATGTGCCTTCCTGAGTATGCATACAGAGCCGCAGCTGCAAGAAGTTCACGCTCATCAACGTTCACGGGGCCAGGGTTAGTATCCGTGTCAATCTTACCGGTATACACTGACGATACCAATGTGTAACCAGTCTGTGACTCAGCCAGAACAAAACACTTCAAACCGAATCGATGCCGTTTCATGGGCATGTATTGCTTGAAGCTGACACGACCTTTGTACTTGATGATCGACTCATCAAAGCTAAGTTCTTTATCGGGAGCATAGACATCCCGCCATTGGAGAGACACAAGCTGGAAAATATCTCTTATCTTGATGAGTCGGTCCGGGTGTTCCTTCTTTCCACTGAGGGGGTCTGTGAAGTGCAGCGTCCTGTGAATATCGTGCCACCTTTTCCTGGACATGGTTTCAGAAAAAAACGCGCATTGTTCGATAGGGTCCACGGACCAGTACGAGTAGAGATCCTGTTTCACGGACAACCCCATCGCGTATGTGACAGCACACCAGCGAAGAAATTCCGCAATATCGGGTGCTTCGTACGAGATACCCTCTTTCCCTGCAGCATACACACTCATGTGCCCAATGATCTGGGTGACCACCAGGTCGGTGAACATGCATCTGAAGATGTCAGTGGGGGAGGAATCCTCATCAAGGTCGTAGGACGGATTCGGTCCGGTCTTCTTGGCGTTGAAAGGGAATTCGAGGTTGGGCTCGACTTTGCTGCTCCACGACAAGGACTTGATCGCTGCACCTGCTGCCTTGACCGCAGCGCTCTCAGTATTCGGTGGGCGGCCTCGCGGTGCTGGGTTTGCGGGGGGCTTCTGTGCCGGTCCTTTTCGTGGTCGGCCGGGGCGCTTCGGTGCAGGCTTTGCGGAGGGCTTCGGCGCCTGTTCTTTTGGTGGCCGGCCGGGGCGCTTCGGTGCAGGCTTTGCGGAGGGCTTCGGCGCCTGTTCTTTTGGTGGCCGGCCGGGGCGCTTCGGTGCAGGCTTTGCGGAGGACTTCGGCGCCTGTTCTTTTGGTGGCTCGCCAAAAAAAATGTTCATAAAGTGGCCGAGATCACCGCTCTGAACCCGCGGGTTGGCCAGGAACACGACGTTGGCCGGGTGGGGTCGGTCTTCGCCTCGCTCGACTGAGCCGGTTCCTCTCAGCACGGCCCAGTTGTACAGCGCTGTGTACACTGTCTCCGGATTGGGCTGGAATCCGATACCGTGTTGGAGGCAGAAGCTCGATACCTGATAAGTGTCCAGCTCCGGTAAGCGTGCCACACTCCTGCAACGCACGTCGAAATGTTCGCGGGCGAAGCTGAGAATGTTCAATGCCGATGGCATCGCAAAACTTCCCTCCATCGCTCGCATGAGTGCGATGTACCCGCACTCCACCCCGCTCTGCTCGTCACGCAGCTGCAGTGTCACACCCCGGATACCGCCGAACTCACGTCGCGACCGTTGCCTGTCCCAGTTCCCGCAAGAGTCGACCACTGTCACCCGCCCAAGCGCGGTGGCGTCGAGATGATGCACTTGTTCGCGCACTGTCCTTCCCGACCTGTTGTTGTCGTCATCGTCATCCTCTTCCTCTTCTTCATCCTCTTCTTCTTCCTCGTCCTCTTCCTCTTCCACCTCTTCTGCTTCCTCGTTGTCCTCTTCTTCTGTCGACCCCACACTCTCCATATCCGTGGCCGCCCGCTTCCTTCCAGACATTTTGTACTTTTCACTGCCCAAGTTCCTGGGTTGTTTCGACTGTTGATGACAAGGCATTGAAAAAGCCGGTTTTCCGGGGGTTTCCCCAATCTCGCCACTTGGTTTCAATCGTCATTGCTGACGAATTTTTGACATTCGAGGGCGGCAATGAAAAGATTTGCTCGAAATGGGTGAATTCCATATTTTTGGGAATTTTTTGGCGCCTCCTGAGCACCCCTACAGAAAAATCCAGATTAAACCGGACATATATGTCCGGTTGGTCGGAGTTGGGTTAAGTGAGATTAACTCGAGATTGCGATGCTCTGGCTTTGGACTCAGCTGATAATGTTCAACATCTTACAAGAGGTTCCGGTGCTTGGTCGGTAAGGGGTTACGAGCTCGGCAGAAGAGGGCAACCGAGCTGGTCTGTTTTGAATCTTTCGGGATTCCCTGTTTGCACTGCGTGTTCTGGGGAATTGCAATCAAACTCAAAAATGCTTCCTCCTTTTCAAAATAAGATCTGCGGCTCAACCATCGTCTTTTGCGAAAGTCTGTAAGTGTCGTCGGTAAAAGTTGCGCTCCGGTGCGGCGTGTCGATGAACGCGGGTTTTCGGCATCATGGGTATTCATTCAAGGGTTGCTCCCCTTCGCATTACAGCGAATCCACGAAAGCGGGCATCCAGCGAGGGAAGTGGACCTGATTACGCTTTGCCCCTGACTCAAACCTGAGGAGCCGCGCGAAACAACGACTAACTAGTGTTTCAAATGCTCCTTTTTATCCAGGCTTTGCCCAACAGTTACTCAAGGGCCATTCGTGTCTCCAAGTGGTGTTGTGAAAAGCGCGAGCTCAATCGTTCTTCAGGTAGAGCAGCCGTGCAGCCCCGGTCAGCTGCCGGGAGGACACTGAAGCGTTCTCGAACCTGAAAACAGTCCGCCACTTCGCAAAGTGTTTCTTACAAAATCTCCGGCCATTTCCCTGCACCCCTCCGAACGGCGACTCCCCAGTACCGGGAGTCGCCCCAGTGACAGAACGAAAGGAAGCCGAGAAAAAGTACGAATAATGCGGTCCGGGCTCGTTTCCCTCTTCCCGTCAGCTCGACAAGCACAACTGAGACGGTTCGGCTTCGCCCTTCTCGTCACGTAGGATGAAATTCTCACTGACCCGAGCTGTGTTGAAATCACTGCGTTGAGCTCAAGCCTATTGCTGCGCAGAAAACGAAGGAGATACCAATATATCAATGCTCAGCGGCAGAGCCAGGCAAGAGTTGCTGTAAGGGTATCTGAAACTCCTGTAGTGATCACAGCTATAGCTGGTACGATTGTGGGCAGCTTCCGTAAATTTCAGATTGCGAAAGTTTAATTGGCAAGGACAGCATCTGATATTGTTCAGGTCTTGCTAGTGCGGTGCGGTGACAGGTTCCAGGACGGTCCTGATCGTATGGAAGGAGGAACCGACAGGTATACTCTCGTCTCCCCCCACAAAGGCAAACTAAAAAATGGCGATGAATGTCTTGCACAAGTTCGACGAAAACCTTCGTGAGGCTCGTCTCGAGTTGGTGGATATGGAAAAGAGGTTATCGGATGAACAGCAGGCGAACGTCTTGCTGACGGAGGAAACGGACAGCCTGCGAAAGGACATCGATGATCGCCAGGACCGAGTCCTTGAGTTGAAGAAGCGCCTCGAGACAACCGATGAGTCCGTACAGCAGCTGCGTTTGGACAACAAGTGTGCGCAGCTGCAGTACGACAAGACGATGGCTGCGAAAGAAGAGTGGCAGAGCCGTGTCAACGAGGCCGAAAGCGATCTCCTGCGCGAGCTCCGGTCCACAGTGGAATCGTGTCACAGCGTCAATGAACGCTGGCTGGGCGAAATGAACGAAGACGTGCTCACTTCGCTTCTCACGTACCAGGTCCGCCGCCACGCAAAGACGGCCTAAGGCGGCCTACGACGACCTGGCGGCTTTCCTACGACTGGGCGACATTCATTTTGTTGTTTCATTTTTTTTCACCAACCTTACACATACGCACGGGGGCTAGAAGTCGGACGTTCCGAATGCCATCGTAGCCCTAGCACCCATCTCTCATCCCGTTGCTCTTTTGGTTGTTCGCAGGCAGCGTCGCAGCGTGGATACTTCGTTCGCGCTCCGCTACCGACTTGAGCCAAGAAAGAATTGCGGGTTAACGCAATTGATCTCCTGTTCCCTATTTCTCCTGTTCCTCAGACTTCGACTCTTGCGCAGCGCCCTCTTTCGTATGGACCCCCGCAATAAGCTAGCAGACGGGATAGTCTGATGCCTAGAACATACTGCGGAAACTAGGAACGTATGGACCAGAACGATCAAGGCGTTGAGATCCGGTTGTTCTGGGGGGTCGCCTGACGAGTGCAGCGAAAAATATGCCCTCACCTCCGCGTTGGGGATTCATAATCGGGTGCTAGGACTCCGCAGTCGGAGTAAAAGTGTGCAATAGACAAAGTCTTGGATTGTCGCCGACGTAATCCAGTACGCACCCACCAAAGTCGACTCTCGCCAGTAGTGTCTACGTTGTTATTGTGTCTAAACAAAGTCCACAAGGAAAGCAAAAGGAGTCAGCCGCTACACGGACCCTACATGCACGGAGTTAGGTAGCGTCCCAGCGGGCCTCGTCCGGTGGGGGCGGCAGGATGGCTTCGCAAGCACCCCGTGAACGGTCCGCGGCCCCGAAGATCTTGCGGGAGTGCACCATTTGTGGCCGGTTTCTGTTAGACATGGCGCACGACGGAACCGCGTTCACGGACAGTCTCCCGGTGCGGCGCTGCGCGGAGCCCCCCGTTCGGCTGCATTGTCCAGGCTGTCAAGTCACGCACAGCGACTGGGTCGCGACCCGCATGCTGAATCACGAAGGTATGGCGCCTCCCGGACAAGAATTTGAACAAGTGTTAACTGCCGGTATATCCGGTGAGCAGCTCAACGTTTCCACTGCGCTGATCCTGAAAAGGTTGCCAACCGCCTCCCAGCGGTAGTTTGACGTACGATAGCGGCACACACAAGAACGAAAGCAGGTGTCCCGTACACAGGCGGTAAGCTGGGGCGCAACAAGGAAGACTTTGCGAGTTCTATTGAGCAATCCCCTCCCCCCGAACTAGATTTTAAAACGGTGCACTCGACAGGGATTCATAGAGAGCTCGCCCGAACGGCAGAGAAAGGGGCCGACGAGACTTCAGATTTGGGAGATGCCGACATCGAGCAGCAGATGCCGAGAAAGGGGAAGAAGCTGGAGCGGACGGTCTTGCAGAACATGCTGAGGCAAAGCGATTCCTTGAAAAAGTGGACCGTCGAGAAAAGGTTGCGCACCGGCGATGAGAGGAGCAGCAGGCATTCGCAGGTATCGTACGTGTCTCACCGGCGGTCGGAAACGGCGAGTCGTCTGCGGAGCATCGGCTTTGGAGGCGATGATCCCGCTGCTTTGTCCATCGACAGTGCGAGCACTTTCGTTGATTGGGATCACGCCGGAGAGGATCAATTCTCCGAATCACTCAGCGCGGTAAGTCAAGGCCTCGTCCGTTCTACGCACTACTCCCTCAAGCCTCCTGACCGCGGAGGAGATCACCCGTGTGAGTACGATAGAATTCTCCCCTCGTACACTGGGTGGTGCCGGGGATTCGGTAGGGGACCGTGCTCCACGGACTGCTTGTCGCACAATCGATACAACACAACACGTATGAAGCGAAGTAGAGCGCTCGAGCCGCAGCGCCAGGCCAGTGGCAATTAGGCATATGTTCAGTTGGCACCTGCGAGTATTCGCGGATATTCCTTTTGCGGTAATTACCGACGGTCGTCTTGTTCTCAGCATTTTCATTTCCATGGAAGCTGCATGATTAAAGCACATGTCACGTTCTTCTCTTCTTTTGCCCCGGAAATGACACTCGTGTTTCCACTTTTCTTTGTGTTGCTCCAAAGTAACAGAGGCATACTGAGAACTGTGATCCAGATCTGGGTTCGTACATCGAAGGTGGTAGTATCTGCACGGGATTCCGTCGCAGCAGCTGGATGTACTACGTACCGGCGGCACATCTTTTCCGAGTATGTGGGAAGCTCACTGCGTGGAACGAGATTGCCTGACAAAAGGTTTCAAATCCCTATGCAGACACCCGTGTTAATCGGCAGTATCCGCCCGGCGAATAGTGCAGCGAAACAGTCAAGTTTCCCACCCTAAAGCAGTTACTCAACATTCCCTTGCGCTAGTGATATCAGTTACAAAGACGCTGTTCTTACGTCCCTTTCTTCAAGGCAGTTCTCGTCAGACAATACAAAGAGCAGAAATTTCTTCTCATTGATGAGAACACTTGAAACTGCGGTGGAAACACCTTCTCAACAATCTTCTCAAAATGGGGTGGAAGAACCTTCTCAATGATGGGGACACATATCAGTCATTCTCTGCCGACCGTTCAAATATGGAAAAGACCATCTGAAGATCAACCCCGGGCCATCTTCTTTGGTCCGAGGGCGTTTTTGATCTGTTTTGAATCCGATATTTTCATTCCGACCCTCGGTGGGCTCGATATCTGGCGGGCTAGATCCCAAAATTAGGTTTTGCGAAAAACGCATTTTCATGTTTTGCCATCGAGGGGGTCGCCAGTTTTTTGGTAGCACCCTGGGAACAGAGTTTTCAGGCTTGCTCCGGATTATCGTACTACACCACTACGGGGCACCACGAGGGCCTAGACCCTGTGGGCTTAGGCCCTTTTTCCAGGGCACCTACTACTCAGGAAGATGAGGTGGCTCATTAGACCGGTGGCAATCTACGCGGGGAAGGTGCCTTTTGGGCTCATGTTGGATAACAGTGGTAATATCTTGTTGATGCATGTCCGAAGAATCCAACTCGAGATTCAGCTCCATGGTCTTAAAGACCGCGGATTCCAGGAGGATACAATTGACCGAGCTAAGAACCAAACAACGCTTGCAATAGCAGCGCTGGGCGAGAACACCCGAAGGACCGTCGCAGACGGTAGCTGAGCTCAGGTGGTGTATTGCTCATTCATTCATTCCACTGTTCCACGCAAGCCCTCAAGGGACACCGTGATGCTTGGAGCTTCCGCACAGCAGCCCGAAGTGTGACACTTACAAAACCTGAGAAGTCGGGGGCCGGGGAATGTTGTAGAAAGTGGCGGCCTTAGCGAGCGGAGATGCAGGCATTTTCTTGTCTGTCCAAGAGAACGCTGTCAGCGTGTTTGTTGTTCATCATCCATTGAAAAGTTGGCTACGGCGGATGATCAGGTGCACCACATTCTTGTGGCCCGGCAAGATTTTATCAGTGCTGGAACCAGAGCTGAGTCGGGGTTTCTTGGACGATGAGCACTTTACCACGGCCCACGTAAACGAGGGTGATTTCATGTTTTTAGACGTTTTTGCCAAAGGCGGTGATCCTACTTCAGGTATTCCCCGGGTATAGCCGGCTCACTCTGACGCCCCGCTAATCCTCAGAATAGCCGGCGCACTGTGATACCCCGCTATTCCGGGGAAAAGCCGGCGCACTCTGGTGCCCCGCTATTCCCCGGGAGTAGCCTGCGCGCTCGGATGCCCCGCTAATCCCCAGAATAGCCGGCGCACTGTGATGCCCCGCTATTTCTGGAAAAAGCCGGCGATAGGTTAGGAGTTACAGGTGCCCCTCCAGGGGTACCTGTAACTCGGGGCCCGGGCCCTGGAAAAATTTCCAGGGTTTTTGGCCCTGAACGATTACCAAAGGAAAACTATCTGGTACGAGATGCAATTTGTTTGCAATTCCATTCCAGGGCCCCAGACTATCCTTGAGCTCAACGGATTCAGAAGCGTTCAAAAACGTCCTCGGAATGTATTTTTCTACGGTAAATTTCCCTTATATCCCGCCCCTAACAAATATGTGCCCTTATATCCCGGTCCAAAACAAATTTGGTGCCCTTATATCCCGGTTCAAAACAAATATGTGCCCTTATATCCCGGTTCGGGATATAAGGGCACATATTTGTTTTGAACCGGGATATAAGGGCACCAAATTTGTTTTGGACCGGGATATTAGGGCACATATTTGTTAGGGATATAAGGGAAATTTACCTAAAAAAAAAGCTTTTTTCAACACTCACTTTGGGTGACAGCCGTGGTTTACCCTTTCGGCAGCCAGCTAGAACCTGTAAACCTCCTTCAGGTTTCGTGGCTGTGTAGAAAAATGGTGTAATGCCCTTATATCCCGGTCAAAACAAATTTGGTGCCCTTATATCCCGAACCGGGATATAAGGGCACAAATTTGTTTTGACCGGGATATAAGGGCATTACACCTTTTTTTTATGGTTAGAGCCTCCGCCCGCTCAGCCCCTATGGTAAATGCACGACTGTGAGCTTTTTTAATCAAATCTTATCAAGTTTATTTCTTGATTTTTTCTCGCCTTGCTCTCCGCTTGTTGTGGAAGCTGCAATATTGAAGATTCCATCCTTGGATGGCGTGATTACCGTGAGCCTCGACCCTATATGGACCCTAGCGCTTAACCCGGGGGCCCCCGGGCCCCGGGGACCCTGGATTTACAGGTACCCTTGTGCCCCTCTAATGCCCAGAATAGCCGGCGCACTCTGATGTCCCGCTAATACCCAGAATGCCGGCGCACCGTGATGCCCCGCTGATCCCCAGAATAGCCGGCTCACTCTGACGCCCCGCTAATCCCCAGAATGCCGGCGCACTGTGATGCCCCGCTATTCCTGGAAAAGCCGGCGCACTCTGGTCCCGCCTGCGCGCTCGGATGCCCCGCTAATGCCCAAAATAGCCGGCGCACTCTGCCCCCCTATTCCCGGGAATAGCCGCCGTGCGCTCTGGTGCCCCGCAATTCCCGGGAATCGCCGGCGCACTGTGATGCCACGCTATATACCGCCGCATGATGGTGCACCCGCTATTCCCGGGAATACTGCTGCATGATGGTGCACCGGATATCCCCGGGAAGATTACCTTATAGGGGGGGTCCAGGTGTCTACAACTATAGTTTTCTTTTCTTGCGTGGATGTTGTATTGGTTAGCATCGGATGTATGAACCTACTTCTCTGATTTTGACTGGCGCAAAAAACTGCCTATCGAGTCCTTTGGTGGAAACGGGGGCGGGTATATAACCCGTTTTGAAGCGATTGGTAACGGTTTGAAGCGCGAAATTGCCCTCAAATTCACTATAATGTTGAAATTGGCTTTCTGACAACTGAAGTGTAATGTAACCGTTACAGAGTGGTCCCCCCCCTATATGGATGGGGGTTGGGCGATGAACGGGCTACTCCGCTCGTGGTACTACGGCAAAGAGGAGAAGAAGAAGAAGACTCCGAAGCCGTCAGGACCAGATCCTTATGAAGTAGAAGCACGGTTGGACGATGAGTGGTTGGTGGAAAATCCGATGGGGGCGACCCTGTCAGAGTCGTGGTCTGCTATTCCGTGGAGGGAAGCGCGGGCGGCGACCAACGAGGATTTGAATTATGACAGCGCCGACAACCCGAAGATGGTCATCACGCCAGAAGAAGGAGACGGCCCGGCGTTCCGCGAACTGTTCGCCGAAGTCCTCAAAGACTGGCAGCCGGCGCTGCCTGCCAACCACATCATCCCACTCTGCTATCTCACGCATCTCAGCCACTCCCTACGCGCGCTCGTCGACGCTCTCACCCGCGTTGACACGTCTATCCCACGCGGGCGCGCACCAGCACAGTACCACGCTGTCATTGTCACTCTCGATTGTCTGGAGATTGCGGTGCGATCACCGTACAACGTACGGTATCTCATCGAACGCGGTCTGCTGCACGATCTCGCGAAGTTGATGGAAGCTGTCGTTGCGAGCTTGTGGCCCCTCGCCTTGACGCTGCAGTACTTGCGAGAAGTTCCGATGCCCGCATCCGAAGTGGACAAACGGCAACAACAACCGCAGAAGGACGACGAACAACAGCAACAACGGCCACAGCAGTCAGAACAAGACCACGAACAGCAACGGCGACCACAACAAGACCAAGACCAAGAGCAGCAAGAACGACCGCAGCAAGAACAACACCAAGAGCAACAAGAACAGCAAGAAGTCCAACAGCAAGTCCAACAACCAGAGCAGCAACAGCAACCGAAAGGGTTCCTGCAGACAAAGGAGCCCAAAGCGCTGGGCGACAAGCTGTCGCAGGTGATGCTGCGTGTGACCGTGTTAGACCGGTGCATGGCACTGGTACGGCTGTTGGTGGTGCGGGACCGGAAGGATTACAACGTCGAAGGCGATTCTTTCAGCCGCGCCCCCCCGGAAGCCACAGAAGTAGACTCTCCCTCATCCATGCCCGAAGAGCCGCCAGGCGCCGTAACGTCTGCCCTCAGAGAGCCCTTGAGGCGCTCCGACACTGTCGCCGCTTGTTTCGATGGTTCCGTTCCGCTGGCCAAAATTGTGGCTTGGTCGCTGTATATGTTGCAGCTTCACGTGGTGCACTCCCTCCTGCAGGTCGACGACAAGAAAGAGACCCTTTTCCGCACGATAGACAGCATGCTGCTAACGCTCCTTGCAGTCGTTCACCCGTCATCAAAAATAACCAAATCGGAGTCATGCTCCCGCCTTGCGAGGCTGCTGGAGGCTGAGATCCCGACCAGCATTATCATCACCCTGCAGTGGCCCGTCGAGGCTTCGTTCCGAAGAATCGGAACCAACACTTCAGTGACCAACGAGTGTCACCAAGCCCGGTGCGAGCCCGACAAGTACGTCCTCCCGGACTTGCCCCCTTCCAGGCGGGAGTGGTACAGCAAAATGCAGCTGATAGCACTGGATATCGCAGCGGCACTCATCGCCGACCACCCAAGTGCACTCTCCAAAATGGCAGCTGAGGGGTTCTTCGAAGCGGTGGCACAAAGCTCCGTCTGGCACATCATCGCATTCTCTCCTCCGAATGCTTGCAAACTCGTCGAAGAGTGCATTGTGTCGGACGATGACTTGCCTTCGCCGTTCTACGAGGAACCATTGGTCAGAGCCGATTCCGAGTTGGAATCACCGGACCTTTTTGAAAATTGTGCGCAAGTGATCGATGAGTACAGGCGGCTCACGATTATCAGCGAGATCGACGGTCTCGAGCCTTTGCAGAAGCCGGGAACGAAGCTGCTGGACATGCTCAGGAACCAGCCGCCGCAGCTGCTGAAGCTCTTCGGCGCACTCGACAAGGTGGCGAAGTGCGCGCCAGACGTGCGGCAGTACGTTCAGGAACTCGCGGCGAAGAAGCTGTCGAAGAAGGGGTCGTCCTTCGGCAGCAGCAGCACGCTGAGCGCGAACACCGGGTCGCCGCTGGCCGGTTCTGGCAAGGACGGAGCGGGAAACGCGGGGTCGTTGCTGGACCAGGACGAGGCGGCGCTGTGGGAGGCGGCCGATCGCTTGGAGATGATCAGCCTCGACATCTACTCGGACCTGCTTCCAAAACGGACTGTGGTCCCCCCTGCAGCGTCCAACTTCCAGACCCAGGCGGTCACCCGAGACCCGGCCGCTGCCGTTGTTCCTCCCAACCACAGCATCCTCGCTCCGTCCACGCACATCTCACCCGCGCCCGTGAACCTTTCCATCGGCCTCCTCCAGCTCAGACATCACTTCCAACTGCAGATTTACACGCTGTCAACCCTTCTCGAATACGCGCGGATACAGTTCGAACAAGAAAGCTGTCTACGAACCACGCGCCAACCCGAAGCCGCAAGAAGTCCTTCGGGTAAAGTTGGCAACCGGATCGACATGCGCGGGAACATTGTCAGCTGCTTCGACGTCATGGTGAAGCTCAACGTGCAGAGGGTGCTGTTGGAAACGGACGTGTTCTATTTGTCCGCCTTCGACTCCGTCGCAGACAAGAAGCCGAGGGAGCTCCTTCGTCCGAGAGCTGCGGACGCTCCGGACAAGACCATCCGCCTCGTCCTCCGGCAGGTAACACGATACGTTCTGCAGACCCTGGCTTCGCACCTCAACAGAGACGTGCACGTCGACGTGCGGGTCACCCTCGAACAGATGCAGCACTTCCGGTTTTCGCCGCACATCGTCGCGGACCTGGCCTCGCTGCTGCTTACAATATGCCGCAAGCGCCAGCCGATGACAGGCCAACTGCATCTGACGTCCGCCATCGAATTCGACAGGCAGATGGCATCGACCATATTGAACACGCTCTCCGAGGCGTTCTGGGCTCAAAACAGCATCATCGGGGCCCTCAAGGGCGAAGCGTGGCCTACCCTCGGCAAGTCCGCTCTTCCCGTCGCTGGCGGCCCGCAGCACGCCCCATTGCAGGGGCAGCAGCACGCGTCGCCGCCGGCGTCACCGAAGCTGTACCGCAGCTGCTCCGGGTCGTTGAACCAAACTGGAAGAAGCGCTGCCAGGCAAATCAGCCGCACGCGCTCGTCTCTCGCTTCAACTGGCTCCCCTCGGGCCGTCGACGGAGCCCTGGCTAAGCTGGGCACAGACCTCTTCCAGCCCACGCGGGACGTGGCCTCTCCCAAGAGCCCGCAAGGTATCTCTTTTTACTGTGCTTCGTGTTTCCATCATCATGACGTGTATTAGCCCACATGACCTGAACCCGAGAATTCTTTTTGTATAAGCACCTGCTTTGTAGTGCTTGAGGAGACTGCCAGTTGCGAAAGATCAAAGGAGGTAAATGTGCTGTAGCCCGCACGAAACACAGGTAAATCTGGGTTTAGTGGCGGGCTGAAGCATTCAACAATTTTGCGCACTTAACCTTGGTTAAGAAGACGTACGGAAACCCAGACACAAATACAGCTCAAAGCGTCTGCAGAATAACAAGCACCTCAAAACCCCGTTTTGGGCGTTTATCTCTATCTGGTGGGACCATACGTAGCGACCTTTATTCAACATTCTCATAAAACAGTGCCTCCGGTAGATGGCTTCGATACTGTCGCGCAGAGCGCGCAGAGCACGTTCGGCAGCATGTCGTCACAAGCAGGACCTCCGATGTCTCAAGCGTCTATGTCTAGGACGGGGCTTGATAATAGGGACAAGTTCATAGGGCTCGGAAACAAGTCGCCTCCGAATCCGACGCGGCAGTGGCAGCACGTGTCGGCGGTATCGCCTCCCCACACACCGAGGTCAGCGTCGTTGAACCGGCAACGTCTCTTGATGGCAAGTCCGCAATCACCGAGTGCAGGGAACATGCCCTCCCCCGCGATGATGGGCGAGTGGATCCAAACTCCGGTGCTCGACGTCCCGAACGGCGTGCGAGAGGCCGACCTGCAGTCGTATTGCAACGCGAGAAACATCATTCTCAACGTTTTCGACGCAGTCATCGAAATCCCCGACATCCAACGTGGCATGCTCTCTGGCGAGCCCCTGAAGGTCCTCATGGCATGCATCAGCGACTCGAAACTCCGCGACTTCGGCGTGCAGCAGCTCTCGTTCCTCTTAAAGCAATCCCCCGTCGACCGTGAAGCGCGGGACCTCCTGCGCCCGATGATCACCGAGCTGTTCTACAGGCTGCCTGCGACGGACGGGCCGGTGGCCATGACGATCTTGAAGCTGTTCACCGACGTCATCCACAGCCTCGACGAGGAGGAAAAAAAGCAGCTCATCTTCGAAAAGGACCCGTGGCAACGATTCCCGGCCGCCGGGAAGCGCCTCAAGGAGATCCAGTCCCTCGCTTCGGAGCACTTCTTCAAGCTCTTGACGACGCTCAACGTGTACAGCACGACGGCGCTGGCGCAGAACGGCGCGTTTTTCAGCTCAACCGACCCCCAGCCACACGAAATATGTATGGCGGTGCTTGACGCACTGGGCGCTTTGCTGCAGGGAAACCAGCATGCGAAGGCTGTGTTCAGGAGCCAGATTCGGTGGGGGATCTTTGGCGATGCTATGCTGCATTGCATGGGCAACAACCCCGAGCGGGTCATGTTCGAGCATCTCTTCGGCGTCCTGCTCACGGGACCCAACATCGAAAACGAAGACGTCCTCCCCGTCATTCTCAAGCTCTGCACGCACGAATGCTTCCGAACGAAGCACAAGCTGATAGTTGAGCTGACGCGGCGGGTCAAGAAAATCCTGTCTGAATCCACCCACAACCTGGAGCGTGCCTCGCGGGTCGATATGCTGGAAACCCTCGTCTCGATGCTGGTGTTCTTCGAGCACAAGACCATCCGCGCGCAGTTGGTTGACTCGTACCACCGCGTCGGGAAGCACAACATCACCGTCAAGCAGCTCAAACCGCTCTTCACGGCCCTGAGGGACCAGCCTAGAGACAAGCGCATGCAGCTCCTGCCGTGGGTCTTCCACATTTTGCGGAACCTTGCCCAGACGCAGGGCAGCGTCGAAAAGGCCGAAAGGCGGCGAGCATCGACAGACGTCGAAGCCCTGCCAGCAGGCATTACCCAAAACGGGCTGTCCAACCCCGCCGACTTGCCCTCGGGAACCCACCTCGATCGCCCCGCACTCCCGCACAATCCGTCGACGCTGAGCCCTGTGGCTGGAGGGGGAACAGGGTCACGGGCCTCGGCTTCAGCGCCTACACGAGCCGCGCCTTCGTTTTTTGACTTCAGCGGAGTGAATTCGGGGCTGATCATGGACGACGTCTCCGCGTATCCGTCCTCGAACGGCTACTCGATTTGCATGTGGTTCCGCCTTGAAGCTACTCTCCCGCCAATACTCCGCGGCTGCGTGCAACACGTTGGCTACCGCCCCACTCTCTACTCTCTCTCCACCGATGACGGCTGCGGCATATCCGCCTTCCTTTCCGGCGAATTTCTGCACCTTGACGTCCGTTTGGACCCCACTGAGGCCGACGGCTGCAATGAGGTTGTCATCGACACGTTCAAGTTCGTCCCGAAGCGCTGGTACCACCTGCTCATCTCGCACACGTGCCGGAAGCGTATTGTCTCGCGTAGCGAAGCTCGCGTCTATGTCGACGGCACGGAAAAGTGGAGGGGGGCCCTTAGGTACCCGAGAAGCACCGCATACGTCGCCTGTATCGGCACTACGCGCAGAGGAGCCAGCGAGCTCACCCTCCTCGAGAACTTTTACGGGCAGGTGTCGTGCGTCTACTTTATAGACGGTTCTGTCACGTCTACCGTCGTGGCTGCCATGCACGGGCTGGGCCCTTCTTACCAGAGCAACTTCGCGCCTTCGGATAAAGAGAAACTCGTGATGACCGGCGGCACTGACAGTTTAAAGACCTTCTCGAACGAGTTTTTGTGTTCCAAGATATACATGCTGTTCAACCCGTTGGCGTCTCAGGAGGGCCACCTTCTCGTAAACGTGTCGGCTTTGAACCAGCTGGAAGACGTCAACGACCCGACGCAACGAGCCGGGATCGCAAAGGTGCTGAAGGGGACCCAACTGTGCATCACACAGTCCCTGCACCAGGTGTTAGAGTCGCTCGGTGGCGTCAACGTGTTATTCCCGTTGCTGTCTTTCTTGGGTGAGCACGGCCAGGCGCTGACGCCAGACGTCACGTCGCCGCCGTCGCAGGTGCAGCTGGACAAGGCAATCCCGCCGTTTGTGGTGACGAGTTTGCTTTCGTTGCTGCACGATCTTTTCAAGACGCATCCGCTCTTCGTGGCCGAATTGCACAGCGGGAGAATGTACCACGTGCTAAATATGCTGTTCCGCCCCATCGCGCCATACCTGGCCCAGTCCAACGTAGAGCGCCTTCACCTCATCCTCTACAAAGTCTGGCACGACGAACCGTGGCGCGACGAAGTGACGTGGCTGCTGCTGGACCTCAGCATCTGGGTCCAGACGCCGTTCGCGGTGCAGCTCGACTTGTTTGTCACCATCCGCAAGATCGCGACCAACCAGCTCGCGGCGAAGTTCTTCATGATGCGCCCGCTGCAGACGATCCTCGACCAAATGTGCTGGTTCCTCTATTACGACTCGCCAGCCATCACATCCACAGCCCCAGAAGACAGCTTCCAGCTCCGTGACAAAGACGTCCACAACCGCATGAACGGCAAGCGCGGTGTTACCGCCGTCGAGCACGTCCGTCAGATCAGGCTTGAGGCGCTGCACACCTGCAGGTTGCTGGTGTCCGAAAACGTCGACGACATCGGGTTGATCTGCCAGACCCTCCTCAACCCTTTGCAGGACCTGTCGCAGCTCGAAGACCTCGTCGACTTCCTCCTCGAGCTCCTCGGCACCAGGAAGGAAGAAATTGTGGACGCCTTCATACGACACAAGGGCGACTCGGTGTTGTTCCAACTGCTCATGAAGTCCTCCGCCGCCCTCCGCCAGGGGGCCATTCGATGCGCGGGGTTGTGCTTGCAGTACAGTAAGAAGATGAGGGACGAGTACCACGTGCAGAAGCCGTACGGGTTGGTGGTCATCCAAAATGCGCTGTCGACGTTCCCGTTCGACGTGCAGACGTACAAGGCGCTGCGAGACGTGATGACGTTTTCGGTGCACGCAGGCGGCGGCTGCCGGCCGGCGGCCGAAGCTGTGGTGAAGCCGTTGTCCGCGCAGCGGAACGACAACCTGACCATCAATGTGCCCGCGGCGTGGGTCGCCATCATGCGGCTCTGCGTCGGCGGCTCCATCGAGACGAAGAAACTGATCGCCGAAGACCTCCAAACGCTCATCCGTCATCTCAAGGCGCACGAGCTGACGCGGCTGGTCACCGACTTGGGGTGGAATGAGCTCGTCACGAACCTTCTTGTTCGCTTGCAAACCTCCGCCTCAAGCGACCCGGATAAAACCGAAGACATCTGGGACGTCTGCCGCATCATAATTGAAGTTACCGCAATGGTCATCTACGAGGTTTTGAAAACAGATGGCGGGTGGAAATGGCTCGACAGCCTCACCGCGCTCCTGCACGAGAAGTCGAAAAACATCGACACGTACGAGATGGTCCATGCTATCTACCGGCACCTGTGCTTTCACTACGTGGAGGACGTCAAGTGCCAGCGGTTGCCCCCTGCAGACAAGACGGACTCGAAAGTGCCGGCGTTGATCAATTGCGCGTACTTCATGACCTTTGTGGAAGACCACCTGTGCTTTCACAACACGGTGACAGCCGCCCTGGCGCAGCAGCAGCAGCACGACCAGAACCTGACGTTCGAAACCATCGTCGACCAGTCGTGCGAGGACTGGGTGGGCGTCGCGAACGTCGTCAGCACGTCACACGACAGCGGCGTCACCTCCGACTCGAAGTTCTTGGACAGTCCGCCCATGCAGCCCGCGACGCACCGCTCCTGCACCGGGTCCATCGTCACCGAGTTCGACATGCAAGCCCAGCTCACGGCGGGCGCTTCGTTTGCCCGCCTGCAAGACGACCCGCCGGGCATCGCCCACGACCCCCCCGCACCCGGCATGATCAGCGTCCAAACCAACGGCGACGGAGACGGCATCGTTTCCCCGCGCAAAGCGAACGCGGATGCCGGCGGCCCGCTCTCGCCGTCGGGGCAGTACAACGAGGCGCACGAGCTCAAAATGGACCCGCAGACCGGCGGCTGGCAAGGGTGGCTCCTCGCCTTCCAAGCCCTCGAGCTCATGATGAAGCTGTGCCTCTACAAAAGCCACGAGTTCGCGAGGGAGATCGACAAGGTGTTCACCTACCGCCCGCGGCAGAGCACCGAGGACAGGGTCGCCTCGTTTTTGGGCAGGCCAGGCGGGCTCAGCAGGCTGTGCGTCCGGCTGATCCGGTTGTGCCTCGAGTACCCGCCCGCGCCGGCGACGTTTCCGTTCGAAGGCGAGCCGGTCGACGCGCTGCGCCGCGTCGAGGACATCCTCCGGTTCACGAAGCAGATCATCTCCCTCGACAAGGGCTCCGACAAGGACCGCGAGCGCTTCGAAGACCTGCTGTCGAGCGCGGGCAAGACGAAGATGGCCCACGAAAGCAGGGCCCGCACGCTGACGCTGCTGAGCGCCGTCGTCGGGTACCTCACCCAGGAGAGGCGGCTCGCCCCGTCACCCGTCATGCAGCCGGAGGTGTCCTCGCCGAGGGAGAACCCCGCCAGGGAGATAATGAAGAGGGCGCTCGAAACGGTGAAGTTCATCTTCACCGAGCGGACGCGCCTCCTCGACAAAGAGTTTGTCCTGAAGGGCAAAAAAGACAGCGTCCCGGACTTCATGCTCTTCTTCAAGTCAGGCAACCACGCGACGGACTCAGACGCGTTGCAAGCTTTTGACATCATCACCGGCACGCCCGCTTGGCAGAGAGCGATCCAAGTCATGTTGACCGTCTCCGAGCAATTGGCGAAGGAGACTGCGGCCACGCGGTTGGACATCGTGCACAGGCAGTCTGCCAGCATCTTGCAGGAGGCCCGCAACCTGTCGATCGAGGCTGAAAAAATCCAGAAGCACCTGCTCAAGAGCGAGAAGCGGAAAGGCGACCCGCCCGTCTTCAACACCATCAAAGCCACGTACAGGGACCTGCAGCGAACGTCCGAGAAGTACTGGAGGCAGCTCCTCGCCTCTGTTACCAACGAGCGCGGCGCGTGGGCGGCGCCTGTGCCTAGTCGCTTGTTCGTCTCGCGCATGCGGCAGGAGGTCGGACCGGACTACTGCAAAGGGAGGACGAAGTTCCGGAAGGATCCGAAGGGCACCGACCACGCGAACATCACTCACGCCCGGAAAAACGACCCGAAATTGGACAAAGGAAGAGAAGTCGAAATAGCTGTGAAGCTGGGACACCAGAGAAGTAACAGCGACGTGTTCAAAGACGACCCCGACGATCCCCTGATTGACCTTGACGAGGAAGGCGACGGGCCTCCTCCGCTAACAGGAAACACGGTCCAGCACGTCTTTTCATGCGAAGTCATCTCTCTGATGCAAGGCTGGTCAGGCACCCTCCGCATCCTCTCCTCCGTCCGCTGCCTCTGGGTGCTCGTCGACGAGCAGAACAGCTCGATTGTGCAAGCGATGAACCCTGCGTCGGAACATCTCGTCGAAAAGCCGAAGGACGACAAATACCACCTCGACAGCCTCGAAAACATGTTCCTGCGCCGGTACCGCCTCAACTACACCGCGATCGAGTTCTTCTTCACGGACTCGACGAGCCTGCTTCTCAACTTCCCGAAGAAGGAGGACGTCACCCAGATATTCAAGATGCTCCTCCAAGTCGTCCGCCCCCGCCCTGCCTCCCTCAAGACGACCAGCGTCCCCCGCAGTCCGTCTTCGGAGCTCAAGAAGAGCAAGCTCACCGAAAAATGGGTGCGGCGGGAGATTTCGAACTTCGAGTACCTGATGGGCCTCAACCACTTCGCGTCCCGCACGACGAACGACCTCACGCAGTACCCCATTTTCCCCTGGATCTTGTCGGATTTCACGAGCAAAGTGATCAATTTAGAGGACGAAAGCATCTACCGCGACCTCTCCGTCCCCATGGGCTGCCTCGGCAGTGAGGGGAGAAGAGACCAGAACAGGGCGGAAGAGCTGGCGAAGAAGTATACAGAGTTGGATGCCAGTGGCATGACTCCGTTTCACTTCGGTTCTCACTACAGCAACAGCGGGTTCACGCTGTTTTACTTGATCCGGATCGAGCCGTATACTACTGGGGGTATCATCTTGCAGGGCGGGCGGTTCGACCATGCGGACAGGATGTTCGACAGCATATTGCAGACGTGGCAAGGCGTAACGCACAGCCCTGCCGACGTCAAGGAGTTGATCCCCGAGTTTTTCTACCAGCCGGAGCTCCTGCTGAATAACAACAACGTAAAGTTCGGTACCCGCCAGAAGGACAACCGCGAGGTGGACGACGTCGAATTGCCCCCTTGGGCTAAGAACGCACACGACTTCATCCGCATTCATCGGGATGCCTTAGAGTCGGAATACGTCTCTCAGCATCTGCACGAGTGGATTGATCTCATCTTCGGGCCGAAGCAGTGGGGTCAAGAAGCCGCCGATGCGATCAACACGTTCCACCCGTACTCGTACGAGCAGTCCATGCGCGAGTTCGACAAAATCGACGACCAGGACACAAAGCGGTCGATCATCTCGCACATCGACAACTTTGGGCAGACTCCGATCCAGCTTTTCAAGAAGCCGCATCCGAAGCGGAACATCGTGGTCCCTATTTTCTACCCCTTCAAAACGATGCCGTCGGCGCTGCTGCCGCACGGGAACTCGTACCGGATCACTCTGAACAAGGCGATCGTGAAGCTGTATATCACCGGCGAACGATTGGTCGCGATCTCATCCAACGGAGTTGTCTCAATCCACTCGTTCAAAACAGGGGCGCCGCTGACCGAGGAAAAGGCAGCGGCGAAGGTGGCCGGAAAGGACCAGCTCGCAATGAGCCAGACAGCCTTCATGCCGTCGACGCCGGCCAGCGATAAACCGCTGATGTCGCCCACATTTGACCTGATGTTCGACACCGTGTCGCCCACGCACCCGCCCCTCCCAGCCGCTGCGGTCCCGCTAGGGTACGGCTCTTACTACGGCAGCGGTAGCTCTGGGACGAGGCAACAAGTCGAGAACGCGCTAGGCACGCCTGACCTGAGGCAGTCTACGCTTGCCCAGTCGATGGCAGTCACGCCAAGTTTCCCGATCATGCACAAGTCCAGTGCGATGGCGCGTCGGACGCGGAAGGTCTTCAATTTTGAGCCGCTGAACTCGTTCCAGTCGCGTGCGGTGCAGGCAGGCATGAAGAAGTGCGCTCCGTCAGAGTACAGCTACGTCTTCGCGTCCCTCCCTGACCGCGAGCTTCTCTTTTCGTCTGGCCTGTGGAACAACAGTGCCACCATCAGTGAACTCGTTGCGGCAAACACGAATCCCGTTGTACAGCAGGCTCTTTTCGGCCACAATGACGTAGTGACATGCCTCGCATTGAGCGATGACAACTCGCATCTCGTAACGGGATCGAAGGATACGACCCTCATTCTGTGGACCCTTCACCTGAAGCTCAACCAGTACCCGTTGGCTTCCGTAAAAGCAACGCTTTTTGGTCACGACGACGAAGTTCTCTGCGTAGCTATCAACGTCGATGCCGATATTGTCGCATCCGGATCTGCCGACGGCACTGCCATTTTGTACAGCGTCAGCGAGGGGAGGTACGAAAGGACTCTTCGCCCTGACAAACGCGAACGCCGGGATAGCCGTGGAATGCAGGTATACTTGGAGTCATGTGTTCAGGTGGGGAAATTAAAAACCCGAGACTCGAAACATCATCGCCGTTGCATTCTTTGCGTATTTTTGAGTCTGCATTCTTTCCACGTTCCGGTGCTAGATTTATCGAAATGATGACACAACCCGCAGGTACAGGGGCCTCCGGTGGACCTCATCACCATTTGCCAAAACGGATCGACGATTTTGTATACGAGACGCGATTCATGCTTGTTTCTTTTCACGGTCAACGGGACGCAGCTTACGTGGACCGAGAGCTCCGTAAAGCTGAACTGCTTGACGCTGACAAGGGACTCGAAGTTCCTCATCTGTGGAGGGTCCGGACGCCCGTCCCTTGTCATCCGAACAGCGCACGAGTATGCATTTCTCGCTATGATTACAGATGGAAACACATTCATCAAGACAGGAGGTCGCGTGCGTGCAGGACCGTGTAAACATGTCAAGGGTGTACGTTTCGCTCAGCGCACAAACATTATCTTCTTCTCTCTCTCTCTTCTTGAGGTCTGAGTCTAGTATTTGTCATCTGTACCCCACCACTCAGCCTCGCTCCCATACAATCGTATTACTCGGCCACCGTTCGCAGCGTCGTCATTCACAAAGACAATCAGGTGTGTGGAGCTTTGCAGTCCATTGTCGGGAAACAGGTTCCGTGAAAACAATGCCTCTCAGCCTTTTCCTTGGTATCGTGTAGTTCGCGCCAATGTCAAAGAGAGAGGAGGTGAATCTTGGTGGCTGTGTGTGTCGTTCAGGTATTAACAACCTGGCAGCACGTGTTTACTGGATACATGTCGGCTTCCTGCTCAAGGGGGACCAAGGCAGGCACAAACAAAGGACAATACCAGTCTTCACACAAATGCACAGGTGATGGCTGCCGGCTTTGACGATGGGACCATTCTGTTTTACACCGTGTAGCAGGAGACTTCCCTACAGCGGCAAACGAATGCTGGGCTTTCATGAAGTGGTATGAACCTGGGGAATCGCATTACTTGAGTGTCTGCAGCTCAAGAACGTCAACCGTGTCGAAATCCACTCTCAATTTTTTGCAAAGAAGAGACGAACCTGTTGTACGGTTGTATGCTCTGCGGGTTTGCGGGTTTGCTAGCTCGTCTCTCTCTCTCTTTCTCTTTGCTTTTCACCGTACTACACCATCAGGACTATACTCGCCGATGCGACTCCAGGAGCTCGGTTGCGAATTGACGTCACCTTTTGGTACGCGCGTCATTCTGTCGAATGCCCTGTCGCTTTTAACCAGGTTTCGTGGGCAGTTGTGATGCCAAACGAGATTGTTGGAGTGTGCAACAAAAGGCTTCTGGCAGGAGCCTGGCAGTCTTAGCAGAATGATGCCCTTGCGTAGTAAGCTGCACTCTACTGAGCGGATGCCAATTTCTTCCTCGTTCGTGTCTCTGGGTGGTGCCTTTGTTGGCAAACACAGCAGGCTAACGTCCAAAATGCCGGTCGAACACAGGCAGACGTCGACACGCGGGGTGTTGGTGTGACTAACGAATTGCAGCAATACCCTGTCTACCCTGTGGAAAGCTCAGGCACGGTAGTAAGGCGCCAGGTGTTCGCCGCAGCATCGGTAGTCCTGACTGCAAAGAACTACCGAAGAACTAATTCTACGTCCCTTTCCTGCTGCATGAACGCAGGTTCCATGCAAAAAGAGTAAAAGAAGGTCACGACTCATGTCCTTGCATAGCAGGACTACAGACGGGACACACGGTTTCAGCGTACTACCATTCCAAGCACTTTCTTACATTTCCCTCCACCAGACCCACTCCCTGTTTCCGAAATCGGACAGAACCCACCCAACCAACGAAAAAGCTGCTCTCCCCCTTCGCCTTATAAAAGTAGGCAACTACTGCAGGGATTTGTTGACTATCTCTTGAGTTTGTGCCTCTCTCAAGCACGGGAATCGGAAGAGCGCAGCCAACAACATTTCTGTGAGGAAACAACGAAGAGCGACGGTTCGCGTTTTTTAACCTTATCACGAGCTCTGTCTCAACTGATCTTTTCTTTTTACCCCTCAGAAATGTAAAGCGCATGCGGGTTGCCGGTTCTTGGCCTGGCGCAGCGGGGGAGGCCTGCTCCCTGTCGAGGCTGGGAGCGGCATCAACTATTCGAGAAGACGACTGGAAGCATAGACACAAAGATAGCTCAAAGCATCTGGCAAAACCCCGTTTTCACAATTGTTACTACTATTACTTATTAGTAGGTACCTGTTGTACTGAAGAGAACATTCCTCCGGAACTACGGCTGCACATGAGCGAAATCTAACGACCCCCAACCAAGTGGAACCAGCCCCAGAGGGGCCTGTTCCCCGTTCACGCGACCAAGGATATATTTGGCGTGTCATTATTCACCGGCATCGGTCCCCGTTTTGTTTTTCAGTGCAAGACCCTGAACCCCGGACATGTTCCCCCACAGGAATGAAAAGAGTATGCGGACGGCTACTACGATAGACATTTCTTTACGGACGTCTCCGTTTTCGAGAAGGCAAGGGCGGGACAGGGGGGGAAGTGCTGTAGGGGGGGAACGGTGCTGTCACATTTTGTGAAGGCTCCACCACCAGCAGAGAGAATTGCCGCATGCGCATACCGCGAAAGTCCTCTATTTAACTCGCTGGTGGAGGGGACGAAAGGCGCTCCCTTCTACGTTGCCATCAACCAAGAAAAAAAGGAAAGCAAAATAACAAGCGCCAAGACGCAGCTGAGATGAGAGCAGGCGCAGTCGAAGGCATCGGTCAGAACACTGCAAAACACCCACTCCCGAGGTATTTTGTATGTCCCTCGCAGCAGCACCCTCTGAACTACCCATCAAACCAAGAAGAAAGACGATGAACCCCCGTCCTCTGACGGTTGGCTGAGCCTTCCGGCGTTCGTTGTAGGTTCCATGAGAAGGACCTCCACTGGCGTAGCGGGTCCAGCAGATGCCGATCTCGGGTTATTTTCCTCGACCCCGGATGCGGGCAGGGGGCAAAAAGGAAAAACAAAAAAGGGAAACGGACACCCCGTTCTCCCTGGCCCCAGTGCGGTTTCTTTCCTTTTTTTTTTGTATAAGCACCTGCTTTGTAGGAAATACTTGAGGAGGCTGCCAGTTGCAAAAGATCAAAGGAGGTAAATGTGCTGTAGCCCACACGAAACACAGGTAAATCTGGGTTTAGTGGCGGGCGTAAGCGTTCAACAAAAAAGACCCATTTTGTAGTTGTATTGTTTCTCCCCTTCTAGCCTCCTTCGAAGTAAGCACAAGGCAGCCCCTCGAGTATTTTCTGTTTTCTCGCCGGCCCTTGTGTACACTAACGTTGATTCTTCTTTTCAAGTCCCTCCCCCCCCCTTCTCTTATTTTGTCCCTCACGCGAGGGTTTTTGAAAGCGGCTGAGAGCAGCCTCGCTTGTGACATATTTTTTCAAGCAAACTATTCCGCAAGCTGCGTCACCTTGGCGAGCCCGGGACCCACTCTAAGTCCGCTGCCTACGTCAGGTCAGGGCATCGGCACCCCGGGCAAAAGGTCGAAGCGATTTCCTAAATTCATCGCCATCAACCGCTTTGCCTGACTGCGGACTCAATCCGTTGGACTCACGTCCTTCGCCCGCTTGTGGCGCGAGCTCGAGTATTCAATGCCCCCCATGGAAATTGCCAAATGGCTTGCGATGGTGAAGGCCAAGTCCGTTGTGGCAGTTCTTACTTTGTAGAATTGGCACCTCCCGTTGGGACCGTATTCGATCTAGAGTGCCTCTCCGTACTTGCCAGGCAGTCAGGCAGAAAGGCTACGTGCTCTTCCGCGCGTTGCATTTCTCGCGAACTGCGACAGATTCTGTTGTCCTGAGCACACTGAGTGCTGACTCTGCGTAAGATTGCTTTATCAGACTCGGAGGACATCAACTGCAGACTGCTCATCGGTGCAATGCGGGGTAGTAAGCTGAACCCCCGTTTGTATCCCTCCTACGGTTGTCGAGTGCTCCCGCCGGAGCACGGCGCACAACTAAATCACGATGATAATAGACGTCAAGACTGCCCCTTTTTGGCGTCACCGTTGTCAATCCCACTTATAACGGAACCATTCATAACCGCCGAATCTTTGACCAGCCGAAGGTCACAAGCCGAACCCGAACAAAGGGAGAAAGAAACATGTGAGCGGCTACAGGCTGGACAATTGTGGACTGTTCGGACAATGCAGCGAACCGAGGGCCACGTACACGTGCAAGGTGGATGCCATGCACACCCGAAACGGTCCAGAGAGTGGACACAAGCTTTTTCCAAGACGGCTTTGTTTTTTGACGTCCGTCCGTCGTCGAGCCGAGAACACTTACTTAAACAGCAAAATAACGGAAATGACAAAGCATGCCCGGAAGAAACGAAAGAAAACAAGGGCAAACCCCACGGCGAAGAACGAATGGAAACGTAAACGGGGTGAGGGGAGGAAAACTGGAGCATACAAAGAAAAAGAGAAAGAGAGCCCCCCATATGTTACGAGCCTTTCGTCCTTTTTTTGTTTTTTTTTCTGCTTTTCTTTAATTCTCATGTTTTTGCTGTTGCTTTTTCTCAGCGTGACGAGCATACCAGCCTTTATGTGCTGAGCGCAAGCGATCTCTGCGCTGTACTCGTGTGAGGTGCTTGCGTGAAGATCAGCTACTTGTTACCACTAATCAGTTGTTCGGTTGATATCTGGTCGTTGCGCTACAATGCCTTGTTTCTTGGTGTCTGTTTTCATATCCACTGCCTTCTGCCTTTCTTCCGTTTTTCCCCTTCGGCTTCTCACTTAACGGTCTCGCAATCCTCTTTTCCCAGTAATTCTCCTTGAATTCTTTCACCGTAGTTCTCTTTCTGTTCTCACGCCATATGAACTGTACAGGCGAAAAGTGTATGCGTGGACGTCCGGGCTACTGTGATAGACAGCGGCAGTTGATTCACTGCAGTTCCAGGAAATAGGGGTGGACTGGCTCAGTTAGTTTGTCGGCATCAATTAGTACCACATAGTGCAGGATAAAACTCGCACGAATGCGTTTTGCATCGGTACAAGGGGGCAAAGCGCACACCATTCGTCGTGATGTTTCATCGCCTACCAGACTTCCGGAAGAGACAAAAATCTGGAGTTTATAGAATGTACATTCTCGAAGTTGTACGGGTGCAGAAGAATGCCCGCGAACTCGCGAGCGAAGTTGACAGGAAGCCGCAGCACGCACCTAGTATTTCTGTTTACTGCAAGCCGCAGGGCACGCAGACCACAAACAAACCACTCGTTCAGGGACGAAGCGCGGACCTTCGGAGAACACCCCGCCTTCGGCGGGGCCGGGCCGCTTCCCCGACTTCCCCACATCAAATCTCGGCACACTTGTCCCCGTTTTCGGCTCCGCTCCAACTGCGCGGCGCGATGGCGCCTCCGCTGAGTCAGGACGAGCTGTCGGAGCTGCTTGCGAGGAGTCAGAAGGCGCAGGTTGCGGTGGGCGGGATCGTTGGTGCTTCCGTGTTCGGCGAGGTGGTTGCCCTGGTGCAGCGGCCCGACAAGAGGATTTTTGAGCATTTATTCGACAGGCTGCCTGAGGGGCCGAGGATCCAGAACGAGGGCATCGTCTCACTGATTCTGAAGCTCTGCACGCACGAAAGCGTCCGCTCACAGCCGCAGCTCGTGGCGGACCTGCTGCAGAGAGTCGAGAAACTGTTGTCCGAATCGACGCACAACCTTGAGCGCGTTTCTCGTGTCGATGTTTTTGACACGCTCGTGTGCTTGCTGGTACTCTTCCGCGAGGACTCTATACGACAACGCGTCGCAGACTCACTATACCGTGTCGGCAGCCACTGCATCAGCGTCAGGCAGCTGAAACTGCTTTTCGCGGTGCTCAACGACTGCGACGTTGAAGATCGAGCTTTGCTTCTACCATGGGTAAGTCTAGTGCTCAGAGACCTCGTACGTCGTGATGGAAGCAGTGATAACGAGCGAAGCGTCTTGTCGTTTCCCGTTGAGGCACGAGATACTGCTCGCGTACCCGTCGAGAACGGGCCTCTTGCTTTCCTCGATTTCAGCGGCATGCAGTCCGGATTAGCGGTCGAGGGGGCCTCAGAGTTTCCGAGCGGAACCGGGTATTCAGTGTGCATGTGGTTCAGGCTCGAGGCATCCTTGCCTATGATCTTGAGAGGCGTGGAGGTCCCGGTGCAGTATCGTCCCACGCTTTGGTGTTTAGCCGGCGGCGACGACAAGCAGGTGTCGGTGTTCGTGCAGAATGGGAAGCTGTGCATCGACGTGCAGCACGAGAGTCACAAAGAATCCATCATTGTGGAGGGCACGCAAATCGCGCCGCATCGGTGGCACCACCTTGCTTTGACACACACCCGGCGGCGGCTCTTCTCGCGCAGCGAAGCTACCGTCGTCGTGAACGGAGTTGACAGCTGGCACGGCAGCCTGCGGTACCCCTTCACAGCAGCAGCGACCGCCGCATTCATCGGCACCTCGCTGCGCGGCGCGCACGGCCTGTCGCTGGTGCACAGCTTCCACGGCCAGATGGCAGGCGTGTTCTTCGTCGACGGCCTCCTCCCCGCTGCGACCGCAGCTGAGCTGCACGCGCTGGGGCCCGTTTGGAGGGGCGGGTGCGACGGGTTGGAGTGGCTTCGCTTCGAAAGCCCGTCCGGTGCCCAGCTTTCAGGCCTGCCCGAAAAGCTGCGAGCGAAGGTCGGGCTGCTCTTCGACCCATTGGCGCACCGCGACGGGCACCTCATCAACGTTGCAGCCCTCGACGCGTCGGGCAGTAAAAAGCTTGCCGCTGCCGCCGGCAGCGAAGCCATAGCCCGAGCCCGGATGCTGAACAACGTCGGCGTGTGCGTGCGCCAGCCGCTCCACCGCGCGCTGGTCTCCACAGGGGGGGCCCGAGGGGTTCTGCTGCTGCTTGCCTTCTTGAGCCAGCAGAGCCTGTCCACTGCCCTCCCGACCAACCTGCAAGACCAATTCGCCGATGTCTCGACTCCGGCCTTCGTAATTGGATGCGTCTTGTCGTTGCTTCGCGGCTTGGTGGAAGCGCATCGCCCAATCACAAAGGAGCTGCACCGCAAAAAAGGAATCCACGTCCTGAACACGCTCCTCCGCCCTGCAGCGACGTCTCTCAACGCTTCGCACATCGACCAAATCCACAGCCTCCTCGACCAGATTGATGAACCCGATCTCTGGAAGGACGTCGTCACCTGGCTGTTGCTCGATTTCTCGCTGTGGGTTCAAACACCTAGCAGCGTGCAGCTTCGCGTGTTTGAAACATTGTGGAGCGACGGTCTACGAGATCGCCTCGTACAGATGAAGCCGATGCAGACCATTCTTGAGCAAACGTGCTGGTTTTTGTATTATAGTCCGCCCCAGCCTTTGGGCTTGCAGGCACCAGGCGAGGTACCCAGCAATATCGTGGGTCGGATGCGCGGCAGTCGCACCGTTGAAGAGAAAGGAAAAATCAAGAGAATTAGAAGGGAAGCACTGTGCCTGTGCTGCAACATCGCCTGTCACGACCTTGAAGAAGTCTCGTGGCTTTGCTGGGCGCTGACGGACCCAACCAACGATCAGGAGCAGGTAGAAGACATCGTCGAGTGCTTGTGCAAACTCATCGAAAAGTGCCCCGAAGGTCTTGTGGATACGTTCATGAAACACGACGGCGAACGTGCTTTGCTTCAGCTTATGCGATCTCCAAGCCGGTCAGTTCGGTTAGCCGCGGTTCGTTGCCTTTGCTTGTGTTTGCACCGCTGCAAGAAGACGAGGGCGGCTTTCGAAGCCAGCCGCGGATTTGGGCTGGCCCCCGTGCGCTTTGCGCTGCTTTTGCACCCGTTTGACCGCGAAACGTACGAGGTTCTGAGGAATGCTAGCTTCGCGAACCGGTGGGAGGAGTTCGCCACCAGAGCCCGGACAGAGCCCCGTTCGGCAAACGAGGCGAAAAGACTGCCGCTGGCAGTGCCCGCCGCGTGGGCAGTGATGGCAAGCTTCTTACATCAAGCCCCACCTCCTGTACGGCATCGAGCGTGCGCAGACTTGCTCGTGACTGCCCGATTTGTCTCAGCGGCTGACGCTGTGCTGCTGGCGCAAGAGTGTGGGTGGAACGAAGCAGTTGTTGACCTCTTAGGTGCCCCGCCTGTCGATCCAGATCCCAACGACGGTGATGCAAGCCCTCAGCGGCCCCCGATAGACGACGTAGTCGAGGCGACGGCCATCATTTTGTACAAAGTCATCTCCTTGAAGGATGGTGGTTGGGAGTCCGTCGACGATATGACCGTGCGCATGAGGAAGACGCTGAGTGAGTCGGAAGCCCGGAGGCTGATGTACCGAGTGTACCGTCGTTTGTGTAACTTGGCTCTTGCTGAGCTCATAGGCGCGAAAAAGATTGAAAAACTGGTGGGGGCAAGGCACCCTGTACTGGTAAACATAGCGTACGTGATGACTTTTGTAGAGGAGCGATTGTGTATGCACGACGCCATCACAGAAGCACTCGGAGTCGAGTCGCAAGACCCGGGCTGTTTGGGATCATGTGCAGCCGACGACGATTGGACGGTTCTATCGTACCACGCCGAGCCTGACCACTCAAAGTCGCCCAAAAACGCTGACGGCCCTACATCACCGACGGACACTACGAAGATGCAGACGGCACAGCGCGCCCCTGCCCTGCCTGCCCTACCTGCCCTACCTGCCGTACAGCCCAGCGACCCCGTGTGTCAGCCTGTCCGATCGCCGGACAGCACAACGCCCAACGCCACGTGGCGAGAATGGACCCTCGCCTTCGACTGTCTGCGGCTGATGATGGAGCTGAACCTGTTCAAAAGCAACGAGTTTGCCAAGGACGTCGACAGTTCGTTTTCGTACCGTCCGCGGCAGTGCTCCGAGAAGCGAACTGCGTCATACTTAGGCAGATCCGGTGGCCTCACCCGAATGTGCTCCCACTTTCTGCAACTCTGCCTCCAACGTTCACCCCCCGAAGAGACCGCAGAGAAGACAAAGAAGAAGCTGCTGCGGGTTCTGTTCATGGCTAAGAAAATGGTTGCATTCGATGAGATGTCGGATGGGTGCTACACACGCTTTGAAGGCGTGGTCACGGCAAGCGGAAGGGCGAAGATGGAGCGCGAGAGCAAGTGCAGAACATTGGCTGTGCTCTGCGCTGTGTTGGAGTGCGCGAAGCGAAATTCAGAAGCCGCGGTTCTGAACGACGTAGTCAACGAATGCGTGGTCACTGCGCGGTACATAGTGAAAGCGCGCAAACGGGTGTTGGAGGTGGGGTTTGAAGAATTATTGGCGCTTTTCGAAAAGTCAAGCGCGAGCGGTTCAACCTCGTTCATTGACGTGATTCGGACGTCGCCTATTATCCGGAAAGCGGTGACCTCGATGAAAGTGCTGTCAGAATGGGTTTCCCGCGGGAACGATACGACGTTGGTAGACGTCGCGCACCGTATTCTTGGCCGCATGGCACTTCAAGACTTGGCTGCGGAGCAATATTCGAAAAACGTTCAAAAGCGGCTCCAAGCTGCAGAGGGGAGCTTGTTAAAGGAAAAGCCACCGTCGACACCGAATGCAGTGCTGACAGCATATCGGGACCTTTTCCATACTGGGCGCAAGTATTGGCACCAGCTCGTGCGAGCGACGACCAGCGAGCGAGGCGCATGGGCGTCTAATCGCGGGAGAGGGGGCCTGAAGAGGGGACTAGTCGTCAGGGCCGCAAAGGAGGTCGGCTCTCCGTACTGTAGGATAAGACCGTTTGTGAAGGAGAATCCCGACGAGCCGAGGCGGCACGATGCGAGTGTACGGAAAGCTGCAGATGGTCGTGAGGAGTTGTTCGACGAGGTGGCTATGTCTGTGAATGTGAAGCGGCAAGCAGATCTGCGGGTCAACGGAGCCGAAGACGCGCAGGAGTTCGAAGTTGAGCGTGCGGATGAAGAATCGATTCCGCTCCCCGTGCTGAAGGGAACGATGCTGTTCACATGCGAAATTGTTTCCCTGCTCCAAAGCTGGTCCGGGGCACTGCGCGTGCAAGTGAGCACGCGGTGCTTGTGGGTCTTGGTCGACGAGACCAACCTGTCGCCGATCCAGCCCATATCTCCGGCGGCACAGCGCTTTATTGAAAAGCCGAAGGACTTGAAGCTCTCCTTAGAAGACCTGGAGCACATCCACCTGTTCCGCTACCGCTCCAAGCAGCGGGCCGTCCAATTCTCGTTCACCGACGGGACGACGGTGCTCCTTGCCTTCGCAACCCGAGACGAGGCAGTGGGCATCATGAAGCTCATCACGCGCCAGATCCACCCGCGACCGTCTTCGTTGAAAACGCTGGCCCCTCCAAAGACGCCGGTGGCGGAGCTGAAGAAGAGCAAACTAGCCGAGCGATGGATCCGCCGTGACATATCAAACTTCGAGTACCTGATGTCCTTGAACCACCTCGCGTCGCGCTCCTTCAACGACCTGGCCCAGTACCCGGTGATGCCGTGGGTGCTCGCTGACTACGAGAGCAAAGAACTTGACTTGCACGACGAGAAAACCTACCGCGACTTGTCAGTCCCCGTCGGCTGCCTGGGCACAGACGGCCGGCGAGACCCGTCCAGAGTCGCCGAACTCGAGGCAAGGTACAATGACTTGGAAGATATGGGCATGGCTCCTTTTCATTACGGCACACACTATAGCAGCAGCGGGAGCACGCTCTTTTACCTGCTCAGGCTCGAGCCGTACACGACAGGGCACGTTGTTCTGCAGGGGGGCTGTTTCGACCATGCAGATCGGTTGTTCCACAGCGTGCGACAGTGTTGGCACAGTGTCACGCACAGTGCTGCCGACGTGAAAGAGTTGGTGCCTGAGTTCTTTTTCCAGCCGGAGGCGTTTGTGAATGGAAACGAGGTCGACTTCGGGACAAGGCAACGCGACGGAGCTAGCGTAGCAGACGTTGAGCTGCCTCCATGGGCTGCCAACGCGCATGAGTTTGTGCGGGTGCAAAGAGAGGCTTTGGAGTCGGAGTATGTGTCGCAGAACTTGCACCATTGGATCGATCTCATTTTCGGGTACAAGCAAAGTGGACCTGAGGCGCGTGCGGCCGTCAACGTGCACCACCCCTACTCTCACGAGCACGTCACTGCTGGCATCGAGGAGGCTGCCGACAACTACCAAGCGGTCCTCTCGCACATGGACAACTTTGGACAAACCCCTGTTCAGCTCTTCACCCGGCCCCACCCAAGCCGCGCGCCTTCCATGCATCACCGATGGGTCAACCCCTTTCGAGCGCAAGCGTGCAATCCGCTTTCGTTTCAAGAGCAACACCCCATCTTCGTGGGCAAGGCTATTGTCAAAGTCCACATCGCCTCCGACCGCCTTACCGCAGTATCCTCCACTGGGTCGGTGTCGGTCCACCCGCTCACGCTTCCTCCTCCTATGACCGAAGGCGATACGGCGCGCAAATTTCCGTCAAGTGGCAGCTTGACGATCGAGACCGCTCAGTTGGCAAACACCAACAACAACCAAAATAACAGCAACAGCAACAGCAACAGCAACAGTAACAGCACCAGCAACAGCAACAGCAACAGCAACAGCAACAGCAACAGCAACAGCAACAGCAACAACAACAACAACAACAACAACAACAACAACAACAACAACAACAACAACAACAACAACAACAACAACAACAACAACAACAACAACAACAACAACAACAACAACAACAACAACAACAACAACAACAACAACAACAACAACAACAACAACAACAACAACAACAACAACAACAACAACAACAACAACAACAACAACAACAACTGCAGTACCGGAGATACGACGAACGTGAGCTTTTCTTCTGAAACGACGCCGAGTGCCTCCGGGGGAGGTGGAGGTGGCAGCGAGTCGCCTCTTGGCGACGCCGCCGGATCGTTTTTGCCTTTTTTGCAGTCGTTCTCGGCAAAGGCGTCGCAAGCGATGGGTGCTCGCGGTAAAAGGCAGGCGGCTTGTTTCTCCTTTGAACCGACGGCGTCGAGTCTATGCCACCCAGTATGCGCTCAGGTGCAGGCAGAAATTGGTATGCGACAGCGCCGTCTCACGAGCAACAGCTTCGCACTGGCTTCGGTGGCAGACCACGACTTCTTGTTCGCCTCAGGTCTTTGGGACCAAACCGCCAGCGTTCGAAAAGTGACGGCCGCAAACTCGACTCTTACCGCCCTGCAGAGCCTCTTCGGCCACAGCGACATCGTCACGTGCGTCGGCCTCAACCGCGACGCATCCCTGCTGGCGACTGGTTCCAGCGATGCGACGCTGATCCTGTGGAATCTCCAACTTGCGAACCCGACCGTTGTTGCCGTCAACAAAACGACGCTGTGCGGCCACGACGCAGAAGTCCTCTGTGTTGCATTTAATAGTAATATGGACCTCGTCGCCTCCGGGTCCGCTGACGGCACAGCGATCCTCTACAGCATCAGCGAAGGCCAGTACGAACGGACGCTCTATCCCAGCAAAGGACCCCCGCGTGAAGGTTGGTCGCAGGTAGGCATTCCTTTTTGCAGAAAATATTGGGTCCAGCAGTGCTCACGCTGAGAAACCACAAAGCACCCCTTTCCATGCATCTGGAGTAGCAGAGCTCGAGCTAGAGTTTTTGGTGAAGTAGTTTCAGGCTGTGATCGATTGTCGGCTGCAGCGCGACTGGCCACTCATCGCTCGCCTCGTTTTAAGCGTTCTCTAATATCAATGATACCGAATTCAAAATAAAACACAGCCGACGTCGCCTGTGAGCCTCATTGCGATCTGCGAGAACGGCTCGACCATTCTGTACACTGATGATTCGACTCTGTTCTTGTTCAGCGTCAACGGTGAACAACTTGCGTGCGTCGAAAGCGAAAGCCAACTCAACTGCATAGCGCTGACTAGCGACTCGGCGCATCTTTTGTGTGGGTCCGACCGGAATTCGATCGTTGCACGGAATTCGAAAGAGTATGTTCACCGCTGCAGTACACTGAAGTCGAAGCACTGAATAGTTCGCCGTACGAACATTTGGTCACAGCCGATCATTTGTGATTAGCCCGTTTGATTACGGGTTACGGTGTACTTGTCGTCGTTGCATTCTTTGCACTGTGCGGGACGATTGCCCTCTTCCCCCCGCATTTCTGAATTCAGAACAGAGCGACTCCCAGAGCTCGTTCAGTTTGTACTTCTGTCTAGCACTTTTACACATACCACAGCTTGGCGCCCGTTGCATCTTATTCTACATCAGCTGCTGTCGTCAGCTTGGATGTGCATCACAGCAAGCAAGTATGTCTACCGTTTTTCCAGTCGTATTTAGGACTACCACATGCAGCGCAAACGTTTCAAGCGAACTTTCACTCTAAAAACCTGTCCGAAAGTTGTAGGGTAAGTTAAACAGTCTCGTTCAGCGTTTTCGAGTGTGAGGAACACGGACAGTGCAAGCGGTCGACGCGAGGTTCGAATAACGACTTGGTAACTTCAAAATACAGGTCGTAGTTGCCGGTCTCGCTGACGGTTCGGTCGCATTCTACACAATGCAACCTCAGAAGAGCATCGACGGGGATCAGCCCGTGCAGGCTACCTAACTCAAAGCGCTGGTCGACTAGACTCGTATCCTCTCCCGTGACGTTGTCGTTTTTCGCCATCTTGTGCCTGCTTTCGCCTCTTGCGAGGACTATCCTTCGCGCAAATGCAATGGAAACAAAGACCGGTGTAATCATGCCCACTCAAGCGCACCCGCCAATCAGTGACGAAAAAGCGCGACCGCACTGCTATGAAGCCCTTTCAACAAACCCACCACCACCGTCGCTAGTCTAAAAAGCTCGATTTGTGATTCTAAATGCCGCGCTGGCTGCCTCACGCTGCAAACCCTGCTGCTCCGAGGGGGGAAGTCGTTTATACTCACGTGCCAGTGCTTTGCCTAGGAATGAGTACAACTACTGTAGTGATGCTATGGTATTATTAGTGTGTGAGGGTACAGCCTACCGCGTAGTGAGATTCTCTTCCAGCTGTCGATACGTCAGGTTGCGCGAGTGGTATAACATTATCCACAGCTAGTCACCGACAAGTTTCCAATCAAGTGTGGTTGGTCCGCCCCTTCAGGACTTTGTGCCATTCCCTCTGCTGCTGAAAGCCAAACAAAGCATCGTTGGGTCAGCCAGCACTACATCATGCTGAATCCTCATAAGTGGCCCATGCCTTTAGTCGTTCATCCTCCCATGTAGGGAGAATAGCGTCTGGCGGTAGAGGATGACTGTAAAAAATGTGAAGCAGCTTATACAATTACTGCTTCACAATCCTTTGACCTTGCCCTTGTCCCGCTTTCGGGATCGATTCAACGTAACCTAGGCCGTCCTCTCTCCATTTTTTCTTACCCGACTGTACACCATTGGTCCTGTAAAGTAGGCAGATGAGTCGCCAACCCCTGATTTGTCGTACCAGGGCGGGATCAGACAGGACGAACATTTTACGCTCGAAACTGGAGTGTTGCGCCATAGTACTGCATTCGGCGGAAGGTCACTCATACTCCCACAGCTACAGTCGGTTGTGTCATCGCGTCAGTTTCCCGCCCCATGCAGCGGGTACTTGGGGGGGCTGAGCGATACCTTTCTCCTGGAAGTGCATCCTGCAGCCTGCTGCCGTTTATCACTGTCTAGACGAAGCTAATACCCTGCACAGCAATGGTCGACCCGCTGTCAGTAATCTGGGGATGCACTATCACTGAGCCCCACACCACCGGGAAGGCGACGGCCTCGCGGTGACGATGATTGTGCGCGGGGAATGACGCAATGCCACGTGCACGACGACGGCGGAATGCTGCCACAACCATCATCGCCGATGTCGACCACGGGGTGCCAACGTGCCGAGCTTTGCAGAAGAAATGCGGACCTGCGGAGCCCGAGACCCGGACAAGTACTGCCGAAAGGGTCCATCGTGCGGCGGTGGCGAGAGGAGACGGATCGACGGCGATGGAGAGGAAAGCGGAGCCGAAAAGCCCCGCAGCAGCGGCGCCTCCGCCGAAGCAAACAAGGCGCGCTACGTGGTGGTGGGTTTTGCTGAAGACGAAGTGGAAGGCACAGCAAGTGCAAAAGCCGGTCGCGAGAGCGAATCGAGGAAACGGCACCAACGCGGGCAAAAAAATGAAGGTCAACCTTGGCTTGGCATTCCCTCCGAAGTCAACATCATCACCGCCCAAGCGACGTTTCGAGACGCCGTCGAAGCACTGCCGAAGGGGCCGAACCGCAGGCGAAGAAAAGGAGAAGCGGCGAAAGCATGACACTTCAGGTGCAAAAGAGATGACTGCGAACCCGGCGATGCAGGTTAGCGCCACAGATTACCGGTTTGCCCTCGAATCCAAACCATCACACGTGCCTATCACAGTCTACCTCAGCAGGGGGTGGACCGGCTCAGGGTGCACACTGCTGCACCTGGACAGACGAAGAGGTTTTGTTAGTACAGAAAGTAGATCAGCAAGGAGTCAATGTAGATGGGATCGAGGGTGACGGGTCGATGAAGAAGTAGTTACCACGAGATTAATAAACGCACAAGGAAGACGAACTTGGACTGAGCCAACCACGAAAAGGGAATCGAATAAGAAAAAGAAGAGAAAAACACTCAGAATATCCAACACACAAAAGAGCAGAACCCGCTCCCCATCCCACTCCACAAGCAAAAAGTATAGAGAAGCATCTCAAAAGAAGAAACACAGAAGAAGACAGTCCGAACCACAGGACCGCCTCCAATCAAGGGAGAACACTGCTATTTTTCAGCCCATCCTACAACTCAAAACCAGCAAAACCATGTCTATCTTCAGAAGCAACAGCTGCCCTGCCATCTCGTCCGACGTGCTAGAATACGACTTCGAGATTGCGGAATGCATGAGTCTTCCCGGCGACCTTTGCGACACCAATGATTGTTGCAGCGAGTCCGAGTACCACATCACGGAGCACTCCGAGATCGAAATTGAGGTATCGGAAGATGGAACGACACAAAGCGAGGTGGCGCCCGTCATTGACGAAGCTGCCGCTTTGATGGCCGAGCTCGAGGCCCTCAAGAAAAGGAACATGGAGCTCGACACCTCCATTGGCAGACTCACACCAGCACAGCAAGTCGCTCCAACCTTCTACAAGTCTGCAAGGCCTGTGAGCGCGGACGTGCTGCCTGCTACGAAGGTTGCAACTCTCGACGCCGACCACGACCGCCACTTCAACCGTAGCGGCTCATCGTACCTGACGCCCGTCACCCCCAACTCTCAGCTGCGGTTCCCGACACACCAGCGGGCATCCATATCCTCGTTTTCTTCGTACGTTTCGCTTCCCCTCGCCAGCTCCATCTCCGGCAGCTCCTGCGGCGTCACACCTGAACCCAGCTTTGGCAATGACGCGGTATGCCACGTAGTCTACCGTTTTCTTTTGAGTTTTCAGTCGCCAACAAGAAATGAGTTTTCAGTCGCCAAAAAGGAATGCATCCGCGAAATGAGAAAAATCGCAATCTTTCGCAGTTGCCATAGTTGCTCACCGTCACCTCCATCAAAAAAAAAATACATTGCTAAAACAGGCGTCGTCGGCCGACGGCAGTGCACAGTGGTGGAACGCCATCGCCAAGTGGGAAAGCATGAACATGAGTTTCACTCAGTGCTGAGTCGCGACAGTGGTCCCATATTGGCACACTTGCAACGACGTCTGAAAAGCGCAGAATAGCTGGCACCAACTGCCTGCGCTGCTAGTCCTGACAGAAGCCAAAACATGGCTCTAGGAGGCAGTCCCAACAACAGAAGGCAAGGAAAATTGCTGGATTCATGCCACTTTGTTGGCACGCAGAAGCTATTGTTTGACCACACGAGACTTCCGGCGCCGTGGTTTGGCATAGCTTATTGCACCCAAAGTATCTGTTCCAGAAAAGGAGAACAAGGGTACTTCTTCTCGTGACTGAGTCGGAACTGTTTGGGAATCGGTCCTGCAGGCCCGCGTCTCTGTGCAGTGGCGCCGAACAGCAGACTTTGGTGCTCGCAAAATGGGTTGGTGAAAGAAGATATTCCTGAAGGCATTTCCAGAACAACGGTCGCACATGAAAACTACAATGGCTACGGTGGTTACATGAAGCGTGAAGAAGTCCTGATGCAGATATTCCCTTTACGAGATTCGCCCCGTACGCAAGTGTCAGAATATCTTCATCATTACATCAGCATTGCTACAATTGATACTGATGCACGCGTCCGTGCAAAAATTTCATATCCGGAATTGTTACCGAAAGATGTCTGCAGAGTGAGTCTCCTCACGATCATAGTAATCATAAAAATAGACCGGCGATACAACAAGAGTCCGACGTAGTGAGAAATCACCTGACACGAGCAACACGTCTCCTCCGCTTCCTGCTTCCTCTTACCATTTGACGCCCAGCCTCAACGGTCAACCGGAGACTCTACAGTACCGGTCCTTGAAGCTTTAAATACTCTCAAACGACTTTGGAGATGCACGGGCGTGAGCTAAAAGGGGGTAGCGCAAGTGAAGATTGTTGGAGATCCTGACAGAATAGTTCGTTCGACACCTTCTCCTCGGGTGAGCCTCTGATCGTCTGTCTACAACGAAAACAAGCCTCCAGCCTTGCTACAGTTGCAGCGCCCCAGGGGCTCAAGGGAAGGGAGTGTCCAAAGCGCTAGTTTAAGCCGAACAGCAAGGCAAGCTCTACCTGCTCAACCAAAACAAGCCATGCACAAGCCAAGATACGTGAAGAACAAACGAAGAGGTGCCAGTGCTACATGAGTTGCCAGCAGTGCGTTCGATGGTCAGCCGCTTTTAGCGCGGACCTCGCTTTTAGCGCGGACCACCTCCCAAGTCGTGACGTAGTTAGACGAAGCCACGAACAACTACTACTAGCTGGTCGCTGACGCTGCCAGAACTAATGTGTCAGTTTCTCGCCAGTTTGGCCGTAAACCCTTCTCGGACGCACAGTACTGACCGGAAAGGTAGCAGTGATGATACTGGTTCACTGTGTTAACGATGGATCGCCTACCCTCCCTTGCCCGAATGGAAAACGGTCAATAATTCGATTCCATTTTTACCACGAGATGGGGGCGGGAGAACGAGGATGGGATAAGACTGGGTCAAGACCCAACAACGAACGCATTGCAGTGAGAGATATTTGGTTCATGCGCGCACATTTGGCTGGCGGAAGCCAAATCTTTGTTTGCGACCTTCGCACAACAAGTAACGACATTAACGTCCAAAAAGACGACACACCAAACCACAAAAGAACCCAATGCAAAAAAAGGAAAAGGCCGAAAGACAAAGAGCGCTCCACAGAGATATTAAGAGCAAACCAAACACCAGTTACAGAAGGTTCGAGTGTCAGCCTCGACGAATGCAACTGTCGATGGACTATAATTGGTACAAACAAAAGAGTAAAACACCCAGGCAATCGTATGCTTCGGGACAAGGTTGGGCAGGCTTACTTGCGTTCTTCTCGCTCGCGGGCACCGTACACGCTCGCTTCATCCTTGGACATTTTCTTAAACGCCAACAGGGTGTTCGTTGTCATTTCCATTTGCAGATTACAACACAAAGTACTACCTTTTCTTCGTGGTGCTTGTCAAATAAATTGCGCTTTTCTGGGAGGCCTTGACTTTGTTGACAGGCACCGTCTTCTTACTCATTTTGGAAGTGAAACCGAAGGGGCGGGCAAATGACTGTGAACACTTTGAAAGCGAAGACAGGAATCTGATAAAACGGGTTTCTTCTACCCCCTACCGCTGACCGTTTCCTTCGGAGAATCTGTTTCAGAATGAGCAAGCGGTCAAACTTCCTGACCACACGCGACGGCCGGCGTTGCTCTGATGTTTGTTTAGTTTCAGAACGCGAGAGCCAGAAGGAACACTACGTTGAGGATTCTTAGTCAACAGCGCAGTGTCAGGTCTACGAACTACAACACGTATTCTAACAAAAAGCTTGAGGAAACGCGAGCCCTTGAAAAAAAGCAAAAAAAAAAAAAAGATTAACGAGTTCTCGCACCAAACGAGACTGCAATCAAAAACAGAAAAGAAAACAGCCTAATTAAAGCAAAAGGACAGCCGATTGCAGGTAGCCACTTCTGTTCTGTTGGGTACCGGTGTCGCGATGCGATGGCTGGGCACGAATGTCCCACAGAACGCGTGTTGCTGCAACGGCCATATTGCAATACAATGCCTACTCTGACACACGGCAAGTGTGGGCAACAACTGAACAACCGAAAATGAATCAGTCTGAAAGCAAAGTCACGAGCCGAGAGAGAAAAAAAACAGCGTTAATGACTCATAGAAAATGTTATAGTCCATGCCCTATATATAGAAATAAGAAGTAAAACCAGTTGTAGTACATGTGCGTGCGGCCAAAGCGACACGACCTGCAAAATAACCTTATGGACCGAGCAACGGTGTCATTGGGCTCCTGAATTTGACAATGAACGCGGGTTCTTCCCAAGTTTAGCTGTTCCAACAGCAAACCAGAACGAGCCAGGAAACGTTTGAAAACCGAGTCCATAAATTCGCGAGTCTGTTATATATAGGTTGTGGGTGGTACTGTGCCACCGAGCTGTCGGCATAGATACACGTCCGGTTCCGAGAATTGAACACTTCGTGTCATCGACCCAGCAGTAGGATGAGCTTGTCGCACGGTTTGCGATTTGTCTGTCAGTTCTGGTGCAAATTAGCGTTTTTCGTCTGATTCAATTGGGCGGACTATTCGTACTGCGATCGCTGAAGGATGGCTCCGTGAGGCTGCCCTTTACCTCAATCTGTGCATGCAAAGGACACCGAGTCCTTGCACTATCCACCACCGTCAAGGCCAATACATGCTTCGCTTGGTGGCCGTCTAGTCTCAACTGGCGTCGTCTCGACTAGTTCGTTACACGAATGAAGCGACCAATGCAAGAAACAACGCTTACCCCGCGCAGTCAGACTGCGTCCGTGGGGAGAGGCCCTGGGACTGCTAAGGCGTGATTTGTTTTGATGTGTTTTCTTTCTCTCTCTCTCTCGGAGTTGTCAGCGCGGTAGCGATCACATATAGGTGGGAGGGGAGAGGCCCTGGGACTGCTAAGGCGTGACAACACCGCACCCTTTTGACTTGTTTTATGTGTTCTCTCTCTCTCTTTCATTTTTCAGATTATTTTTCCAGAGCATCCTGACAGGTGTTCGGGCTTTCATACTGCACAGAGCAGCGGAGACGCTGCAAAGAAAGAGCTTAGATTCAGCCATTCGCTGCTCTGGGACCCAGTGAGGAGACCAGGTAGGGTGCAGAAACTGAAACGGAAATGATAATTTCTTCGAAGTTTCGAGGGCTTCAAATTACTGCGACAAACTTGCATTCTAAAAACCGTCCCTGACTGCCTGAGGAAGGATGGCGTCCCTTGCAAAGCTTTGTGGATCGCAATGGCATCAACGATGAGGGTCACACCATTGTCACCACGTACCGAGGGATACTGCACACGTGTCAAGCGGCAGATTACATGGCCAGCTTTTCCAGAACAAGGTCACACCCGTTAGCTCGCTAGTTCTGGCTCAGACCTCGACAAACTGGAGACAAAATCGGCTACGGTTCAAATATTAGACAACGAACCGCTACCACGCGTCTCCAAGGACGACTCGTAGTTCCGGTCAGCAATAAACGCGCTTCAACTCATATTGAAAACCAATTTTAATTCCGAAGCAGGGTCTCTTACCTGAAACGTCACCACTTGCTAAACGTGTAGCGGGCAAGATGTGCGAAATAGCATTCTGACAGAAGGGCTGTAGCCGCAAGTGGAAGTACGGACTTTCCGTTCCTGGCACCGGGGGTTTACCCAACCCAACATGAAAGCCACATTTCATCGGTAGCAGACTCGCAACTCTACAAACAGTGCAAAACTCAAGTGTTGCAACGAATGAAGGCCCCTGCTTCGGACTATTGCCTTCAGTTGGTAAGCAAGTGAAAGTCGTTGGCATCCCTTTTCCATTTTTTAGGTACTGGCGAAACCGTTGCCAGGGTTATTCGGTTCTCGCCGTTGTCACCATCGTAGCCGGTATCGTGACCGTAAATTCCGCAGAAAGAAACCGATCGACGGGATCGTATTTTCATCTTCAAACAACTTCCCTTCTAACGAACCTGTCTTCGACCGAGTCGAGCTATTGCTGTCCTTGGGGGGAAACAATCAACGCGCTAATAAAGTGACAGGTTCTCGTGTCATGCCTCTCTTCAGCCGGCGCCCGTCGAGGTGTGCCGTCGTGCAATGAGCACCCACTGGAACTCTACATCATCGCTGTGAGCCTGAGCCCTCTTGGAGCACAGGAATTAATCAAAAAAGATCTATAGTGTGAAGTTATCTGCTGCTCAGGATTAGCATTGTGTCACGTTGCCTTTTAAGAAACTTGTTGACTCCTCACTCTGGAAAAAGGAAACAAGGGTTAGCTATCCATCCGAAGCTACATTTTTTTGAGACTCGTCCCCGCGCGTGAAGTCTTTTTGTTCCACGTTTTCTCCGTGTCAGCAAGCCCGTAGGCAGGGTACTTTATAATAAGTTGGGGTCGCCCAAAACCCGGTTTTCAGCCAAAAGTCCGACGTGGGCATGTTGGCGCCTTCCAGCGCATTCCAGCGAGTTTCTGCTGATCGTGGATTCGAGAGGTGCACTGCAAATCGGGGTGAAACATGACGCCAAACTACTAGAGTTGAATTAAAAGTTGAAACAGTCTAGAATTGACGATAACCAGTGAGAAGTCAAGCTACTCTGCTTGAGTGTGTACGGAGACAACGAATCGGTTGTGCATAGCACTCGTGCGCACCAAGGTCTCTTTTACGGACTGAAGGAGCAGTACCGAGCTGCTCGTGTCTTCCGTCCGCACGTCAGAGTTCGACCGAGCCCGGAATGTCAACTACAGACTCAAGGTCCTCGTCCCTTTGTCATAAGGCAACGGACGTTGGACACCGAAAGGTCATGTACATAGTTTCCCCCTTCTGACCTTATCACATGATGGCGAGGTTTGTCAGGCCCCTGCTCGAAATGGTTGAAGCTTCCCTCACCAAGAGTTTTCAAACGGCCCAATCCCTTTTTTTTAATTTTGTTTTCTGCCAGTCCTGACGCGTCACTGCTGCTGTGTGCTCGGATTGGCGCCGCTCAAGCGGCCACCTGATGTCACTCGTTCGTTTGTAAAGATTGCTCCGTTCTTCTCCCTGACTTGTTCCCGGATTAGGACACATACTACTACTACTACTACTACTACTACTACTACTACTGTTTTGCTCACAAGCCAAGTGTGGGGTAGGGACGTGTTCCCGCAGTACGACTCGGCTCTACGCGCTGAGCGCGCTCAGCAGTGGGAGGTGCGGAGGCCGGTGCTGACACGCTCTGCGCACCCAGTGCTGGTGCCCGCGTCGCAGGCCATGACGCGAGGGCGTTTTCAGGTCTGCGACAAGTGCGCGAAGAAGAAGTGTCCGTTGTGCGCCTCGAGCTCACAGCGCACGCCGGAGCAGTGTTGCCGGGACCACCACGAGCCCGGTGACGGTGTCCTCACGCAATGCTGCGGAGCGCACCACCTGACGCGTTGCGGCGGCTGCGCCAATGCCTCCGTGTGCTGCCGGAGTGGCCACCACCGGGCGGGAGACCGGCCGGACGACGCCGACGACGAGAACGAGGCACCTGCACCTCCGGCGGGACCTCAACCGGCACCGGCAGCGCCCCGACGCGGGCTCCGACGCAAACGCGGGGAGACGAGCGAGGAATCCTCCGGCTCCGGCCAGGGAGACTCACCAACGATCGATCGCGCTGCGCCGCTACGGCGGCGTGCTGCGGAGGACCCTTCCGTCCCACGCACCCCCCCAGCGCGGCGGCGCCGACGCACTCAACTGCCAACGCCGCAACTCCGGGCCAACACCCCCGCCCGACGAACGCCGCCCAATGCGCAGCCCCCGGCTGCGTCCATCCGACGCGCGAACCGACGCAAACGCGAGGAAACGAGCGAAGGGTCGTCCAACGATGGCTCCGGCCGGGAGGCCACAATGACACCCACTCGTAGGCCGCCTCCGCGGCGACGTAACAGACGCGTCCCATCTGCTGTGACGTAGACACGGAGTGTGCATAGTGCGTTGCTCAGGGTAGTCGAAGGCCTGACAATCACACTGTTGCAACAAATTTACAACTACTGTTTTCTGCCAGTCCTGACGCGAAGGTCTAGCAGCGGGTGGTGGAGGCCACCAGGCAGAGGACCGTGCGGCCGCCGCGGAAGACGCGGAAAAGCATGAAGGCATGAGGGACCGGATCCGGAAGACGCCGGAAGCGCGTCATCACGCAGGCTGCGCGCATGCGCAAGGTGAACGCGGAGAAATACATCGACCAACTCATTTCTTCATCACCGACCTGCCACGTTCAAGCTTGCTCCGACCACTGCACCCCCTGCCGACACTCGCTAGCCGTCCGTCGACGCTCATGACGGCAGCCCCATCCTGAAGTGCAAATACTGCCGACGCGTCACTGCTGCTGTGTGCGCTCGGATTGGCGCCGCTCAAGCGGCCACCTTATGTCACTTGTTTGTTGTAAAAGATTGCTTCTTCTCCCCGACTTGTTCCCGGAGTAGGACGACACACACATACTACTACTACTACTACTACTACTACTACTACTACTACTACTACTACTACTACTACTACTACTACTACTACTACTACTACTACTACTACTACTACTACTACTACTACTACTACTACTACTACTACTACTACTACTACTACTACTACTACTACTACTACTACTACTACTACTACTACTACTACTACTACTACTACTACTACTACTACTACTACTACTACTACTACTACTACTACTACTACTACTACTACTACTACTACTACTACTACTACTACTACTACAACTAGGTCTGGTCTGCTCGGCGCCGCGGTGCAATGCCGAAGCCTGCGCAAAACAACTGCGTCAGTTGTCATTTTCCGCTGACGGCCCATAATCCGCTGTACCCCACACTGAGATGCCACCTTTGCGAAGGGTCCTCATCCGAGTGCTGTCACGGTTGGACAATTTCTGCTGCCACCCCTCTTGTATCGTTTGGATGCAAACACTGCTCCGTTTTACTCCCGTATCGGCGGAGATGACGACAACTACTACTACTGCCAAGCCTTGAAAAAACTATATTACCGTAATTGGAACAATGTTGAACTGGACTAAAGCTGAAACGGGTTAATGACAGACCAGGTAAAACCTGGGACACCTGGGTATGTAGGACTAGCTAGCAGCGCATCCTACAGCCCGTGCCGCTGTCATAGGATACAGGATCACCACTCGTAGATACGTTTGCACATCTTCCTCGGGTGCATCTAGGCCGGGCTGAGTATTGAACAGGCGAACGTCCCCCAAGGTGCGGGCAAGCACCAGGGTCTGTATTCTGCAAAGTGCGTAAACCCCGAAAAAAACCCGAACCGGGACACCCAGGCCCATTTTCGGGCGTGTCCCAGGGTTACCTGGCAACATTAATCCAATTATGGTGTTTTTCCTTTCCTTTTTTCCAATCCGGAGTTACCGGACTTTTCCTGTTCGAAAACCCGGGAACCGGTCTTTAAAGCCCTGCCTTGGTGAACTGTGAGGTACTTCGTAACCTCTAACCTTTCTACAATTCAAGTACTTGTCATCATTACTGCCCGGCGCTGTACTAGCCAGTACGAAAGGAAATGGCCGTACTTCAGCAGGCGATGAAATGTTTGTCTTTTGTGGCTGTTTAGCCGAAGAGGACAACAAACTCCCTTGACCAACTTACTGTGCGACGTTAGGGCGAGTGGGAAATGGCAAAGTGTGCAACCATCAGATACAACCCAACCTCTCAGACGAGAGCACATCAATCGAGTGTACGCAAAACTCTACGAAACGCGAGCTGGCAATCCAACAAATTGGGGAATTCGCCGTGCCCGTAGACTCCATAGACTTCGTGCCGTGTTTATAGGCGTAAAGATCTGACTGTCGTACTATTGTTTTCCTGCTGAAGATGTTTGTACTCGTTGTTTTTTGTTCTATTATGAACGTCCGAGGATGAGTTCACCAACTTGCCCAGAACACAGGGCAAAATAGCAGAGTACCTGCGTTTAGTGCTCCGACGACACCTACCCGTACAGCGTATGAAACTGTGCTACTGTTCCTCATGCTCCATCGGCCTTCTTCTGGCCACAAACAGTGCTATCGGGGTCTGCCGTGTCCAGTTGCCTTGTATTGCTCTCGGCCCTCTTGAGTGAGGTTGCTGACAAAGGAAAGAAAAAGAGAATATTAGCGGAAGGCAAGTTGGCGACACAAAAGGCGGATCCCTCGTTTTGTTAGCTGCGTGTACAATCGATGAAGTGATGCGTTGGTGCTTGCACTGAACAGTGAACTTCGCAAATTGCTTACGGCAGGCGCATAGCTGCCCCGTGGCTGGCCTCAAGCACACTTCTCGTCTTTAAACCGCTGCCAACGTTACTATTTAGCCGTAACACAAGTTCTGGTAAGCTTGTAAACATGGCTGCCAGCCTTCAAATGTCTGCGACTCACCCGTCGCTGACCCTACCACCTTTATTAGCAATCAAGAAATCGTCAAACATGACGAATCCTATTTCGTTTGTAGTCAGGATCAAGAAGCCCCATCAGGAAAACAACTGAGCCCCTCAAGCGCGGATGCTGTTTTTTCTCCGCGTGTGCTCCAGATGTAGAGCGTCTCACCCGGGCTTTCTGGTGTAAAAAGCCCAAATTTTCATTCACGGCAACTTCCTGCACAGAAGATGTGAAAATGGGGGGTTTGTAGGTCGTTCACCGCCACTGCTTGTCGACAGTAGCCCTGTTCCCCTCATGTGTGGTGGCATGTACATTTAGGGTCAATCTTAATCTCCCCAACTTTTTCCTATCTTTTTGAATTGAATGAGTACTCGTTGTATGCAACAATTCTTTTATAAATCTGGAAAACGATACCCGTTGTATTTAACGGTACCCGTTGTATTTAGCCCCCACTGATAATTAAAGGACAATGCCAGTGACATCTCACCTTTTGGCCCCGGCGGAGACGCCTTCCCTCATCAAGAGAACAGGCGAACGCCTCCTTCTCGTTTACTTCAGACCGTATAGCCTGCCGCGCATCAGCAAGGTGTCCACAAGTCATCAAAGTGATGGCTGGTCATGTGGGCTGCATGCGCTCCACGCCTGCCTTTTTTTCTGTCAGCAAGATGCCGTGGAAGACGTTGTCACTGCAGCACGTTCTCACCCGCATATGCCAGATACTTTTGATTTCGTTGGTCTCGCATTTCTCGCTGTACACTGGAATGCCGAGCATTTTGGGTTAGAACTAGTGTGCCTTGCAGAAACGCGCCGGTCGGATGTTGAATGATGGGTTCACAAAGTGTATTTTTGTTGTCCGCTGAATTGAATGAGTACTCAGTGTATTCTAAACGAAATCTTTTTTTTTCAAAAAAAAATAGTCCCCAATACGTCTGTACGGTCAATACAACGAGGCCTCCGATAATTCGACCCCCTCAGTAAAGACTCAAACAGTTATCCGTAAGCCGAATAGTCGAGAATGAACCACCGACCCTGAGAGAACTACTATCATTGTCATTGGCGGGTCTGCGGTCAATTTGCGAAAGGGGATAGCAGAGATACATCAATACTATGTACGGTAGCGAGTCCTTCTCAGAAAGAAGGCAATGTTCAACCAGCGGTAGGGGGGGACCGACTTCTGCTCCGGCTCTTGCATTTTTTTCCCAATGAGCACTCGCTCGCGCCGTTCTATCCCAATGTCCACCGATTTAAGAGCAACACTGTACTGTGTCGGCTTACAAAACGAAGCTGAAGTGTTGCAACGAATTGATCTCTCGCATAGTTCCAGGTGCGCCACCGCGTCCGGAGCTCAACTTAGCAAGCAATCAAACACCAATTGCATAGACCGGCTTCAGGTAAAGTAGCAGTACATGTAGTGTACAACCTTGCAAACATGCACGTAACTCCGCGCAGCTACCTGCGAACCCGCATGAGCGTTCGCTCTGCAAATCTACATCGCCGTAGTAGTACGGGATAGTAGTGGGGCGACCGGATACTCTTCGGAGAGATGGTCCCTGCACTCTAACTCGTCTCTCTCTCTCTCTCTCTCTCTCTCTCTCTCTCTCTCTCTCTCTCTCTCTCTCTCTCTCTCTCTCTCTCTCTCTCTCTCTACATTTTGTGAGCTACGTGTACGGTACCGGTTGTGTGAGCCTTGCCATCCGAACGAAAGAAAAAAGCCCCCTCAGGAAAAACTAACCCAACAAAAGTCAAAAAGGAGGAGGAAAAACACCGGAAAATGCACCTCCGCCGTGGTTTTGTGCAGAAAAAGAAGAGAAAAGCTCAAACAAAAGCACCAAAATAGAGGCAGCCCATGGAAAAGTGAAGCAGCGCATAGCCTCAAGAATACAACACGAGAGAACAAGACATAGTTCCTTTTTTCTCTTTCAGAAGAAGAGGACAGATTTTCGGGGAAAAAAGGACTTTTTTGTGAAGTATGCCGCTTGTAGACCAAGCTTGTGCACGCGGACTAAGGTAGGCAGTTGGAGGGCTTCGTGACCAGTCGCTGTGTCCACGCGGACCAAAACCTGCCAGGCACCTTGGTTATTGTGAAAGACAAGCATGCCAAAGAGACCAAGATGCGACTCTTCTGAAGAGACGTCCAGTGCAAGTGAGGTAGAAGAAGCAGAAGAGGACGAAGAGAGCGAGTTCGAACCCGGACCTACGATGTGCCAAGTGATAAAGAAGACGAAGACAAGCCTGTCGCCGACATGTCTGAAAACGCTCAGGCGTATTACAAGTATTGGCATGGAAGAAAGACGCGTGCGGGAAAGAAGGCTTGGAGCAGGTTGCGTTTTTGAGGTTGGGTTTCTGACAAACCGTACCCTGGGACGACCGATAGGCTGGTGACCGTTTGATTCGGCATGAAATCGTGCAGCACTGGATCAGTGACTTTCCTAAGAAGGAAAAGGTGATCCAGGCTCTGTTCCAGCTTTCGCAGGCTCCTCGCCTACCGACGCGGTAGACAGCAATCCGGGACCGGCCAAGGTGTACCAGCATATCTGCGCCGGACGCCACTGCAACGACGCGCTTCCAGTAGCTCGTAGAATCTCGACTGAGGAATGGGAGGAGTACGAACATTTGTCTTTGCTGCGACAGCTTCTTCAGCGTTGCAAAAGAGGTGGCCGAACACATGCCGAACAGCACCGTTCGAACTTCCTTGGTGCTTCGAGAGGCTTCCCCCACATTGTTCACGAGGACGACGCTGACTTTGACATTGACTGTAACAAGCCCAACGTCAAAATCAACATGTTCGACGCATGCTCGGCCTTTTTGAAATGAAATTCAGCTCGTTCATCCTAAAACCATCGGCGCACAAATAGCGTAAGTTTTGCTGTCCTCACTTTTTACCGCGATTTATCATTTTATGAGCATTCACATCGAAGCAGTCACCAAAAATTGGCTATATTTTACAAAAGAAAGAGTCTTTCTATTTTCAAAAGTGAAAAGAAGAAGATTATTTCCGGCCGCTCAATTTTAAATAATAATCTTGAAGAATCTTTCGTAACTATGAGTTACAAGGATAACAAAAGGCAGACACTGAAACGAGGGCACGTATCGACGAATTAGGAACACGAACTCGAGTATACGAGGCTTGAACGTGAACAACAGGAGCGGCGCCTGGTATGCTGGTATAAACCTGTTAAGCACTCAGCACCCTGTTTCGTGTTTCTTCTCTTTCTCGAGCAGCACCCACGAGTCTTATTTTTTTTTGTTGAGTGGGATAAACACGTAGTCTTTTTCCTCCGAGGTTTTATTGTCCCCAACGAATCCCCGTGTGCAGCGGGCGGCGCCCATGGCACACGGCACCAAGCCTTCATACGAGCATCAAGCTCGTCTGCCATCGCACAGAGGCATCGGGTTACCGCACGACGCATCCACACCCTCTTCCTGTAGCTCGCTGTCCGCTGACCTCCGCGGTCGTCACACTCGACTCTCAGCCCTCTGATTCTGCAATCGCTCCACCGCCGTTGTCAGTCATAGATTTATGTGCAGCCAAAACTCACGCACCCATGCACATGTGGCCTACTCCTTTGACACAAAGGGGGGGGGGGCAGTGCTGATACTAAGCCTGAGACCCAAAACGAAGTTGCTAACCCTGGGTGGGGGTGGGTACCCCCCCCCCTCCTGGTGCAACCCACTGTGGACCTACTGTGGGACCCACCTTAGCTAAATTCTCCAAGGTGAAATGGTGGAAAAAGTGGGTCAAAAATCTTTTTTTTCGAGTGCTTTTTTGGGAGGATTTGGGCCAAAAAAAAAGTTTTTTTTTTCTTGGTCGCTGCTGAGGAAACCACCTTAGAGCGGTCACCACCCTGCTGCACACAGGCCCTGCAGGAGGGGGGTGGGAGGGGGGTGTTTAGGGGGGGGGGGGGTACCCACCCACCCCTCGTTGCCGTCCGGCTGACAACGATGCCGAGTTTAGGGGCCTTAGCATCAGCACTGGAAGGGGGGGCAACCATCTTCTATCCGAGACGTGACAAAGTGCACGAAACCACACCAAAATTCCACAAAATGTTTTGTAGAGCCCTCGCACGTGGTCCTAAGTGGCCAGCCGCCCTGTTTTGAGGTCGGAGAAGGTCCGGAACGTGCCAAGGCACATACCGGCTGTACTGGGCACGTACCGGGCTGTACTGGGCTTGTACCGGGCACGTACCGGGCATCTTCCAGGTCGTCCCCGACCTCAGAACAGGGTCGCTGGCCACCGAAGACCACACGTGAGGGCCCGGGAACACATTCTGGGGGTTTTTTCTGTAGTTTCGCGCACTTAAACACGGTTCCGGGCTGCTCAGCCTGAAAATAGGCCAAATCTGCCCGGTTTCAGGGAGCGCCCAATATGCCTATTATTTGCTCTTTTTTGCATTCGCTGGTCATTCCGGGCGCCATTCTCACCAATTTTGGGGTCATACTCCATCAGAGAGCTGCTGCGGATGCAAAACCACCCCGGGATTCTCTAAAAGCACGGTATAACAGCGCCAATAATAAAATACACATTTGGCCCCACGTAAAAAGGCCTGAGTCGCGCACCCTAGGGCTATGTTGGCAAGTAAACGCGTTTCCATCCGTTTTTTCCAAAACATGGAAACGGAAACGGAAACGGAAACGGAAACGGAAACGGCCCCTTGGTTTTGCGTGCTACCTACAAACCATGCTAACACCACCGGGGAATACTACACGGCGAGGTCCAGCCCCAGAAGTTGGAGTTGTTCCGAAAAGCGGGTGTGACACCCGCTTTTTTAATTCCAGCTTTAACTCCAGCTTCTGAGGCTGCTCACATCCCGCAGCAGCCCGGACAGGGTGTGTCAACTTGCAGCCAAAACCGAAAAGACTGTCGCGCATACGAACCTTGTCGAGAAACTTTACGGGGAGGTCACCAGGCCCAATTCTCTGAGTGCTTGGTTGCCACCACTACGAAGGACCGCGCAGTTCGGGACTACTTCGGAGACAGCACCGTTTGCACAGATAAATTTGCTTTGCTGGCTCGTTGGGAAATACCCCTAAAAAAATTCCCCCCGCCCATCCGAGGTGTGGTCACCTTACACACAGCAATCTGCAGCAGCCGTTTCCCAAATAAGGAAACGCCGTTTCCTTGAAAGTATGGAAACGGAAACGGAAACGGGAAACGTTTCTGTTTACTTGCCATCATAGCCCTAGGGGGGGGGGCGGGAAGCATCGTCCCCGGCGAACCGCACGGTACATTGAGGTGGAAACCGAGTTTGCACTTCTCAGTCTTTTGTCGTTTTGACCAATCGACACGTACTGGTGGCACTGTTTGCCGCCTGATTAGCGACTGTCCCCGCCCCATTTCTAATTCTAAATCGTTGCCACGAGTTGACTGCAGGAAGATCAATCAAAATGCAAACGGGAAATCACACAGAACAAGGGAACAAGGCACTTGTGTCAACTCAGAAAGAATCTGCGAAGAAATAGTCAAGAAGTCAGCACGACCTCTGCCAGCCAGCCCAGCGGCGCACCTACCGGCCCTACGACCTTTTTCATCTGGCCGTTTTTTTTCCTCTTTTTTGCCCTTTTTTTTTTGTTCCCGCTCACCAATCTCCAGATACCGTCACCTGACGGATTTTGGAACAGGAAGCCATTACCCAAGACTCTCAACATCCATGCATTGCAGTCCGACGGATTCCGACGAACAACCACGGAATAGCAATAGAATGAACTTGGATTGGATCTGAAGGCCAGACGATCGGCTGTTGCAAACATTGTGAAGAACAAGAAGGCAACCGTCATTGTTTCTCCCTTCCTTACAGAGTCTTGCACTCCCTCTCTTATTTGATGCTAACAGCAACATGCATGGCAGTGTTGTGTCTACACATTGAACTCGTTGAACAACAAGCTTCTTCGCCTGTTCTTCCAATTGAACCATGGTTAAAACGTACGAAAACTCAGACATTAATACAGCTAAAAGCATCCACAGAACACAAAAAGTATCTAGGTAACACCGGTTTTCACAATTCTTCAGTTCAGCGTCTATTCAAGGCTTGTCCAGGGCTCCGAGATCGAAAAATGCAGCCGTTCAGTTTTAACCACAAGATTCTGGTGGAAAAGCATACATTCGGACATTTCGAGCAGCTAAGAGCAAGCGCGACCTTCGTTTCAAATGCGGTGCGTCTGGATTGACTTCTTCGAACGGTGCCAAAATGGTTGCCTTCTCTGCTGATGCAAAAATAGACGACTGTTCTGAAGACAGTGGGACCCAGTTGCTATCTGCACCCCCCGTTGGCGTTCTGAATTCTGTTCCATTCCTCCTTCTCATCTGTCCTCCATCTCCCCTTCTCCCCCGCGCTACCTTATCCCACAATGGATCGGTCGTGAAAGAATCAACGAGAATTGCTTGAACTACGCCTTTGTGTTGCCAAGAACGAATCGATACTCAATCTCGAGGGAACCTGTACTGCGAAAAGCTGAGCTTCTGAGCTGAGCAAGTATGTCGCCGATACACACGTATCGAGTGGAGGAAAACATGCAAACACCCTTAGCGGCAAACCGCTTCCACATCAACCTCGAGCTCCGTTTGGCTGTGTTGTGACACATGGTGGTTCACTGTCGCCACGTCTTGAAGTATTGTGTAACTTGATTTGACACCTTACCTAAACTTGGATACCTCTGAGGTGCGCATCGCTACAGTCATCCTCTGCCTGCCGTAGGAGTACGAGCAGTAGGGCGACCGGATACTCCAGGAGACGGTCCCTGCACTCTAACTCTATCTTTCTCTTCAGGTAGCTAAGGCAACCGTGTCGATCAGGGGTCAGAACAACACGCCGTGTTCCGGCACGGATGACACCACATGTACGGAGTCGGTGACTTCGTGGACGTGCTCTGGGAAGGTGTGTGGCATCGAGGTCGTGTAAGCGAAGTCAAGGGCGGCGACAGCTATCGAGTGACGTGGGATGGATGTACGCATGATCTGCACGCCGCAGATATGACGTTGGTTGACGCCGAAGGGGGCACGGCCATCGCGGCGCCTGATGATGAGCGAAGAAACCCGCAGGAAGCAGCAATGGAGAACTCCGACAACGCGTTTGATAATCCTGTCGAAACTATGTTTCAACGATCCGACGATAGTACGACGACACTGCGACCGACGGTGCCCCACAAGTCAGCACCGAGTGCCGCGAACCGTAGGAGCCAGAAGCATTCACCGAAACAAAAGCAAGGTGTCGACGAAGACAACTCACCGGTTCGCAACCCGCTCCTCAACGAGCCGTTCATTCTGCCTCCTGCAGACCAGCTTTCGCCTCCCATAGTGCCACGAAAGGCGAGTGTCACCAATGACTTTCTTACGAACTTCGGTATTGACGGCATGCGTCGCGTAGAAGACAACAGAAGAGAAAGGGTCACTCTGCCGGCTCTGAAGCGTTCGTTGGTCACCAGTGTAAAGCACGTGTTCAGCGTAAGGACGTTCTTTGTGTACATTGTGTACCTTGCTGTCTTTTCGACTTCGGCAGGGTACATTACTCTGGGCGACGATGAGGCCACGTTTTATATGTGCGACTCGATACGTGACAACCTGCTGCTGCTGCCGCAGTTCTACGAGGTGGAATCACCAGATGACGTTTGGAAGTGGCTTTCTGACATTGTGCAGTCACTGTGGGTGGACGAAGGTGACTATGCAGCTTACTTGAGCAGCGTTGGAAGGAACGTATCGGTCGCGGATCGTGACGACTTGCGGAAATTGTGGTTCGTTGGAGGCAGGCAGACGCAAGATGGCCGAGGCATGTATTCCCAGCGGCAAAACGTCCCTCTGTTCTGGTTGTTAGTCCGACAACATAGGATCAACGCAGTGCCGTGTGAGGACACAGAGCAAGCCGATCCGATTCATGCGGCGACGTGGCAAGTTATGAAGACGGAGTGCTGGGACAGCTACTCAAAGTCAGATCTCAACGCAACACATTCTCGGGGAAACCTCACGGGGACCTCCGTAAACTATACTGCGATGACAACCGACCCTTGGATAGCTGACAAAGACAAGGATGTGAAGAATCCTCCGATGACAGGCCACCGGGGAAGGGTTCGAACTTATCATTCAAGGGACGAGCAATTCACGTTCAGGCTGCCTTATGCTTCCATGTATCAAGCCGAGGTGCGCGAAATGCTGGATGACCTAAATAGAAATGGCTGGATCGATTTTGCGACTCGAGTTGTCACCTTCGAACTCATCACATACAACCCGACCCGCGAAGAGTATGCCATCGCTCGTGCTGTTGTTGAGTTTATGCATACAGGGGCAGTGACCACCTTTTCAGAAGTGCGACCGTTTCATTTGCGCATCTTCACGAAGGGCGGGCTGCATTCGTTTCTTTTTGTCACCGACTGCCTGTTCGCCGTGTACCTTCTCTTCGGCATTTACGAGGTAGCGTGGCATGTGAGGGTCAACAAGCGCGTCGGTCTTGCTTGGGTGGGCTTTTGGGAGGTGATCCACATTGCAAATTTGGTGCTGCTGGCGGCGTATTTGGTGTTAAGCTCGCTCGTGTGGGTGGACGCCTATGAATTTACAAAGAGCACTGTCGAGGACGAGGAGCAGGCGTATGCGGAGCTGGTAGACTACGAGGCGAAGTTCGAGAGAATGCGGTTCATATTCATCGCGGCCTTGTGGGTCGGCTGGATCCGCATGCTCTCGTACGTGAGGCACAGTACCCGGTTGAATACAGTGACGGAAACCATTCGGCTGGCGTCGCAGGAACTTTTCAGCTTGTGCATCGTCACGACTTTGATTGTTTTCTCTTTCGGACTCGTAGCGAATGCACTGTACGGCTGGCACTTCAAGTCGCTGGCTACCATTGGTGACTCGATCGACTGGCTCGTCCGTGCAGTGTTTTCAGGGGGCATCGACAATTATGATGATTTGAGAGCCCTCGAGCCGACGTGGACGCCGATCTTTTTCCTTGTGTACCTCATTCTCGTGTGGCTGATCCTCCTCAATGTTGTGTTGGGTATTATCGCCGCCGGATTCAGCGCCGCGTCGCGGACAACGCAGGACAGGTCGTGGAGTACGAAGTCGTTTCGGAATGACTGGAACGACTTCAAAGCGTCGTTCACAATTGTTCGCCACCAAATGAGGGACTTCGCCACTCCGCGTACTATCGTCAACAGTCCTCCTCACGGCGCGGCGAATTTGAAGGGCAGTAAGCAGCACCGACACTTTGAACCTACCTCACCAGACCTGGTACCGACGACTGGTGCTGCTGTCGCAACCGGTGGTTTGAGCACGGAGCTGTCTTACACGAAACGTCATGTGGATGCCGCTGTACTGGTAGGCAAGAGGCTAGCAAAAAAGCAGAAGGAATTCGAGGACGGGCAACGTGTTGCCATCGACGAAGGCATCATTGACGAGTGGGAAACGGTCGAGTTCGACCCGCAGACGGCGACTGTCAATTTAGACGAGCTGATGCGCATCAAGAACTGGCCGCTGCCCAAAGCGGAGACTGCAATGTTCGTGCATCGTGCTGCACAGCAAACTGTCGAATCGTTTGCTTCGCAAGAAGAGGCGCGCATCCGTAAGAAGCAAGATATGTACGCAGCCCTGACGATGCTTCAGCAGGATCTGCACTCAGTGCTGAAGCGCCGCTTTACCGGTGTAGAGACGCGAATAGAGCAGATGTCTACCGAGGTCGAGTCACTTCGCACAGAAGTGGAACAAGTGCCGGTAGTCGTCGAAAGCCAAACGGCCGCCGTCTCAGACCGTGTCGTCGGCGCTGTGCAGACCACAAATAGGCACATCGACGGACTCGGCGCTGCAATGCACGACAGCGAGAACCGCGTTCGCAGCGATATCTTCAAAACAACCCGTTCTCGGATTCTGACGCCGTCTTCGCCGCTGAAACACAGAATCTCGACTCCCCTACGCACTACGTCAGCCGAAGCGCGTCTCGTCACACATCCGACCTTCAGCCAACATACTCCTCCGACCACACCGGCGTCACCGAAAAGTGACGAGTAATTTCCGCGCGGGATTGGGCGTGCCCTGTCATCTGGAAAGCGCCAACGACCTCTGCTCGCCGAACAACCAGCTCGCGCTGATATTCGTATCTTTCCATCAGTTCAGCTTTCCGCCAAGCATCAAGTGTCTTTTCCCGCTCTGCAACCCCACTTCGTAGCCGTTTTTCAGCCGGCCACCAGATGTGCGCAGCTGTTTCCAATTTGCTTTCATAGTTAAGATCTCCTCTTTCAATGCCCCGCCGACTCAGAGTCCATACACTCTCTGTGTCTCACACAGCAGAACCCGTGCGTGAACAGGGTGTCTCCTGTCGCAAATGAGTATCACACCTATTGTGCCGGGTCTGCTCATCACCAATATCAGTGTGACCATTGAATTTTGAAGGTTTCGGCTTTGGTGGGGGTGGCTGCACTTAGCTAGAAGCTGTCAATCAACAACTGATCTTTTTGCATCTTTAGTTAGATTCTTAAGATTCGTAAGATTCTGTTCCGACGTACTATAGAATACCCGGAGTCCACAGCGAGCTTTCACTATCAAAGACTCGTCACTCCGTTTGTGCCAGTGCTGCTGGGGATCTTGACAGTGTAAGAACGTTGAGTTGCCCTCGGAACTGCCACTGTTGTTGTCTCCAAACCAATCCCGTCTGACTTGTGCCTCTTTCTGACAGATCAATCGATGTGTTCTTGCAACGTGCGCCCTTCGTCCGTAGGGACGTGGCAAACTGCTTCGTGTTGCTCCTTTTTCCTTCCCTGTCCTCGCCGTTTGCAGCGAGAAACACGCACCTATGAAGACATTTCTGTACGCAGGGAAGCAGAGCTCAGCAACTACTAAGTACCAGGTACAAAGAGATCGTTGACAGTTTCGAACCTATCGTCGCATTCCGGGCTTAAGCAAACTACAGTGAAGAGGTACGGGGAAGGTGGGTGGGAGAGGTGCGGAGTTGTTTCAACCAAGTGCAAGCGATTGAACGACGTCAAAGCCCGACTTGACCGACACTGTGGGGTCGGGACCGTCAGGGGTTTGTTGGGGTGCAGTTGTTGGGCCAGAGGGCGGTGAGGCATGATGAACAAGCCGAAGAAGCCGTCGGCGACAACGAAAGTCCCACCTGTGTTCTTGAGCAAAGCCACGCGCAACGAGAGCCGCTCTCTGACAAGAAGCGCGTCGGCGGGCGACAACAACAAGCTCAGTGCAAGCCAGAAGGGGCAGCAGCAGCAGCAACAACAACAGCAGCAGCAGCATGACCGGCCAATCAGCCCTCGCTCGGCTGTATTCAGTGCCGGGCTGTCGCCGCCACATCCGAACGCAGATAAGAAACTGTTTGAAGAGCTAGCCAAAGTGAAAGAGGACAAGGAGAAGTTGACTCGTACAGTTGCAGCGCTGAAGGCACAGCTGCAAGAGCGGGAACTCGAGAACAAGGTTCTGACGCAGGATATCGAGCAGCTGATGACGGGTATCATTCCCGAGCAAGACATGTTAAAGACAGCTGCTTTCACGGAACAAGTCAACTTTTTCAAAGCAGCGTCGCACATGCCGTTGGGCGTGCCCCTTTCCGCATCTTCCAACAACAGCAGCTCGCACAGTATTCCCGGCAATGCCGAGATGATGGCCTTCCTTCAGAACTGGAATGCAGAATTGCTCGCTCGCATCTCAGACCAATGTTTCGAGATTGCGGAACTTATGGCTACTCAGCAGACATGCAGTGAAAGCGGCCACGGCCGACACCGGAGTCACGTCCGTTTGGAGAGCACGCACGCGTCAGCCGCGAAGGGGCTTAGCGACGAAGTGAAGTATCTCACTGCAAAACTTACACAACTCATCGAAAGCAGTACCACGAAAGCACCGCCGGCTGGTTCCGCAGCGTCGCCGCCCTCTGCTGCTGTAGCTCCTCCTGGATCTGGCGCCAGTCGGCTGAACGGAGTGTCTCATCCACTGCCTAAAAAGCACGCCCGCACTCGTAGCAACTCCGGATCGGGCTCTGGTTTGCTACCTCCTGCATTCATTCCAGCGTCTTCCCCTGACGATGCACCGACGAAGGCTGGGGCGGACGCTGTGGGAAGCAGCAACTCGGCAGCTTCGTCTTTCTGCATTCCTCACGACCTCAAAACCCTGCTTTCCGCCATCCCAACGCCCGAATATCTGCTAGCCGACCAGCAAGAAGGCATCACAGACAACGACGTCGAGTACCTTGACAAAGATTTTGTCGTAACGCACACGACCTTCCTCCAGCAGCTGTTTGACGTTACAGTGAAACATAAGCTTGCTGATGCCACGACGATAGTCGTCGCCGAAAGGCAGTCTACGGGCAAGGTCTCCCTCGCCGCCTCTCGCCGATCCGTTTCGGCAGGTTTGTTGCTCCACCACATATTCTGTCCAAGCTTTGGCTAAAACTGTGGACTAGGCAATCTTTTTTGCGCATTTGAAGGTGCCACAACCATACTTAGGACCCTCCCTTACGTTCCTATGTTTCGTCTCTTTCGGTGCTGTGGACCTAGACTTGCAGTTTAGAGGTTACCGGTAATACTAAAAAATGGTCTACTTCTTAGGTCCTTCGTTCGCACGCGGAATTTGCTGTGAGATATCCCGGGGGAAAAAGAAACGGAAGAATAGAAAATAGTTGGGTACTGGTACAGCACGACCGGGGCTGGCTAGCCACAACTTGCCACAATGTAGCCCATTGGCTAACAACTTACGTGTTGTGGCTGCATAATTTACGGCCGACAAAAATGTGAACTCGGTGTCGGTTGCAAGAACCCGGACATGACTAGTCACTACGACACACTCAGCCGGAATATGCTGTGCTCCGGAATTTGCTGAGCTTTTTACGCAGGGGTTTCGTGGTTTGCGTGGGGTTTATCGGCCCTTTTGGTTGATGCGCGCAGATGAACAAAGGTGGTGGCTGTGGTTAGTGTCAACCTCTGGCCAGTAGCTGTCTTCTACACCACTGTCACCTGTCACCTTAACCTGGCATTATACACGGTGAGGTCCAGCGCTGGAGAAAGAGGGTGAGCCTGCGGGTGTCGCACCCGCCTTTTTAACTCCAGATTCTGAGGCTGAACTCCACGTGTAAACAGTGTTTCTCGGGGCACCGACTTCACTTAAATTTGCCTTGCTTGCCACCTACGATAGGAATATAGTGAAACAAAAAAGAGTTCGTGAAGCACACGTCTCGCACATGATGAAGCTTCCTAGCTGCGGCTGGTCAGAAGACCTAGCGACGCTTCTGTCCTTGCGAGCATTTGTGTATCGATTTTCTAAGCCAAAGTTAAGTTACACAAAAGGAATCACCATCCACAACACACAAGCAGAGCGTCCTCTCAAGCGCACGAATGATGCTTACCAACGGACCCGCAGTTTGGGATCTAAAGGTATGTCACACGCCTTGAAGAACATTATTCGCCAGCTCAAGTTTACACAATCAGCATTCAAGTGAAAAGTTATTCGAGGTAGACCCTTTGTTAAGGCCGCAGGATTGAATAGAGTTAGCCGGACACGTATTGTCATTCGTGTCCAGCCAACGACGAATAATTGGCTGTCTGCACTTGTTGCTGGGGTGTGTGAGACAAATTTCAAGTTACCCAATACTCACAACAGAAGCAAATGCAGTGCCGGTTGCGCAGGATCGTAATAGAGAAGAGCGCCGCGAACGCAGAGTCCGCCTCGGGAAGACGGTGAAATAGGCGCTGCCCTTCTCGAACCTGCTGGGCTCCCTGAACGTCATACGCAGCTTGCGTTGCCTTGACGGCGGTTTAGGTCGCGACAGCGGGTGCGATCCACAGCGTCAAGCGAATTCACAACTTATTTTCCTGCTGCGGCTTTTTGTCGCGTTAGTGGGGAGTCATTCGCATGCAAATCCTGCTGCGCTAGCAACGAGACATCGGCGATCCGACTATGGGAAGTTCTTCGGGCACGGAAACACTGACGTACAGAGCAAAATTAGCTAAGGAATTAATCGTGCCCGCGCGAGAGCGCTTACCCCGTCTGCTGAGTGCAGAGAGGAACAGGTGTATGTGAAAGAGGCCCATTTACTAATTTATGACGCAGGTCCGCCGCCAGTTTGTGTTCGTACCATTGTGCGCGCGTCGTGACAGGTTGCTGTTGTTGAGGCAGACAATCCTGCGCGCGTAAAAACTTGTAGTGCAGTTTGTATAGTAGTCGGCAGAAGGAAAACTATCCTCGTACGGCAAATCCAGTTTTTTTGAGCTCTCGTGAAAAGCGAGAGCAGTGAGGGAACAAAGTATGTAGATGAAGCGCGCGGCGACTGAGGACAGGTCAGTCACTTCCTGAGGTAGACAACGACCCGAATATTCCAAATGTACCTCATAGAACGTCAACGACCGCAACCCTTGCCAGTGCGTGCATTGGTTCCCGGCGCAGCGCCTCGGCGTTTAACTGCTTTCTGTCTGCTTCGTTCTGGTTTGGTTCAGTCTCGACCAAGTGCTTGTTTGCTGTTTAAGTTTCGTTCATTGCTACTGCACGAGGAGATGAGTCGAAACGACTACGAGTGCGGTCAGCGCGATCGAAGGCAGGCGGAAACCAGAAGGCACGAGTATCTCGTACATGGGTTTACCCGTTAACCGAACTGGCAAAATTAAGCACAATCAGATCTCCGTGAATAGCAGGGGTGTGCCACAAACTGGAGTGGGGGGTACAAAATGGACGATTGGCTTGAGGACGCGGCCGATGACTCGATGATGCATAGCGACAGCTCTGTCCGTGTGCAAAGGATGATGACAACAGGGTACCGTGAAGGCGCGCTCGAGGTGGGAGACTCTGGCGTTTTGAAAGCTGCGGACAGCATTATCAGAGATGTAGCTAAGTGCAGCAGCAACGTGGCATTCGCCCTCGGCGTGGAAGACGCCGTTCGTGACTTGACGGCACTCCTGCAAGACAATGGTTCTGTCGTGCTGCCAGATGTACCTGCCTCGAGCGACAAACAATCAGCCCGTGACGCAATGCATGCGTTTCGGAAGTGCTGCGCCGCCTCCGACGCTTTCAAGAACATGGCATCCCTCGACGAGACAAACCTGATGACCTTAGCAGCTATCGATCCAGCTACAGGTGAGCACTCGTGTAGTTCACTTGGAACCGACCCTCGCCACTCGTTGTTGTTTGTGCCTTCAGCGAAAGCAGCAATCAAACGCAGTGCTGCCACTCTTCAGAGCATCAGCATCGACGGCCAGCCGTAGACGTACTCAGAAACTCACCATCTCTCATCCACCCTATGATCGAATTTCAAGGCGACTCTGATAGCATAAGGAAAGCAAATACTCATCAGTCGGCTTGCGCACGTGTGTCACAGCTATCAAATCAGTGACAGGGTTCTTCCCGTCGTTTCTCTTTGCACCTCAGAGTCAGAAACACAAGTCGTGGGCGGTCTTTACGTCGTTGAAAGTTCGCTGTTCTTTTCACGTCTAGCGCAGCCGAGAAGAATGTTTTGAAACGCATTCCTTTCTTATATATATCACTCATTCCACGAAAAAGTGTCACAGATTTCGGCTTTTTTCGGACTTCTGCCGAAAGTTTCCATCTGCAGGTCCGAAAATGGTCGGTTTCGAGATTTTGAGGACACGTTTGAATCCGTTGAGGACAGGGCTTTCCGAATATCTGGTCGGATAAAATTTTTGACTGACCCCCCCCCCGGAAATGGAGGTCGGCACTCGAAAAAATGGGGTCCTGGAGATCGGTTTTTTTTCTCTCTACATCCAGGAGGGGGTCAGATTTTGATCGCTGGGCTAGCTGGCAGCTTGCCCATAGTCGCGCATCCCAGAACTACTCGAAAACCAAAAGATTTCCCAAAAAATCCTCGATAATAATTTCCAGACGGCTGCTTTTCACACCGAAAAATCGCAAAAAAAAAAAATCGGACCGGGGGAATCGAACCGCGGCCTACGGGATGTTGCCAAACCTCGGGCCAAAATTCGCTTTTAGCGCCTGCTCAGTTGGAATTCTTATCGGAAAGTGCGAGATAGTCATTTACGCGTTTTCAGCGTCCCAGGACGGTATTTCTGCCCTCTGGGAGCTTCTTTCGCCCGGTTTGCGAAGAACTCGAAATGAGTTCAAAATTTGCACTCGGTAGTGAACAAAAAATTTCTCCGCCGTTTTTTTAGCCCATGGTCCAGAGGTTACCACACCCACACAGGGGTTTGAGGGTCGGTGGTTCGATTCCCGCCGGAAATCGTTTTTCGTAATAACAATTAATTGTAAACACGAAAGAGAACGCTGGCAGCGTGTTTGGGAGAAGTTTAGCCTGCCGATCATATTCACTCACTATCACTCACTAACAGGCTAATCCTCCCCCGGCACGTACGAACAAATTTTTTTGAAACAGCCCCAAAACCGACCTTTTGTCCATCTGCTCGCCAGATTTTGGTCGCCACGCGAGCTGATTGCTTGCCCATAATCGCCAGGGATAGCTCTTTCATCCCAATTTCCCAAAAATTCCAAAATTTTGACCCAAAACGGGCTGCTTTTCAGACGGAAAATCTGTGACACTTTTTCGTGGAATGAGTGATATACTATTACCTTTCCTGTTTCATTTTCACGTACGACCCATCAATGACTTATGCTTAGCTGAGACAGCCGCCTCCGCCTTCCCTGGAAGTCGCGACCAGGTGTCTATTGTCTGGTGCACCGGCGAGGCCAGGACCGCTCACGTTTCGCAGCTGGACGGGGGGCAGAAGGGATGTTTACAAAGTAGAAGCGGCTTGCTCCAGGGACGGCGTCAAACCCGCTACACTCACCCTCATTGCGAAGGAAAATTAGGGATCTGGCATGTGTACCGCAGCGAAGCAGCACCGAAAGGAAAGATTCCGGCTAGGATGGCATCGCGTCGCTGGAACCGCGTAGAGAGGTGAGGAGACCGGCAACGCCCCGGGGAGATGGTCCCTGCGCTCCAACTCGTCTCTATCTCGAGAAGGTCAGCGCTGTAGCGATGACCACGAGAACACATGGTGGGTGGGGAGGCCCTGGGACTGCTAAGGCCGTCTCTGTCCCTCCAAGGGGACTGCCTCGAATCTAGCCTGGCCCACCTGACGGTGGAGGACCATACCCTTTGATTTGTTTTGATGGTTTCTCTCTTTTTCTACCCCACCACGAACGCGGTCGAAGCGGAGCTTGCATGGGGAGCGGCTCTGGACACCTTAGGGGTACCCTGAGGCGAAAGTGGTCGTCGCTTGCACGGCCCCGTGGGAAAGACGATCCGACACTGTGTCACTGACAGACGGAAACCACCAGGATCTCTGGATGCGTTACCGGAATTTCACCCCGCCGAGCGTTCGTTGTAAGACGATCGCACCTACCTTACCGACGACGCAAGTGTGCCAGTTCCAGGTCCGGGCTGCTTACGTTCACGTAGCCACCTGGGAGACGGCCATGAAGGCCGCCCAGTCGGTGCGGATAATGGCGAAGAAAGCAGCCGAATCGGAAGGACTGCGTACGGAATGGGCGTCGGTGTTCACCAAGGTGCATCAGCGGCAAGGCGTCTGTGAGGTCAGCGCGCGGGTGCCGATTGTCTATGTACCGAAGTCCTGTGGTGTTGACGGCTGGCGTATGCGAGAGATAGCTGCTCTTCCTGATGCTATCCTGGAGGAATTTGTCACGGTGTTGAATGAGGTTGAGGTAATCGGTTTCTGACCCGACGGAGTCCTGGACGCGTTGGTCACTCTGATCCCCAAGGGACAAGGGAACGATCCGCTGAAACTGCGCCCGATCACCGTCTCGAGCGTGATCTATCGTCTTTGGGCTAGTGTGCGCCTGCAGGACGTCCTACTCTGGCAGGAGCTTTGGATCCACGACTCGCAACACGGTTTCTGCCAAGGCCACTGGACATCGCCCTGTCAATCGAGGAGTCCTCGTTAACGGCACTCCTCTGGAGGGTCGCACTTGATTTTGCCAAATGGTTTGACCGCGTCCCTCAGGCACTGGTAGTCGACCTGATGGAAGCGCTCGGGCTACAAGCGTGTGCTGGCGCCCTTGCGCCACATCTACAAACACCTGAGACGCCGCTTTCGGTACCCCCTAGGAGTCGGTGACGTATTCACCGTCACGAACGGAATCCTGCAGGTGTCCAATTTCGGTGGTACTTGTCAACGCCCTCCTCTCTGTTCTCTCCAAAGCCTTGGTTAGTCGAGCCGGGGTGAGAGAATCGTTTGCCGACGATCTGTACGTGCTCACGTCTCTTGCGAAGCTGCTGCAGGATGGGATCCGGATAACTGAGGTGTTTGGCAGCCTCACTGGCTTTGCCCTGAACGAGAATACATCCATCTCTTTCTCGACTTCGCCGGCCCCTCCTTGTCTCGTAGTGGGGGGCAAAGCGATTAAGTCTTGTAGGACAGTGGATATCCTCGGTGTTCCCTTCCGCAGGCAGACTGGAAGCCTCGCCCCTGATGCAGCGTACAAAATACTACATCTTGCAGACAATTGCGGCCTGGTTTGCGTACTACGGGGCGGCTTACTGCGCAAACTCGGTGGATGGCTTTGTCAATAATTCTGCCCTCCGAACAGAGCTCTCCGGCTGCTTAATACTGCGTTCTAATCGGGCGAAAAGCCCCATTGCTGCACTCACCCTCGTTGCCAAGTCCCACCTGTGCGCTTGCGCATCTGGCTTCAGCTCATTCCGCACTTTCGTGAAACAATATCGGAAGGAAAGGTTCCGGCAGAGGACGGATGCTCTCCTCGCCTCGGGCGCTGGCTCAACAACCCAGGGTCCCGTCGGTCTGATGGCAAAATCTTCTGAGAGAGATAAGGTTCCGGCGATCCGACGACAACAGCTTTCATTCCTTATCCTTCGATGGGACCCCCATGACGCTTCTTGGGAAGGAAACACCGCATTTTCTCCGCGAGGGCCTACGGCTTAGAGCCTGGCGCTATCTGGCTACGCAGAGACAAGGGTTTACCGGCATCGAGAATGGGTAGACGTGCGCCCTGAACCAGCGATGGCTGAACCGCGGGACTGATCATGGACTGAGCTCCGCGATCTGCAGCTGTATCGCGGGGGCAGTATACTCTCGCGAATGGTGCCACAGGAAGTGGGGTTCGGGTGGCAGCAGCGACTGTGAGTTGCGCGTTGGTGCCACAGGATCCCTCCTGCACTACTTCTGTGAGTGAGTGCCCAGGCTGCAGATGGGGCGCACTGCGGTCCCCTGTGGTAGGGGTGGCGTTTCGGGACGTGCTTGAGCAAGGGGAATCCCCCCACGGAACCTCACCGACCTCCTGGAGAGGGTACAGAGGCTGCTAGGGACCATCAACGACCTAAGCTGCGCCGACTCAGGGGCTCCCTCCTTCCCCGGGAGGTGGCGCCAGGGCGTCTGCTCCCTGCGTTGTCTAGGTGCACCGGCGGTGCCGGGATCTACACACCGCCCACACTTTGCGGCTGGTCAGAAGAGTGGATGCTGTGCAAATTGGAGACGATCTGCGCCAGCGACCGTTGAAACGATGCCTTGCCTGAGTACCCTCAAGACATGCCCTTCTTTCAGTGGAAGCTGAGGTTTCCCGTCAAGGCGCTAGCTGCCGCCGTAGGCCGTGCAATTGCCAAGAAGAAGAGAGCCCGCGACGCGTCAAAACGGTGCTCCCCCGCGAAACGGGCTCGCCCGCCTGCCAGATCGGCCCCGGTTGTGTCAACACCGACGCCGTCAGGCAGCGGCCCGCACCGCGCCGACGGAACGACCTACGCCTACCTTAGAAGTACGAGTTTGAAGTGAGGCGACCGGAAACTCCTCGGAGAGATGGTCCCTGCACTCCAACTCGTCTCTCTCTCTCTCTCTCTATCTCTATCTCGGTCTCTATACTATCTTTCTCTGAACTTGTTGTCTTGAGCGTTTTTAGACGGCCTGCCCTCAAACTTTGCGCACGTGGGCGTGCTAACAACAAAGGTAAAACGGCAAACCAGGCTAGATCACTAGACTGCACTATTTCTCCCGAAGGAGATACAAATCCCGGCACAGCTCCATGCCGTAAAAGGACATGAGCCTGCAAAATAGAGTCGCCTGAACAAAACAGTTTTTCGGGAAGGAGTTGTCGGAAGGAGGAGGGGTGTTGCTGCGAGTTCCTGCTGTCTTTGTCTGTTTCGTACTTGACCAGCAGGTCCCTCCCGCACGCCAAGTCCGCTCTCCTCAGCATATGTTTGTCTAAAACTGACGAAGCCCTGGATGTCTTTCTCTTTTCTGGTTCTTTCAAAAACAACAGCAAACTACGCGTTCACGAACAAATGGGTGACCAGCGCCAAGGAGTGTTCATCATTGCCGCAGCTGGTATTGTCAACACTCTTCACAAGATACCTAGTTCTAGCTCTTTTTCTGAAAGCAGCCCGTTTCAACTGACAGGCAAGCCTACCGCCAATTGGAGCGAAAGGCAACAAAGGAAGAGATTGATGGTGAGGTTAGATAGCTCCCGCGTGTTCAGCGCAAATGAGCAGGAGTTCACGAAGGCGGCTCTAGAGGAAGGCGAGCGTCTCGATGGCCGTAGCTATACGCAGTTCAGGCGGCTGACGGTTAAGTTCGGGCGGAAGTCCGGACAGTGCAACATCTGGCTCGGTAAGACGCAGGTTATTGCCTCCATTCGTTGCAGAGTGGTCGAGCCGACGATCTACCGACCGAGTGACGGATTTTTGGAGTTTGGAATTCAGATGTCTCCAATGGCTGATCCTGTCTTTGCGGCGATGCGGCAACGCGCGCCGGAGCTTGATGAATTGCGGAGGCTTCTTGAACGAGTCTTCAAGGCAAGTAAAGCTGTTGACGTTGAGTCACTGTGTCTGGTGCCGGGCAAAAAGGTCTGGTCAATCCGCGTTGAGGTCACAGTAATCGACTACGACGGAAATGTGACGGATGCGTGTTGTATTGCCGCTCTAACTTCCCTTCTGCATTTCAGAAGACCGGAAGTAACGATTCGAGGCTCTGACATTACGATCCACTCAGAAACTGAGCGCGAGCCGGTTGCCCTCAATATTCAGCACGTACCTGTAGTCGTTACATTTGCGATTATGCCAGCCTCATCTGAAAGTTCTGGTGTCCTTATCACCGACCCGACCCTTCTTGAATCCTGCGTATCCACTGGGGAACTATCCATAGCAGTCAACACGCTTGCTCAGATTTGCGTGGTAAACAAGGTAGGCGGCACCTCGGTCGCTCCGTCTGACATTCAAGCAGCCGTTAACGTCGCAGCTAACAAAGTGGACTACATCGTGGGGCGTATCACGGAGTGCATAGCCGAAGATGCCATCCTGCGCAAAAAGGAAGGTCTCGCGAAGTTTGAATGGGCGAAAGAGCGGCAGAGCGTGGGGGAAATGGAGAAACTTGCAAAAAGGATAGAAGCCGCCACCGAAGAAAAAGCGCAGACAGCAGGCCCAGCTGATACACGAACGCGACGTACACGCAGCTTGAGGTATCACACCGGACCTTGCATCTCAACCGTCTCCCTTCTCCTTTCTTTGATACGGCTGGTTTAAAGGTCAGCTCACCGGATGTCCACTTATTGATGAACGTGCTAAAGAGACTTCAGCCTGTCTAACTAATGCTTGTGGCGATGTCGTGCCTGGTCAGCTAGTGCAACACTGGCTTTGTGGAAACGTTCTTTTTGGCCATTTTGCGACACCCATAGGTCTGTTACACTGTGTGTGTAACTTACAGTGGTAAAAAAGTAACATTCGCCAAGTGCGTGAAGTGGTGAAGGGTAGTTGTTAGGCTGACATGGACATGTGCTTCCAACTGCCAAAAATAATGACGTCTTAGCAATAAGGCGCATATATAATATTGCGTTGACAGTAACCGATGTCACAACGACACCAACAGTGGGGGTTTACGTTGATCCACTGGTCAAGTGGTTCCAGTGATCGTTTTCTGCCTGTCGTTTGACGTTAGCTAGTGGTGGACTCGTTTTAATATACAACATGCGTACAGCCCCGACGATCCTGACAAGGCTACTGATATGTTGAAGCCCGAAAAGAAGCCGAAGCGAGCGAAGGTTGGCCTTTCGTCAGAGGCTAAACTTACACTCTGCGTGCCTGACACCAAGAAAACGAAAGAGCACGCAACGGATGCTGAGGAAGAAGTCGAAGAAGTGGAAGAGATTGAAGAGGTCGAAGAAATTGAAGAAGTGTAGCTTGTGCGCATTCCGTAGACCGCGTCATGCACAAGCTCTGAGCTTTGGGTGGACTCTCGCTCCCGCTGGATAAGTCCCCTGTGGTGGATGCGGGGGCACGTTTTCAAAGGGCACGATGAGGTCTAGGCTGGGGTCCGCTCGGCTTTGGGTTGCAGCTTAATTGGTGTTGTAGCTCCACTTCTCTAGCCCTGTTTTCAACCCTTATCAACATCTCTCCAAGCGTGCGTCGTTGACAACGAAACAGAGGACACTGAGAATTGCAGGAAGGAAAGTGCCATCGTGCTGATGGTAAAGCACCGGCTACATTGCTGCACTGTGGAAAAAGAAGTCCTTGCATTCTTCACTTTCCGAACCATTTTGACCATTCCTCTGGCACTTGCTATCAGCCCGCAAGCGGGAGTTTGCGTTCCGTTTCCGTTTTCCCTTTCTAGTCTCGCACGGCAAAATAGCTGACATCCCACACAAGCTTCGGCTTCCGCGCATCTAAGGAGAAGCCCGTGCTGTGGGCTCAGGTCAGTAGAGCTCCTTGGTACTTCGAGCCCGGGGTAGACCTCGAAGTCAGTCGCACTCCGGCGGACGACTACAACTATACCTTGGTACCGTGGAGGCAAGCCTCTACTCCAAGGTGGTGGAGGGTTACTCCTCATATTTCGCGTTGCTCCGCTTCGAAAAGCAAGGTCGGAAAACCCCTCTCTCTTTCTCCTTCGAAAAGCTACAGCGACATGGTGAGCTGCAGCGGCGTTACTGCGACACCGCCTTTCCGAAACAGCCCGAGCTAGTGCTGACACACATCCTCGGAGTGGAAACAAGAAATTCGACGAGGACTGGCTACCGACTTCCCAAATAGAGCAAAGCGTGGCAGCTTGGCGCTTGCGCTGAACACAAGCTTGTGGAGACGGTCAGCCACAGGGCAGAGCGGACGGGGTTGTTACGTTGTACTGCTTTCGACTTCTTCGGGGTAGGTTACTTATTTTTCTGTTTGCCGTTCACTAGTAGACGTAGGCAGCGCGTGTTGGATGTTGATCAGAGCTCCCAATCTGACAGGGAAAGAACAAATTGATATGGAAAGTGAAATTGATCAACCAGCACACACCAAGATTACTCAGCTCATTCGTTCGTTGCCGTCAGTCGTTCCAAGACTAGTGATACCGCATACAGGCCACGTGCCCCCGACACACACTACCATTTAAAAGAACACAAAACATGGAGCTGAGTCACGATGTGCAGGAAGTTGAGATGGAAGAGAGCGGCGAGTTTGCTCGTAGCTTTGATCTCGCTGATGACAACGAATCAATCTGTGCATTTTTTGATCGGTACGGGTTTGTAGTCTTCCGAAACATTCTTACCACCGAAGAGTGCAACGAAACACTTCGAGAGTTTTGGGATGAAGCTGGCGATGACGTGAAAGCAGACGTGCCTGATACCTGGACTGCTTTCTGGAACTCCCAGCGGTTTGGAAAGATGGGAATAATTGGCCTCATGTCAAATATTGCGTCCAAGTCGCAGCTGGACAACCGTCAAAATCCACGAGTGTACGAGGCGTTCAAGAAGATCCACCGAGACGACAAACTTATTGTGGACCACGACCGGTTGGGTGTCATGCGACCAACTGTCCGTGTCCCTTTCAAGAGCGGACCTCAGGACCGCCCAGAGTGGAGAACAATACAGAATTGGCTACACTTGGACTGTCATCCGATCGAAGGCTACGCCAGCATCGGATCATTCGCCTGCAGTGGGTCGCAGATCGACTTCTTGAAGACGTTAATAGTGCAGGGGTTTCTGGCTCTTACGGATGCGCGTGTTGAGAACGGCGGGTTTCATTGTGTCCCAGGCTCGCACAAATTTTGCAGCGATTGGGTTGAGAAGGCAGACAAGAAATCGATGGTTGCCTCGCACACGAATGTTCGAGTGTTTGAAAGCAGCCCTTTACACGAGCGTATTCGCCGGGTACCTGTGCGTAGAGGCTCCCTCGTTATTTGGACATCGCTCCTCTTCCACGGCAATCACCCAAACGTCTCTGGCCAGTTTCGAGCAGTGCAGTACATCCGGCAGCTACCCTCATCTGGAACTCCGTACATGCCACTGATCCGACAACCCGAACATTTGCAGGCGGACGGCTTCACCCCTTCTGAGCTGGGGCAAAAGCTTTTCGGGTTCAAGAGCTGGTAGTTTGCTGCGTCCCTCATTGCACTTCTGCGCCCCTTCAATACCTTCGCTTCGCTTCAAACAACGACTACACACACGCGATGCCTCATGGAGGCTAAAGGGAGAGATTCGAATCAACTACAAAAGTGGGTCTCTGTGGTAAACGCTTTCACTCGCACCAAACCGAGATTTTTCTGTGTTTTTTATATCACTCATTCCACGAAAAAGTGTCACAGATTTTCCGTCTGAAAAGCAGCCCGTTTTGGGGCAAAATTTTGTAATTTTTTGGAAATTCTTTTTGGGATGGAAAGAGCTATCCCTGGCGATTATGGGCAAGCAGCAATCAGCTCGCGTGGCGATCAAAATCTGGCGTGCAGATGGACAAAAGGTCGGTTTTGGGGCTGTTGCAAAAACCCAAAAAAACGATTTCCGGCGGGAATTGAACCACCGACCCTCAAACCCCTGTGTGGGTGTGGTAACCTCTGGACCATGGGCTAAAACGGCGGAGAATTTTTTTGTTCACTACGGAGTGAGAATTTTGGACTCGTTTTGAGTTCTTCGCAAACCGGGCGAAAGAAGCTCCCAGAGGGCAGAAATACCGTCCTGGGACACTGAAAACGAGTAAATGAAGATCTCGCACTATCCGATAAGAATTCCAACTGAGCATGCGCTAAAAGCGAATTTTGGCCCGAGGTTTGGCAACATAGCCTAACGGTTACCGCACCCTCCTGGGCCCTCGTAGGCCGCGGTTCGATTCCCCCGGTCCGTTTTTTTTTTTTTGCGATTTCTCGGTGTGAAAAGCAGCCGTCTGGAAATTATTTTCGAGGTCTTTTTGGGAAGTCTTTTGATTTTCGAGTAGTTCTGGGATGCGCGATTATGGGCAAGCTGCCAGCTAGCCCAGCGATCAAAATCTGACCCCCTCCTGGATGCAGAGAGAAAAAAAACCGATCTCCAGGACCCCATTTTTTCGGGGGGGGGGGGGTCGGTCAAAATTTTTATCCGACCAGATATTCGGAAAGCCCTGTCCTCAACGGATTCAAACGTGTCCTCAAAATCTCGAAACCGACCATTTTCGGACCTGCAGATGGAAATTTTCGGCAGAAGTCCGAAAAAAGCCGAAATCTGTGACACTTTTTCGTGGAATGAGTGATATGCGTTGGATTCCTCCTCGAGCAAGGAACGTATCACAGAAAAACAATCGTTAAGTGCATGTTGCGTTTTTCAAGGTTGAACAAGTGTTAAACAAGAAAGCTCAACACCAAGGCTCGCACAAAGAAACATCGCGCTATTCTTTATGAGACGAATCAATCTAGCTTGAGCTCCTGACGAAGAAGCTCGTTCAACCACCACTACACCTTCAACCCAGGGTTGCTCAATTGCTTTCAGGTTCTTGGTCGTGTTTGTGTGCCGTTTGTGCTTATCGGCGCAAACGCGTATTCCTATCCCTTGCAGACGTGTGGGGCTGAAACCGCCCTCAGCTCTGCAGCAAACAAACACATTCTGCAATCTAAAACAGACAGAATCACCCGGCAGTCCACACTCTGGTGATGAGCTTCGTTACCTTTCCCCAACTTCGTTGAATAGCCAACCAGAGCATGTGTGAACACGAAAAGCATAGAAGTTGAGTTTCGTTTTGTTATGCTCCTCCACTTTCAAAGGCTTGAGGAAAGCACCACACCGTAGTAAACGCATGAGAAGAGACATTCTCCCTTTCAAAAGGGGGGGCATGTACTTCCGAAGTTCGGACCGGCGAAAGAACTCTGTTGGTATGAGCCCCGAATTCCTGTGAGGGTTTCTTTGGATGAACCGGTCAAAAATTCGAGAAAACAGGTACCCATAGCTCTCCCAGAACCTCTTCAATGACTCGCAAGTCGGCATACCTTGATTGGTTTCGCGAAACCTCAAAGACCAGCTTTTCGGATCAGCAAATTCGTCCGACATTGTGAACTTGTTCCTTGGTACTAATTTTTCCTGTTTTTGTTGCGGTTCGCTCTCTTTCGAGTCGGCCTCTTCACAAAGAGGCCGTATCTAGAAGGAAGGCTACAAACACTGAGAATCAATCCAATCCACGAGGGGGCCCGCAGGGCAAGCGAGTGCGGGTTTGCGGGGGCACCGACGAGATCCGGAGCTGCGTGACATCGGCGGGACGGATCCCGTGCGTCCAAAGGCTCCTGGCCTCGCCTGGACTGTTGCTCCACACCAAGGCCTCTAAAAGCCAGTCCTTTTAGAGTTCTAAAAGCCAGTCCTTTCGGAAAGGTTGACTCATACCCAGGCCTCTCAAGACCAGTCCCTTCGGAAAAGTGGACTCACACCAAAGCCTCTCAGGACCAGTTCTTCGGAAAAGTTGACTCACACCAGGGCCTCTCAGGACCACTGGGTGTGGAGAAGTTGACTCACATCAGGGAAAAAATGAACACAAACGAACGTCGAAAGACACCAATCTGTATGTCACAGGATCGTCGGAAACACAACAAATAAAAACGACGCGACGAGTACTGCGTCTGCACAATCTCAGATTTTCTGCCGCACAGTCTGACACCCACCAGCCAGGGTCTCACGGACTCGTTCCCGGTCCCACCACCCGAGGTGTTTTCAGCTCTTTCCTCCCCAACGTACAAGTTGAGCTTACCTTGTTCCGCAAGCAATAGGCAGACTTCTTTAAACTCAGGAAGGCTGAAGGATCCTAATGATGACACAATACAACCTCTCACTTATACATGTAGGCAAACTCGAACCCACGTGCACAATATCGGACCGATGATACAAAACACCTCAACTTGGTCTCCTCCTTTATTTTTATTCTCTTCGGCGATGTCTCTCACATGTGCACAAGCACATATATCCTCCTGTGATTGTCATCATCACCTCATCTTTGCGTGTTCCATTGGTCTTCACCAATGACTTCTCTGACATTGGGGAGCAATTGCTCGTTTCTTTATACTCCTGCGGTGCAATTCCTCCATCGATATCAGCCCTAGCTTGTCCATCCGTCCCCTATCCACAACTGATTTTTTCACACGTTAACAGCTTCTAACAACATTGAAAGAAGATGCAGGTTATCCTCTTTGGACTCCACTCAAAAGGCTGTATTTTTTGAAAACTTTTCAAAAGAGCGGAGTGCAAACATTATCACAGAATCATGAACGGGGCCGGGCGGGAATGGGATACGAGGCAGACGATTGTGTGAACACTCCTGATTGCTACGCCAGCCCAGAACAGGGCAATCGGCGCCCGAACGTGCTTGAATGTGCAATCCACCGCCGAGAATCCGTCACCGAATACCAAAACTGCGAGGGGTCATCACAGCTTCGAAGCCAAGCAGGAGCAGCTTCTGAGTTTGAAACGCGAGCAACTTGGAGTAGGCGGCAAGTCAGTGAAGACGTTCGAATCGAGGAGCACGCGTCTCATCAGGCAGATTCACGAGTCTGCTCAGAAAGAGAATCCAGACGCCAGGCCGGGAGCAGCGCAGGGGCAGCCAGTGCTATGTCAGCATCAAGCCGCACTTCGATACCTGCAACTCTCGGGTCGATGCATCTCACCTACCCGAGCAATTCGGAGTCGCGGGAACGTGGTGACGGAGCTCTGTTTTTGCAAAGCGATGCACCCGCATTAACTGACATCATGCCTGATGCGGAAGCAGCCTCAGATGACGCGGCGTCGCACGAATCTGACTGGCTTCAGAGCAGGCTCGATGACCTTCGCATTCAGCTCGATGCTGCAAAAAGCCAGCTAATGTCAAAAGAAGACACACTAGCTTCCCTTCGCCGCACTTTGGTCGCTGAAGAAAAGCGTACTGTCGATACTCAGGAAAAGCTATCTGCAGTGGCCAACGCGGGCGTCGGCAGCAATACGACGTCCAAGTGCCAAGCTCAGATGCAGGCACCGCTTGATGAAAGGATGATGCTCTCGCTCGAGCAGCTCCGTGACATGCTCGTTGAGACAATGCGTCAGCAAAAGGATATCGAGATGGCTTCATTTGATGTCGAAACAGCCATCCGCTTGCATCATCAGCAACTCGAGACGACGCGACCTGCAAGTCCGGAAGATCGCCCTCGGCAGAGTGCGAACGACAGCAAGATTCACGCGATTAGAAATCAAATGATGAAGCGGCTTGCAGAAGTCAAAGACGAGATTGAAGCTCAATTTAACGAAGAACGTGACCGTCTGCAAGGCAGGATCGAGTTTCTAGCTCGTCTGGTATCGTGTCTTTTGTTTTATGACGCCATTGCGATAAACATGTACCTGTACCTAAACTTAAACACTCGAACGCATCCACCGGGCCTTATTAGACTCGAATCGTATCGCACAACGGCGACACATGGATATGAGGATACTGAATGCAGAATCACCTTCGTGGAAAAAAGCAGCCGCGTGTGCGGCTATCACTGGAAGCACACGATAATGCCGGAAGGCAGGGGACCTGGCACGTTGCTGCAAACAAGACGTGCAGCACGGAACGTACTCAACGCTAAGAAAGCATCATATCAGGTGCTTCTGTCTTCGAACCGAGCGAGAACGCAAGGGAGAGTCCCGCCCCATGATGTGTGATCCCCCGCCAGCACTTTTTTGCGGGTCCTCAGGGTACGGTTCATCAAAAGAAGGGGGGGTTGAATATACTGAGTACCAAAGTAGAGAAACGAGCACCAATGCCTGAAAGTCCACTTCCCCACAGAACGAGCGGAAGGATGCTGAAATCGAATCACTCGAGAGTAAGAAGGGCGAGATTTCAAATCTCATCGAGCAACTGAAGTCGACGCATAAATCTGCGATCAGCAAGTATCAAAGTAAATACGAGCACGAGAACAAGCAGATGCTGCAAGCAGAGCGCAATGCGAGCAAATTTCAGCGCGAGAAGAAGTTGCTCGGCGACGAATGCGAGAGGTTGCGAGAACGATTGCGCAAGGCGAGTGGTTCCACCCCACCTGCCACCATGTCGTCCACGCCAGGCGCATCGCGCTCTGCTCGTATCCACCGGTCGGCGAGCCCAAACGTCAGCCTATCCGCTACTCCAGGAAGCTATCGCTAGCAAGCTTTTCCGACGCGTCACAACTTCGGTCCGCAAAAAGCACAAGGAAAGCATTTCTTTCCAAACAGTCTCGATTCGCGCTGCCGTGTCTGTGAATATAGCTGTCCTATGAACGTACGCGAAAATCTCATTAGCTCATTGTACCTTTCCTTTCAAGCTCCTGCTTTCATCCCTGATCAAAAGTACGTGCGCTCGGCTAAGGCCGGCGCGTGGCGAGACTGGAGGCAGCAGTTAAAGTTCTGGTGAAGCAAAGTTCTGGTGAAGCTAAGTTCGGGCGAAACAAAGTTCGGGCGAAACAAAGTTCGGGCGAAGCTAAGTTCGGGAGCAAAGTTCTGGTGAAGCAAAATTCGGGCGAAGCTAAGTTCGGGCAATGCTAAGTTCTGGTGAAGCAAAGTTCGAGCGAAGCTACGTTCGGGTGAAGCAAAGTTATGGTGAAGCTAAGTTCGGGCGAAACAAAGTTCGGGCGAAGCAAAGTTCGGGTGAGCAAAGTTCGGGCGAAGCTAAGTTTTGGTGAAGCAAAGTTCGGGCGAAGCTAAGTTCGGGTGAAGCAAAGTTACATCCGATCCGACTCGTATGCGAGAATGATACTCGCATTCTCGCATGAAATTCTCGCATATTCTCGCATGCGAGAATGATACGAGTGAAATACGAGAATGTGTAAACCACTCAAGAACCATGTATTTGACCCATATTCGAGGCTCCGACAGGAATACCAAGTGAAGATAGCAAAAGAACGAAATAAGGCTACGCCAACTGCAGCTTGCAGCTGGCATTGTGTCTTGCTTTCAAGACAAGGAGACCTCAACACAATATGACAACAACTCTGGTTGCTCCATGGTATTGCTTTTAACCCAACTCCGACCAAGCACCTACAGGTTAATTTCCACTTTTTCCTATTTTTCATTTTTATAGAGTGCCTTCGCTCTTTTGGGCATTCTGGGGCTGGAATTTTGCGATTTCGAAGCATATCTTTCCATTGCCGCCCTTGGAAGGCGAAATTTTGACATGATGTTGCACTAGTCTGTCATCGTCTTCTCGCTTATGACCGTCTCTAATTCGTCGACAACGTTTCACCGCAACCTTGACAATCTTTTGTTTTCTCGCGTGGTTTAGATTTCCTTCCTAGGTTGGGCTTGAGCAAAAGAGAAGAAGAAAGGCGGCAGACGTCATTTTGCGTGCGTTCCGGGGGTAGGGGGTTGGAGTGATGGCGAGATAACGGGCAAGACGCAGAAAATTGAGGTACGGGGCAGGTGGGCAGTTCACGCAACTACTGGCCACTGCAGTCACTTTCATCAGTAGCGAGTATGCATACAGAGCCGCAGCTGCAAGAAGTTCACGCTCACCAACGTTCACGGGGCCAGGGTTAGTATCCGTGTCAATCTTACCGGTATACACTGACGATACCAATGTGTAACCAGTCTGTGACTCAGCCAGAACAAAACACTTCAAACCGAATCGATGCCGTTTCATGGGCATGTATTGCTTGAAGCTGACACGACCTTTGTACTTGATGATCGACTCATCAAAGCTAAGTTCTTTATCGGGAGCATAGACATCCCGCCATTGGAGAGACACAAGCTGGAAAATATTTCTTAACTTGATGAGTCGGTCCGGGTGTTCCTTCTTTCCACTGAGGGGGTCTGTGAAGTGCAGCGTCCTGTGAATATCGTGCCACCTTTTCCTGGACATGGTTTCAGAAAAAAACGCGCATTGTTCGATAGGGTCCACGGACCAGTACGAGTAGAGATCCTGTTTCACGGACAACCCCATCGCGTATGTGACAGCACACCAGCGAAGAAATTCCGCAATATCGGGTGCTTCGTACGAGATACCCTCTTTCCCTGCAGCATACACACTCATGTGCCCAATGATCTGGGTGACCACCAGGTCGGTGAACATGCATCTGAAGATGTCAGTGGGGGAGGAATCCTCATCAAGGTCGTAGGACGGATTCGGTCCGGTCTTCTTGGCGTTGAAAGGGAATTCGAGGTTGGGCTCGACTTTGCTGCTCCACGACAAGGACTTGATCGCTGCACCTGCTGCCTTGACCGCAGCGCTCTCAGTATTCGGTGGGCGGCCTCGCGGTGCTGGGTTTGCGGGGGGCTTCTGTGCCGGTCCTTTTCGTGGTCGGCCGGGGCGCTTCGGTGCAGGCTTTGCGGAGGGCTTCGGCGCCTGTTCTTTTGGTGGCCGGCCGGGGCGCTTCGGTGCAGGCTTTGCGGAGGACTTCGGCGCCTGTTCTTTTGGTGGCTCGCCAAAAAAAATGTTCATAAAGTGGCCGAGATCACCGCTCTGAACCCGCGGGTTGGCCAGGAACACGACGTTGGCCGGGTGGGGTCGGTCTTCGCCTCGCTCGACTGAGCCGGTTCCTCTCAGCACGGCCCAGTTGTACAGCGCTGTGTACACTGTCTCCGGATTGGGCTGGAATCCGATACCGTGTTGGAGGCAGAAGCTCGATACCTGATAAGTGTCCAGCTCCGGTAAGCGTGCCACACTCCTGCAACGCACGTCGAAATGTTCGCGGGCGAAGCTGAGAATGTTCAATGCCGATGGCATCGCAAAACTTCCCTCCATCGCTCGCATGAGTGCGATGTACCCGCACTCCACCCCGCTCTGCTCGTCACGCAGCTGCAGTGTCACACCCCGGATACCGCCGAACTCACGTCGCGACCGTTGCCTGTCCCAGTTCCCGCAAGAGTCGACCACTGTCACCCGCCCAAGCGCGGTGGCGTCGAGATGATGCACTTGTTCGCGCACTGTCCTTCCCGACCTGTTGTTGTCGTCATCGTCATCCTCTTCCTCTTCTTCATCCTCTTCTTCTTCCTCGTCCTCTTCCTCTTCCACCTCTTCTGCTTCCTCGTTGTCCTCTTCTTCTGTCGACCCCACACTCTCCATATCCGTGGCCGCCCGCTTCCTTCCAGACATTTTGTACTTTTCACTGCCCAAGTTCCTGGATTGTTTCGACTGTTGATGACAAGGCATTGAAAAAGCCGGTTTTCCGGGGGTTTCCCCAATCTCGCCACTTGGTTTCAATCGTCATTGCTGACGAATTTTTGACATTCGAGGGCGGCAATGAAAAGATTTGCTCGAAATGGGTGAATTCCATATTTTTGGGAATTTTTTGGCGCCTCCTGAGCACCCCTACAGAAAAATCCAGATTAAACCGGACATATATGTCCGGTTGGTCGGAGTTGGGTTAATGCTTGAATAATGGTCGAAAACATGCTTTTGTGTTCAGTACACAGAACCCCCCGAAAAAAAGTGGCCGGACAAAAGTTGGACCACCAGAGCCCAAAATAGGTGAGTTGGACCATTTTGTCCGGTCCAACTTATTTCCGTTTACGGTATTTGCCCTTCAGAGTTGACCGCACTGTTGCCCACGACTCAGTCCAAAAAATGGATGCCAAGCCTGTCCGGCACAAGACGCACGCAGGCAGAGATATTCGTAACCTCCTGGGCCAAAAGCAAGATACCAGAGCGTCTTTTGCCGTGCAACTCTATTTCTGGTACCAGGACGTACCTGTGCACGACTCTGCTCTGAGAGGACAAGAACGCCTCCTCCTTCGCGCTCCGTCTCTTCCGATGTTATTGTCCCGTGTTCCCACCGCATCGAGCCACAGGGGGGTCGTGTTCGAGTGTTCACGTTTGCCTTGGAGTGGGGGAAATCTGGATTGACGCGGTCTGCCTACGCGCGGGGCTCTCAAGCACTGGGTTGTCACTTTGCTCTGCTCTCCCAGCCCCATTTTGACGAGTTAGGTGAAAAAGAAGCCGGTTCTTCTGAATGTGTGCTTCACTTGCCACAGTTTCTTCTTGTTTCACCCCAAAACACCTGCCAAAACACCTGAAATCACTTGTAAATTTTACTAGTGCACTTGTAAATTTTACAAGTGCACTTGTAAATTTTACAAGTGCACTTGTAAAATTTACTAGTGGCACTTGTAAACCATTTTCACTTGTAAAACCACTAGTAAATTTACTAGTGAAAGCCTTTACTACTGCACCGTGCACCCAGGGTTAGCAACTTCGTTTTGGGTCTCAGGATTAGTATCAGCACTGCCCCCCCCCCCCCGTTTCCCGTGGTGACCCAAATACCGCGAGATACTGAGAAACTCCGCAAAAACGCAATTTTCGGGCACATTGGACCCGGAAACGCAACAAAACCTCGAAAACAATCTTCGACGGAAAAGTGTGATGAGCGGGGTTCGAACCCGGGCCGACCGGCCTGAAGGCCGTCACCCGCTCACGCCACCCATATGCATTTTGGCAGGGGGAAAAAAAGCTTGCACCGCACTGTTATCTAGTCCAAAAACAGTACACTTTTTCATAGACAAAAGCCGGGTTGGCTCGAATAGAGGCTATTCACATTGCGACCTCCAGTCTCGAAATATTATTGGAGGACTTAATTATTGTCGTATTCAAGACACAATAACCTTCACACTAAAAACGCTTGTGTATGCAACGGTCGAGGGGATCTGTGAACGAGACCGCGCAAATTCTTCGAACGTCACAGTTGCTTTGCACCATTTCAAACTCGATGAAACGCAAGCCCCGTTCGGGGGTTTATTCTGCACTCTATGGCGATCTTGTTGACTCATGCAGGATGAATGTGGGTTTCGGGAGGGTAGGAAAGAGATGCCGGACAATGCATGGTTTGCTGACGCGCTGCAAAGGATTGGTTACAAGGGAACTGTGAGTGCGGCATGTGAGCAGCATTTTGACAACGAAGGAGCTAAGGCATTGGCAGAGATCATATCGGGACTCGGATGCGCCGATCAGTTCACGCAGGAAGAGCTGAATGCTTACAGGAAATTGGAATCTGAGGGGAAGACCTTGCACGGTGATGAACTCATGCAAAGGTATCGGGAAGTTGGGACTTCGGACGACTGCCGGAAGCACGTCGATGGCATGACGACAATGAATAATGCTAAGAAAAAGATGCTTGATCGTCTGCAGAGCCGCTGCGAAGCACTAAGCCGTCAGCAGTTTCATTTTTCGAACTTGGCTACGGCTTCGCAAGCTGAGGCAAATCTGCTTCGTGAGTGTGCTGATAGTGAGGAGCAGCAAGTGCACCACGTCTACGCGACTGCTGCAAGAGCGCTGAGCGAAAATGAACAACTTTGTATCTCGGCTGCCAATACACTGACGAGTAATCCTGTCGAACATGCAGAACGATTTGCCTGTTTCAGTGACATGTCCGAAGTCGAAGCAATGCTTGGCGAACTCGGCAGCTTCATTTCTGATCTTCACGAAAGTGTTTCACAGCAGATGGGACACACTGTGCAGTCAGATGGTGGTTCGGCAGCATCGGTGCAGAAGGAAATGTTGAGGCTTCGCGACGCTCACGTGGTTTCTCGCTTTGGTATCCTGTCGGCTGAAGCGGAGCTTGAAGCGGCCCAAGCTGAGCTCGACAACCTACGCAATGTAGCTGAGCAGGGTAATTGTTCTGCTGATGACATGTCATGTGACGATGTACGCTCGACCATCGCAGCGAACGAAGCGCTTCTCGAGAGAGCAAGGGCTGATATTGCAGCCAAGAACAGGGAGCTTCTCAGTGCCGTACAGTTGAACTGGGCAAATCCTCATGATGACAGCGTTGTGAGAACCATCGAACTCGAGGAATCACGAATCCGTCATGATCTCAGTACTCTTGAAGACGTTCTGTATTACCAACGACAATGGTGGGCGGCTCACGCATTGGGACATGCTTGGCTCGAGAACGAAGCGCAATGTATTAAAGGAGTTATCCGTTCGGCTAATGCCACACTCGTAGACCTGGCGCAACACGTCGACATATCCAGTGCCCTACAAGACTTCAAGCTCGATCAGCCCCCACCGGCCCGCCATAAGATTCTTGGTAAGATTGATCCTGCGTCCTTATTACCAACAACAATGACCGTGGTATGCTCCGCAACCTCTCAACTTGAACTGCTCACCTCGTGTCGTGTTGCTCTCCTCGCTGTTTCCTATGTTTGCAACAAGATGGAACGGGTAAACCAGGCTTCCACAGAGATCAAATCCCCGGCTCAACACAAATTGTGTTGAGCCGGGGATCCTTTCGAGGGATTTCCTGCAGGAAAAGTGATTATTGGGACATTTGATGCATCTTTGAGGCTGCCAAACGTGCTGAATGGGCCTCTCTTCACAATCCACGTTTTCATGCACCGGTCATGGGGGCTTACAAGGGGTAAAAGGGGACAAGGGGGTATGCAATGTTCGGAATCCACATATTTTCCTTTGTGAAGGGAGCCGTAGTAAGAAGGGCCTTCTATTGTTAGTCCAGCACAGTTGAACATGAGATTGCAACTACCGAAGCACTTCGGTAGATAAATCAGACGTGACAGACCGAGCAGTTCGTCGCTCGCATTGGCTTCACTGGTACAGAACCAGAGAGACTCGCGTTTACCGTGACAGTTTGTATCGCGTGATCCTGAGTGCTGGCGGCAGCACCGATGGAGATAGCGACGAAGGGACGATGACGCGGCAGCGGTGATCACGAGGTGGGGAGAGGCCCTGGGACTGTTAAGGCGTCCCTGTCTCTCCCAGGGAGCTACCCCGAATCTCGCCTGGCCCACCTGACGGTGGGTCCCACAACCTTTGACTTGTTTTATGTGTTCTCTCTCTCTCTCTCTCTCTCTCTCTCTCTCTCTCTCTCTCTCTCTCTCTCTCTCTCTCTCTCTCGGAAATGTCAGCGCGGTAGCGATGACAGCGAGAACACATATAGGTGGGAGGGGAGAGGCCCTGGGACTGCTAAGGCGTGACAACCGCCTTACTGCTCTCGGGACTCCGAATGGTAGGGTTGGAATGGCGGTGACATGGACGCGCGCGTGGTGGAGATGGACGGGAGGGCCCACAACCCGTCCGGTGGAGCGCGTGGTGCGGGTGGACGGCCGCAGTCGGGCGGACGAGCCGGACGACGAGCGGCAGGCCTTTGGTCGCTGGGTGAGGAAGCGACCGAGGGTGGACGGGGGAAAGCGCCGCGGGGACGGGTGCGGCCGCCGTTCGCTCTCGCCGACGTGGGTGCTTGCCGTTGGGGGCCCGCAGTCGGCCGGTCGCGGTGGCCGTGTAGGCGGAGTGGGTCGGGATGCGTCGCGTCTTGCAGGGCTGCAGAGGCGGCTGCAGGGCATCGCGGGCGGGCTGGCGGTGTACGACGAAGCCCCGGACAACGTGTCCAGCTCGACCTACTCGTCGACGCCCTCACTTCCAGGGTGTCGAGTGGCTCCGGGTAGGCGGGCGGACGCGGGGCTCCCTCTGGCGAGGGTAACGTCGAACCGCATCGACGTGGAGGCGTTGGCGGCGATGGACGGTGTCGGTCGATTCCGCGAGGTGCTGCCGATGTTGATGGATCCGGTAGCGTTTGCGGAGGCTTTCGTGTCTGGGGACGCCGCAGGCGGGTGCCGGGTGCCGTCGCGCGGGATGGAGCGACACCGGGCGACTCTGCGGTCGTGCGGGGTGGCGAGCGACGCACGTTCGCGGCCGGCATTCGCCATGAAGGCCTTCACGACGCCGAAGAAGGACGGACGAACGGCACGTCTCGTTCTGGATGCCCGGCCGCTGAACGACGCGATGAGCCGACCACCTGGCATGGACCTGCCCCGGCTGCACGACTTCGTCGCCGAGGTCAAGCGGCACCGGTTCGCCATGCAGTGCGACGGCGTACTTCTACCAGTTTCCCATCCACGCGGGCATATCGCGTTATTTCGGGATTGGTGTGAAGGGATGCGACATGCTGTTGAACGTGCTGTGCATGGGGTGGTCTTGGGCGCCATGCATTGCGCAGCGCGCATCGAATGTGCTGGTGCGTGATTTGGGCTTGGCCTGGGTGGACAACTTCCTTGTCCTGGGTGGGACGCTGGACGAGGCGGAGCGGAACGTGGCCGCTTTTCGGAAGAGGACGCAGGCGACGCGGGTCGAAGTGCGGGTGGAAGGCGACGACACGCTGTGGCAGGTTCGCTCGCGTTTCGTGTGCGTGGGGGTCGAGTTCGACCTGGCTGCCGAGACGCAGCGGCACAGGCTCGACCCGTCGTGGGCGGAGCGGTGGGTCAACGGCAGCGGAATGACGGCGGTGCTTTCCGGCAGAGCGACGGCCCGACAGTTCGCCGAAGTTTTCGGGGGCGCCGTTGGGCGACTGATATCCTGGCAGTGCCCCGCTGCCACTTCGCGGCGTTGCTGTCGTTCGCGGGAAGGCTCGGCGGGCGCATGGTGGACGCCGCAGCGCCGGTGTGGGACGAGGTCGTCGACGTTCCTCCGTCGGCAAGACGGGAGCTGGGCGCGCTCCGGAAGATCGTCCGGGAGAACCCGTGGGTCGTGGGCGGCGTCCCTGAGGACACAGGGAGCGTCCTGTGGACGGACGCCAGCTCGTGGGCATGGGCGGCGCTGCTGGAGGCGGAAGGCCGGTTCGTGGACGGGCGGCAGGGCGTGTTCGCGGGACCGGACGCGGAACCCTCTCTCTCTCTATCTCTTTTTTTCCCGCTGTCACTTTTTCTCAATTTCAAAAGTTAGGAAAGTGCCTGCTCAGGGGGTACGTTAGCTCATCTCATTCTCACCGTCACTTTCACTTTTCACAGGGCGAAGCAGCGAACACGCTCGCGGTCGAAGTCAGTAACCTGGAAAGTGCTTTACAGCGGCACAGAGCTGACGATAAGCGTGTTACCGCAACGCTCACAGCGTGTTTCGACGAACTGTCGATTGGTCTTTGTATGTCAAACAAGCGCGGTTTGGTCGGCAGGCCTCAGCTTCATATTCCGACGCGATGTTCATTGGACGCCGGACCGATACTGCAAGTTGCTCGTCCGGAAACCTGCCACGAAGTTGAGCTCGGCGACATCAAGACACATATCGACAAGTATTCAGCAAAGCTTCTCAGTGTCATGGACGAAATTGATGCTATCAAACCAGACGCGGTCAATAAGAAGCAGCAGTGGGTTACTGACGTCAGCCGCAAATTGGAAGAAAGCCGCAGAGTGAATACCAGTCAAAATGCGTTGTCTGGTGCAGGGCACTTGTCGGTAGAGCTCGACGCCGTGAAACCTTTGTTTGACCATTACGACCGTCACAGCGAGATGATCGAGAGTCCGCGCGATGATTATCAATACAGCAGCAAGCCCGCCGTTCACATCATGCACAAGCGAGCCGATTCGGGAGAAGCTCGCCCTTTAGAATGGCCAGTAGCTGAGCCATCCGACGAGAACGAGAAACGGAACGCAGGTGTGTTGTTACGAAGCGCCCCCTGTATACGCACGCCGATGAAAGCGACGGGAAGTGAAAATGCTCAGTCGCCGTCACACGGGAAGAACGATTCATTGCTGATGCCCGCCTTGTCAGAAGGACACAGCCCGCAATATGCAAGCATCCGATCGCCAAGCAGAACATCCCCGTTCAAGAGAGTAATTGATTGTAAGCCTAGCCCTGCCACGCCACCTCGTTGCCCTGCAGTAGGAGCTTCTTTCACTGCAAGTGGCTGTTGGTCGCCATCGCGTGGTGATATATCGACGGCACGCGAGCGCCTCTCGCCACTGTCGCAGCCCTCAAAACTCGCGTACACTACCTGGAATGCAGACTATGAGCCAACCGGGCCAGCCGCAGTGTCTCCTGGTGAATTACGTCTGCTGTCACGCACCGACCATGCATCGCCCTTCAAAAGAGTAGCGCGAACCGAAGAAGAAGTCGAGGCGCAGCCCAAAGCACCATCGTGCGGTGCGCTATCCTTCCTTCGCCGTCCCGATGGAACTCGGATGACCCCTGCAGAGTACCGCGAGCAAAACATGCGCATCCTGAGAGGTCTCCGCAAAACGTAGCGCCGAGGACTGAGAGTTTCTGTCAATGACGATGCTTTTTTTGTCGCAACGTTCTATTTCCGTGTTTCGCAAGTCTTAGACTAGATATTCTTAGAGCTGTCGACCCTATTCTTCCAACGAACAAGTAAAAGAATGAATAAAACTACGCATTTCTTCGTCCGTTCTCATTTTCAACAACAACCGTCATGCTGTTACTGCTGTCACTACGGCCCCACAGAGCAAACTTGTTCAACAATTACTTCATAACAAGCAGAGGGGCGACTCTGGAAAACAGAGGGAGGGCAGAGGGTAGGGGCGCTGAGGCCAGATTCGGGGAAAAGCCGGCATGCAAAGCTTGGCCCCGTTGAAAAACTTGTTTCGAACAGAGAAGCAGCCAAAATCAGACGATGACACTCAACGTTCGCGGTTTTGGTTTACTCTTGGTAGAGAATCGCGCAGTCAGATGAACAGCCCCGTTGCAGGTACAGCAGCAACCATGGCAGGAAGCATTAGCTTGTGCAGCAGGCTAAGTAGCGAGATACCGAACACGCCGCAGGCATCGAGCGAGATTTTGGCTCGAAAACGAAGTAGCAGCGCGCCTTTGCGCGTGAGAAGAAGCCGTTCAGCTTTCTCGTCGCGGAGCGACTTGTGCCCCCGAGAACTCTCGAGTCCGTGGGCGCTTGCCTTTGTTGTCGTCCGATTCGACTTGGAGGCTGGCCAGGTCGTCGAAAAGGTAGTACCTGAAGGCTCTCTGACTAAAGAGCAGGAAAAAGAAGTGTGCATGATGGCTTTTCCGGATGGAAACTCACACATCGTTTTTGACACTTGCTACGTTGTGAAGCCGCGAAGGGCAGGCTCAAAGTCAAAGTTCAACTACGGATACGTCTACTTCCGCCAGAAGAAGGACAGTAGTGTCGCACGTGGCTACGTGCAGCACTCGCTGGTACTTCTCAGTAGGTGGCCTTTTGCTTCGCTGTTGGAGCCTGTTGTGAAGCAGGTCGCCGAGCGGTATTTCTCTCTTTGTCCGATAAGTCCTACGCCTGTGGGGAGCAGAAGCACAACTACAAGCACCGTCATTGGAAGCGAGTTGATGACATACAACACGATGTCTGCCGCGAATTCGCCGAATGAATCGCCTGAAGATTCACCGAAGGCAGGAACCCAGCCAAAGAATGACACGACGATCTGCTTTTTGGCGGACGTTGTCGAAGTTGAAGTCAGCCAGGGCACAGCGGCTGTCGCCGCCGCGTTAGCAGCTGTGTGTTCTGTTGTTGCGTGGCTGCCACCTCATCATGCAGAACGCCACCAGCTCCTTCAGGATACGTTGCTGGAAATGGCTACATGGTCTTACCCTGAAGCCGGAGGAGAATACGTCTTTCCTTTCCTTCGTGACGAGATAAAGTGGCACGCTCCAAAGTTCTTTGTCACCTCCAAGGTATGCTTCAGCAAGCTTGCTACATTTTTCTTCCGTTCTTCGCCCTCCGTGTCTCGTGAGCCCGACTGATGGCAGATTTCCCCCTGCTGTGTCCACTGCATCAGCAGGAAGTGCAGCAAATTGCCAGCAGCAAATTGCCAACAAGCAAGAGTTACAAATACCGAAGTGAGATGATGAGCAACACATCCATGTATAGCACCCGGCGCATCGGGCCGCAAAGGACTGCAGTATGGCCATTGGAATTGGCTTGTGACATCCTGACTTCTTCCGGCGCCTTTGCTGGTAGACGAACGAGCTAGGTTCTAGTTGCACAAACCAGCAGCCTGCGCTTCTGAACTTCAGCTCACGAGACGTGATCGACCCGAAGCACACGAGAAGAGCGGCGACTGATCTTCGACAGAGAATGCAGCCGATTGCTATGCCTCACCCAGCAAACGGTCTCCTTCTCGACCGATTGAGTGGAACGCGGTACATATTCGGCGAAGTATCGCTGTTTTCGATTTTCAGAAGCTGCCTCCGGAAGTTATGGCAGCTCTGGGAACTTGGTATTGCAGCTGAGCCGCTTTGTATAATCAGCCAATCGCCGACTGTATCGTCGTCAGCTACGCTCGCGATGACCTCGTTGATTCACCCAATTACGTCATGCATTGATTTCCGACCGTATTTTTCGGTGCAGGACCAGGACTTCAAGCATTTTGCAAGGTTGGGGCAGCGTGATGGACCCAGGTGTCGAAAGGGGCCGATTATCGGGGTGACAAATCCATACTTTCTTAAGGTCCTGAAGTCGTGGCCTCATGTGCTGACGCTAAATGACCACACAGTGCCTGGGGGCGCCGAGGCAAAGCAACAGCGTGAGAAAGAACTTCGTAAGAAACTGAACAAGTCTGTAGCGAGGGGGAAGTCGTCGCGCGAGCGGCTGCTGTCAGAGTTTCGTGAAACTTTCCTCTCTGAACGGCAGTTTGTTGTCAATTGCTCGACAGAGGCAGTGAAGCCCATCCTTGATCAGCTCCTTGTCGGCTCTGATGCTACAACCGATCATGTGAATACAAACGTTCTCCGAAAGCATTTTCTGCACTTGACAGACCAATTCCTGAAACCAGTGCATGCTTGCTTCAGTGAGACATGGCAAAATATTGAAGTACCGTTTGTCATGCAGCTGACGGAGTGCAAGCGATTGTTTGCTCGGCGGGTGTTCAAAGAACACGTCCGAAAGAATGGCTACGAAAAGTCGTTATTCAAGAAGGATGCAAAGCTTGTACACCAGTTCTACGATGACTTCTTTGATGGCTGCCACTTCGAAACCTGGATCGAAGAGCAGCTTCTAGAGCGGTACAAGATCGAGCTAGTCTCGCCGAAGCTTGCTGATTTTATTCGAACCTGCGGTGAAGGACAGCGAATCGAGGTTCTCATGGCCTTATGTCAGACTTTGACTGCCGAAGAGAAGAAGGTAGTGCGGGACACTAATTTTATCACCGCCCTTCAAAAGCAGGTATGCATATTTTCCCTCGGCCGACACGAAACAGGTTTCGGAGTGCTTTCATTAAACTTCGGGTGAAATGTCTCATTGGTCAGACATAGTTTCCACTAGTTTCAAAAGTTTGTATCTGTCCAAATTGTTCTACATGTCCGACAGTGTTTTGGATATCTGACTTAGTTCCAAAAGTTGTGGAGCTTTTTGCAGCTGGTGCAGAAGTGCAGCGTCCGGTCTCGCAAGCAGTTGTGTCCGGCGTACATCAAAGTGTGGCGTCCACCACCAGGAAAACAGATGATTGCAGCAGCAACGCAGCCTTCGCCAATAGCACAAGATCTCTTCTTCTTAGAGAGTGCGAACAAAGGCTGAGAGCGCACAAACAAAGATGTGGAAGATTCTTTGTGGACATGAATAGTGTATCAGCGTGAAAGGCGAATCCTGGTTTCACCGCGACAGTATCTTCCAAGCAAAGTCTACTGTCTCAGCATACACTGAAAAGTGGTGCACATCGTTTCGAAGCACCCTTTCTCTTCCGAAAGTCCGTTCTTTGGGTTAAAAAGTAGCCACACGCAAAGTGTCCACTTCGCTTTCGGAGTCTAGTTAGCACCAGCTTTTCTAGTAAGCCAAGATCAGAGGCAGGTGAAAGTGTCTCATCCCTCGTGAAAGTGTCTCACTTCCCGAAAGGTTGCACCAGGGGGATGTAGGTAAGACAACTTTGTCAGACATTTAACTTGAGGTTAGGTAAGACAATTCTGAAACTATGTCGGATACATACGACAGTTTGTTTTGAAACTTCTCATCTTTAGACACAGCAACAACCATGCAACACCATCGCGCAGATCGATACCATCCTTGCTTCGCTGCCCGAGAACCTTCGAAAACCACTTTTACGGAGACACTATCGAAACTCGCTTGGCGAAGAAGCAGTGCTGCCACAAGCTCTGTTGTCGGATGAAGGCTTTGATGATGCTGAATCGGAAGTCGGTGATGTTGTTCAAAGTATTTCACCCGCTAGCAATCTCGTACCTGGTGCTGGTACTGAGGTTCAAAGTTCAGGCAGCTCTCATACGACGAGTCACGTCGACACCAACGACATCAGCTCGCCATGCAGCGACCGTGGTCCAGCAAAAAGCGGTGACGAAGGCTCGTCAGACGTTCCTGCGAGCGGCGCTGCTGACCTCAGATTAAGCATAAGCTCGGAGGATGGTCCTCGCAGTCGGCCCGTTGCTTGCAATTGTGCTCGTGAGTCATCAGGGAACGCTCTTGGTTCAGCAGCGACAACCGTCCTGCAGCCTACATGAAAGGCCAGTTTCAAGGCATTTGTCAAGGCATCGCGGGGCATGTATTGATGCCGCTGCACTTCTGGAAAGCATCAGTTGCCGGGTGATAGTGCGTGCAAATAGACATCGCGACAGTTCTCAAGAACCTTTGTCTCCATTTTCTTCATTGCATCACCTGAGAATTTGGATTTTAATGTCCTGTCTCTGTGAATGTACTCAGGGCCCTGCTCCTGGTTCGTCCCATTTCGTTCCACCCCTTCCACTCTCAGGTCCGTTTCGGTCAGTTCTGAACCTTCAAACCGTGTGGCTCGTACGGTTTTCTGTACACTATGGAGTCGCCCTACAAGTTTTTTTGTCCCATTTTCGTGATAGCAGCAAAGCTGTTGCGACCAGTGTTGAAGACGAATCTTGGCAGAGAACCAATGCATCCGTGTGAAGAGTTTGCGTTGCCAAAATATCTCATTTGCTTTGTGTAAGCTTTGTCTTGTGAAAAACACCATCCATGGTTCTATCGTTATACCGTTATTTACGCTCTAAAAAAGCGGAAAACGAGGCGGGAAACCCGCATTGGCCTACGACGAGCGCAAGGCGACATCAGACAGGCGGAAGCCAAGAGAGACAGGAAGTATATTTTCTGTACCCACTCCCTCGTCGATAAATCCAAAAAACGATCGATTCCTCCCGCAGCCGCAGGGAGGCGGGCGTACTCCCAGCTCTTTAATGCCCGCGGGAGTGCTTTCTTTGGGGATCAGCCCACATGTATTCCCTTCGAGGGAGAGACGTAAAGTGCCAATTCACCAAAGCTAATCATGGTCCAGTAAGTCGATATGCGGCGATAATACCCTGAGTAAATCACGCATTCCGGCAGGAAGCAGACCTGTTAGGAAAAGGCAGCCGGGGTGAGTGCGATGCAAGCCAATCCAGCAGAAGAAGGAAAAATTCGGTGGAGCAGCTGACAACCACAGACGAGCTGAACACAGCAACATTACCGTCGACAATATCTTTACACTGATAGTTATTTATACTTATTTTGGCTGTAGGCTGGCGCCAATACCGCAACGATAGAACCATAACCATCTTTTTCCTCGTCGGAATTCGAGTTGCTCTCTTGTTCTTCTTGTCCTCAGTCAGATAGTCACGAAATTTAACTTTTGCTATCGTGATGCTGTGTTATCTGATACCTACGCTGCAGTTACTGGTCGCGCGTGTGACACCTCACAAGGTGTTTACGAATGTCTGCATCAATTGCTGGACTGTAATCTTCAAGGTTGTTTGCCTCTGTTATCCGTGGCGCAATGTGTGTGTTGCCTGCGGCGATGATAAAACCATAACCATCTTTTTCCTCGTCGGAAAAATCGAGTTGCTCTCTTGTTCTTGTCCTCAGTCGGATAGTCACGACATTTAACTTGCGCTGTCACGATTCTGTGTTTTGGTGTCTGATACGTACGTTGCAGTTATATGGTCGCGCCTGTTGAAACAGCCGTGACACCTCACAAAGGGTTTTTACGTAGTTGTCCGCATCAGTAACCTCAAGGTTGTCTGTATTCCGTGGCGATGCCTGCGGCAGCACGTCATGTCCACAATCTTTAGGGTAGAACACCCACAACGAAAACGGCAACGGAAAAATATATCGCACCTTCAGTTTTACGTAGGGATAGTTGCTCATTGGCCAATAAGACTCCCCACTACAGCAACCGAGTGACCGATGAAGCCCCTTGTCAATACCACCCAACGACTGTATCACGCATGCACAATGCCAGACGCTAGCGTCTGTCAAGAACATGCGTGACTCAGCCGTGTTTTGAAGGTGAGATGAGAGGCATCGGTTCACTCTGTCAAAGGACAACAGCAACAAGAGCTTTAGTGTCCGGTGAAGCCCGCTATATATAAGCGCGCGCGGTGAAGGACGCTAGGCAAGTAGGCGATCGATTTCAGGGTTCCTGAGGTATTTTATCGTGCCCTCCTATTCGTATTGAGCGTATCACAGGGCAGACCCCTGACCGCCGTCCGTCCAACCTCAAGAGTGCAAAACGCAAAGGAAGACGTCCGGTTGCTTACTTTACGATCACTGGGAGCATTGAGCGAGGAATCAGCCAGCGACCATTTCTTCTTGGTCCAAACCAATTGTTCGATAGCCCTTCTGCAGAAGATAACCCTCCGAAGCATTCTGGTCTCGAAGTACCAGTAGTCAGCTCAAACATTCAACAAGTAGAGAGGTCGAGGGCATGTGCCCCGATGTAGCATATGAACCAAACAGTTGAAGCCGCCCTGCTAAGCCGCCAGTGCATTTTCAAGACGCCTTTTTCGAACTTCCGGCAACCTTCCCCTACCTAACCTGATCAGCCTGAGGGGACTTGATGGAAAGAAAAAAATGAAACAGAATGCTCGTTTCCACAGAAGTCCGAAAGCGTGATTCGTCTTCTATCCCTCGATCAGCTATCGTCTACGATGTGCAGTCTTTCATCACAGATTGTTGCTGCGTATCAAGTTCAAACTATCGTCTACTACTGTGAACAAAGACCATAGTTGTTGCACTCATCCGATGATCATCGGTCCGGCTTGGTTTGGGGGCCTTTAGTTAGGTAGTTACTCAGCCCTGCTGAGAAAAGAAAAGGAGGAATTCCGCATGAGATCCAGTCCTTCAGCCCGGAACGGGTAGGAGTAAGTGTATGCAGAAATGGTGGCCATGCCGGCGTTCAGGTGAATACGGTTCATCATGTACATGGTCCGGTCTTTGTACGGCCAACTAGTTTTGGTTTACGGTATGAAGAGTCTACAACAATGCGTGTTATTGTTGACTGGACGCCGAGAAGAACCGGAAGATTAGTAGCCAATCAAGTGCTCAACTTTCCTCTCTTCCTGTTTCCTGCGTTCTAGCTGTCATTCTTCGCACTTGCTGCCGTTCAACCTTGAGTTTTGGATCTGAAACATGTAGTCCTGCACGTTTCTTCAACATGGCCTACAATGACTGCGAGTAGAACTTAGCAACCGGCTTACCTTGCGACGATTGGTTGTAGATTGTCGATGTTAGTTTCCCTTTGAGTAACATGTCCAGGTAAAGTAGTGTGGAATGGAAGAATATGAAGGCGCGATTGGCATCGATCTGGGAACTACATATAGTTGTGTGGCGGTTTGGAGACAGCACCGAGTCGAGGTGATTCCCAATCAGTTCGGCAACCGCACAACCCCCAGTGTCGTTGCGTTTAATGCAGACGGCTCGCACGTCATCGGTGAGAGCGCGAAGAACCTTCTTACAAAGGTGAGCAGCAACGTCTTGTATGATGCAAAACGCTTGATTGGAAAAAGGCTCGACGCACCAGAGCTGAAGGATGACATGCCAACGTGGCCTTTCAAAGTTGTGGCACAGTCGGGAAGCGGGCTGTGCGCCTTTGAGTTGGAGTTGCAAGGTGAGAAAAAGGTTCTGCCGCCTGAGCAGGTCAGTGGGTTGCTGTTGCAGAAGCTGAAGGAAACAGCTGAGGCATTTGTAGGCAAAAAGGTGAAAAAGGCGGTCATTACAGTTCCTGCCTACTTTAACGATGGCCAGCGAGAACGCACCAAAGCTGCTGGCGAAGTCGCCGGGCTGCAGGTTCTGCGTGTCATCAACGAACCAACAGCCGCAGCATTGGCATACGGTCTGGATAAGAAGAATGACGACGAAGTCAATGTATTGGTTTTCGACCTTGGTGGTGGTACTTTTGACGTTACAGTTGTCGGTATTGACAACGGCATTTTCGAAGTGAAATCAACAGCCGGAGACACGCACCTTGGTGGACAAGACTTCGATCGCGAGATTGTGAAGCATATGATAGACGTCATACAACAAAAGACGGGCAAAGATGTCACCAACAACGATAAGGTTGTCCGTAAATTAAGGAAGGCCGCTGAGCACGCGAAGTGTGCGTTAAGTTTTTCGTCGGCGCATGAGATCGTGTTAGAGGACTTTCTTGGAGGCGACGACTTCAGTCACACGTTGACCCGTGCGAAGTTTGAGGAGTTGTGCTCGAAGTATTTCAAGGCGTGCATCGCGTGTGTTAAGAAGGTGTTGTCGGATGCGTCGCTTGAAAAGACGAAGATTGACGAAATAGTAATGGTCGGCGGCTCGTCGCGGATACCGAAGGTGCAGCAAGTGGTCTCCGAGTTCTTTGGTGGAAAGGCGCTGAACCATTCGATTAACCCTGATGATGCTATTGCGTACGGTGCAGCGGTACAAGCGTCGATTTTGTCAGGTTGTGAGGAACAGAAGTCGGAGAAAACAGGAGGTCTCATTCTCATCGATGTGACACCGCTGTCAGTTGGCATTGAGGTTGACGGGGGAAAGATGGACGTCATAATCTCACGGAACTCACGCATCCCACGAGAGGCTTCGCGCAGTTACACTACAACGGTTAACAACCAAGATCATGTTGACATCAAAGTGTTCGAAGGCGAGCGCCCCGTGACAAAGCAGAACCATCAACTTGGCGAGTTCTCTATCAGGCCCATTCGAAAGGCGAAGAAAGGAGTGCCAGACATCAAGGTGAAATTTGCCATCGACGCGAATGGGCTTCTTACTGTCACAGCTATGGACAAAAGCATCAGGTCCGGAGCGAAGACGATAAGCGTCGCCTCGGACTCAAAGCTTTCGCAGGCCGATATCGATAAAATGATTAAAGATGCTGAAAGGTTTCGTGTCAAGGACCAAGAACAGCTCAACGCTCTCGCTCAGCGGAATCACATTGAACGCCTTGTTGACTCTCTGCGGCAGAAATTTGAGAAGATCAAAGAGAGCACCGAGGACTCTGAGGAAAAGAAAAGGCTGGCCCCTTTCGAAGATATGGTCGAAAAAGTCTCGGCGTGGCTCGACGAGAACCCGGAACCGCCTGCAGAGGCTGCTGAACAATCGATCTTGCGGCTCAACAAACTGAAGGAAAAGCTTGCGGCAATTTCACCAGATTCGGACGAAGAAAGCGAAGAAGACGAACCTGCAGACGACGACGATGAAGGTGAGGATGCTGACGACTCAGACTCGGAGACCATTGCAAAGAAAAAGCTAAAGAAGCAAAAGGACGGAACAAAAAGTAACCATGCTGAGAAGACTCTTGCCCAATCTCCAGTTCCGAAGGACGAGAAGCTCTCTGACTCGAGTGAAAAACCTAGTAAAAAGCGGAAAGCCGATGATGAGAAAAGCAAACCTGAAGTGTCTAAGCGAAGAAAATGACCCGTTTCTTACAATACACACGACGTGCTCGCTTTGATGCAATTGCAAGCTGGAATATGGGAGCGAGGACATACGGCAGTCCTGGGTTAGCCTTTAAAATCAGGGACGATGCGCGGAGTCACGTGAACAGTGATGGTTCTGCCCCCTTTCCGATTCTTGCAGGTACGATTGCCAGCAGTCATGGTGCTGAGACGTTTTCTTCCCCTGCTTTATATCGATGCAACAGTGTACCATCGACAAGCTGCCAACCTATGAGTCCCAGATTGTTTGTTGTCTGGTTTGATTGATCATCACCGTTCTCATCTGGATATATCTGCACTCTTTTCAACGCGGAGTTGCTTTGCGTTCTTTCATTTGCTCAAACGCTTCTTTTGCTTGTCTTGATCATGTCGCATCAATGCAGTTCTGGTGACCTTCGGACAGCAGTGTCCCATTGGTGCGTTTCAGGGCTTTTGTCAGGAATACTACAACGCCGGCTTCCCGAACTTGAGTGTGATAGCACGCAAGGAAACGGCTGGTCGGGAGGGATACACTTCGTTGCCAGGGGAGGCACATCAAATGCATGAATGCGGAAAAGGACCACAAAAAGAGCACAGTGACGTTACCATCTGTCTCTAAGAGCAGCCTCCGAGGAGCGCAACACTAGGCATCTTGCAGGTGCTGAAAAATATAAGAATTCCGCAAGCGACGTCGACGTGGGAGGCATCGTGCAAGAGAAAAGGCACTGGCCGCAGGTGCGATGGAGACGATCACGCCAATGTGTCAGAGATCGCTGACAACGCTTAGTGTTAGGGATTGCTGGCAGCGCTGGTGCAACAGCTCACCCTTTTCCGACGCGAAAGGCCATGCGGCAGAATTTTCCCACCGAAGCCCATGTACACAAGAGGTAAAACGTGGGCCCAAGAATACACCCCTAACCTTGAACTGAGGCACACGGCATTATCCAACCGCAAGATGGTCTAGGTCCGGGTGGGCGGTTGGTTTTGAACCAGTTAGGGTGAGGGTAGGGTGGGGTTCTTTCTACGAAATGAGTGAACAATCAAGATGGTTCTTACTGGTGGTGACCGACTCAGGCAAAAAGTACTCTCTAGAAGTGAAGGGCGACATCAATACAGTAACAGCAGCGATGCTCAAGCCAAAGTTGGCAGAGAGCTCGGGCGTTCCCGTGTCGAAGCAGGTATGCCCGGTGAATATGCTCACTCAGCAGGGTCTTGTCGGACACGCAAGACCAGCAAATGCTGCTACAATTGTGTGTCATCGAATGCTCTGTGGGTGAGGAAGTGGTGCTGCGGACTGGGCGACTGGAGACTTGTCAGTCGCTACAAACCCCACTTGCTCACGAACCGACTAGCTCGATCGACAACGGTAAGCAAGCTACTCATTGTCAATTCAAGAATCCGACACACATTGGAGATTCTCAAGTGATACTCACTGCTGATGGGCAGAAGCTCTCGAAATGCGCGCATCCGTACAATATTTACAATTAGGTGCTCTCGTTCAAAGGCCGCGAGTTGTCCGACAACATCCCGTTCGACAAGCTTGGTATTCAGCCGGACGACGAACTGCACCTCTCGAAGCGCGCGACGGAAACGCAGTATTACAAGGACGTCGTTTCCGACTCAATTACCGCGTTTGACAAAGAGGTTGCTGCCAATGGCGGAGAAAATGAGCTCATGGGCCTGCCTGACGAGATAAAGGAAAAGATTCTAAAAGAGCTGTCTAGGCGAGTCAAAGGGATGAAGAAGAACTTGTCAGTGCTTCAAGACGAGATCGGCTATGCACAGGGCGATGCGCGGAAGGAGCTGGATGTACAGTTTGCACGCTTGAAGAGTCAGGTCAATCTCAGGGAGACAACATTAAATTACATTGTGACAGGAGGTGCAGCCAGGGCTCCCGTCGGGGCGGACTCTCTGTGCCGCGCCTCCCCAGAGCTATCGGAGGCAATGCAATATTTTTATCGCAGGATACATGTTATCTATTTGGAACTCGAGCACTCGCAGCTTCAAAGTGAGGCCACATCTATTGCTGGGCGGCTTGTCAAAATTGCTGTTGATCTTAAAATCCTGTGGCATGACGTGCTGAATAGCCAGCTTAAAACTCCAAGCGAGCTATCAATAATGCGGTACGTCACGACCGACTGTCGAATGCTTCTTGTGCGGACACTCACGAAGTACTTGGACAGTCCCGTGGGGCAGCAGATTTCGCGAGCCGAAGTACTTGCAACTCTGCAAGAACCAGCAGCGAGACTGTTGCAGCAGCTTCCGAAGAATGAAGACAGCATTGCGGAAATACTTCGAGGCGCAGCTAGGGACGATGTCGACGAGGGAAGAATTCTGAAGCTGCTGTTCGCGACAGCCGGCGTGAGGCGAAGCGTCGACGGGAAGACGGTGCCAAATTATTCGCCAATGTCCGTTTCCTCTAGCGCCTCCAGTCCCTCGATGCCGCAGAAAGTGTCTATTGCAACTCCAGTCACCGCGCCTTCTAGTGCTGTCTCTGCATCGGCACCAAAAGGGTCTCAGCAGCCCTCATTCAACCCACAAGTCACCTCGTCATCATCAGCTCCCGTGGAAAATGAGGTACACTCAAAAGCTGCCTTGGCTGCCAGAGCTGACGTTGTCGACGCTTTACACAAAGGTGCGCCTTTGATTTACAAATCTTCTAACCAACGTGCTGAAATCGTGAGGTGACGTATTAGGGCTGACTATTTTTGGACACCCGCAAACCCGCAAACCCGGATTTGCGGGTTTGCGGGTTTTGGACAAAGTATCTAAAAGACAAGACCAGCAGGCACATGGTACACCGTTGCTGGGGATTTGCTGATGAACAGCGAGTCCACATGGACTTCCCGTGGTTCCCATGAAGCCAACGAGATACGTAGAAGCGGACGTGGAGAGAGATCACAGATGTGAAGTTGGCGTCGATGGATCCAGTTTGTGTCTTTTGGCACATGGCTGCTTGCTTTGGACCTCTCGATTGCTGAAGGACCTCGCACAGATGCATCCCCAGGGGAAGTGCTCGGGTTTGCAGAAGACTCGGAGCATGGTTGGGCAACCATCATGGGTGGCCACCGGTGGTTGCCATCCTAGTGGCTGTCGGGGGTTATTCCTCTCCTACGCTGTCGGTAGGGATCCTGCTTTCGCAACAGGGAGAAGAGTACTCCACTGAGCATGAATCTGTGCAACGAGTGTCGACGCTCCCGGCTTCGTGAAGTTCATTACAGATGCCAGGAAACTGGAAGGAAACACTGCGAATAAGCAGTTCCACAGCCTAGAAGGTGCCCACAGTGTGGCAGATGCGTCCAAAAGGATGGGCAAGCTCACGAGCCCAGTGCCAGCAGTAGTACGGCCCATCGTCCCATGACCCCAGATTCCGGGCCAGGTACAGTCTCACAACACAAGGGGTTCTTCTTCGCCCCTCAGCCTCAGTCAATCGCAGTTAGATGGCTTTCCACACAAACAGAGCACAGGCTCATCCGGCTCGCTTGCAAGCAGTTCTCGTTTCCCTACCTTCCTTCCTATGTAGCAGTGTTGCGCCAGTGCAGCCGTAGGTATTCCCAGGCGGGGACTTTGGCGTCCGAGATAACTCAAAAATTTCCGAGTGCCGGAAGTGGTCCAGGTGACCAGAAGTGGCGGAGTCGTCCGAGTTGTCATGTCGACCCTGCACAAACTATTTTTTTTCCCAACTATTTTTTTTTTCAAACTTTCGCAAAAATTCGGGCGCGCGCGAGCGCGAGCCAAAAATAAAAAATAGCCAGCCCTTACATGCGTGTTAGGACGCATCATTTGCGAGTCTAGCGGAAGCCGTGTTGTTCTGGTCGGCGTTTGCGCCCCACGCACCGAACTTTGATTTGTAAGCCGGCGGCTTTTGTACCTGTGGACCTTCCGGCGCTGATGCACACACCGTGGAGCCTTCCGGCGGTATATGGGTTCTTGCTCCAATGCTTTTTCCCCCGCCAAAACATATATATATTCTTGGTGAACAAACGAACCGCATGAGCGTTTCCGAATTTTGTGTTACGAAGAAGTGGCTGTTGGGGGTTCCTGAGCAGCCGGCTCACCGGCTTTCATTCAATCCTTAAGAATCCCGGATTCTTAAGCGAACTATAACTCTAAAAAGCGGAACAATTTTCCTCCGTCCCCGAATGCTCGGATGCATCCTAATTCTCTCAGCATTTATCACGGAAAAACGATTTCCTCCCCTCATGAGGCTCATCATTTTACTACTAGCATCGCGCAGCTGACGGGAAAATTCACCCGAGCCAGGGGCCACAACCTGTCCCACTGGCTGCACTCCCCATGTGTATCTTCTCTCTCTGGTAGGCGGCTTTGCTGGTGGTTTTGGACACCTCTGCTATGTGGTGGCCAGCTTAAGACAACGCGAACAAGATGAGCATCTCTTGCGAGAGGCAGCATCAACGTGGCAGACGAAGGGGCCGACAAACGAAGTTCTTACGATGCGGAATGGTGCTACCGAGAGGCATCGTGCACGTCTGCGCACGATGCTGCCGGACTCGTCGCAGAACAGTTGGCCACCTGAGAAACAGAGAGAGCGACTACACCAACGAGTACAAACCGTAGGGAATTGAACCAGTCACGGAAGATAGCTGGAGCGGTAGGCTCTGGTCAGACACTCCATCTAGTAGGACAGCACGACCAAACTGAATGGATCCGTCAGCAGGCTTACCTCCGCTCACACAAACTGGCGGCACATATATGCGACCAGGCGCACTTGGACTGGCTTTTGGCATGATTCACGCCATAGGAGCCATGATGGTGGGTAGACATCTCTCTCGGGTGTGGGTGGGTCCACCCCTCCCCACGACCAACCTATTGCCCCTACATTCTCCACCCGAAAGTCATCATTCTTCGTCCCGTCATTGGCCCATCAGCCCCATCAGAACCTCGCTCAGCATTCGCAGAGCAAGCAGCAGATCAGCAGCAACTCTGAGCCACTAGAAATATCGAGCATCAATCAAAAGAACGCCGTTACAGATATCTGTCTGTGCGACTATCGCCGGAAACACAAAACAGGTAACTTGTGGCATGCACGCCTCCTTTTGTTCTACATACGATACAACCCCGGCAACCTGCCTGCTGTTCCTAGAATTCTGACGGAATACCAAGACAACGAAGAGAAGCTGTTTTCTCAACTCTTTGAGAAGTACAGGTTGGGTGATGATGTGAGAGACAGTCTTCAGGTATGCCTCACTGTGTTATGGCTGTCATGACTAACCATTTTGCATCGTCATTCAGACGAGCACTCTCAGAACCTATCACCCTACCTTGTGATGGTTGACATAGAACACCGGAAACAACCAACTCACAGGCCGAGTTGACAGAACTCTGTCAGTCTCACAACATTGCGCTGCAGGCTCCCAAGGCTACTTCCCCTCAAGCAGAAGATGGTTGTATGGTTATGTGACACACACGGCATCGTTGTTAATCTTAATCTTGCCGCTTAACGACGCAAAGCTCACGTTCGAGAGTACTTTCCTTCGTTTACGCAGCCATTGCCTGCCTCGTTCGTGCGAAATGTTTCCTTTCCTCTCCTTTTCAGTTGTGCAACAGTGCAACTGGTCGACTTGAGGTACTTCATTTGGAAGCACTGGGTGCCCTTTTCTTAAACTCGAATTTTCGAGCATTGGTAGCACTCGAACCTGTATAATAATAACCTCCAAAAGCAGCGCGTTCAGTGCCACAATTGGCGCGGGGAGCTTGCAAAGTAGGGTTTGAGGAACTAACATGGACGTCAGCGCAGGGTCCAACCGCCCAGGTGCCTCCCGCCCAGCAACATGTGTCCGCGTATTCATTGGAGGTTTCCCGAATGACTACGAAAAGAGAGATGTCATGGCGTTGTTCGAAGCGTTTGATATCGGCTGGGAGAAGGTTATAATGCTTCGGCCCCAGGTAAAGACAGTCAGCAGCTGCGCTAGCGTCGTAATGCAAAAAAGGTTTGTGGAACCAGCTCTTGAGGCGTTCGAAGGAATGCAAGTTGAAGGGTACCACGATGCGATACGTATAGCTGTTGCTGACGGCAGCCAGAAGCGGGGGGTAGAGCTTTCTGCATCATCGACTGGGACGTACACGGAGGCGGACCACCAGAAAGAACCCGAAGCAGATGGTCACCTGCCAGACATTATCTCTTCACATCCATTGGAACCCCGCCAGCCTCACGACGCCTTGACAGGCCCCGGTCCGTATGACGCTAATGGATCAGCCATTGGCTACTTCCAGAGTCAGCAGAGTCCTGCGCCAGCCGCCGCAGAACAATCGTCTGTCCTCCCGCACATATCGCATGAGCAATATGTGGCATACGAAGGACCACCTGCCACTGAAGGCTTTCACCTTGAAACGGCTCCACTGCTACACCCCACGTATGACGAAACACACGGTGTTCGAGGACAAGATCCACTTCGAGTCGAAGCAAGCCACGGCTCCTCTAAACCTCCTTCTGCCTTTCCGCCCGCGCAATTTACTCAGCCCAGAGCAGAAATGCCGTTTGTTGGCAGGTCTACGCCCCAAGCACATACACATTCAATACAGGGCTATGCTTATCGTGAGCATATTCCTATCGGAAGGCCCGTAGAAGAAGAACCCGCTGCAATCTTCGGTGAGGCGGTTGTCAACTCAGGCATGGCGAGCGCTGTTCGTGCGGTTGACCACCACCGGAACCACTTGCCGTCTACATCTATATTACGAGAATCGGCAAATGACATGTCCCTGCATTATGGCGACAGAGACAGACACAATTTGTCCCATTTTGCGGATAACCACGGCGACTTCGTGCCAGTGCCGGCCCCGGTTGGGACACAAGTTGATGCTTTTCATGGAGCAGCACCAGACTGTGTATATCCACATGAGCACTCAGCGAACGATAAGTATTCTTTATCGCATGTGCCACCCCCTCCACCAACAACTGCACCTGCCCCTAACGACACGCTGGAGGTGCCCGTCAAAATGGGGCACCCAGACGAAGCCATTCCACCGCCTCCTCCACCGCCCCCGCTTCCAGTCGATCCGAATAGCAGAGCTATATACTTTCAAGTGTACGAAGATCCTTCGAAAGAGTTGAACGTCTCGATCTTGAGCGAGGTTGTATCGCGCTACGGGACGCCACTGAAGATAAAAATTGAGCAGAAAGGCCGCTCTCTCTTTTCACAAGGATGGATAATCATGAGCTCGCACGAAGAAGCTCTTGACTGTATCAAGAATCTCAATGGAAAAAGCATATTCGAAGACACGATGCACCTAACGATGGAGCATTCGAAGCGAGCTGATGTTGACATTCCTGCAAACAATGACCTCGAATGGGACTACACTACGGGAACGGGAACGGTGCTGCTTCTTGCGGGTATGACAGATGCGCGTGATGCGGAAACCTGCGAGATGCTGTTTTCGATTTCTTCCATTCAGTGTTTGTTGGGAGTATACGGCGACGTGATGCGTGTGAAAGTCATCAAAGTAGCAACTGGGGGCGAGCGCGGCGACCCACAAGGACAGGCTCTGGTGCAGCTTCGCACTGCAGATGCAGTTACGAATGCCACTGAAAAACTACATGGTTGCCCTGCGTACGGAGCCAAACTACGAGTGGTTCGCTCGAGCAACAAGAACAGGCTTGTTCCTTCTAATACGGAAGATCCGTATTACCGAGAGAGTCTGAATGGGCCGCATCGCTTTGGTTTGAATTATCCCCGCGAAGAACTGTTCAAGAATACTCACCCACCTTCCACGTCTCTCTTTTTGGACAATCTCCCAGCGCGGTTTTGGACAGAGGGAGACTCGGTGGTCGATGAAGCTCTTTTGGAGCCTTTCTCAGAGTTCCGTGCACTCGGCGCTGGTGTTGTTGAACAAGAGAATACCGCATCGGATGCAGATCCACAACAGCCAGGTCGTAAGCGAAAGATCGCGGTATGTTCTCCCTCCAGTTTTCGACATTTTGCACACATCTCAGTGGTACTGGATTACCGTTACCCCCTGTCGACTTTCCTCTGCCACGACCAGAAACGAGACAACAACGAAACAGGTCATGTATCGAGGCGTCGTCGATTTTGCTGAAATACAAGATGCCGTTGCCGCTTTGATTCACTTCCACGACACTTCGTTGCAACCTGGTGAGGACAAGATTAGCGTCACCTTTTCGAACTACGCGTTCAACCCTGCAAAGCATCCTCTCAACTGGGTTGGCAAGAACCGGCAGCCGGTCGCAGAGCAACCTCATAAGGCTAAAAGCAAACCCTCACGAGGTGCACCAGATAGAGACAAGAAAAACAACGGAAAAGGTGGTAAAGATCGGGAGAAGGGAAGGTTACAAGGCGCAGATGCAAAGCGGCCGAAAAAAGCACGTCACACAAACTGATGGCAGCCTTGAATACTACACATGCTCAAGTTCTTTTGTCTTCAGACGTCTCGCGAGGACGATATGTCCGTGACTCACACTTCCGCTTGCAGTGCTTTTGATCTCGATAGGTAGTAACCGCGGGTCAGCTTGCTCAGTTTCTTGTCATTTACTCTACACTTGTTCTTCTTCTCTATATTTTTAGCTTGGCGTAGTCAGTTGCAGACGAAGTAGGTGACGAATGTCCATCGCTTCCATCGCCCGCTTGTCTTCGCAAAACCGTAAATGCGCTTGCTTAGTTGATGTGCATCAAACGCTTCCCGAGAATAAAACACAGGAAAAAATAAGCAAAACGATGTCCGACGAAGAGGCGGAAACTAGCAAGGCCACTGAAAAGTGGAAGAAGTTCGCGAAAACGATCAAGGGATACCTGGTGATGGTTATTGTGAAGAAGAATCGCCACAATTTGGAGCGGGTTGGGCCGGGCGAGCTGCTCACAGGTGACAACGTCTTCCGAAGCCAGCAGATGAACACTGGCTATTTCCACTACAATACACTGTGGAAGATCAATTTGGATTTTAAGAAACCGATGCGATGCGTAGGATATGGTGGAAACACTCCTGTACGCGAGACGACGGATTGGATGCTGTGCCATACGGAAGGTCGTCATGTGCGCCTTGACATCAATGAAAGAAAACTACACTTAGAAAATTGCACTCCTTGCATAGCATCTGTCATTGAAGGCCTGATTGAACCCTTTAACATCACTTTGACACGAGCAGAAAAAGGCGATGACTGGCTTGTTACACACGTTTATCGGTGAGGTGCTGGCTATCAGCTGGGTTCTTGTGCATCGATCAGCTCCTCGCTTTGCGTGTAGAGCTTCCTGTCACTGTGTTCATCTTACTCAGTACTCGATCGCTCACCATGCGAGACGACTACGAGACTAACCTGTCGATTCTCACCTCCTTGTCGAAAACTCTAGCTCTTTTTCTTTGTTGGCAACCTGTCGATTGTCAAGACTTGACACAGCCTCGTGGTTTCTCTGCTTTACTCTGTATCTCTGTCGAATCAGACTCACGCAAATGCACGTGTTTGTACTTGGACTAGCTCGCTTGCTTCTTCATCAGAAGTTGATGCTCGGCTCGTGGTGAGTTCCCCGGAACTTCCCGAAACTCCAAGGGTGGCAGGTGGACAGCCAGGTTGGGTTGGGATGGGGGAGTGGGCAGATCGGTGAATGGCTGAACAGATGGGAGGATGGGCGGGTAGGTGAGCTGGTGTACAGGTGCAGGTGGATGTGCAGGTAAGTGGATGGGTGAACAGGGGTGTGGACGGGGGCGGATCTACACTTGGTGAGATGTTCGTTTGGTGGGCTGGCTCACACAATTCAGTTCTTTGCCCAGTCTCGAACACTCAGCCCACAAGGCAGAAGCCTTGCCGCTTAATCCGAAATCATGACTTCCTCAGGTTACTGTGCTTAGTCCCGGCAACTTACGACCAACCTAGCGTCAAGTCACACACTGACTTTCAGTGTCTGTAGCAGTGATGGTGTCAGATGACAGCGTCTGACTGGGCCATCGGTGGCCAGTTGCAGCAAAATTGTTTCTCGTTCGCAAACTGGTTCGGTGTACGCGGGTACACGAAAGAACTTGCTACGGAAGTCCAAGAGGACTTCACAGTCCGAGCTCAGACAGGAACTTGCCCAGCGCGTGCCCAGCGCGTACCTGGCGCGCCTGACCCAGCGAGCTACCAAAAAGTATCAATTTCCCAATTACTTTTTAGAACCCGAGATCTTCCTTCTCTTCCCCCCCAAAAAGGCCCCCCCAACCTTCTCCTATACCTTGCATCAAATAGGTGTCACGGCAAGTTTTGGCAGCCGCTGCTTAACAAGTGCATGCTAATCCATGTATTTATTGTACTCAAAAGAACTCAAGAGCTTATAGTAATAGACTGTTATAGTATTAAATACGGAGTTCCTCCTGACTTCGAAACCCCTAGTGTAGGTCGAACCGGGAGGGTGATGAGGTGAATTCTGAAACCCTGCGTCACACTTCGGAGTCTACGCCCACTTATGTGGGGAGTTGTAGAGTACGGGAAAACCCGGAAACTCTCCGGAGAGATGGTACCCGCATTCCAACTCGCCCGGAAAAGCTCAGTTGACGACCGTATGCAGGCGGGTGGAGGCCTGGGCCGTGACAACCCCACACAAGGACTCTCTGTCTAGCGTAATCTCTGTTCTGCCCCAGCCGCCGTAGCCACGAAGAATCCTCCGCCAAGCATCAGTTCTTCCTCCTGCAACCCTGCTGCCATCTTGACTCTCATTTCGGTTATCAACCTTACTTCTCGCTCGGGTTGCTTCGACTGCAACTGCCTCTGGCGGAACGGTTCCTCTACCTGTCAAACCGTAGTTTTCAGTCTCAGACTGCCCGCCATTCGTTCTCATCGTATTCCTTCTTCGGGGCAGCCACACACAGCTCTGCGTGAGGTGGGGCCATAATACTGTAGCCCCTTCCCCGCATTCGCCGGCTGCTGGGAAAGTGGCCGCCACAAAAAGAATTCTCCGAACTTTCCCGAAGCTCCCTCGATACCCCCCTGTAGTTCTTTTTGTTCGACATCCATGCATTAACAGCTTTGAAGGTTGGGATGAATGAGAATACACATGATCCTCGTCCCGAAGAACCTGAGCTTGAAGAGCTCGGGGAGGAAGCTCAAGCTGCTGCCCGAAACAGAGATGCGGCCTGGAGAGAAATCCAGCACAGAGAAACGCTACGAAGTGTGGAACATGCGGTGCCGGTTTTAGACCCTGACGTTCGAAAGAAGCTGCGCGAACTTGGTGAGCCCATTACTTTGTTCGGAGAGGGTCCCTACGAACGGCGCCTAAGGCTGCGCAAGGTTATTGCCGATGCATCAGCCGCTGGTCAAGAGGTGCAGACTGTGACGTTGGTTGCGTCTAAAGCAGAAGTGAAGACTGTGAAGAAGCGCTTCTTCACAGAAGGCTCCGAGGCCTTGAAGCAGGCCAGAATAGACATTGCTACCTTTTCGCTCTCCAGGGCTAAAACGAGGGTTCAGAGGCAAAAGCTAGAGTGGGAAAGAGCGAAGGAGCTGAGCGACAGTGAGCAAGATGTCCAACATGTTGAAAGCATTGCGGACATCAAGCGGTTCGTCGGTTCAGCCTCACAAGAAGGTGGTGATAGGCCGCTTTCAAATATTAAAGTTAGTCCAAACGGCAAGTATGCCCTGATCGCAAGTTGGGATCAATTTGTGCGTCTCTTTACGATTCCGGAATGCACTCCCGCTGCAGATCACTGTGCAGTGTTCGGTGGGCACGCGAACCGAGTTACTGGCATAGCGTGGCGACCTGGTGCAACCACCCAGCACTCATCGACGGTGGTAAATTTTGCTTCGTGTGGCAGTGACAAATCAATAAAACTGTGGAGCCTGGACAAGGGCGAGGCGCTGGCTACATTCGGTGGACACACCGACCGAGTCAACAAAATTGCGTACCATCCAACCGGCGACTTTCTAGCTACGACATCTCACGACGGAACGTGGCGGCTGTGGGACGTCACTACAGGCAGGTCCGCATACTGTTTGCTCGAACAAGAAGGGCACTCGGAGCCGACATCTGGAATTGATATCCAATGCGATGGCTCCTTGGCCGCCGTATCGGATCTGAGTGGAATTGTTAGAGTATGGGACTTGCGATCTGGAAAGTCGGTCTTCTTACTGGAGGGACACATGAAACAAGTTACAGCTGTGGCATTCTCGCCATGTGGCTGGCAGTTATGTACCGGAGGGCACGACAACTTGATTAAAGCATGGGATTTGCGACGTCAGGGCCTGTTGACCACCATTACTGCACACTCTCATCTTGTATCTGCCATCGCATTCGAGCCAAATGAAGGAAAATTCTTTGCGTCAGCGTCTTTCGACAACACGATTTCTTTGTGGTCTGCCGACACATTTGAGGTATGGCTTTTCGTCAGCAGTTCGGAGGAATGACACAAACAGCTATATCGTTTGACTACCGACCTTGTACGATCGGTTGGCAGCTAAAAAGGTCCAGTGATGAAAGTCTTGCATTCATGTGCCCACAGCAGTGCACACACAGTTTGCGAGGACTACAATAACGTATTACTGAACCCAACAGCTAGTAAAGACGTTGCGAGGGCACGACAACAAAGTGATGGGTCTCGATATTTCTCCGACCGACTCGAGCATTGTGAGCTGTGGCTTTGACCGTACCTGGAAGCTGTGGGAAAAACGCGGTGAAGGGTATGTCTATCTTGGATTCAGTTCCCTAGCCTAGCTTCCGGCCTCGTAGTCATAGCTTCGGTCTTTTCAGTTTGCTTCTAGCGGTATGGTTGTCTCGCCCAGCGAATGTCTCTGACTTCGAATACACATCTTCACAGAATTGATGCGCTCAATAGTCTGCTGGCCACAGTCCCCGCAGTTGATGATTTTGAGTCGCTTTCTGTTGGCGGAGACGTGGCGATGCACGAAGCAAGCGGGGAAGGAAGCAGTGGGGACGAGGATGGGCTCGATGAGCTTGAGTAGGTGACAGATACTGCTTGTGTGATGCATCGTATTGCTTCTGCTCCCGTGAACTAGCCCAGTAGCGCTGTTGCTGTTGAGATGTCTCCGACTTCACAAGCTTAGTCACGATCACAACAATGTGACCCTTTTCATTCTTCATCTGTTCCTGTGCACTACTTTATACTGTTTGCGAGACTGTTAGCCATCAGCCCTGTCCAAATCTCTGCCTCCAGGATGCAAATAGCGTGGAAATGTCGGGCGCCCATTACAACTCCTGTGTGCACATGGTGGTGCACCCCAGTACTAGAACGTCCGAAGATTGATTCTGGTCCCTCATTGGCTTTCAGTCTGCCTCAAAGTGATGCTGGCGCTGCGATTCAGTTGAAGCGCAAGTACAAGCCAATAGTCGACACAGCAGCAGACCGAAAGCATTTGTGGCGCGATGCACTGGAAGAGTACGGGGAACTAAAACGAGAGAAAATCGCCGGCCGATCTTGCGATGCTGCCATGTGCTCAATACTGGCAGGCCACGGACGTACGAAGAAACTTGAATCGCTGGTAGCCACCTTTGACATACTACAACCTGAAGTGGCATGCACGTTGATAAAAGCGAGAGCAAGCACGGGAGACTTTGCCCGATGTATTGACATCTACAAAGAGGTTATCAGCAGGTTGCGCCATGCAGAAGATGTAGTGCCAGCATCCTTGCAAAACACTATGGTTCGTGCGCTGATGAAGTGCGACCAAGTAGATGCCGCACGCAGTTTGATGAACGAGTGGATGCAACAGCAGCAGCGTCAAAGACGTAATGGACATGTTCGAATGTCAGATGAGGCCGTCCTCTTCAACGCGCGCATCCAATTTTGTGATTCTGTTCAACAAATGAAGATCATACTGTCTGAGATGGAAGAAATGCGTGTACGTGTTGATGCTTATACCCTGGCCAACCTGCTTAGTGGATGCGGTCGACTTCGAGACTATGCATCAGCGGTTACCTTTTTGCGACAATTCAAGTCTGTCACGAACTCGGCGCACAGGAATAACCTACTCGCTCAGCTCTGCCAACAAGCTGACCACACTGATGCCGTTGATTGGTTTTTAAAGCTGGAGGCAGCAGGCCTTGTAAACACGTCGACTTTCGATGTTTTTTTTAGGATGCTGTCCTCTGCCATTGCGAACAAAGTGCGTCTAAACGAGAACTCAGATGATCTGGTGTTGTTGGCAGAACGTCTCTTTCACAAGAGTTGCAGACAAGCAAGTAACTCTGTCTGGACAGCCATGTTTGCTGTGTATGCCGATGTGTCTCGGTTAGACAAAGCGGCTGACCTTTTGCTTCTCAAGGACAAGCTGCGCGTTCCTGTCGACGACAGAATGGCCGCACAGATACGCCGCTCGCATCCTCATTTCGGAACAGAGATGTCTTGGCGTTTGCAGCGGACCGGCTAACCTGTATCAATTTTTTGGAGCTGCTACCTGGTCCCTTCTCTTCTATTCAAATTGTATGCATGGTTCATTACCATACCTGCCGGTCGCGGATCGAGACGAACTCAGGACCAGACTCGCAGTATTGATTCAAATCGACTGTGGGCTGTACTCAGCTGATGTTAACTGCTAAGAACACAAATCAACAGGTGTATTTGTTGCCAGTGACACTAATCTTAAGGAGGGTGTGAGGGATACCTTGATGAAGCGGAGGAACAACGTAGAAGACGTTTGCGAACTGCTCAGTGGCATTGTTTTCGATCCCCAGTCCACACACCTCGCTAAGCGACGGAAAGCAGTCGAGCATGAAGGACCCGCAGAGGCAAATGCCTTGATAATTCCTGAGCAAGCCACAGGACGAAAACGCAGAATTGATCTCGACGAGGTAATTGACAGAATAGCCTCACCTTCAGGCAGCGAAATGGAGAGGGAGAGTTTTCCTGCAAAGCGGCGGCGTCGAAACGCAAGGCTTGTCACGGTTCTGGCTGATCAGAACTCGGACGAAGTTGATCTCATCGTTGACTCTGCGTACCTTCGTTCACTTATCAGGTACCCATCTACGCCGCTTATCAGAGGAATCCATCCGAGACCAACCTATTTCCCAGGGATAAAGTTTCAGGATGGAACCTCCGTGCCATTCAAAGTGTCAGCAGTGCCTGACCAGCCGAATGTTGTTAGCCTTCGAATTAAAAAAAAGGCTTTTCAAAAAATGCTTGACAATTTGGCGATGAGTGGGTCGATTTGTTACGATGATCCCGACTCCGACAAGATGAATGAGGATCCCCCGGAACCGGCGGTTAGCAGTTTGGAAGTGGTTGAATGACCGCTGCCATGACACCGGTATCCAGGAAGGCTTCGTCTTAGCATCGCTAGTCACGAAAGTGATCAGCGGACTGAATTCAAGGCACCTATTCGCGGTACATTGCTGCGAAAGTGGCTGTCAAGACTCTGCAGTTCGCTCAGCCTGCTTTTCGTGCGCGTGCCCACTGTATTTGTTTCCCCCCTGGTTCACCGAAGTGGGCCTCTGCAACTAGCCTCCAAACGATCTTCAAGCATGCGAACGAGCATCTCCATGCGAGAAGTCTCAGACACCGCAGATGACTGGATACTTTGGCTTCACAGTATTGCTGCTTTCTGTCTTTTGAGCTCTTTCTTTTAATGGAAAATCCTGCAATGTATCTGCCGTCCAGGAAACACAACGCATCGTCCTCCACCGCTGGGCGTGGTGCCTTACGAGCAGGAAACCCGCACGCGAGGGTGCTCGCTTGCCTTCATGGTGGCAGTAGCACTTTACGGAACGCAATGCTCCACACGAAGTACGGGGGAGGCAAGAGGTCACCACCAGCATCAGCGCAAAGCACGACCGACACCGTGTCTCCTTTTCCCGGCTGTACTAGCGGAGTATGTGGGAATAGGATCAACACCGATATGCCTATCAACATGCACAAATGCCGCTGAAAGGCATGGCGTACGGTCCTGCACCCCAAACGAGACTTTGCGAGTTTTGAACGTTTGACGGCAAAAAGCGTGCATCTTGCCCTTGGGCAATGTGACCTAGATAGTCAGTGTATTCTTTCCACAGTTAGCCCGCAGAAGTGTTCGACCTTTACATGAAGGTAGGCAAACACGCAAAGACCAGCATACGCGCCAAAAATACTGTTCAACAGGAACCCCCACCTCCCACAGAAAGTGTAGCTTTTAGTTTCCTCTTTTTTCCCCCCGCCCTTTTTCTTGTGGTGTCCACCGCGCTGATTATCATTTGAAAGGAAAAAGCAGGACACAGGTAAATAATCGTGACGACTGAGCAGCCTTCCTCTCACTGGCGAGGAGAGGAAGAAACTGCTTGGTGCATGCTGTCAGAGCCATCAACAGAGGGGACTGCAGGACGCGCCAGGAATGGATCTTTCTCAAGTGATGAAAAGAAATGGGAAGTCCAAATCCAAACAATCAAAGGTTTATCGTATCTCCATCGGCAAAGAGACGGGGCCCTTGTCTACACACGGCATACCGGCGTGTCTGTGGTGAAGGCTTTGGATGAAGAATCTAAAGACAACTCTGATGCCAAGCCGGTATTGGAGAAGGGACAGGGACCAGCATTGATTGCTGTTCCCGACGATGCGGTCGTTGCTCTACCCGGTGCAGACATTATCCCGCACCACGTTTTGAAACACGCAGGCAGTTTCACTGGTGTATCTCAAGGGACTGATTGGGTTTGCTCCAGCTGCGCCACAGTCAATTTCTACAAGAAAAAGCGAACAGAGTGCTTTGGCTGCGGGAAGACAATAACAGCAGAAGACCGTGAAAAGCCTGACCCGCGACCACAGATTGTACACCAGACTGTCCCAGCAGTTGACGGACCTGACGATTCCCCGAAGCCACTTGCTGGGCGGCAGGCATGGCAGCTTGCAGATCAGCAATTACGTCAAAGCATTGAGCGCGAGCGTGGTGGCAGCTCCGTTCCTCGGACGCGAAACAAGAAGGGAGCCCATAAACACAAAAAGCTCAAACCCATGATGAAGATTCCTCCTCTGGGCGACATCAACAGCGGTTTACCGAAGGTGGCTGTTCCAAACTCGGCAATTGATGTAGAAGACCGGAGGGTTGAAAAGAAGGTGGAAGACACTGCTACAGGAGCTACATTAGCCAAGCTTCATGTAACTGCAACAAGTGACACAGACAATGATCAGCACTTCCGCGAGCCACAGCGGCTTGAGCCACAGCGGCTTTACAGCCGTCAGCTGGCTACAATTAATGGCATCCTATGGTCGCAACACAAAGCTCGAGATACGCAGCAAGTGGTGAATGAAGTTGCACAGCTAAGCGGGGCTTCGCGAAGGGGACGTCGCCGATTTGATTTTGATACTGTGAAAGGCATAGAAGACCTCATCATCGACTATGACTTTGGACAAATAGGATCTGGGGCGTATGGCTCTGTCTTCAAGTGTTTTCTGAAGACGGAAGCCGAAGAAGCGAAGTCAAGTGGCCGCAATGATTTTCCGAAGCCGGGAGAAATTCATGCCTTGAAGATAATGGCACTCGACAAAAACGGATGTCGTGAAGCGTATGAAAAAAATGTGCTTGCTGCCGACTCAGAGCTTAAAACGTGGGTCGCCTACACAACTTACGTCAAAACTTCAAGAACAGCGAATCGTCATGGATCCAATCATGTTGTCACACCGATTGTCCCTTTCGAAAAGGATGGTAAGTTTCACCTCCTCATGGACTTCATGCACTTTGGCTCGCTCGATGACCTTATGCTGGCAATGGCAAAGTTCCCGAATGAGCAAATCAAGGACATGGTGAAAACGATAACTGACGAGAGCAGCAACGTAAATCCGATGGAGCGCATGGCAGAGAGAGGCCCATCAACGTATGACTTTAAGGGTAAGTTCTTATCTGTGAAGCCTAAGTAGATGAACCTTTCATTTCCACTTATTCCAGAACCTCGTCGTGGAAACACCAATACCGATCGCAAAAACAGACCGAACACGGAACCAAATGCGCTCGTGCCCATGCCAGAGTGCATTCTGAGCTATGTCGCGGATGCCGTGTTGTCAGGTCTTGACTTCTTGCATAGCATTCAGCTGTATGTACTTACTTGTCTACTCGTTGACTTAACATTCGACAACATACATTCGCAGCTCTCGGTAGTGCGGTACCCAGACTTGACTTCTCCGTAGGTAGAAAGCATTGCAGACTCCTATCTCCCTGCCTGAATGCGAGACACAACACAAACACAGAGATGATGTGCCGTTGAAGATGGTCCACCAAGACATTAAGCCGGGAAACATACTCATCGACACGTGGGCACAAGTAAAAATTGCTGATTTCGGACTTGCAGGATTTGCCAATCTGGGTGTCGGTGGCGGAACTCGCCTGTACATGGCACCAGAGCGTGTACGAAACAGGAAGGAGTGTGGACAGCCTTTGGACATATGGAGCCTTGGTGTCAGTGTGCTTGAATGCGGATTGGGTCTGCATTCGCTTAGCGCTGAACATCTGTTCTCAGCATCGTCAACAAGCTCATCTTTGGTTTCCAAGGAGTTTGACCCACGACTGCTTGACAGCTGTGCATCTATTGATGAGAGTCGCATTAAAGAGCATCTTTCCTGGGAAGCCGTGCAAAAAACTATCGATGCAAACGACAAGCTGCGATCGATCTGGGCTGAATTGTCATCAGAGCTCAAAGACTTTTGCAAAAACTGCATGGCATTCGAGCCCGAGCTTCGTCCTCCTGCAAGTGCTCTGCGGAAGCACCAGTTCCTTAAGCAGAAACGCTGGAGAAAGCATGAGGTATAGCCTTTCCGAATACCGCCACTAAACGGCATGAAAAGACGCTGAAAGTAAATAATGTTGTCGACAACGAAAAGCAAAAGAATAAACCAAAACTACGCATTTCTTTCTACCGATCTACCACATGGGTCTCGTTAGAGCTACCAGTGGAGGATTTGGCAAAACATTGATGCACTTCTTCGGAACTGCTATCATATGTCCTCAAAAGCCACGTGGCGGAACAGAAAGTTCTGACGACGTGCCTCACCATTCGCTCTGTGGACGAAGTGAGAAAACTGACAACACGCTCAATAGCTCCTTTGATAGAAGACTTTGGAAATATCTACCACACGATACATCCGATTTGCCAGTTGACCAAAAATGAAAATGTGTCTACAACCGGCAGCCGGGACTTACTTTATCTTGCGCAAGCATTTGTGTTAGCCAATGGATCGGCAACCGCACAGATCCCTAACTCTCGGCGGCCGGGACCCTCTTGCAACGATGCAAAAAAAAAAATCAGCAAGACGATTAATTACTAGTACACGTCTTCTTGGCGGATAGTCACCTACCGTGAAGCCAAAGACCAGCAGCAGCGGCCTTTCGCACTTTTCCTGTCTTTGCGGTTGGTGCAGATGCCTGGGTCAGCAACGATTCTGGCTCTGTATTCACTGGTGCAGGGGTCACTTCTGGAGGCCGGACTTGCACGGGAACACGCGATTGCGAAAGAGGTTTCTTATCAAGAGATGAATCGTCGTCGTCTGCCGAAGAAGTGTCATCCACCGAAGAGTCGCTCACGTCGCTGTCACTGGCTTCATCCATCACAGGTAGTTGCAACAACATACTGAACCAACCAACCATTGCATCGTTGCATGGTGTCCTCTAGTTGCACTACTGCTGCATACGCAGTTCAAACCTATGGTTTGTTACTCCTATCGTTGCACGACATCGCATCGTTGCACTACATCGTTGCAATACATCGCTGCACTACATCGTTGCACTGCATCGTTGCATGGTTGCCCTGTGCCTACCATAGTGAGCAACGATCATGCAACGATGCAACGATGCAAAAAAAAAAAAAAAAAACCCCACCCGGTAGAAAGGAAACGGGGGAGCAGCTTGGTGCGGGGTACCGAGAGCTGTTGGAGATGGAGGCGAAGGACCTTAGGGTCGCGCTGGTGACGCCGGGCAGGCTGACGGACGAGAGTCGGGAGCGGATCGTCAGATTCGACAACGGCACGGAGGCGTCGTGTTACGTGACGCAGTGGGGTGGGGCCGACGTCGGACGTGTACCGGTCGCGAAGGAGGTTGATGTGGGAGATGCGACCACGGTCATGTGGTGTACAGTAATGTACAAGGACGTCGACGTAAAGACACGCACCTCGCTGAAGAGTGCCGCGACGGGAGCAGGAGCAGCAGACGTGCTGTGTCGAAGAGCAGCGGCGGCCGCGGGGGTCACCATCGAGAGGAGGCATCGGTTTAACCACCGTTGCACGTCGACGCGGCACACGGTGTCAGTGCGGGTCACGACGCGCGAGGCGCCGACTCTACTGCGCTCCAGCGGCAAGGGGGGCGTGTACTGGGCCGCGCCATCCTTCGTCAATGGCAACGAGTTGCACCCCGTCGTGTGGCTGGCGGAGGATGCCAAGCTGGAGCAGGCGATGGAGATCGCCGGACACGCCGACGCGCTCGGGGTGGCAGCGGCGAGGACGCGGTACGGGGTGCGCTACTCCGCCAGCAACCCGGCGGCCCGCAGGACGCTCATCGACAGGGCCGGCTCCTTGGCAGCGCCGGAGCGCCAGGGCCCCCCCGAGGCGAGGTTCCTGGTGGAGAGCGAGGTCGGTGAGCATCAGGAGGAGATGCTCGCCGCACTGCGTGCGGTGCAGTGGGACTGCCGGGTCACGAAGTGCTTCGTGACAGGCAGGCGCACCAACCTGGTGGTCAACGCCAGCACGGACCCGCCAGCCGAGGTGGTGAAGAGGGCGAACAGGACGCCGCTCTACATCCGGAGGGTGAGGGGCGGCGACGTACCTAGCGGTACGAAGCATTGGAAAGGCCGCATCCCCAACGCGCGGCTACCCCAGGCGGAACAGGAGGCCCCACCGGCGGCTCGGCAGGAGGACGTGGCGCCGAGCGCGAAGCGGAAGGCGGGCGAGATGGAAGGTGAAGCCGCGGGAAGTGCGGAAGGCGAGATGCAGGTCGATGCGCACGTCCACAACTGGGGTGATGACGTGGAGAAGACGAAGGTGGCCTGGAAGTGCAGCCGCTGCAACGGAGGGAAGGGGAAGAACACGCTGCAGAGGAAGTGCGCGTGTGGTGCCAGAGTGTGCCAGAGTGTGCAGGAGGCTCCCTACGTTGACACAGAGGGAGACCGGCAGCGTGCTGCCGCCGCGGCCACCACCAACCCAACGAACCGAACGCCCCGGCAACCCCCGGACACAGCAAAAAGAAGAAGAGACCCCTCTCACCCACCCAGGTGGGCGTACAACGAGAAACGCCGGCGGGAAAGCGCGCGCCCCCAGCGAAGCAGAAGACGGCGACGACCGGACGGGCAGCCAAGAGGCCGCCACCAACGCCAGGGACCGGCGAACGACCAGCGTTGAAAAAGAGGGTGCTCGGCACCCCGAAGGAGAGCCCGATCGCCGGCCGCAAGCGGAAGAAGGCGAAGGCGACCACACCTGAGTCAGGGGGCAACGAAGAAAGAGGAAGGCCCTTAAAGCAAGCAGCTACCAGAAACGTTCGACGTCCCCAAGCACTCCAGTGCCCTCGAGAGTGAAAAACGTGCAAGCCTGTCCGCACCTGTGCCCCCCCACGCAATCCCCGGAACCGCAAGAAAGCCCAGCGCCCCTGGCGCCACAAGTACTCGACCTTGACGACGCAATGACAGGTGACGACGTCATAAAGTAACCTTAAGCGGCGACACAGTGCATGCTAATCCATGTGGTTCATGTACTTAAAATATCTCAATGCTAAACAGGGGTGCATCGAAGGAAGAAGAAGGTACCGAGGGCAAGCAGCTCTCAGAAACGACCGGGGACCACGGGCACACCAATGCCCTCGAAAGTGAAGAACGGACTCACGTGCCCGCCCTCGTACTCGCCGACTCAGTCTCTGGAATCGCAAGCAAGAAAGCCAAACCCCGCTAGCTCCACAAATGCTCGACCTTGACGACGCAATGGCAGGTGACGACGTCATCCGATAACCTGACTTCAAGGCAGTGCATGTTAATCCATGTGGTTCATGTTTTTTTTTTCTTAAAAGAACTCAATGCTAAACGTTCGCGCGGACTGCCCCGTCATGGACGTGGGAGCGGAACAAGACCTGGGGACTACCGGCGTTTTGTGCGTTGGTAGCGTGGCTGTCGGACATGCAATGGACCGAGAACAGGCAGGCGTCAATGCTGGAGCTTGCGATCGACTTTGAACTCTTCTCGGGCCTCAGCATGCCGCTGCACGGGAATGCGCCGAAGGGGGTGAGAGAACGGGGAAACGTCCTGCGCTGCATGATGAGCGCGTTGGACAAGCTGGCGGCACAGCAAGGGCTGGGAAGCTGCATGAGAGGGGAGAGGGTGTGCCCGACGACGTCGCTGTCGTTCATGGGCATCTCGGGGATATCGGGTGTACGGCCCAGGCCACGCTTTCGCGAGGCACACACGGGGACGATACTTGAGGAACAAGTGAAAGGAAGCGATGTAGGGACGCAGTGCCCGACGTACCCTGACTGGACGATCGGGAGAGCGGCGAGGTGGGCCCTGCCTGCACCACCACAACTGCACCCAGACCCCGTGCATATGCCGGGTGTCGGTATAGAGAAGGCACTCGTCACGTGCGCGACCCATCACAAAGGGAAGTGTGAGGCGTGCAGAGCACTCGTCCGAAGGGACGCTCCCACGGTAGAGATGTGCTGCCGGCACCATCACCACGCGAACGATGGGCAGCCGATCGCGGTGTGCACAGAGCACAGCACGACGAAGTGCGGCGAGTGCAAGACGGCGGCGGCGTGTTGCCGCAGCGGGCATCATGCCTGCCGCACGCATGGCAGAGGAACCTGCCAAGAGTGCAAAAGGCTCCCTACGCTGACGCAGAGGCGACCGGCGGCATGTTGCAGCCGCGGCCACCACCAGTCCAACAAGCCGAACGTCCAGTCAACCCCCGGACGCAACAAGAAGAAGAGGCCCTCCTCACCCACCCAGGTGGGCGTACAACGGGAAACGCCAGTAGGAAAGCGAGCGGCGCGAGCGCCGCTCGCGGCAACGAAAAAGGAGACGGCGACGACCGGACGGGCGACCAAGAGGCCGCCACCAACGCCAGGAACCAGCGAACGACCAGCGCTGAAGAAGAGGGTGCTCGGCACCCCGAAGGAAGGCCCGATCGCCGGCCGCAAGCGGAAGAAGACGAAGGCGACCACACCCGACTCAGGGGTGCATCGAAGGAAGAAGAAGGTACCGAGGGCAAGCAGCTCTCAGAAACGACCGGGGACCACGGGCACACCAATGCCCTCGAAAGTGGAAAACGGGCACACGTGCCCGCCCTCGTACTCGCCGACTCAGTCTTTGGAATCGCAAGAAAGCCAAACCCCGCTAGCTCCACAAATGCTCGACCTTGACGACGCGATGGCAGGTGACGACGTCATCCGATAACCTGACTTTCAAGGCAGTGCATGCTAATCCATGTGGTTCATGTACTTAAAAGAACTCAATGCTAAACGAACATGACGTGGGCGGCATAGAGAGAGTACGACAACTCTATGGCACCATATAGTCCAGAAAATCCATGGTGAAGAAACAAAACCAAAAATACCGTCACTAAACGGCATGAAAAGACGCTGAAAGTAAATAATGTTGTCGACAACGAAAAGCAAAAGAATAAACCAAAACTACGCATTCCTTTCGCGTTGTATCACCTGTTGCGAGTGAGGACAGCTCGTGTTAGATGGATTGCGCCACTGCATACATTTTTCTAGACAATGAGTATAAAGATATTGCAAAGCAATGTCAAAAATGGAGCCGAGGGGCGCAGTGTAAGAATTCTACAACAGTCCTATAAAAGGCGCGCCTTACCCCGCACCCGGATTTGCAAATGTTCACCTGATGATCATTTTCTTGACTGTTTCCTTCTCTTGCGTTAAACATCTGTTCGGCGTCTGGAGCAGTATTCATGCCCAGCGAGGGGTGCTTTTGACAAAATGTTCAAGTCTGCATACACGGCTGCTGCACCTACAATTTCACACACTCGGGCTTTACTAGAATTCTCCCCCCGAAGTACGTGTTTTGATATTTTTGGACGTTAGGTGAGCCACAGGAGACAACTGAATGCAATCAAGCTATCAACAACTGAAGCACTCAACACAGATGAAAACGTTCCTCGACCGTTTGATTGAGCGACTTGAAACACAGGAGGCTCTTACAGGTAGGAAAAAATCCGAGCAGCTCAAATGGAAAGCTCGAGGCTGGCAGTTCAGCAATTCACGCACAGCTGGTGGCAGCAGTACGATGACAACGATCAGTTCTCATCACTCGAGAAACAGCAAAAATCAAAAGAAGAGTTACTGGATGGGACCTTGGCGAGGAAAGGGCGGTCGGGGTGCGTCCATTCACAACGCGCGCGCACTGCGTGGTAGAGGGTATCACAACCCACACCACCATCATGTTGATCCGAACAGGCAGCCACCGAATCCCTCGAGATCGGCTACGCCAACACGTCTTTTAGAGGGAGACGGAAGAGGCCACGACACTCGTCATTCACCACAGAAGCCTGATCGAGGGCGTGACAATAGTCTGGCTGGTACACGCAAAGCTCATGCACAGGCATAAGCTTCCTCTTTGTGCTCGCCTTTCCTACTCCTGTTGCAGATTATAGAAATCCTAGTGCCAGCGAATGCTTTGAAGCCAACCATTGCCTAGATTTGTCAGGGGTTTGCAGCCATTCTGAAACAGAGAGTGTCATTGTGTTCTGCCTGTAGGTAACCCACCTTTCTGCCACACGTGTCATCTGAGACCTGATCCGAATCTTCTGAAACCCTGTTTGTGCAAATGCTCTGTTTTTGGCATTCTGGCGTCTAAAAGATGCTTGTGAAATGCAGATGAACATGAGTTCGAGCACCTCATCACAATGACAAAGACTACACCATGTCGAGGATCTTGCTTTCGAATTTCTTACTTGCAGTTCAGTCGTATTTTATCTTCAACTTCGCTCTGGTTCCAAAGCAATGCGTTCTCCTTCCCTTTCTCACTTTCTCAGAAAGCCTGCTGCAGAGAGGAAGGAACAGGCAGAGAGAAGCAACGAAAATGCACCAGTAGAGCGGGTGAGCGCGCTTGTCATGTTCTAGGACCGCTCGCACGCGTCTCTCTCCTTCTCATGCTCTGAGCAATTCCTTCAGGTGGCAATATCCACAAATGGCTCGTGCGATTTTGTCTCGTGTTGAATGCATCCGACGCCAAAGGTGACGAAATAGAAGTCCATCTACTGGATGGATGCTGAAAAAGCACAGCAAGCCCACATACATGTCATGCATACTAGCTATTACTTGACCATCTTCAGAGAGCATGGCCAAACAATTCGAACCGAAGCCAGACCAGGCCCTACCACATATCCAACAGCGTTGTTACTAAAGGTATCCAGCCCACTGCACAACCGAACCCCCCTGGTCTCTCGAGTCCACATTGTTACCGATGCAGCGAGCTCACAGGAGGAGGCAGCCAAGGCTCTCCAAGGTGGTGTGATCCACCTTGGAGTTTTTCCGGGTTTGTGCCGAGTTTGGGGGGTCCCCACCCACTCGTTGCCGTCCGGCTGACAACGATGCCGAGTTTAGGAGGCATCAGGGGGGGCCCCGGGTTTTTAGTTTTTGTCTCCCCAGCACCCGCTGGCACCTTTGGTCGTGGAGATGTGAGGCTTCGCGGTGGATTTTGCCACGTTTGGTGCTCGTGGGTGTTTGTCCCGCTCTTTGCAGTGCCTCGCACTTCTGTCATGTTCAGCCTAAGGGCTTCTGTATCGTGTATATTTTGTCGGTTTGAGGCCCCTTCCGTCGCTTGGCAAACGGAAAGAGAAGCTAGCACCTCCATCGAATCAGAACGAGGGACAGAAGTTCCCACGCTCAACCCGATCGGCTGTGCCATCGGAACAAAAGTCTGCAACAAGCGGATTCGGACGAGCGGGTTCCCCTCCCATCAAGTACAACCGGTTTACCCTCGCTCAGAAGGTGCTGTAGGATGGCTTAAGATGTGGCTGCTACCTTTGGTTCCGCATCCTTTCAAACTGTGGCTGACCAAGCCGCTGTTTGAGCTCTGCAAGGGTTTCGATGCACTCCGAAATGCGGGTGCCAACAATCCCGGCAACTGCAGAGGAATGGCTGCCGAGCATGGGTGCGTGGCGTTCGTGGACTCGCAACTGCGTGCAAACAAACAATTAGCAGAGATAGGTCTGCAGTGGCCGTAGCTCAATGTGTCGGGAGCAGTATCCGTGTAGTGGCGAGACTGCAGAGGTTCTTCGTGGCGGTACTGGTGGCCAGACAGGAAGCGGATGGCTTGGCGGATCGGTCCACGCGACACCACCGGACGGTAGAATATCCGAGAGGGTGGGTACCGACGCCCCCCCGGGTCTTGAGCATACCGGACATCCCACACACAGCAGCCACCTCGAAATGGAAGCACGGCCCGAGCCTCTGGACAGCTTTCACGGGCTGGCTGAAAGCGCTCAAGTGGGCGTCGCCGGGGCAGGAACCGGGAATCAGCTACACGGAGCTAGCAGTAGTCTTTGTGTTGGAAACGGGGTGCAAGCTGCCCCCCGTGAAGAATCGGTTCTATGCCCCGCCACCTGAAGCCCCAAGGAACAAGCCAACAACAGGGGGCTGTTGTACCGGAACGGCAAGAAAGAAGCGGAGATGGTGCTGCCCCTGCCAAACGTGCGCACGAACAACGTCGGAGTATGAAGGACTCCTGGCTAGCTTAGAGCTCCTTCAGCAAGTAAGGGTCGAGCGGGAAGTGCATTGCGTGGCTCCGACCTCGCAGTGGGCGAAGTGACACAACGAACAAGTTGCTCTGAGCAGCTGAGGCCGATGCTCACCCGCGCAAGTACCCGCATAAGCGCCATCCAGCAGCGGTTACACGTGGTACTCGAACACGTTCGGCGGGAGCGCAACCGCGATGCGGACGCGCTCAGCAACGCGGCGATGGACGTCGTGCAGCGGAGCCGGCCACCCCGCCAGGAGCAGATGAAGCTGCTGCGACAGTTGTCCTTGGGAAGGCACTGAGCCTGATTGAGCTGGGAAGCTCATACACGAAGGTGACGAAGCGGCCATGGCACTTCGGGTTCGTACTAACGTCGCTTGGAGGGACCATTGTGCGGGGAGTGTCGTGCAGAGCGCAGATCACGAGAGCGGCCGAGGATGTTATCCTGGGTGTCAGGGAGCATGTACAAAGCGGTCTCTTTTCTGCAGAGGAGACACCGCTGGTCCCGCAGCACCTGGCATGGGCCGCTACGTTTCAGCCAGAGGAAACATACCCCGAAGGATGGTCGCAACCCGGGGCCAGACGGGCGAGGTTGCAAAACGTCGACGAATTCCGCAGGGAAGGAACTCGAAGGAGGGTCCGGGCAGACGAGAAGTCAGGAACTTGTGTGCGCGATGCAGCCGGCGGTGTAGTGACGGTGCGAGACAGAGGAAGAAAGACCATGCTGCCTCAAGCACCAGTCCGGCCCGCATGATACTCTCTCCAGGCCCCCATCAGCAGCCCAGGGGGGCATCTGCAGTAACCTAGAAGAATCCGCGCGTGGACGCACTCTCGCCAAAAGGGGGGCCACGTTAAAATAGGTTCTTAACACACACACACACACACAAGGACAAGCTGGCGCCAGAGGGGCTCCATGGATGCCGGCCTGGACATCCAGTACTGAGGACTTGTTCTGGCACCTGGCCGCCGAGATCGAGGAAGCCCAGCTCACCGGGAACCCCTACATGGGATAGCATTCGATTTCAAAAAATGCTTCGACTCCGTTCCTATCGACATTACGTTGAGACTGGCAAAAAAGTTGGGGTTTAACCGAAAGGTATTTCGGGCATTGAAGGCCGCGTACCAGCACATGAAGCGCCACTTTAAGGTTACTGGGACGGTCGGGGTGGGCTTCATACCCACCAACGGCATAATGCAGGGATGTGCAATCAGCGTAGTCCTAATCGGACTGTTGATAAGCGTGTGGATGAGGCACGTGAGCCAGGAGGGCAAACCTCGGTCGTACGTAGATGATATCACGGCCACAGCCAGAGGAGCGAGCCAGTTGCAGACCATTGCAAACAAGACGGTGGTATTCGCAGCACTGACGGGCTTGTGGATTTGTCTCGTGAAGTCGCACTCATTTGGAACGACGCGGAGTCAGCCGGCAGTCGAGATCATGACTTGGCAGGGCGCAAATGCTTTCGTGTCCCACGACCCTCCACGGTTTTATGAACGGACCGACAGTTTTGATTGTCTAGGAGTGATGTTGCACGCGTTAGGACACGGGCACCAGCTGTCGAGCAGAATTCAAAAGCGCAGGGAAGGGGCGATCCTGAACCTACAACGAGTAAAAAGGATCCCGGTACCTGCTTCGGCGCGTGAGGAGTTGGCATCGATGACGGCGTGCGCGAAGACGTTCTATGGGGTGTCTGTCATGCCGTTGAGCAACCGAACGTCCTACACATTGCGCCAGTCAATCATGACGGCGCTGTGGACCGGACCAAGCCGACGGGCAGTTGAGATGGTATTGCAAGTGCTACACCACGGGCATCGGGTGGATCCCAGCACAGCGCCGGCTTACCTGCGGGTTAAAGCCTGGGTCAGGCAGATGCAAAAGTGGCGGTGGGTCAGGACGCTGGCAGAGACGGCTTGGGAGAAAAAAGAGACCTTGCCAGCTGGGTCTCCGCACGGTCTAATGCGGGACGCCCTGAAGCAAGCCGAGTGGGTGTGGACGAGTTCGTCAACAATCGAGTACACCAACGAGATCGGGCAGCAGGTCACTTACCGAGTGAGCGAAGCGACGGGGAAGCAGACGGAGATTATGTTGCATGACCTGCGCCAGGCATTGCGACGCCAGCAAATGACAGGCATGTGTATCCGACGGGAAGATCTAAGGGGATGTGCGCATGGGGTGGATGGAAGCGTCACACGACATCTCCTGGACGAGCCGGACAACAACCTCACTGGGTACCAGCGAGGCATCTTACGGTCAATAATCGCAGGGGCGGTAGCAACGACAGGCCGGACGGGTCGTGTCCGTACTGCAACAAGGAAGAGAGAGAGACGGTTACGCATTTGTGGTGGGAGTGCGAAGCTTGGAAGAATGTACGCAAAGAACACAGTATGGACACCGTCAACCGAACAGCATGGCCAAGCTGTCTGAGCCTGTGTGGTGTTGCACCTCTGTACAAACATGGCACAGACCCAGCACAGCAACCAATACCGCTGGACCATCAACAGGCCTGTCTGTTCGTAGGTAAACTGCAGAGGTTCTTCCTGGCTGTGTTGCGCGAAAGGCAGATAAGGGATGACAGAGAGCAAGAGACATCTCGTCATCATCGCCTGTCCTTGTACCCATGGGTATGGAGGGCGACGAATCCGAGCCCTGTAATTGACGCAAAAACGGTTGGGATGCAGTGGAAGCACGGCGAGGAGTTGTGGAAAGCCGTGCAATGGTGGATGGGCAAGCTGCGGTGGGCGGACATCGGTTCAGAGCATGCCGTGACGTTCATGGAGTTAGCCATCGACTTTGAACTCACAACAGGTGTCCGTCTGCCCGACGCACAAAGTCGACGCATTCAGCCTCCAAGAACCGCAACCAGCAAAACAACCGCTGCCCGTGCCGTTCTCCCTCCCAGTCATGAAGCTTCCGCAGGCCTGTGGATGTACTTCGACGGCGGTTCGAGGCAGAACGGAACCGCGTTGGCGGTGGCGGGAGCCGGAGCCGTCGTGTATCGAGATGGTGTGAAGGTGGCGGAGGCCATTATCCCCTTGGGGCGTACCACCAACAATGTGGCCGAATACAACGGCCTAATTGCTGGACTACGGTTACTCAGGGAGCAGCCGCAGGATGTGGAAGGGCCGGCAAAAGTCAGGGGCGATTCGAAGATCGTGATCGGTGCAGTGAACGGGACAGCAGTTTGCAAACCCCACCTGCGGCCGTATTACTTGCAAGCGACAGTGGGCATCGGAGGATTAACACCGCGGTTCGACTTCAATATTGAGCATGTGCCGCGAAAAAGGAATGTCGACGCCGACGCGTTAAGCAACGCGGCAATGGACATGGTCCAGGCAGAGACAGGCGCACAGGAGCAGACGGTAAGAGCGCAATATGAGGAATACAAATTCAGTGCTCTGGCAAAGAGCCAATCCCTCCGAGAAGTCACCAGTGTAGTAGCGCGGATTTGTGGCGTGAAATGGCATCACGGGCGCGTCGCAAATGTCACCAGCGTCACAGCACTGGGCGGAGGGGTCATGCAGGGCATCTCGTGCCGAGCCGAGCTCGCCCCGCGAACGGAAGTGGTGTTGCGGGCGATGAGCCAACGGAGCCCCGACTCAAACGCCACAGCGGCCTCAAACCCGTTTGTAAAGGCGCATGAGCGGTGGGCGGGATGCGTACAGCCGGAGAGGTACTACGAGGCGGCCTGGAAGGAGGCAGCAGAGTGGAGGGGAAGGAGGCAGAGAAGGGCAGCTGACGCACGGCCAACAGTGAAGCGAACAGGGAATAAGAAAGCGAAGTGTTCCAAACACGACGCGGCTCGCTGCTCCGTGTGCACAAGAAGGCGCCTCCCCCCGGATACATGTTGCAGCCAGCGGCACACGGCGCACGAAGCGGGGAACCATTGTCAAACAAAGCTACAGTTTCGGACAGCGCGTGGTCATCACGAGCAGCAAGAAGGAGCGTCAGCTGTGACGTGAGGAAGCCAACGGCCTGGGCCATACTCCGCAACAGGGGTTACCCATACATGAATTCAACACACACACACACACACACACACACACACACACACACACACACACACACACACACACACACACACACACACACACACACACACACACACACACACACACACACACACACACACACACACACACACACACACACACACACACACACACACACACACACACACACACACACACACACACACACACACACACACACACACACACACACACACACACACACACACACACACACACACACACACACACACACACACACACACACACACACACACACACACACACACACACACACACACACACACACACACACACACACACACACACACACACGCACACACCCACACACACACACACACACATTGACGAAGGCACTGCATAAAAGCCAAAGAAGACCGGGAAGATGGATCTCCAAACACTGCTCCGGTGCCAGGCAGTGTACTTCGTTGCCGGCTTCTCGTTCAATGTCTTGAACTTCTTGCACCAGAAGCGAGGTGGCAAGCAGTTCAGCCCCACACCGCCAAAGGTTGGCGGCACTGTCATGATGCTCTATGGTTTGTCGCTTCTCCTCGGGGTGTACGGCCACAAGTCTTACTACAAGGCTGCTATGGTGCTGTTTGTCATCGTTCTCGGCCTGTTTGCGGTCGGAAGCAACCTCAGAAAGTTTGGACAAATGAAGGCTCTCTATCTGTCTCCATTGACTTATGCTGTCGGCACCGGCATGAACAGCATCGGCATGCTCCTGAACATCGCGGCATTAACCCACTAGCAGCATGGTAGAACGTGACTGCTTCGTCGCATTTTGGGAACCACCACTTTAGGGTTTGCCCACAAGTAATTTCTGGGCTCCCATGCCTATCATTCACGAGCCTGTCACAACCAGTTCATGATTAAGGAATTCCGATGGCGGCGCCAGAGGCCTCACAGGTTTTGGAAGCCATCGGCAGCATCAGTACAATACCCAAGGGAGCACACTCGGAGCTGTCACCAGGAAGCTCTTTCAACGGCAGTGCACATCGGGAAAGGTGCAGGTTCTCGCAGAGCTTCTGCGGCACCAACCAAAGGCCATGCTCACACAACACGGCATCTGGATCTACGAATTCGGCAAGGCATACCAACCCCTGGTCGTAACCAACCCTGTATACATATCAGCATGGCAGGCAGCTGCACCGCCGATTTTAGGACCTAGTCGGTGATCCTCGAAGCAGGCAAAGAGGAAGTAAATGCTATGATTATCTGGCAGTTGCAAGTGTGCACACCTTGTCTGTTTGTTGCAGCGTCCCGCAATGTCAACAGATTCCCTCCACACTCAGTTTTCAGTGCTCTTCCTACACAGCCGGTTCATCAGTGAAATGCAAGTTCCGGTGACTTCAAGAGATCCTTGCACTTCTGATGTTTGACCAGCTGCACTCCCTTCTTTGCATTTTCCACACTACTACCACAATCCCTGCACAAAACGAGGCCAGTTCCTCGAGAAAGCTTGACCCCCCACTCACTCAAGGATTCTTAAACTATGGTCTTTTAAAGTTTGCATGACAGATTCTTCTACAGGGGTGCTAGCGAGCCAACTGTTCTGACGGAACTGACTTTTAGAAGCCTTGATGTGGGCCAACTTTTCTGAAAGAACTGACCTTTAGGAGCCTTCATGTGGGCCAACTGTTCTGAAGGAACTGACCTTTAGAAGCCTTAACGTTCTGAACACACTAGCCTTGATGTGGGCCAACTTTTCTGGAAGGACTGGCCTTCAGTAGCCTTGATGTGGGCCAACTTTTCTGGAGAGACTCGCCTTTCGAAGCCTTGATGTGGGCCAACTTTTCTGGAAGGACAGGCCTTCAGTACCCTTGATGTGGGCCAACTATTCTGGAAGGACTGGAAGGACTGGCCTTCAGTAGCCTTGATGTGGGCCAACTTTTCTGGAGAGACTGGCCTTCAGTAGCCTTGATGTGGGCCAACTATTCTGGAAGGACTGGCCTTCAGAAGCCTTCATGTGGGCCAACTTTTCTGGAAGGACTGGCCTTCAGTAGCTTTGATGTGGGCCAACTTTTCTGGTGAGACTCGCCTTTCGAAGCCTTGATGTGGGCCAACTTTTCTGGAAGGACAGGCCTTCAGTACCCTTGATGTGGGCCAACTATTCTGGAAGGACTGGAAGGACTGGCCTTCAGTAGCCTTGATGTGGGCCAACTTTTCTGGAGAGACTGGCCTTTAGAAGCTTTGATGTGGGCCAACTTTTCTGGAGAGACTCGCCTTTAGAAGCCTTGATGTCAGCCAACTTTTCTGGAAGGACAGGCCTTCAGTAGCCTTGATGTGGGACAACTTTTCTGGCAAGACTGGCCTTTAGAAGCCTGAGGACTGGCCTTCAGTAGCTTTGATGTGGGCCAACTTTTCTGAAGAGACTGGCCTTCAGTAGCCTTGCTGTGGGCCAACTTTTCTGGTGAGACTGGCCCTTCCCGCAAACCCGCACTCGGTGGCCCTAGCGGGCCCCCTCGTGAATCCCGAACCTTTGAAAGAAGGCGGCCGTCTTGTCCAGGAAAGGGGGCCTCTCATCTATGGGAGGCCCGACTCGAGCAAGAAGAAGTTGAAACCATTCAAATTGAAACGACAAAAAAGGTAATAAAAACAACCGGAAGAACATGACACCAAAATAAAAGATGGCGGGGTGACGAGGTTCAATGCCGGTTGTTTTGGCGCCCACCGGAAACAATGAAGTATGCCATTTTTTTTGCGATTAAGTGAACAAGTGCAGAGAGCGGTGTGCGTGCTCAAATTGATGATGGTTTTGACCGATGCATCTGAAGAAACCCTCTCAGGAATTCGAAGTACAGACGAACGACGTTCTTTCGAAGATCGGAACTTCTTCCCCATTTCGACATCAGGGGCACTCATCGCATTGTTGAGAGCTCCTTTGGCAAGGTAGCCCTGTGAACTGCAGGAAAATCTTCAAAGAAAGAGTCACACAAAGGATATTCCTCATCATCCTCCGCTTCGAAGTCCAGACGATGGCTCATTGCTTGTTTTTGACATGAGGGACAAAAATCTGACCTGCACCTCCTCGTGGTGTTCCTCGGAAACGCGCTGCAAGCGCGGCCGACGCAGGCAGTCTTTGTTGTTTTTATCCAACTGTCTTTGCCTGATGATTGATCAGGATTCTTTGACAGGTTTGGACAGTTTCCTGTTCAGCCAAACGATACCATTCACGTGTCACGCTGTTCGTTAATTCTGGTGCCGCTTGCTGGTCATTCATTGGCTGTCATTCTTGGGACGATCTCTGGCGATTGGCAGTCGTTCTGGTGCCAATCCTTGGCCATTGGCTGTCAATCTGGCACCGTTCTGCAGTCATTTGCCGTCCTTCAAACAAAGGTGCTTTGGACATTTGCAGTCGCTCTAGTACCGCTTTGGCGGTTCGCTGTCATTCAGGCGCGGCTCTTTGGGCATTTGTGGTCATTCTAGCTCTGTTCTTTGGTCGTTGGCAGTCATTCTGGTGCCGCTTGCTGGTCATTGGCTGTCAGTCTGGCACCGTTCTGCGGTCATTTGCCGTCCCTCAAGCAAGGTGATTTAGACATTTGCAGTCGTTCTCGTACCACTCTGTGGCTGTTCACTGTCATTCTGGTGCCGCTCTTTGGTCATTGGCTGTCATTCCTGGGCGGTCTCCAGCCTGTTGCAGTCGTTCTCGCGCCGCAGTTTGGCCATTTTCAGTCATGCTGGCGCTGCTCTTGGGCAATTTGCAGTCGTTCAAGCGCCGTTCTTTGGACATTTGCAGTCGTTCTAGCGCCGCTCTTTGGCCGACCGCCGTCATTCAGGCTCTATGGGCATTTGTAGTCGTTCTGGCGGCATTCTTTGGTCATTGGGAGTCGTTCTGGCGCCGCTCCTTGGCCATTTGCTGGCATTCTGGCACAGTCGTTCTGGTACCGCTCTATGGCCGTTCACTGTCATTCTGGTACCGCTCGTTGGTCATTGGCTGTCCTTCCTGGGCGATCTCCGGCCAGTTGTAGTCGTTCTCGTTCCGCAGTTTGGCCATTGCAGTCGTTTCAGCGCCGCTCTTGGTCCGTCATTCAGGTGTGGCTCATGGGCATTTGTGGTCATTTTAGCGCCGTTCGTTGGTCATAGGCAGTCATTCTAGTGCCGCTTGCGGGTCATTGGCTGTCATTCTGGGGGCGATCTCTGGCAATCTGCAGTCGTTCTGGCGCATTCCTTGGCCATTGGCTGGCATTCTGGCACAGTCGTTCTGGTACCGCTCTATGGCCGTTCACTGTCATTCTGGTGCCGCTCTTTGGTCATTGGCTGTCCTTCCTGGGCGATCTCCGGCCAGTTGCAGTCGTTCTCGTTCCGTAGTTTGGCCATTGCAGTCGTTCTAGCGCCGCTCTTTTGCCCGTTCACTGTCATTCAGGCGTGGCTCATGGGCATTTGTGTAATTCTAACGCTGTTCATTGGTCAATGGCTGTCATTCTTGGGGCAATCCCTGGCGATCTGCAGTCGTTCTGGCGCCGCTCCTTGGACATTGGCTGTCATTCTGGCACCGTTCTGCGGTCATCTGCTGTCCTTGAAGGAAAAAAAGACAGGTGTTATGGACATTTGCAGTCGTTCTCGTACCGCACTTTGGCCGTTTGCTGTCATTCAGGCATGGCTCTTTGGACATTTGTGGTCTAGCTCCGTTCATCTGTCATCTGTCATTGCCGCCCACAGTTGCAGTCGTTCTCGTGCTGCTGTTTGATTATCGGCCAATTTGCAGTCGTTCTTGTACCGCTCTTTATCATTCAGACGCGACTCTTGGGGAATTTGAGGTCTTGCTATCGAGCTGTAGCGTGATGAGCAGCAGACAGGAGGAGCAGCAGCTAGAAGATAAAACAGCTAGAGGGGCAGCAGATAGAGGAGCAGAATCAGGAGGAAGAGCTGCAGCAAGATGGGCAGCAGCTAGAGGGGCAGTAGATAGAGGAGGAGCAGCAAGTGGAAGAAGCAAGAGGAGCAGCAGCTAGATGATAGAACTGCTAGAAGGGCAGCAGGTAGAGGAGCAGAAGCAGGAGGAAGAGCTACAGCAAGAGGGAAGAAGGAAGACGAGCCGGAGCAAGATGAGCAGCAGCTCGAGGAGCAGCAGCAAGAGGAAAGAAGCAAGATGAGCAGCAGCTAGAGGCAAGAGAGGAGCAGCAGATGGAGCAGCAGAAGCAGAGGAAAAGCTACAGGAAGAGGGGAAGAAGGAAGATGAGCAGGAACAAGATGAGCAGCAGCTCGAGGAGCAGCAGCTCGAGGAGCAGCAGCAAGAGGAAAGAAGCAAGATGAGCAGCAGCTAGAGGATAGAACAGCTAGAGGGGCAGCAGATAGAGGAGCAGAAGCAGGAGGAAGAGCTACAGCAAGAGGGGAAGGAAGATGAGCAGGAGCAAGATGAGCAGCAGCTCGAGGAGCAGCAAAGAGGGAAGAAGCAAGATGAGTAGCAGCTAGAGGAGCAGCAGCTAGGATAAAACAGCTAGAGGGGCAACAGAAAGAGGAGCAGAAGCAGGAGGAAGAGCTGCAGCAAGAGAGAAAGAAGCAAGATGAGCAGCAGCTAGAGGATAGAACAGCTAGAGGGGCAGCAGATAGAGGAGCAGAAGCAGGAGGAAGAGCTACAGCAAGAGGGAAGAAGGAAGATGAGCAGGAGCAAGATGAGCAGCAGCTCGAGGAGCAGCAAAGAGGGAAGAAGCAAGATGAGTAGCAGCTAGAGGAGCAGCAGCTAGGATAAATCAGCTAGAGGGGCAACAGAAAGAGGAGCAGAAGCAGGAGGAAGAGAGAAAGAAGCAAGATGAGCAGCAGCTAGAGGATAGAACAGCTAGAGGGGCGGCAGATAGAGGAGCAGAAGCAGGAGGAAGAGCTACAGCAAGAGGGAAGAAGGAAGATGAGCAGCAGCTCGAGGAGCAGCAGCAAGAAGGAAGCAAGATGAGCAACCACTGGAGGCAAGACAGGAGCAGCTAGAGGAGCAGCAGCTAGAGGAGCCGCAAAGAGGGACGAAGCAAGATGAGTGCAGCTGGAGGAGCAGCTAGAGGGGCAGCAGATAGAGGAGCAGCAGCAGCTGCATCAACAGGGGAATAAGCAAGATGAGCATCAGCTAGGAGGGGCAGCCAGGGTAACAGCTGGCAGCAGCAGGGGCAGCAGATAGAGAAGCAGAAGATGAGGGGGGAGTGTCAGCAGGAGTCAGGAAGCAGAAACAAACGCATACCATTGCCAAGCACCAACAGCACCAACAGCACCAACAGCACCAACAGCACCAACAGCACCAACAGCACCAACAGCACCAACAGCACCTACAGCAGCAACAGCAGCAACAGCAGCAACAGCAGCAACAGCAGCAACAGCATCAACAGCAACAACAGCATCAACAGCATCAACAGCATCAACAGCATCAACAGCACACCAACAGCACCAACAGCACCAACAGCACCAACAGCATCAACAGCACCACAACAGCACCAACAGCACCTACAGCACCTACAGCAGCAGCAACAGCAGCAACAGCAGCAACAGCAGCAACAGCAGCAACAGCAGCAACAGCAGAAACAGCATCAACAGCATCAACAGCATCAACAGCATCAACAGCATCAACAGCACCTACAACAAACAGTGGCAGAACGAAAGGTGTGTTGTTTGCATTGCACTTAGGGTCCAGCTTGCTGCACAAGAAGTCAACAAAGAAACGCAAAGCAATAGATGAAGCAATGAATCGATGAAGCAATGAATCGATGAAGCAATATATCGATGAAGCGATGCACAAAAGGGGGAAGCCACAAGAGTGTGAGTACAGCATGACGAATTCTTCCTTTAATTTTTTAATTCCCAAATCGGGGGGCACTGGATTCTTCAAAGCAGTACCTGTAAGTAAGTTTGAGAGTCGTTGGTGCGGTGCACAAAAACATTACAAACCTGTGCTGCAAACCCGACCAATCCTGACACCTGGACTGTTATAGGCTATTTCGCGGATTTCTGTAGGGGACCCTATTGAATTTTTTTTTTTTGAGTTTTATAAAAATTTTCGACGAAGGTGAATTTTAAACAAGGAAAATCTTACTGTGACGGACGGACGGGTTTTGAAGCCACAAATATTTATAGTATCCTGACACCTGGACTGTTATAGGCTATTTCGCGGATTTCTGTAGGGGACCCTATTGAATTTTTTTTTTGAGTTTTATAAAAATTTTCGACGAAGGTGAATTTTAAACAAGGAAAATCTTACTGTGACGGACGGACGGGTTTTGAAGCCACAAATATTTATAGTATCCTGACACCTGGACTGTTATAGGCTATTTCGCGGATTTCTGTAGGGGACCCTATTGAATTTTTTTTTTTGAGTTTTATAAAAATTTTCGACGAAGGTGAATTTTAAACAAGGAAAATCTTACTGTGACGGACGGACGGGTTTTGAAGCCACAAATATTTATAGTATCCTGACTGTTATAGGCTATTTCGCGGATTTCTGTAGGGGACCCTATTGAATTTTTTTTTTTGAGTTTTATAAAAATTTTCGACGAAGGTGAATTTTAAACAAGGAAAATCTTACTGTGACGGACGGACGGGTTTTGAAGCCACAAATATTTATAGTATCCTGACACCTGGACTGTTATAGGCTATTTCGCGGATTTCTGTAGGGGACCCTATTGAATTTTTTTTTTTGAGTTTTATAAAAATTTTCGACGAAGGTGAATTTTAAACAAGGAAAATCTTACTGTGACGGACGGACGGGTTTTGAAGCCACAAATATTTATAGTATCCTGACACCTGGACTGTTATAGGCTATTTCGCGGATTTCTGTAGGGGACCCTATTGAATTTTTTTTTTTTGAGTTTTATAAAAATTTTCGACGAAGGTGAATTTTAAACAAGGAAAATCTTACTGTGACGGACGGACGGGGTTTTGAAGCCACAAATATTTATAGTATCCTGACACCTGGACTGTTATAGGCTATTTCGCGGATTTCTGTAGGGGACCCTATTGAATTTTTTTTTTTTGAGTTTTATAAAAATTTTCGACGAAGGTGAATTTTAAACAAGGAAAATCTTACTGTGACGGACGGACGGGTTTTGAAGCCACAAATATTTATAGTATCCTGACACCTGGACTGTTATAGGCTATTTCGCGGATTTCTGTAGGGGACCCTATTGAATTTTTTTTTTGAGTTTTATAAAAATTTTCGACGAAGGTGAATTTTAAACAAGGAAAATCTTACTGTGACGGACGGACGGGTTTTGAAGCCACAAATATTTATAGTATCCTGACACCTGGACTGTTATAGGCTATTTCGCGGATTTCTGTAGGGGACCCTATTGAATTTTTTTTTTTGAGTTTTATAAAAATTTTCGACGAAGGTGAATTTTAAACAAGGAAAATCTTACTGTGACGGACGGACGGGTTTTGAAGCCACAAATATTTATAGTATCCTGACACCTGGACTGTTATAGGCTATTTCGCGGATTTCTGTAGGGGACCCTATTGAATTTTTTTTTTTGAGTTTTATAAAAATTTTCGACGAAGGTGAATTTTAAACAAGGAAAATCTTACTGTGACGGACGGACGGGTTTTGAAGCCACAAATATTTATAGTATCCTGACACCTGGACTGTTATAGGCTATTTCGCGGATTTCTGTAGGGGACCCTATTGAATTTTTTTTTTTGAGTTTTATAAAAATTTTCGACGAAGGTGAATTTTAAACAAGGAAAATCTTACTGTGACGGACGGACGGGTTTTGAAGCCACAAATATTTATAGTATCCTGACACCTGGACTGTTATAGGCTATTTCGCGGATTTCTGTAGGGGACCCTATTGAATTTTTTTTTTTGAGTTTTATAAAAATTTTCGACGAAGGTGAATTTTAAACAAGGAAAATCTTACTGTGACGGACGGACGGGTTTTGAAGCCACAAATATTTATAGTATCCTGACACCTGGACTGTTATAGGCTATTTCGCGGATTTCTGTAGGGGACCCTATTGAATTTTTTTTTTTTGAGTTTTATAAAAATTTTCGACGAAGGTGAATTTTAAACAAGGAAAATCTTACTGTGACGGACGGACGGGTTTTGAAGCCACAAATATTTATAGTATCCTGACACCTGGATTATAGGCTATTTCGCGGATTTCTGTAGGGGACCCTATTGAATTTTTTTTTTTGAGTTTTATAAAAATTTTCGACGAAGGTGAATTTTAAACAAGGAAAATCTTACTGTGACGGACGGACGGGTTTTGAAGCCACAAATATTTATAGTATCCTGACACCTGGACTGTTATAGGCTATTTCGCGGATTTCTGTAGGGGACCCTATTGAATTTTTTTTTTTTTGAGTTTTATAAAAATTTTCGACGAAGGTGAATTTTAAACAAGGAAAATCTTACTGTGACGGACGGACGGGTTTTGAAGCCACAAATATTTATCTCTATTCGAGCCAACCCGGCTTTTTTTACTGTACTGTTTTGTACTAGATAATAGCGCGGAGCTGGCTTTTTCCGTTTTTCGGATTTCATGCCTGTATGGTCCACTTCAACAGTGCAACGGTCTCCGGACCCCAGGTCCGCGGTTCGATCCCCGCGCGAAGTGTTTTTTTCGGTTTGAAATTTTTGAGAATTTTTCGAGACTGGAGTCCTATGAACATGCAATGTTCACCAGAACTTTGCTTCACCCGAACTTCGCCCGAACTTTGCTTCGCCCGAACTTGCTTCACCCGGACTTTGCTTCACCAGAACTTTGCTTCACCCGAACTTAGCTTCACCCGAACTTAGCTTCGCCCGAACTTTGTTTCGCCCGATCTTAGCTCACCAGAACTTTGCTTCACCCGAACTTGCTTCCCCCAGAACTTAGCTTCGCCCGGACTTTGTTTCGCCCGAACTTAGCTTGACCCGAACTTTGCTTCGCCCGAACTTTGCTTCACCAGAACTTTGAACTTTGCTTCACCAGAACTTTGCTTCATCCGAACTTTGCTTCCCCCAGAACTTAGCTTCGCCCGCACTTTGTTTCGCCCGAACTTAGCTTGACCCGAACTTTGCTTCGCCCGAACTTTGCTTCACCAGAACTTAGCTTCGCCCGAACTTTGCTTCACCCGAACTTAGCTTCGCCGAACTTTTTCGCCCGATCTTAGCTTCACCCAGAACGTACCGAACTTTGCTTCACCCAAACTTAGCTCGTCGGCCGGACTTTGTTTCGCCCCGAACTTTGCTTCGCCCGAACTTTGTTTCGCCCGAACTTAGCTTCACCGAACTTTGCTTCACCAGAACTTAGCATTGCCCGAACTTCGCTTCGCCCGAACTTTGCTGTTCCCCGAA